>OY756407.1:9978126-11228126 GCA_963576865.1 Anania hortulata
AAGTTATAAATATTGAATTCTAACCACACCTAATATAACCTAGCCCCAACTAAGCATAGTTTGCACTATAGCGTCTTGATAACGGATGAACATTTTCTACATATTTTTTGCAATCCTACCGGTATGCTAGTTATATCTTAAATAAAATAACACTTTAAAAAATCGACCGCCTTAGCTGGTAATTGAACATACGTCTTTTCGCACTCCGAGCACTTGTTCTTTTTAACTAAGCTATCCAGGACTTATTTTTTTAAGTGTTATATATTATCTTAGGTACAATAAATAAACATACTTAAATAGATGTAAAAAACTTCCATGACTTAGGTACAATTTCTCGTGCTAATCACACAAACATTTGCTTCTTGCGGGATCGAACCTGCTACCACCAGGCTTTGTTATCCGGACGAACCAATAGACCACTAGACGAGAGAAATTCTAACGTAGGCATCTTGTAGTACTGACGTGCTCTTCACTGTCATAGGACTGACTATCGTGGTCTTCTTGATTGACGTAGCCACGATGTGGTCCTCACAAATGACAGACGTAGCAACTACGTGGCCCTCTTCAGTGACGTAGTTGATTACCTGTACCGGTCCATGAATTGTACCGAATACTCTTGGACTTCACTGTTTCACTTCAGTCAAAGTAATTCCGTAGGTGGCTCAGACGTCAGAGTTGGTACGCTTTAATGTGGTGTACATACAATAAAAGTAACAACAGTGTTAATAGTATAAATCAAATTTGATCTACAACTTTAAATTGACTAAGTAAAGTCAGACTCGATTATTTTTAACGAGCAAATAAATATTCGGCTTTCGTTTACATTTTCATAACGAATGGCGCATTTTAAAAGCCTTATTACAGGTGTCAGCCGTGATGTACGGGGTTGTACAGTCAGGTCCCACAATTTAGATTACAGAATATGACAAAAGTTCAGAATTTGGAAATCTGGCAATTGGTCACCGATGCTTATACACTGATTGTTAATTAAAATAACCAACCAAACTTAAAGAAACATATAATAAAATTTTGTAAGGTATGTTTTGTCAAAAAGTTGCTTATAGTAGGTAATAGGCAAAAAAAAGTGCCGATCTGGCTAATTAATGTGCTACGAATACAGCACGCTGCAAAATGCAGGCACTTAAATAACGATTTGATTTTAAAAGTGGTGGTGGATATTTGTTTGTGTAGAGAAAGAGATCTCAACTTTCAGATAGAACAATCTGCTGATCGCAAAAATAAGAATATACTAAAACTATTAAAAATGTGTAGTGCACTGAGCTGGATATTCGTCTTTCCCTTTCCAAACTGCTACCGCCACTTTGCGTATACATTTTCCGTACCACTTTGTAGAGTGCTCTCTAGCTCCACTACAACCGATTCCCACTCAAGATATCCGACGAGATCGTACGGGTCGAAATACTAACCCATAAGTAATCTTTTTTTTATTCGGACTGTACCTACATGAGACCTAGTTCGCTGCGAATAATCGATTTATTATTTTATCAGCAATATCGGACGTGCTCTTTATGATAATGCATGTTCGAGAGATAGCAATATTTTTTTATGGAAACTCGACTGGAGTATTCCTCAACAGTTTGGATATCTGTTTAATTGATAGGATCGCAATGATAACATAAGAATTAAAATAAAATGTACATTAAAGGCTCGGAACTCTGTTCCTATACTGAAAGTGTGTCCACCGCTAACGATTCCGGCAAACTATTAAAGAATATGGTAAAGGTCGCAGGAAGCCGCTGGGCTCCCACCGGCCAATCTGGATGTTAATGGATACTGATAAATAAAAAGACTTAAATAGATAAATAACCTAACTAACCTCTCAAATTACGTTCCCAACTCCTTGATTTTTTGACGTTGCGCTCGTTTTCTAAATGATTTTCATAAAAATCGCCTAGCTTGGTGTCGTAACGATATTTCACTGCACTTACACTTCCAATTGGGACATTAATATTCACTTTCGGAAAAAAATATAGGTCCGCCGCCATTATTCATCACAAAAACAAAGCAACATTAGCGCCTCTACCGGTGGGTACTGTAACGATTTTACGCTTTGATCACTAATGTTTGACCATTTCATGAAGTAATAGTCGTGCGTTTAGCTGAGTATTCAATAATCTGGCCAGACCACATCATGATGTAGACAGCGGGTTCTGTTCTATAGCATGAAATACCGCCATTTTATAAAATGATCGGTCACATCATGAAATGATCAATTTAACGATCTGGCCACGACATAGACCTAGTAATGTCAGAATTACAAACTTTATTTCAGAACGTCATTTCGTTCTCAGCGTTAATGGACAAACGTTCTAAATAAACACAGGACCATAACAGTAAAATCGAAAAAATATATTGGTAATTACGTTCGAAAGCTGTTTAAGAAGGAGGCCTTTATCTTGCAGAGGGATCAATGAATCTGATGTATGTAATCAATGAATGTGATGTTGTCCAATATTTATTTATTTATTTATAAATGAATCTGAAATGACGATAAGAATGGTGCCACCTGTGTCTATTGAGTTTAGGATATAGCGGCATATGAAAAGTACAAAGATGGTCGTTTTTTCATAAATAAAACATTCTAAGGAAGTGCGTCTGACGTTCTATAACCACAAAAGGAGAGAAATAAAACTTCTCTTAACGGGACGTCATTCTTTAAGTATAAAATTATATTAAATAAAGGCATGTTGCAATAGAGCTACTGAACAATTAATTAAATAAGCATAACTCGCAAAACAGGTCCATTCCACTTTATAGGCTGTAAACTTAAGCGCTCCAACCGTTGACAGCGCATCTTCGAAGTACATAATATTGTAGTCAGAGTAAGTTAGAGTGATTTTTATTGCACACTCATTGCCTTACGTGAACGTGGGCCGATATTGTGTTCGCGACAGTAAATAAGACGTAAAGTTTTATTTTATAACGGCAAAAGAACGGACGTAACGAAATTACATTCAATTATGTGGCGGCGCCCGCGGCATTCCTGTGCCGCTATAAAGGCGTTCTGCGTTCCTCCCGTATATTTTTCGGACATAAAACTCTGTAAAAGTGAACTTAGTGAGATGTACAGCGCAATAAATGTTTATAGAGGGACTTGTGGCGCTGATAGCGTGCTGAGGTTGCGCGTTTCGCTAATTTCTTACATTGTTGCAGTGACTCTCATTTTTGCTTTGTAATTGTAAACGGGACAATCATTTGATCAGACCTAAACAAATATAATAAGTACTGTTTGATGTGTAATTGAGTAAAAGGCAAGTACTGTATACGAATCCCGAATAAAAATGCTAAACCATGTATTGACAAGTTTCTAAATAATAATATCATAAATTACTGCCTTGGAGTTTTGTAGTGTACTTTCATTGACTTGTACATTAACAAATATATTAGCAGATAGATTTTGCTGTCTAGAAAAAAAAATATTGGGTCGATTGAGATTCCAAAGTTTATGTTTACGATCGTTCGATTCTCTCGAGATGATCCCACTGCACCCCCTCACTCCACTCAATTAAGTTTGCAGCAAAGAAAAATAAGAACCGCGCCCTGCAGACGTACCTTATTCGTAGAACAAACACGAATGAGGCAAATTAAGTGAGCAAAATAAGGTTCCCCTAAAATTAGGTCACGCAACCAAAGTGAGAACCAAGGGCCCTGCATCTCGGAGTATCACGGCCCCACCTAATGTAATTAAATTTTGAATTTTTAAATTTTGCGGTTGACTTTTGTTACTTGTTGAGAGCGTAACTCATTTAAGGGCCCTTTGTGAACGTTTTTTGGGCTCTCGACTAAAATGCGCCGGCGAGACGCATCTTAATTATTGCGGCGAAGTTTTAATTTGGCTAATTTTGCGGGTTCCGCATAGTAAAGTAAATTTCTACAGTATAAAATTTAAAGGTTAGGCAAGTTTACAATTAAATGCCTAAATATGGCTTTTACTGCCAGATTTCAAGCGATTAGTATCAGTAGTTTTATAGCTATACATTGTAATAGGAATGTGTAGGTATTACTTACTTTAAAAAAACAATTTATTATAATAATTTTAATGTGTTTTTAAATGTCAAAGTAAGATCAGACTCTTCTATACGGCTGCATAGATATTGATACAATCTAATAGTACCTATCCGTTGCAAATAGAACATGACCTGGATTAGAACAATATTACTTTTAATTTCAAGAAATGCATATCCGAGGGTTGCTAGATCCCGAATATCTAAGACAAACCGGACCTGGCAAAGTCCCCCGACTTTATTTCAAATGAGAACACAGTATTTAAAAAGTACTAAAGACAGGCTTAAATAGAATTATCTACTAATATCTTTCTTGTGAGTCAATTTCATGTTTCCCACTCCATGAACATCAAAAACTTTCTTAATTATAACCAAAAATAAAACGTGTCCGGACTAATCCAATGTAATTCACATTTATCTCTGTATCCAAAATTACCCTTACATAACCAATTTTCTTACCTTTGACAAAATCACGCTTCCCGGTGCCTATTACATAACATTACCCAAAGGGCGCACGCGGCGTGAATACGGCAATACGTTCTAAACATGTGTCATGGCACTTTTGTGGGCTTTGAATCATATTAATATGTGCATTACAGAACATTTTCGAGTGGCGAAGAGGGCAGCGAGAGGCAAACACGACTGAGACGATTCATAAGGCACTCCAGGGGAATGACGTTAGGCCTATAATGGATCCTGCGTTAAGAGGGCGACTGGTAATTTTTGGTTGCAAATAGGTACTCGTGCGGGGAAGCAGATTCAGTAAGTCGAAGTACAACAATGCCAGTATTGGATTAACAAGTTAGGACAAAAAAAACTTAATTTATTGAAACAAAGTATGTCGCTTAAAAAAATATTTTGTAATAAAAAACCCTAATCCTTCCTAAATGTTCGCACCCCGTTTTAATAGAGCCCTGGCCACGTCAAAGAGTATTTTTATATGATACTCTCTAATGTATCTTGTAAAATCACAACACAACACAAGGCACACGTTAACCTCAGTTTCCCACTTAACATCGCAACCCACGCTTGCGGTTCCCGCGGAGAGCGAAGCCAGCGAGCAAATTAGAAAATCTTTTGGCGAATAATTTAAGAAGCAGAGTTAACTTTGTTCCAGGGGACTGACTGTATAGGGCGATCAAAGTCTGCTAAATGCTCATTTCTCTGTAATTTTCGGGTGCAGTCGCGTCGCAAATTGACAGGAATTAGCGAAGTTTGCTGTCGGGGCGGTTTCGATTTAAGGTCAGGTATTTATGAACCTTACCTATAGTTTGACACTAAATATTTTTTCAATTTGCCTGCATAAAAAAAACTTATTATGTAGTATATCGTTTTTCATTTATTTCAATTTCATTCTGAAACAGTATCAAATGAAACAAAAAAATATAAAAACAATAAAAACAAATTATTTCGGACAACAATGGATCCATACTGTGTTAGTAAAAAGCTTAATAACTATGTTAGTAATTATTTTTTAGAAAGGATGTTTAAAATCATTATTAATGGTATCACCTATTTCATGAATAGTTACAGTTTCGCTACTCTTATACGCTGTAACAAAACATGGCGTAAATTAATTGACTGCATGTTTAAAACAAATTTTAACTTGTCCTAAAAAGCACACCCTATACATCTGGGGCTGCGCCTGAGGCGTGTGTCGGCCCCAATTTCTTTGTCTTACAAAACACCCTTAACATATTTAATTAACCTCCAACGTCCTGGCTGCACACACACTTAGGAACATGTAAACACAGTGTTCAGGTGCAGGGGACTGAGATTTAATTGGTGAAATGTCTTCGGTAACCGCAAATGAGCTTGGAAATTATTTTATTACTAAAAACAATTTGTAGAGCGATAATTTTAAATTCCCAGCCTTTCGAACTTATGTTTTGTATACGAATAGTTAATAGAGCTTTAAAGTAGTTTTGTTGAATTCTGGGATTATGACAATTTATGGGTATAAATTGTAACACAACAGATTTTTAAGATATTTATTTTGCATTATCGTAAAATTACTGAATGTTCAAGGTCAAAATTAAAAGATTTTTGTCAGTTATTATACAAAGGACTATAGTGAGATTCATTTGTGCTTTATTTTGCTGAAAAGGAATTAATTGAATCTTAAAGAATCACGGTTTAATTTGATTATGTAATTGGCTTAATATTGATAATTATTTTTTAAATTTGAACGATTTTTATATAGGTATATAGATTGTTATCTGTCATTTATGATTCTGTTTCTATTCTTGATCGGTGAACTTAATTCGGGTTTTTAGACTAAAATTATATGAACGCTGAACGTACCTACAGTGTTTTTTAAGTCAAAGTCTAGATGGAAAAACAAAACAAGGTGTATTTTTTTCGTATTTCTAAAAGAAAATTCCACTATTTACTAAAAGGGATACTAAAATTGCAAAATTCTAACGTTACTCAATCCAGTATCACGACATTGTCTAAACATTCAAAACACAGGCGAAACTCTCGTCTTGGAAACTTTCCCTCGGATCGTACTTTCATATTTTTCTAAGCAAGCAAGTGAGGCGCGTACCGACGAAATGTATTCCATAAATCTTGATACACTTACAAATTTCACCAAAAAGGAGTAAAGGAGAAACAATAATACTTACTTAAGAAACTGGCTAATATTAAACTTTCTCGTAAATACTTGTAGGTTAGGTTGAGCTGTAGACTTGTTTTTTACTTCATCATTTAAGCCGTAGGACTTCCACTGCTGATCATAGGCCTCCCCGAAAAGAGGGGGATTGCCGATACTCGCCTCGCTTGGCAGGCGGGTTGTCGAGCGCAGTTTTTTATAATATTTCGCACGCAGACGCTGCTGCCCGTCTCGTGCTACAGGAATTAGTGGCCTCTAACGGCACGCCTGTTGGCAGTGGGAAAGTGTATTCTTCACGGCCATCCCAGGTAAACCAGGAAAATTGATGATATACTTGAGTATATAATTGAGTATAAGGCGCTAAGAGATACCTGTTTTCTCTTTAATATTATATGCCAATTATGACATACACGGATTTTATTCTTAATTCACAATATAAAATTTACTTAAAGCAACTGCGCGATGTTTAATTTTGAACGTTGTCAAAGACAAGACTTACAAAAAGGTTTTTCAATGCATTCACTTTATTCACAACAAACAACAATAATTTAAGTGTATATTTTCACTTGTTCATGTTCTGAAACGGATACTTCATTATGATCTCGTTATAAAAATATGTACGACTTGTATTTCTACACATCAATGGTATGCGTACATTACAGTGGTTGCTCAGAAGAATCTACTTAAAATGTAGAGTCTATGAATTGTCTTCATACTTTAACTAGTTAGTAATAAGTATAATAAATATGGTGACTTAGCTTAACAGAGCTAGGTTTTTGGAAGAGACATTTAGTTTAAAATTAATAAAGTTTATATCCGTTAGCGGATGTAGCGTAACCGTAGCGTAGCCATCAGCTATCCTACTAAAATATTGACACAAATCCCTTAACTTATAAAATGTTGGTCCCCTACGAAGCAATATGGCATTTCCGTCATTTTGATGTAGGCCTGGGGCTTGGGCATCCCCGGGCGGGTGAGGTTTGTTTGCCCAGGTAGGGACACCAGTTTTAAGAGCCATTCCGGACTGAATCCGGCAAAAGTTTTGCGTTGTTAGGATATAAGTACGATGTAGTATTGCTTAAGCGTTTCAGATTAAGGGTAACCGGGCAAATAACATCGAAATATTTATAAAAATGGAAACAAACAATATTTAAAAAATGACTGTTCTTGTGATTCTATTTTTGAATTGCATTTTTTTCCAAAATTATTAAAATCAGATAAACCTTTTGTGATTCAGAAACCATAAATGGTTTAATGATAAATAAAAAAAGAAATTAACTTGTAAACGTTTGCTGGGTTAAGGGGCTAATTATGTTTAGTCATCACTATAAAAAAAAAGAGAAAAGAAAACATTACAAACGAAAAGACCAATCCATGCAGAGTAGGCACAACATCACTCGTGTGTACTAAGTCAACTCAAACATCCCTAGCTAGCAAGAAAAGTCAATTAGTAGAACAGTCCTATTCGAGTGGAAATAGAGCTGTCCCCCTATCATGGAGTGGACACCTGGCAAGTTTTTGAGGGCTGAAGTCGTTTCCTGATCAATACACTTCTATCTAGTGGGAAAGATATGCGAGATGAAATGTGCACGTGTCAAATACGAGTTGATACTTTAGGATAACTTAACGGTTCAATTCAAAATCATTTCAGTCCTTTTATGATGCCATTCTAAATGGTAAGAACTACTTTGTAATGCATCTTTAAATACATGACTACAACAGGATGGGCTGACAGCCAAAGACTTGAGTAGGTGTGGGTATTTCTTTTAAATGTAGGCAACTTTTAAAGTACAATATCCACAAAAAAAACCTTCAGGTACTAATATTGTAAGTAAAAGTTTTTTTATTAATTTTTTTATTTATTTAAACTTTATTGCACAGACATTTTAAAAAAAGTTGTACAAATGGCGGACTTAATGCCAAAAGCATTCTCTACCAGTCAACCATGGGGCCATACAGAGATGGTATAGGCGGTGCAACAAAAAAGAAATTGTGTTAAATTAAACCATACAAAACTAAAACAAACTAGATGAATATATACAGTTGTACATACTAGATACATACATAGATAGCTATATACGGTATATACATACATACTTATACATAATATAATTATACACAGATCTCATGCCAGCAGGAATCATGGAAAAGAGAAAAGTGTTAATCCAAAAAATGCTTGCGCAGAGCCTTTTTAAAGGAGAGTTTTGACGTGGATTTTTTACTTTTAAGGGAAGTCCGTTCCAGAGTCGAACAGCAGAAAAGTTTGTATGTTTGTAATTCAACCACGCTAAATGGCTGGGCTGATTGGGATCAAAATAGACTAATATCCTCGATTAAGATTTAATAATAATAATCATAAAATAATTCCACGCGGGGTGGACATAAGTTACCCATAAATAACATAAGCACTGAAACGAACTTCACATTATTACGACAATATTTACCGTATCATCGACACATACCAAAAAAACGTTCACCCAGACGTACAAATTGCCATAAGTCCGTTCGTAACCGAACTAAACCGTACCAATAACCATCAAAAAACCTTCCACGGCTCTGGGCACAATGCTCTTAATCCTCCATTTGGAGGGGCGAGTGGAAATGGAAAATGGAAAAATATTTGTCTGGCATCTGCCGCAGGGGTGACAATAGTGCAACTTACGGCTAAACCTGATTTAAGGCACATATGCTTTGCAGAGAGCAGGAGATTTGTGTGAGAATACTGTTGCATTAAAGTTAGGTACAATACTGATATTTAGCTTCACATATCTGGCAAAGTTCTGACAAAAATATTCAAAAATGTTTAGTTTTAAGAACTATGAAAATTTGTTACTATATTTTTAAACACTATTTCACATAACAATTTATGTTTTAGCTCAAAATCAAAATAAAAATTCATATATTACTAATAAGTAAAGAAAAACATCACAAATATTATTATTTTTCACTTGAAATGCTAACAACTGATCAAGTTTTAATAACGAACTTATTTCAAATTTAATGATTATCAAATTCAACTTTTTTATTTTGTCATTCACATAATTATTATAGTTCCACTTTGTCCCACTCCCAGGCATACAAATATTTTTAAAAATTAAATACATTCAATGACATTATAATAACATTATCGATAAATTACGGCATGTAATGGTGGCATGGTGATTACCATATACATTTTCAATATTAGATATCAATCTAGGTAAGTGATAAAAATAACGTACCTACGTTTTATTGTATTAAATTGGTTAAATTCATATCTCACCTTTATAGTTGCAAAAATACCCATATTTTTGTCTTTTGCTATACCCAACCTAAATACCCATATTAGCTTAAGTACCAACACCCGTTAAATCTTAAATAGGTGAATTGTATTTAATTCTTGTGAGAAATATGGATTCTTAAAACCTGTATCAAAATAGCATTTTCCAATTAAAATCATCACAAGCAAATGGACATCCCTGATATTAGGTCTAGTGCAGACAATAGCACGTGTACTTCACTCCTCGGTTAAGACAACTGCTGTCGGCGCCACCGACCTTTTTATGTGTGCACGTTTCGAGCGGACGTGACTGCTAGTGTACACTGCGCTTAAAATGGCGATTTTCTTTAAAAAATTACATTGACTATGCTCATTTTATGATTTCACCAATATGCACTTATATTTTTTGTTAGCAGACTATTTAATTTTTATCTAAACTGATAATAGTATATTAGGATGGACAATGCACTAAAGCTTGATTCATGGGTTTTCAGTTAGATTCTGAAACCTTATTTCAAGTGCGGATTCTCTATCTTAATATGTGGAAACCGTTACAAAATACACAAGCCTATCAACTTAACAGATCAATTGTGATATTCTCAAGGTAACTCGAACCGGGAATTCAACCGGCACTGTTTGCGTTCAAGGCCAATCACCGCGCTACTGCGGCAAACAATCGTTATTAATTTACCCTTTTATTAAAATAAAAACCGGAAAAGTGCGAGACGGATTCGCCCACCGAGGGTTCCGTATAACTTGTAGGTATATACGAGTAGGTATTATAAATAGTTCAGGAACCGAGTTTTGCAATTTAATTACAAAATTAAATTACAAATGCACAGTTTTCTGTGTTTTTCTGTACTTGTAGTATGTGACGATATTAATTGTTAAATTTCATATTACTAGGACAACCTACCCTATAAATTTTGATTCCCTTGAGGGTGTTGAAATTTACGTTTTTTGCGTCATAAACGCTGAATTTTTTTTTTTATTAACTTGGAAGTTTAATTTTTTTACAGCCTCAAGAGTCTAGACCTGAGTATATTCTTTTAATTTCAACTCACACACACGACACACGGACAGACAGACAGACGGACAACCGGTGATCCTATAAGGGTTCCGTTTTTTCCTTTTGAGGTACTGAACCCTAGAATAAAAAACGATTATCTCAGTAAATATATAATTTACTTGTTTAATAGAATACATAATATGTGCTAAGCAATAATCAAAACCTTTAGTTATACTCAGTTTATCTAAAGGTTTACCTTAACCTTATCCATTTCATAAAGGCAAATAGCAAAGCGACGCCGTTATTTATAAACACACCCGACTTTCGAACTACCTCTTCATCGCTTTCCCCCACAATGGAGAAAGTTTGTCCCTTAGCTGCAAAACCGCAAATTTTAAACTATTCTAATCTTTCCATAATTACAACGATGCCGACAAACTCCGAAGTTCCGCTATTGATGCAGTTCGGTAGGCGGACTTACAACTTTGCGCGTTTTCGATACCGTCTCACGTCTGGTGTCAGAACGGCATTATGCTAAGGCTAACCGACCGGATCGTAATATTATTGGCATATTATACGTTAACGGCATCTTCGTATGCGTGGTCTAAAAAGAAATGCATGAGTCGAACTATCTAGTTAAATAGTCTGTTAAGTCACTAAAAGACGGTTAGTTAATTTGACTGACTGTCAGCAGTGGTACTTTAAATCTATACTTCCATACTAATATAAATGCGAAAGTTATTTTTTCGAGCCTAAACGTAAACATATTGTTACCCTTTTAATCAGCTAAACCAATTTTGATAAATTGTAGTTTAGAGTTAGATGGGACCTTGGAAAAGGACATAGGCTATTTATTGTTGTAAAAACCGATTTTGAAGATTTTTTCTACGGGAAAAGCTTAAACCCTAGGGAACCCTAGGGACATAGGCTACTATTTTTGTTTCACCTTCTAAAATAGGGTGAAATAGTGTACTTCACCGAGTAAAATAGGGTGTGACAAACTGTATTTTACGCGAGCAAAGCCGCGGGCAAAGCTAGTCATCTATAAATAATTAACTGAGATTAGTAATTATGGGTCTAAACAAATTAATTTTAATATAAAAACTTTCAAGACTACAATAAATCAGACTACTTTTATCTCGAGAAAATGGTGATAGAGTCGCGGGCACAACCTAGCTTAAAATAGATGCCTAAATATTTAGTACCAGTAGGCACAAGTAGTACCTAATTAAAAACGATTAAATTGTTGTGGCGACTATGAGCTGGAAACGAAGCGTATCCAGGCCTCCCACCCAGTGGACTGATGAACTAGTCAAGGTCTGGATGCAAATGTCCCAGAGCCACTTGCTGTGGCGTTCTAAAGGGGAGGCTTATGTAAAGCAGTGGACTTCCAATAGCCAAAGATGATGATGGTAATGATGAAATTGTTCTATAAACCTACCTCCCTAAGGCCTATGTTCAGCTCTAGACTTCCAAAGGCTGTTAATAATGATGAATGATAGGTTATTTCGATGCCAAGAGCAAGACCTGGTTACCTTCATGTTACAGACATTTTACTGTTCCCGAAATCTCGGTCTTGATTCCAACTCTATTATGCTTATGATGCTCTGCAATTACCATTCTCAAGGTCTTTGAGTTTAAGGTAAATTGAAGAGGGCTTATTTCCTTGTTATTAATACTTCATTCGCTACCTCCTCTAGTTTGTACCATTTCGCTCCAGCCGCAGACGGCAGCTTAATGCCAGTTTTACGCCAGTTTCCAGATTGAGCCTGCTCGCTCAAACAACGCACTCTCGATTCAGATTTACCGGTTTTAATGCACTCGTTCGCTTTTACACCGATGGCTACTGCACTTGCAACCGTTGAAAGGGTACATTACCTTTCTATTACTAACACACGGTTATTGAACTTCTTTAAAAATACAGCTAACTCTTCTCTTTTACAATTCATCACACGAATATACTTGTATTATAGTCAGCGTTACACTAGAGGACATACTTGTTGCTAAATGCAAATTGACACGGAGTCTGCGCTGGTACTAGTGATAGCTACTGGCAGAGCAGTGCCGCGGTGCATTGGCCTTTGTAAACATTTTTTCGGAGGCAATCCAGCCCTGGCCTGCCTTCACTGTCTTATTGGGTGCGAACCGGTCACATAAATCATATACAGACAGGTCAACCTACCCAAAAAGTTAAAGGTCATTAAATTGATTATCAACTTTATTTCCAAGTTTTAGAGATCAATATCAAATGAGAAAATTTGACGTTTTGTGGTAGGTTGACTTGCTGTTGTCTGTACAATAAAATTGATATTGTGTCTCGTTTTCCTGGTCTGAGGGGTTAACTTGACGTTTAAAGTAATCTGAATCAAACTTAACAGTTAAGCAGTGGTTGAGCTGTTGGAAGTCTTTTCTAGGATTATATTAGTAAGCTTCTTAGTTCAGAATATTCACGTTTTTCTTAACATGATGCACTAACTATCTTTAATAAACATGAACCAGATAACACACCAATTGCCATGGTCTCGACGTAGGAAATTAACGTTACTTCCTCGTAATAATAGGTGATACAAGGATTTTTGTTCTAAGCCAAGATGCCCAGCACACTAGAAGTAAATAAATAGAGGAAGTATTCTAATTTTAATCAACCCGAAACCATTGCGCTTAAAGCGAATTACCACTCCACTGCGGAATCAATCAAGTCTTTTATAATTTATCTATATTAGACACTATCAGTTTAGTGTGAAAGTGACAGCTTATAAGTATCTTGCCAGCCCTCAAATCCAGCAGCGTGAAGTGGCTCGAAGTTCCGTAGCTCGAGGCAGTGGCCGGAGACGTGTCAAGATTTAAGTAGTTTACGGCCAGCCCTGTTTGGACGCTGAACTAGTAGCTAACTCGATATCGCTGCCAAGTTGAATGTCGCCCGCGTGGAATCATTTATTAGTTTTCTCCAGTGCAACAAGTTGGCATCTTAGCTTTTCGGTCGCCTTTGTTTTCACGCTTTTCGTGTTCGCTCTTTGTTTTCTTTTGTGGTTGTGAAGTGCTGTCTGGTTTTATGTGTTGTCTTTTAGTAATACCAAAGTATATCTAGGACCAAAGCTTTAAATTCAATTCTATAAATTGAAAATGTATTTGATGTAGCTAGGTAACAAATATTTTTTATCAGCTACTACTTTTCTTACCGGCCTATTTCAAAAACCTTCAGTGTGACCCACGTACCTATCTATCAGCCTCTGTCTATCACTGTTCACAAGTTACTGTTATATTAGTGCTGTACAAGTTGTCAGATTTTATGTGCAGCACTAAAAACGGGGAGTCGGTTGATTGACTCGGGATCTCCGCAGCTTTTAGCTTAAGCGGTCATTAGCTGTGGTGACCGACTCGGCCTTAGGAACGCAGCTATTGAAGTAATGGCTTGGACGAACTTCAAATGCACTGAGACCGATTGTACGACTTCCCCAGAAGTAAAATTGTTAGCCCAATTTTGTTACCAGTGCAAAGAATATAAGTGGCACAAGGAGCGATTTCATATTATGCATGTATTATAAAAACCTGACATACTAAGTAATGTATAGTAAGGGTACCTAAATGAAAACAAACGTGTGTATATACACTAGACTGCTTTATAAAACTTAAGGACAATCATTAACATAAATTTCCTTTACAACCGCATTTGTTATGATCAGCGACTTTTACAAAACCGTCGACAAAGCACTCGCGCCAAATGAAATTTCACAAAATTATCTCTCAAAAGGGAAATTACGTTAGACAACAAGAGAGTATTCAGCGTTAAATCCTGGACTTGGTGCCTTGGACTTCTTCTAAAAAGCTACTATACGGCAATTACATTCAAATTGATAAAAGCACCCACCTGTTGGTTCGTTCAAAGGAATGCTTCTGAAAAAGGTTTTATTGGTGGAAACTGTTGGCTTTCCCCGACAGATGTTCTGCGGGAGATTTGCTTTCGTCTGCGGCAGTGGTTCTCAATTAGAGAATTTTGGGAATTTGTTTATTAATGGCGACTTTATTTGTTTTTGGTATTTGCGATATAAATAATGCGTGAAGTTTATTGAAAAATGAAAGCAAAATAACGTATCAAATACTTGTCCAAAAAACGTTGTCCAAATATGGCATTGCAAATAAGGCATGTTATGGAATGTTACCGCCCGAAGTGTTTCCCTTATGCTACAACACGGGGTTCTGCTAATTCCGGAGTAGATCTGAAAGATGATCAGTGGTATCGCATTGGCAACGCCTCATAAGTTGCAAATGTTCGTGAACGACGATAGCCGTATCCTATCTAATAAATCGTCTGTATAGATAGAAAAGTATTGTAAAAGTGCCTAACTCAGGCTTATTTTTAGTTTAGAAATAATTTAGTTTTGGTTTTATTGTTTTTGTTCTTGCATTGTTTAAACAATTTTTGGCCGTTAAGATTGAATAACAAACCTATGCTACTATTGCTATCTGTGTTACTATAGTTAGAGAGTAGAATAAGCTCCCAAAAGGTCATAATGAACACCAATTTAAAAATAAATAAACTTGACAAACATAATTAAATTAAAAATTTAAAAAAAGGAAAATAACAAGACACACCCACTATCACAATTGATACATAATATTTAATAAATGGAATCAAATAAATACAAACAGGAAAAGTTGTATTGAAATGGATTTATTAAACAACAAAAATGTTACAGTTTATTAAAAAGTTTGAGCTCATAATGTTGGGAACCCTAGCTACGGAAGTTCTGTTTGAGAACGCTTTTTAACTTCCACTGAATACTGTTTTATACTCTATGTGCCCGGGATTATTTTCTGTGGACGTTTAACTTTCACTTAAACGGCTTTTAAAGGAATATGACTACATTTTACGAAGCAAAACTTCTTTATGCTGTAGACACAATCTTTTTCGGTTTTGGAAGGGAACGTATGCTGAGGGTTATTTTTATATTAGAAATTTTGGTTTTGTGACATAAGTAAAACTTCTAATTTATTTTCGGAAAAAGAATATTGAATTAAAAATAAACGTCACAACCAGAAAAAAATAATGCAGCTTATAAGCGAAAAACTATACCTATTTAAACTTAAAGAAGATAATAAAATAAAGCTCTTAGCATAGAATAAATCGCCGTTGGGACGGTCGAATACACTTCTTCACCGCCAACAGGAGGCGTGTTGTAAGAGGCGACTAACTCCTGTAGCACGAGACGGGCAGCAGCGTCTACGTGCGAAATCTTATAAAAAACTGCGCTCGCCAGCCCGCCCGCCAAGCGTGGCGAGTATTGGCATTCTCCCCTAAATGATAGGTCATTGAGGGAGGCCTATGTTCAGCAGTGAACATTCTATGGCCGAAATGATGATGACAGAATAAATACCTAATAGTACTGGATATCAGAAGTTAAATTTCATACAATGCGCGCTCGAGCAACGCATACATAGACATCGCTCACGGACACGAAGAATGGGCTAGTTTCCTAAAAAAATCTAATTAGTCCGTCAGTTGTATTAATAGAAAATATTGAACTCGTATTTTTTCTTTTCTCAATCAAACAAAAAAATATAAAGATATAGCCCGTTAAAGTTCCACGTACCGTCACGCCTTGCGACACTTTTTAGCAAGGCTTGACGTCACGAGTTCACTTTGATGCGCTTTATCTTCGTCATTTTTTGTTTGATTGACAAAAGACAAAATATGGGTCCATTATTTTTTATTATTTGATAATCTAGCTGACATACTAAATAGAATAGTCTTTTTTTAACCCAGGAAACTAGCCTATTCTCAAAACACGCTGCGGAACAGTTCGAGTATAAATTCTACTTGTATATTACGCACCAAATAAACATAGATGGTCTGGTTGTAATGTGTATGTCATTGTCACTTTATGTCAATTTTAATGTTTTAATTCATTAAAAATCATTTATTAGACACAGATAGTTCTGACTGAGGAAGCCTATGTGCTACAGTGGACGTCCCATGGCTGAAATGATGATGATGAGATAGTTAATAGATGAGATACAAGAGATTTTGTCGTTTTTTTAAATTAAACGGTTATTATTGAATCTCATAAAACTATGTAAAAAATTATAACTTTAAGTCGACAACTTTACACTCAATTTATGTTTCAAAAACAAGTAAGTTTAAAAAAGACCGTATAAAAAATTAAGTACATACATGACCTTTACATCTGTTACTCTCTGTTCTGTGCTCAGTTATGGTCAAAAATACCTTAGGTACCAAATGAAATAGGAAATTAGAAATTAACTTTAAATTGCCCATTTTACTGACGTGTATTCTCAAGCAATAACTGCATAGTTAAAATTTTTATTTTAATCAGTAGTCTAACATTTGTGTCATATACAACTACTTAACACTTTATCGTGATGGCTCAAATGTCAGATTACAGACTGGAATTTAAAATTTAACTTTAGTATTTAGTATGTAATGTACAGCCAGCCGTATAAGTAATTTCTAAAAATCTCTCAATGTTTTTAGAATTAAGGTTCAATTTCCTTACTTTTGCTGCTGAGGAAGGATCTTTGGAAAGAGAAGAAAATAAGGGAATGTCATTTACGTTTATCACCGAAGGGTACATACCAAATGTGCGCAGATTTGTAACGCGTTTAGCACTGAATATTTGCGAATGTAAAGCAATTTATAAACCTTTTGAAGATTACGGCAGTAAGAGGTTTGCATGGAGCGTCGACACATTTGAAATTTAATGAGAGTTTGTCATTTAATGAAACAATTAGTTCCTTAGACAAAAAATAACACCTGACAGGAAAATGACGGTTGTATACTGTATGTTAGTGGTCATCAGTACCTATGTATTCAGCTGGAATAGGTTCTGAAAAGAGTTAAAGAGAAAGATATTATAGATCTCTGTTAGGTAAACTTATCTAACCATCATAACAGAAGTATAGTTGTACTTTGATATGTTTATTTTTATTTAAAAAGGTCAAGGCCTCAAAGTAATACTTTGTCAAAAATTTAAAACATTGTAAGCAAGAGCAGGCCTTCGCTTCTTACCTGCGGGAAAACATATTTCTAAAACTCTAAATGCCGTTAAGAAAGTTATTTTTTCCGCAAAAACACATAATCCCAATATTTACTCGCTTTGTACGTACACAAAAATATTAGCTACTAATTAAAACTTTATTGTTATTATACTGAAAACTCATAACGTCGTCGTAAATTGATATGTGTGTTCTACAAAAAGTAGAACAAAGCCGCTGGCTGGGGCGGCACACACGGCCCAATTAGGTAGAGCACACACCACTTAGTTCGAATTTGTAAATGAAAACTGAGTTTGGGCGCGCCTTATCGCCTATCTACGGCTTATTGCCCGTTCATTAACGTATGGTGTTTCCGTGTGTATTGTGGCCTTATTTTGTACCTTGTGTATTTGTTGTTCACATATTATAGAACAAATGACATAGAACTGTAACCGGTCAGGGTAACATCGAGACATTGGTCCCTATTAACAACAAAATTTATATTGATATGCTGAAAAGGTAATAGAGACTGAGGTAACGGTTACACCCAAAGAATGAGATTATGAAAAGACAACATCTGCTTGATTACATCTGACAGTGGGGTTTCCGCACTGGACCTGAGCCATAAACAGTAGTGACCAACCCACGGAACCCAACAAATATTAGAGGCATAGTTTTATATAGTTTTAACAGTAACATATATTATTTCATTTTTAGCACTTTAATAGATTTTAGCATTTAATACCTCTAATACCCAGAGTTAATCAACCACCTCCTAATTAATTTAGCCTGACATTTAAAATCATGTTTACACCGCGAAATTCGGCGGGCTTCATTACGGACACAATAACTAAAATTAAATGGAGCCACAAACAGATGTAGGGGCGCAGGGCGAAACAATTTATGCCACGTTCCCGGCTGTATCGATGTCGTTTGCATCTGAAATCTTTAGAGGCGACCGTATTAGAGGGGGAATTGGCTGGGATCTTAATTTATTGAAGTTTTTATGGTTTAATTAACGGAATTCACTTAGTCGAGGGAAGGCGTGGCGCCGGTCCGCGCGGTCGCAGAGCGTAGCACAGCCAGGGCATATTAAAGAACAACAAAAAAAAATTCACCAGCAAGATGAAAGTCTAGCCACGGCTTGCGATATCTGTTCGTGAAAACATTAAAAAAATCAACCTCTACATATCGAGTATTTTTCTGGTTTAACCATTATATGTTTTATCACAGTTAAACACAGACAACGGTAGTTTGGGTTGATATCCTTTAAGTAAGGTTATATTTGAACAGTGATCACAATATTACACGAGCTGAGCGAGCGGTGAACTGATTCCCGAGTCAATAGTGATATTGAGTGGAAAAGAGTCATGACTGTAACATACATGAATAGATGGTTATAAATTAACGAAGTATTTAAGTCAAGGAGTTACTGTTTTGGTACCTTTTCATATGTTCGCGACGTCCTTACACAAAATATTTCACGGTTATCTGTCAGTTTTCTTTGTATTCTATTAAGCTCTAACCAACGACATGAGGCCCGCGTAACATTATAAAATAGTGTCTTGTTTCCGTGGCCTGGTGGGTTAATAATTTATATTACTTAAACTTCATAGAACCCCATTAATGATGATTTAAAGTGCGTAAAGCTCTCGTTAAATCGCGCAAGTGTCTTAAATTTATATATAAATTGTATAGACATATTGATTATCTGTTCTGACCAGGCTGTACCCTCGTCGCGGTCTCTTCATTTAGTACTATTTTATAGTAATAGATGTCCTGCCCGCTATAATTAGCGCTAGGACGCCATTGAAAGTTTTAATTGAAAAGGCTTTGTGCAGTTTTATAGCCCGCCAACAATTTTAGAGTGTATTCCATGCAGACCCTTTCGACACCTCTCTGAATAAAGATGCAAAGTCTACTTTTAATCGACTATTGTCTGTGTTTTAGTGCTGTTTTGAGCTCTGTTTTAAACTGTTTTTTAGTTTATTTTTTTTTCTTTTTCATTTCGTATTCAACATTGTATTATTGGATACTACATGGTTATGTTTAATCGACTAGAAATTAAGAGGTTTCATTTTGATGCTCAATCAGATTTACAAACAAATGTATCTCCCATTGGAGAGAGCCACCATGTAAGGAGGCACATACGAAAACAATTTGTATGGAAATTTAAAAAAAAACTGCAATTTCGATTTTGGTCCACAGTTTTTTTTCTATTTATTTAAATATCATTCTTATTCATTAATGTAAAAGTTATATAAAGTAAGTAGTAAGTATAATGTAAGTAATAAAAGTTATAAGCTTATCAACCTATCTACTACAAAATGACAAATTTTCTGAATCAATTTTCTAATTAAAGTTTGTAGAGTTAAATAAATAAATAACTGTCATGGTCTCGCAATCGGAATTAATACATATCCATGTGTTTCGAGGTACTAGACAATGTATTTACTAGGGGCGTCTTCCAGCGCACCTAGACTCGGGCTATTTGGAAAATATCGTTTTATGAATCGACCCGAACCTACGATGTTGACTTTACATCAATTACTTTTAATAAAGCTTTGATCTAATTGTAGAAGATTAATGTTGCAATTAAAACATAAAAATACTTCATTTTATATCCCGAGTTGACTGAAAAAGCTTTCGTACGACAAAAAATACGAATTTACATTTTCGAGACGAGAGAGCGCTCTCCAAAATTGATACATCACTTTTTGTTCCGAAGTAGACTGAAACAGGAGTTCCGCGAATGGATATTTAATAACCGACCTAATAATAGGTACGTATAATCTATCGAATTCAAAGTTACGGCAACTTTTCATTGTGTTGTTACAGACTTGTTCAAATTAATTCACCCTTCCGAAATTTCGTATTCAAAACTGTAAATTTCTAGCCTCTTGTCCCAATTATTATAACGTTTATTCTTTATGGGATAAACAGATCCGTATTTATTAGGGTTCATTATGAGAATTAATTTGTTTATGTTATATTGTGGGCGGGGGTCATCGTAACAACCAATTGAGATATACTCAGAAGGCTCTATCGACTTGACAATATCATTGCAGAAAGTATGGTTCAAACCAATTTAGGCTACGGCTGCACTGCTGGAGAGAAGAGTGGTTTAAATTTGACAGCTGAAATTTCCTCAACAAAAATGAAACGTGTTGACTAAAACTGATCTTCATCATCACTCAGCTAAGCCGAGATAAACTAGCTTTAATTTTTTAATATTTTTTTAAATTTATTTTTTATTTATTTATTAATTAAACCGCGTCCAAATCGGTCCACCACTTGGGAACTACGTTGCCATAGACAGACTGACACTCAAGCATAGACGTCAAACTTATAACCCCTCTTTTTTAATGGGTAAGCCCCATAAAGGCTTAATAAAGAAGCTACTACAGACCATTTGTGTCGACCACGTGGTCAATAACTGTTGCGCGTTTTCGCTAACCTGTAGCCACTTGCAGTTTCAGCTAGTGGCGCTAGTAGATAGCGACGATGCTTAGGAGAGAGCCTACTATGTGTAGATACCTATATTGTGGGGTCATGGGGCAACCGACCGTGAATACTGTTTTGATATTTAAATGAGGGTACAGGCTTGATTGTAGCTATTCAGTCTCGCAGGGCTGTCAAAACTAGTTGCGGTTGTTGTTATAATTGTGCAATATTATACACGGATTACCAATTTTGTGTTGCTGTTGTTTGTTATGTCGTAATAGAATGAACATCATCATGTTACAAAATACTGATATAACATTCAAGCTAATAAATAATAATACATATAAGAAATAACTAAATACTTTTTTATTTTCTTTCAATGCCGTTGAAATCTATTAGTCATGTAATGTCAATGTATCATTTTGGTTAGCAACTTTAGCTAGATATACATCGCACCTGGAATCATTTTTAAACTAATTCTTAGTACCCTTTACGAGTCAGTACATTCTTATGTACAAACACCATTTTTCAAAATATTTTAGTTCAATTTCACGCCAGCCGAATTTGAAATTGATTGTCTTAGTGGCAACCCTACCCTGCTGAAGGTCCCAGAGCGGGATATCAGTGAGCACCCTATGACATGGCGCAATGCCACGATATGCCCGAACTTTATTTTGGGAATATTAATCATTCACTTGGGGTCATGCCATAATGGATTAAAGTAATATTTTCCTAAAGAATAGTCTAGTTCCATTCGTGTCGTTAGCCTCAGTTCTATGTCTAACACAAATAGAAAATACTGCACCTCATCCATGCATAAATGTTTTTTGTTTCGAATCAAGCTTTAAACAGATAAAACAAAACAAAGTTCATGCTATCATGCCATAAAAGATCCCTCTTGGTTGTGTTTGCAATAATTAGTCAATTCTTCTAGAAAAGGTATATAGCGGACACGAAGGGGAATCGTGAATTACCAAAAAAATAAATACGTTTGGAATATAGAGGTTTTAATAACAACTAGCTGTCCCGGCGAACTTCGTACCGCCTCTTCATGGTTTTTTTTCAATGTTTATAGTTATTCTGCTATTCGGGGCGGAGACAAACTCAACAAATTAAAGATCATAAAAATCGGTCTAGCCGTTCTTGATTTATAAATGGTGTAACTAACCCGACTTTGTTTTATATAAATATATATATAGATTTAAATAGATAGATATTTATTATTATTGATGTGTGGGGACGGCCGTAAAGAATACACTTCCCCACCGCCAACAGGAGGCGTGTCGTAAGAGGCTACTAATTCCTGTAGCACGAGACGGGCAGCAGCGTCTGCGTGCGAAATCTTATAAAAACTGCACTCGCCAACCTGCCTGCCAATCGTGGCGAGTATTGGCAAACCCCCCGATGTTGGGTCATTGTTGTGTGTGGCCTGTGTTCAGCAGTGGACTTTCTATGGCTGAAATGATGATGATGGTGAGATAGATATTAAGTCTGTTTAATTAGGTACCTACCAATTTGTACGTATCATCTTTGGTTATTAAGTCTACGTATGAAATGAGGTGTATCCTTAAATGCATTGGTTTACATAGGTATATACAAACGAGGAGTACAATGCACAATACAGGGTTACATTGCAAAGGGATGCCAAATCTTTAGAAGTGACTCAGAATCAGTAACATAATCGAACTATGCAACGAATAAGATTTTTTAAATATTTAATCCTATCCGCTGTAAAAATGGTACGCGTGGATAATTTAACTTTTTTATGAAAAAATTGCACCGTATGTTCACTGCGTAAGTTTTTTGTTGGCTCGCCTCTGATAAATGACCGGCTTTCGTAGTCTCTCTATTGACTTTATTTTCGGATATTATAGAGTAAATCTTAAGTAATTTTTATTTCGTAACATACGATTATTAAAAATAATAACGATTTAGATGCTTCTTTATATTGTTCCCTAGATCATATTTTTTAAAATTTGGCACCCCTTTACAATGTAACCCTGTATATTTCATTTCGTTCTTATATAATTTCAAAACTTAATAACCTCAAATGTGGATTGAATTTTGAGAAACAGACACAGTTCGTCTGAGGGAAACCAAAACACAATTATCAAAATGTAAACCTTTATTAAATTGAATACCTTTAAATTGAAAGCAGATAAGATAAGACCAGCGCGTAGGCGAATATTTTATATGTTAAAAAATACTTAATTTTCCATTATATCTTCAAGCAACATTCCCTTTAAAACCAAACCCGTCCAATTGGACAAAAAAAAAAGGATACAACCGTAAAATATCCTATTATAAAATTAACGGCCTATTTTATTAGAGCGAGGTAACAACAGTATCGCTAATTTTTAATTATGGTACCGCTGGATCCGGTTACCAAGATAATTACAAGTGTTCCGTTCCCTTCGCAATCTTCCCCTTTTCTCCAGAAATACTTAGGTTGGCCCTTAACTCAATAGGGTAAGGTTTATTTTCAAATGCACACGTATACATTTCGAAGTTTGAGACTTGAGCTATTGATGTCTTGACTGCGGAATACTTCTAACATGAATTTTAGGGATGCCTTTTGAAAGTTAAATTCTACTACCAAAAAATATTTTAGTTTTTTGAAAAAATAGAATGGCAAAAATATCTTTTATTATTGAGAAATCAAATATTTAGTGCACTAAATATTATATAGATGTATAGAAATCTTGATTATGACACAATAACTGTAATACACTTTATTATTGTAATACATTTAATTACAATATTTACACAATCACATCTATCTAGCCCCAAACTAGACAAATCTTGTACTAGCGACTAGATAACAGATAAACATACTTAAATACGTTCCACGACTTAGGTACAAATGCTCGTGATCATCACACAAACCACCCCATCCCTTGCGGGATTCGAGTCCGCAACCAATTTTTTAAATATATTTGTAACTAGCACCGTCTTCCACAAAAAAAAAACGGTAACATACTACTACAGCTACTATGGTATTTTGTTATTCTTATAATCTCTAGTTTCATAAACAATAAATAAATAAAACTGTTAAAAATAAAGATGACCTGATAAAGAATGCACGAAGCTGCTGGATGCAGGCCGCTTCCAACCGGCCAGTCTGGAAATCATTAGGGGAGGCCTATGTTCAGCAGTGGACGTCCTATGGCTGAAATGGTGATGATAATGATAAAAATAACTATTAATGTAACTTATTACTTACTGTTATCTTATAACCTCTCATTGTAAGTCAATGCAAATACAGTTTATCAACTTAAGTATTATGAAAAAACTTAATGCCCTAAAAATAAAACCTGCTATGAAATTCCTTGCAACATTTTAATAAGGTAATAGCAACAATAAAAGTCATCGATTTCCACTCAAAGCAAATAAACGAACAATCGTCTTAACAAAAAGAGCGCAGTCAGATTGGCCGGAAACCGAAATCACATATTCAAACAGACGTCAACTTCCGGAACGGAATGAATGCGAATCGCTCGAATTTTCCGATTTTCTTCAGGCGGGGAGAGAACGATTTGTTCATAGCATTACTGATGTTCGAATTTGAATTTAACAGGTTTTAAGATAGCTGCTATGAGAGTGATGCGTTTAAGTCCGTTTAGACTTGTTATTGACTTGCAAAATATATTGTCTGGTACCCGGTGATCTACGGCGGATATTTATTTATTGTATATTTATTCACAGCTGTACCCTTATGATTCTGCGTTAAACTTTTACAACATTGGTCCTTATAAGCCAGTAATATAATATTCAAAATCTCGAGTTTTGTACCGAAACTAAGCCTGAAACTGGTTTTCATTATTCTTTTTTTGAATAAGTTTTTTTGGGTTGTTTAATTGAGACCCTGTGCATTGAGCATTACTCGAAAAGCTAAAACAATGAGATACACACATATTACGTTAATAGATCCATTTCAATCATCCAGTTATAACTTAGGATCGGTTCTGATTTATTTATTTGCTTATTACTTTGTTGTTTGTTGTTGTGGGAATCCTGTCACTGTAGCCGAAATCGGCAAGGATGATGATGATGATGACTTTGCTGTACAGGTGTTAAAAATATTAGGTAAGTTGCAAAAATATGTTACCTACTCAAATATGTTTGTTAATCGTTTCTATTCTATCAAAAAGGAAATTGAATAGCTCCCAACATTTCCAGATGTGCGCACATGGCGTCCAAATTTAATAACGTCCACTTTTGTCCAAACATAAAGAATCTAAAATCTTTACAACAAAAATGGAGATTCATAACTTACACGCTCATGGAGTGTCCGTTTAAGTCGACAACTTTTTAATAAAAGCAAGATTAGGGTATCGCTTACATTTATAGTAGATGCCAAGAATGTCATATAAGGCGTGACACGCTTGGCTACATTTCACACCCGACTTGGCGCTTTCCCTAAATCTGTTGTCATTTGGGGCGTCCCTGATAGTGTTGCGAAAAAATCGTGTTCATTTTATCGATCGTTTGCGTAGAAAATACCTTAGTTCGTATTTAAAGCTGAAACAAAGTACCTACTTGAAATCTTTTTTTTTATTCGGAATAAAAATATTTTTTAAGAACTACAACTATTAAACATTTGGGAGTTACGGAATTTATTCGAGAGTACTGTGATTATAGGCACTCTTTTTTTAAATTGAATCATAAATCTGTAAGAAATCAGTGCACGCAGATGTAAAAACCTAAGCGACGTAACAGAAACCTCGTTATTTTGAAGTTGGCTAAAAATACTGTTTGTGTTGCATAATTATCACTACCAAAAGAAACTAACAACCAATTTTAACATAGCTCTATTATTAATACTTATTACAATTTAAGATATTTATGAACAACTAACAAATAACAACCAAAGCGGAGTCAACTCGTGTCCGCTCGGGTTGTCATTTGTATAAAAACACAGCACCTCTCGTCTCGTCTCGCTTTGGTGGAAACCGGGCCTTCGTATGAGCGCATACCACGGACTAGTGTGGCCAAAAATCGATAGTATATCGATAGCTTGATCGTAAGCTATCGATTTCTGGCCGCACTAGCCCGTGGAAATGAGGAAAGGAATCCATTGGATAGTCGTGAGATATTCGCAGCTATTCTTCACGCACACCCCGACTTCACCGTCTAAATATTTAAACGAGTAAAAAGTAAAAACGTGTGTTCCTGTCGTCACCTTATCGCTTAAGTTGGGTTATCAAATATCGCATTTTAGGAACACAAAAACGTGATTCAGTATAAATCAGAGATAAAAGAAGGAAGCCCTTCTTTTTGTTATATTTAGTATAGGGTGAATATATTAAATTATGTTTTTAATATGTTATATTATGTAAGAAAAAAATTGGCTCCTCATTTAGAATTATTCTTTATTCATTATCATCATCTACTTCATCTACTTAGTTATTTCGACGATAAAATGTGTAATGTATCTGTTTTTCTCGATTCTGACGTTGAGTAAAAGATGTAGTTTATGAGCAGTTTATTAGGTATATTTATACGAAAATTCAGGATTTCAAGTTCACCCTGTATACAACAGGAACTTGTCAAGTGAAAAATTAAAAGCCAAATGTTTTTTAACCGACTTCAAAAAAGGAGGCAAGGCATTTGTGACCCGATTTTGATGATTCCTTTTTTATTGAATAGCTTATACTTCAAAGAGGTTATTCATTTTTTTTTTAATTTCACCTCTGTGGTCGGAAAAATAAGGGCTGAAATCGGTGTTCAGCAGTTAACTTTTGTTTGCACTCATATGATTCGTTTTGTTGAGGACGTATCACTAAAAATAGATGAAATAAGTAAATTTTATTTAAAAAAGTAAGCCGACTTCAAAAAATATCTAATCAGTATCTAATCAGTTACTTTTGGAGTCGAAAACATTCAAACTCTCATCGGATGGCACCGACTCCAAAAGTAACTGATTAGGTACTTATTTTTAGCTTTTTAGTTTCTTGAAGTCGGCTTACTTTTTTTTTGTTGATATTACTTTTAATGAACTCGACCGTCACTTCTCTCTCACGTCACATAATCAAGCTTTTGCATTTACAGTAACGTAACCAGTCTTTTAATGAAAGTTTACGAAAAATATCATACTATAAAAATATTACTAACAGACAGTAAATATAGGTATATACTCACCAGCAGAGTGAAAGCGGCCTACTACGCTGGTATTGATTTTCGTGATACCAAATGATAACGATATCTACACGTATTCAATTCACTCTCGCAAATTTTCATGTTCTGAAATACAGCCGAATTTGTCGTTTAAGATTAGTTTGTAATACAAAACAACGTCCTAAGTACTCGAACAAGCCAGTCAATGAGATGGGCGCGAGACGGTTATCGCTTACATCGGTCGTTCGATTAACAAAGAGTTAACCCTCTCCGCGCCATTTGTGTTTTTCCAACCAGACAAATCGGCAACAATAAAACGCGGCCCTCCTCACAATGCTCGCACGCATGGCCTGCTTTTAATTTGCCCAGGCCGGCCCAGCTGCCATCGCTTAAAAACACTCCCGGAAAATCTCTCTACGGACCCTAACCTTCCATTCCGAACACGCCTATTTTCGCCCCGTGTGTAAATTCTTTTTGTTTACAGTACCAACAAATCGAGTCCGCAATTAAGCCTCGATCGATTACTCATCAAATCTCATCCGATTTTGAGATGATACCGACGAGTAGAAAGTAATTAGAGGCTCGTAGGCTTTCAGGCGTGCGATGTTTTGTTGATGATTCAATAATCCGCCCTCCGGGTCTCTTTTCACGGCGTCTCCCTTCGCTCTCGAATCCAACACCATTCTTATATAATCAGTTATCTTGTTTTTTTCATTTCCTGCACATTATATAAGAGCGATAAAGTAGAACTTATTTAAGTCCCGAATATTGCCCGATACAAATAAAGTTAAATTGGCAAAGTTGCGTCTCGATAGGTACAGGTGACATCCATTACGATTCTTCAAAATTATTTTGTTGGAATAAATTAGTTTACGAGATCGTTACGGAGTAACTTTATCGGGAGTCGGTGTGATTCACGAACGTTTTTTCTTTGTGAATGTCAGGCGGGGGTGCGGGGAGCCAATTTGTTGGGGTTTGTGTATAAGTAAAAAATATCGCTGTTGGGTAGTTGCGGGGTGGGGATGGTGGTGCGTGCAGGCGTATGTGGGGAAATGGAACAATTAATTAAATTAGCACTTAAGCGTATAGTTTACATAGAGGCGCGCCGCGTCCGCTTTTATTAAAACTATATTTCTCTTTAAAATTGTTCGCTAGGATCAAAAACAACTTCGTCAAAATTAGCATTGGTTAGGGAAGCGTGTTTTAATTACACACAATTTTTTTACATCGTATTAAATTGCGCTCAGTATTTTCTTTTAATTCATTATAATCAGTATAAAAATTGATTGGAATTTATTGTTATTGAAATAAACCTGAATTCTGAATTTAACAGTAGTTCGTCGAAACATTTTATTGGTATTTCGTCAGCCATTTTTCATTGTAATTCAATACTGAGCTGAATAACTTCGCGGAAAATCAATACAATGTTTTACCTATTATGTCGGTTCAGGACATCGGTACTCTATTGTTTTATTAAAATTCTGTGAAAACGTTTTGCAATGGAATGTTGGGGTTTTCTACTGACATGTTTTACATAATACCTCAGTATTTAATTGTATTTGTGAAATACTGTACTTTCGGTAGTATGTTTCATGCATGTTAAAACCGAAGTACGGCAGTTTACAAATAAAGGCCTTTATACTTAGGCTTTGAGTAGCATTCACTATTAGATAGATAGATAGATAGGTACTCTTTATTGTACACCATACAAAGAAGTTACAATTTGTGTTTAAAGAAAGATAGATTAGTTAAAATGACGTTTAAATATTTTCCAGATTAACTTATACTAGTTATTACTTATATTTAGTTAGTTGTAAAAAAGTGAAACTCGTGAGAAAATATTGATAAATACCTGATCCGAAATGTACCGTGACGTTAAAGTATAGTAAAACACAATCAATCCTTTCAACAAAACCAAGCAAAGCTTGTAGGTACTATTGCTTTTAGGTACCGGATAGACTAACTTAAATACATGTATGAACATCCTTTTTAGGTACAAACGGTTTTGCTTATCACATAAACATTCACCTTTTGTGGGATTTAAATCCTGGCTTTGTTGTCCGCAAGTACTTATTTTATATTTTAAAATATTCACATCTAAGTATCTTAAAAATACATTTACGACTATATTTGGAAGTACACTGCTGGACTTGGGCCTAGAACCATGGAACGCCACAGCGAGCGGCTCAGGGCCGTTTGCATTTAGCGGCCGCCCGCAACTTTGACTAGATCGTCAGTCCACCAGGAGGCCTGCCCACGCTGCGTATTCCAGTTCGTGGTTGCCACTCGAGAACCTTTCTTTCCCAACGGTTGTCTGTTCTGAGAGGGAAGTACTACTATTGCCACTTTAGCTTTGCAATTCGAAACGTCAGCGAAACAAGACACCTTTGCTATGGTCGGAGTAAATTAACAACCGAACCAATCTAGATGAGACCCTTTGGATCAATACGAACCATCATGCCATTACGCCAATCAGGTCGTCAACTTATTAAAAATACTGAATTAATCATATTATGTATAGTTATATCTATGCAAAAAAACCATTAGAATGCAAAAATAGAGTAAATACAAAAATATTGTGTGGCTTTGTATCCTCGTGTATCATAAGTTTTGTGGCTAATCCACTTTGCGCTTCGATTCCGGGCCGCGCCCGCACATTTACTACTCCATTCATTAGGCACTAGTGTTGCAGTTTTATAAACAAAACTATATCGATGGTTTACTTTTTAAAGATAATCTCCGTTTATCGATATGGCGAGTGTAAGATAGCCAAATCATGAAATGGCTGCGTATTTTACCGCTGCATTTTTTTACTATACTAGTGCGCTTTCAATAGTAGTTTCTTTAATCAATCAAAGGTACGATATTGTATAGTTATTTGAAACATTATTTGAGAAAAAAAAAACTCAATCATAACACTGTTACTGTACCTGTTATTGAGATTTAATAATAACCTAATCATAGCCTTGACCATCCGTTCATGCGGCTTACCTCTAATCTTAGGGCTAGGACTCGCAAATGGATTGTTGATATCGATAGATGTGTTCCACCGCTTTTCATCCTGTCCTTGTCCATCCTTAACACGTCAATGTAATTTACACCTTTCACAGCACACATTAAAGCATTCATTGCTTCAACATTGAACACATTACACCATTCCCGTCACGTGATAATGGGCCAAGTGGATACCACCGTTTATACTAGAGATAGCGATCAATAGATTGGTGTGAATTAATTAGTTTTTTTGTTCGGAATATTTATGTGGGTAGTACTAGTGTATTGTAAAGGTATTTTAGTAATTATGTTGCTTTATTTAGGTTACTCATGTAGTGAAGTTGTTATTCTTAGCTTAACCGGCGAGATTAGATGCCATTTTATACTGTACATCACTCTGAATAAACAAGGTACAGATTAAAAAAACATTTAGAATTGCTTAATTTAGGCAATCTCATCGCTAGAAACGACCTAGAACTAGTAGAGGACAGCTGATTTAAAAATGAGAGAAAAAGAAAAGAGAGTGAAAACGATGATCTACTTTACCAATCATATTTCTTTTACAATAATAATGATTAATGACATACACTTGAACACTTCTTGTAGTACCAAGCCACTGAATTGTTTGTTTTAGAACTGGATGATTTCTCTATCTGTCTCTAATTGAAAATCGAGAAATTATAGTAACAATAGTGCCATAACTCGAAGTACTTTCTTAACCGTAAAACCCAAGGTTTTTTTTGTTTGTTTTTACAATATAATTTTTTACTCGGTTTAAATTAACACTGTTACAAAACTAAGTCACTGCTGCAACACTTAAGTAGAGTCTTATATATAATATAGCTTAGACATTAAATAAATAGGTGGGTGAGAAGCATAGTATCACTGGACTCTACACAAGGATTCCCTGTGTCGTGTAGACCAGTCTTCCCGTCTAAAGTATAACATGTAAATAAAGGTCTATAAAACCAACTGAGGAATATTGTTAGTACCTACATTATAGGGTCATAAGTCGAAGTCTTCAAACCCCGCAAACGGTGGAGTGGGTCCAAGGGTGGAGCCTATTTTCCGGCGCAATCATCCACTCGAGACGTTTCCGTTGTCTGCCCGATCGCGACCCATCAGTGATAGGGTTGCCTTGCTACCGAGCCTAACTAGGAAAATAATAATTAAAATAAAAAAAAGCCGACAATACACCGATTGTCATGATATCTAACTGAGAATTGACATCCTTGTGTTACGAGGTACCAAACTAAGTTTTTTGAATTGACCCAGATCGGAAATCAAAACCGTTAACTATTTCTACCCATTTTTAATGTCAATATTCGTTAATTTGCATTAATTTTTCCTTAAGGCTTTTGCCCGTTAAAGCTCTGCCGTTAGTTTTATACCCAATTAACTACACTAGAAAATATTAATACGCGAGTTTGTTAGTATCTATCGATAACATTATAATATCACATTATAATTTCAAATTGAAATAAAATTGATTTGGTATAGTCTAATAATAAGGTGCCGTGTAGGGACGGCCGTAAAGAATACACTTCCCCACCGCCAACAGGAGGCGTGTTGTAAGAGTCGACTAATTCCTGTAGCACGAGACGGGTAGCAGCGCCTGCCAAGCGTGGCGAGTATTGGCAATCCCCCCCGATGATCAGTCATTGGAGGAGGCCTTTGTTCAGCAGTGAACCTCCTATGGCTGAAATGATGATGATGATGAGCCTAATAAGCTATCCACTTTGGCTACTATTGACCATACCCGCCAAATAGTAACATTAAAGTAGGTTCACTTACTTTAAAGTATTGATTACTTAAGTAAGGTATTTAATGTTAGGTACTATTCATTCTAGATTCAGTACAGCGCACAAGTCACAGTTACAGTCATTTTAAGCAAAATGAAAACCTAATAGTATAAAATAAAGCTTGAAACTTCAAACTAGCGCCCCTCTTGAAATAGTAGCAATCATACCTCATTGTGTCAACCCTAATCGCACCGTTGTCCTACCAAGCCTGCGGAAATCTGCGACGAGGAAAATAGGGTATAAATGTTTTATTAAAGTTTACATCGAAGGGTGATGAGACGACTGACGACCGAACTATAGTCACGTTCGGTGCGATTGCGTGCGGTTGTCAAGATCTCTTTTATTGAAATGTCTTCTTTAGCTAGTTTTATGGATATATAATAGCATTTTGTCTTTAGTATGTACCTAAGCTATTTAAGGGTTGTATCGGAAGTTGGTAAAAAACTAAAAACTATAAGTTTTGAATAGTTTTTAAAATAGGATCCATTGTTGAAATTTTTGTGTATTTGTATTTGTAAATACGGTTATAAAAATTAAAGGCTATCCGTACCATTTTTCCGAAACAGAAAATAGACGCAATTGCACTCCAACCGTCTAATAAGCGCGTTTTATTTAATGACCGAAAAAATTATAACTTTAAACAAATTGCTTGATTCTTTAATAAAGATACCATTTTATAAATTTTTGTAACAATAAGTAGTACTACTCAAGAAGAATCAGTACCGACGGAAAACAGTTATACAGGGTTACATTGCGAAGGGGTGCAAAATCTTTAGGAGTTGCTCAGAATCAGTAACTTAATCGAACTCGAAGCATAGAACAAAAAAAATGTTTTGTCACATTTATTATTAATTCATTTATTTAAACTTTATTGCACAAAATAAAATCGTACAAAAGGTGGACTTAATGCCATGTGGCATTCTCTACCAGTCGACCATTAGGCTATTCCTATCCGCTGTTAAAAATCGTACGCGTAGATAATTTAACTCATTCATGAAAACAATGCTCCGTATGTGCACTGCGTAAGGTTCTTGTAGGCTCGCCGTACCTACGCCTAGGCTTCTGATAAATGACCGCGCGGCTTTCGTAATCTCTCGATTGACTTTATTTTTGGATATTTTAAAGTATTTTTTTCGTAACATACGATTATTAAAAATAGTAACGATTAAGACGCTTCTTTACATCGTTCCCTAGATCTTATTTTTTAAATTTGGTGCCCCTTTGCAATGTAACCCTGTATAGTAATAATCCCTAGCTTTTAAAAAATGGCATCGCAAAATTTTAATACTGTATTTTTTAAACGTGCAATAGTTTCCGTTCAACTAAATTATCGAAAGCTAATATTATTTTAAAAACTAGATGTACATATTAAAAATTGAATTGTACGGGAGTTGGAATATACGGATATCAATACCTATTAGGAATGAAAATAAACCAAGTTTTCTGTGTTCATTTTCACAAAATGAAAACTATTCGGATTTGCACGAAAATAGCTTTCTATACAAACATGTACCTAGGTATTTATTGGAATGAATATTAGATTTCACTGTGAGAACAGCGAGAGATGAAGAGCCAATAAGTTTATGTCTTGTTTTTCTCTTGTGTTAAAAATAGAATTGTTCAAGAAATATCCGGGATAGGTTTATTTTTATAAAGTAAAGAAAATCAATTATAATTCTCCGTCTATGCAGAGTTCACAACAATTCCAGGTAAGCAAATTAATGAAATAACTTTTCTTATTTTAGATTAAGTTTATTATGACTCATATTATTATATTTAGTTTATAAGGTTAGGTTAGCTAATGTCTAGTGTCATAGGTCTTGTAGATGGGTAGGTAGTTTCTAGGCCTAATTCCAGCACTTACAGCTGCGCGTTGATCCGTCTGTTAGTCAGTCTGCTTTTCTGGCCTTTTAGGTACTTACATAAACAAATTCAGCGATAAACGAATACTTTTTCCCATAAAACTCCCAAGGAAATGTTTGCAGTTTAACAAATAGAAAATAAAAATGTTTAGAGATTTGCGAAAATCGCAAAATTTAATTTTCATAGTAAAATTTCAAAATAATTTACATGGAAAACAAAAAATAACCTGCCGCAGCGACTCTACAGCTTCTCTAGCATTCTGTTCGGCTGTTTAGGGGCGTTGAGTTTCCCCTATTGATTACCCAAAAAGCGGAAAATAAAATTGTCTACCTCAGCCCTGAACACTACACCACGGCCCGGGCTCGCTCCTCACTTAAGTGAATTAAATCTCTGCCTCTTGTGGGATTTTAACGTCATATTTTAGTTTCTCAATCGTTTTGGGTTTTATTTAGGCCAGTAACTTTGTTTTGGGTAAAACATGTAAAAGATTTTATTGAACTCATTTCAAATATGTAGTTGCAAGTTCAAGTTACTAAATCTAAATGTTTTTTTGGTCTAATATAGGAAGTTACACGAATCTTTATCAACTGCAGCTATAGGTACGATCGTTTTATTTAATTTATAGATAAGTATGTTATGTTACAAAAAAAAGTTATGTCGTTGATAGTAAATATATGGCGCTATAACTGTTATTCTGGCATTTGATTGAACCAAAGATGACTCTTAACTTTAGGTTTAATTTTACCAGATTTCAAGTCTGAATCTTACCCCAAAAGTGCCGAAACGTTAAATTCGGCCTAAACCCAACGACACAACTTCGCGTCTCCCCGCGAATTGAATCAACCACTTTGCTAACCCTTCCACAGCTGCATTATATATTTACGATCAAATTTAAATAGACCCGATTACAGATTCGCTCACTTTAAGGATTTTAAACCACCTAATCATGTATTATGCAGCTGAGCGCGGTACATTAATTGAAATAGACAGGTTAATTAATTTTCCAGGTTAGTTAGAGAGATTTTACTTAGTCTTGTTTGTTTTCAACTATGAAGTTGAAGGTTTAAAAGTGTACGGAGTAAAATGGTGGAAGAAGAAGCCTTGAATTAGTGCAACTTATAATTTAAAGTCAGCTTTTTGAAGCACACATTAAATATTAAGAATATTAATTAAAAGTATTTCTAATATTTAAAATTATTTAGCATAATAGTGCTTTTATGATAAGCTGTCCCGGCGAACTTCGTACCGCCCCTTCATACATTTTTTTTTCGTAAATATTTCTGTGTTTTTATTAGTTATTCTGCTATTCGGGGCGAAGAAAAATTCAACGAATCAAAGGTCATTAAAATCGGTCCAGCCGTTCTTGACTTATAAATGGTGTTACTAACCCGACTTTGTTTTATATATATAGATATTTAAGATGTCAGTTTTGGAGATATTTTCAGGATCTTGTCGAGGAATAAATCTATTTAGTTGTGGTAGTATGATATTTACAACATAATAATATATTCAATCGAGCAACTACTTTTTAATACGTTTACAACCTGTCAGCTTTGCAGTTATTTATGATTTTGCCAAGCAGTTTTAATTAAGTTATTCCCTAAGTCTTTAAGAATAATATAACTAACAGATCCAACAGTATTTCTTACCTATACTTATCAGTTTATGTACCTACAAGCCTAATAGAAAAGTTTTTTTCCAACATAAAGTCATCCTTACGATATATTTTCGGAATTAGTTCGACACACACGGGGAGTGCTCATGGTGAGGCAATATTTTGGTGATCATAACAGTATAATGGGAGACACGGGGGAACTGTGAGGTCCCCTGCTTTATTTCGGTTTTTATTACTTTTTTATGGTATTCTGCAGGGATGACATATCTTGCGGTAGGTGTGAAGATTTTACAACAAATATGAACATATAAGGTGCTTCTTTATTAGATTTAATCTAATTGATAAACGCAAATGATAAAGGTCAGCAGGACGAGGAGGGACATCAACAAGGAGGCAATCGATCATGTTCTTACTAGCTTCTTCACGCGTCTTCGTCTGCGTAAATTTCAGAAACAAGCTAAAAAGAAATGAAAAGTTAGCACATGGAAACAAAAAACGTTATAAAAATTATATACTTAACAAACACTCTTTAAACGTCTCCTCGGGACTTAATCCTATTAAAGAATCTAGGAACACTTCATTCTTGGGTATTCTAATTGACGACGAGCTATCATGGGTAGAACATATCAATAAACTCTGTAGTAAGATAAATTCTTTTGCGTATGCACTCTGGCGACTAACACGAGTTAGCGAGAAGAGTGTTGCTATCAAGGCATACCACGGATATGTATGTTCCTTGTTAAGGTATGGTATTCTCCTTTGGGGCAACTCTTATCACACAAACAGAGTATTGGTCGCTCAAAAACAATGCATACGAGCTATCTGCAATGTAGACGTTTTGACATCTTGAAGACCGTTATTTATAGAACTCAAACTGCTAACCGTCCCTTGTATCTACATTTATGAAATATGTGTATTCGTAAAAGCGAATTCACATTTGTTTCCTACGAAAAAGGAGATTTGTAATTTTAATACAAGACATCCCAACAAACTGGTTCTACCCATTAAAACTGCGACCCTTTACAGTAGGAGCACGTATTGTATGTCTATAAAAATCTACAACCAGTTAAATGACAACATGAAAATACTCCCACTAAACAGATTTAAAGTTACGCTAAAAAAGTGGTTGATAGAAAAATGTTTTTACTCAGTAGATGAATATTTTAACTCTTTTAAATCCAAGATGTTGTAACCTATTTATTTTGCATGTATGACTGATTGTATGTTAAGTGACATTTTAAGTACTAGTTCATTAATTTAAATTCAAGTTAAAATTGTATTTCGCATGCCATACTATGGTGAAATGTGTGATCTTAAACCAATTCAACATCCTTGTACCACTTTTAAGCGAAATAAATTTATTCCATCCTATTCTATTCTATTCTATTCTTAAAATAGCTATAAAAGATAGTTTGAAAATTCTTATGGCCTTTGGAGGTCCTTGTAGCATAGTGGCGCCACCGCTTTGCTAGTGATTACCAAAGTTAAGCAACCCACGCGGTTGTAAGTGATTCGGACCATATTTAGTGACATTTATCACAAGTATCTCCGTGCTTCGGAGATTATGGCCCAAACAACGTCATAGTTGAGCTGAGGTGAGGCCTGTGCTTTGCAGTGGGACGTATACAGGCATACTTTGCTTTACGGCTCTTCAGGCCGGAATTTTCGGAGTAATAATGAGTTTCGCTAAGTCTTCTCTCTTCGTCAACGCGTACTGATCGATAGACGTTTGAACTGATACAAAGCTACACAATCCCTTCGTGGGGGAAGGAATAAAAATAATAGAGCGTTGGCACCCAATGGCCGGAACGAGCCGCGAGTGTTTGCATTTGATAAGGCGATACGCGCGGGTTATGGGCGGTGATGCCTCGCGTCTTAGATAGGGTTCGTGTCGAAAGAGAAACGGTTGGAAGTTACAGACATGACGCTGTGGAAAATTTAAAGAAAGCTTCAGTTTCCAGTCCTATTTGAACGATCAAACATGTACCTACTTGATTTATTGGTTAAGAACTGTCCCTTTCCAAGACTATTTGTGGTCAAATTGTCATTTTAGCGATTACTTTTGGTACATTAGTGAAGTCAAATGAATATCTCGAATAAAAAATTGAAACTACGTACAAAGGTAGGTATTTTTGAGATTTATTAAAACAGGAATTTAAAATTCAATAAATGGGAAATCCTGCACGTGATGACTTTTTGATAGTCAGGTACTTGTAATATTTATTTGCAATATATTAAATCAAAAAATATTTGCAATATTATGCTGAGGGTATAGATGAAATGGGAAATCCTGCACGTGATGACTTTTTAATAGTTAGGTACTTGTAATATTTATTTGCATTATATTTAATCAACAAATATTTGCAATATTATGCTGAGAATACCTCAAATACAAATAATTATTTTCGTAAAATTACGGACGTTTTACATGAAAATAGTAGTGGAATGCCAGTGCCCCTACAAAGGCGATATTAGCCGTTATTAATGCAGACGGTGGCGGGCAAAGGACACGCGCCGCAAAAAGACCAAAACCAAACACAATTTAAAAGAGAATTCTTAAGAACGAAGAGTCGACAAAAAGATAATTCGGACTGCCCCGGGCCCGTTTGTCTTTGCTATTCCCAACTTTTATTTCGCTCAGTTTTATGAATTTCAGATGTTTTCGACGAGAATCAAGCAGGGGCGGTCCGAACCTAACAATTACAACCTTGTATTTTTAAGCTGCTTTTCGTTGTTATTACTAAGACAATTACGATGTAAGAACATTAATTTGGGATGAAGTAATTTTCTTAAAATGCGGTTTAGAATTTCGCTGTAAAAGCACAGGATCGCATTATAATAGAAATTGAAATGGACCCGACCCCAATGAAGTACTCATACTTGTTAACTGTATTCTTTAAAATTGAATTAGGTATTTAAGGAAACTTGCGAGATATAAGTCTAAGAATTTAAAAAAAGACATACTCATTTTGCTTTTGCGTTTTTAGTACTTAGTGTTGGTTAACATAAGTTTGTGAGTACCTAAACATATCTACTTATTTAAAAACAGTGTACTCTCCTTTAGAACTAGTTAGCGGTAATATTTTTAAGCTATTTTTAGTAACAGTTTTCCGGTAAATACTGCCAACGTTTTTACTTACACCGTGTCATAACCTCACTCAAGCATCAGCACTCAAGAGAACTAATTAACTTGATATACCACTAATGTAGAGATATAACAGGAATAACTACTGTTTTGTGCCAAATTGGTCGTATGTTTGTCTCAACGCTTGTTAGCTGCCTTGTCATGCTAATACCGCGTTCAAGCCCCGGCTTAAGAGGCTTCCGGAGTACCCTTCAAACGTACTTACGTTTATGAAACCACGAGTCAGACTGATCTAAAATTTTGCAAATGTAAGTTGAGGTAATTTAATTTTAGAATAATAATCTTCTTCGTTAGTATGCAATAAAGAGAGTATCTGAGAGTTTAACCATTAAAAGTTATTAAATCTAATTTATTTCTGAAAATAGGTTAATTACTCGTCTAAGGCTGCCGCTAAGAAAAGTTGAGTAGTTTATCTGACAAGAGTTTTAAGAAAAGATCATAATACCCAGAATTTCCACATGGTATAGCGGTAATTTGATACTTTTATCGTTACAGAGACAATTTTAATACTTATAAATAATGTATTATTACTAGTATAGTATTATATTTACAGCCGAATTTTCAGTTTAATCTTCGAATAGAGACCCACCATACGTAAGACTCTTAAATTATACTAATTGATACGGGAGTGTGTGAAGCCATTGCATAATTAAGAGCGATAGCATAGTAGAAACATCTTAATTTCAGACTTGAGAATTGGGCAATTTGGTACCTGCTCTTATTGATTAATTTTAATAGGAAAATAATTTAATAGGCTAATTAAATAGAAAATGTCATTTAATTCCTTAATCAATATCAACAATTTTGTATACGTTTGAACTGGTTTTTCACTATGGGTTATAATATAGTATAATTCGAGAGGCTTATATTTATTATAACTCAGTTTAAACACTTCTATTTAAAAATAAAAAAAGCGTTAAAAATATATATATCAAAATGTAATTTTAACGAGTATTTGCATAATGAAAAACCAGCTTGAAAGTAAGGTAAATACATTATTGGTTTTTTCTTATTCTTTTTACCACATAACAGGAATGACACGCTACGTTTCTATTCTGTGTTTTTAACCCACGACGGAACGGAGAAGGTAATGCATTTAGGGTGAGAAGTTGTTTGTTAGTGTGTGCACTCGAATGTTGCCATTTTCTCCGAGACGGTTTGACCGATTCAGATGCTGTTCTCAGCAAAGGGTTGATGTGTCATCAGCGAAGGTTCTTAGATAGGTGTTTAGGTATGGTGTTAACTCGCCAGGGGGCACAGTAGTATTTTTTTAGCTTAATATTGTTTTAATATGTCGCTTACAGTAGCAAACGCTGCCGTACTAATCCATGTGCTACAAGGAAGTCTCTGGAAGTCACCGGGGAAGGCCTATGTTTAGCAGTGGACGTCCTATAGCTGGCTAAAATGACAATCTCTAAAAAGTTAAAGCTTTTATAATGCAAAGGGTCAAAGGTACAGACTGTATGGTAAAAAAATGAAGACAATATGCTTTATTTAATTTGTATCAAGTTGTGATGAAATTCGAGATCATTGACATCTAATTAGTACGTGAATTTGTAGGCTATAGAGACATAATTGCACAATTAACACTACATAGCTACGAGACAAGTGTATTGAATGTTGTAACGTGACAGATCAGTGTAATCAATCACACTAGGCACATTATTACTACCGCGAAGTAATTTAAATTTGCTTAGGGAGATCAATTTACGTGATTGCGTTAATAGCGTAGGTAGGTATGGTACATGTTTTTGAACAAGTAACCTTAATTCAAATCAGTTTTACTAACTACTTATTACCTACTAGATAAGCCAAGAATACCCGGATTGGGCTTAGCTGTGGCGTGCATTGGGCCTATGACCAGCAGTGGACTAACGTGGGCTGACTTTGATGACTAGAAAAGCGCGGCTTTAACTGGACCTTGTAATTTTGAGGGCATATTACCTGCTTGCCTAGTTTGACTTGAATTCAGTTATTTTTTATTGAAACTTTCAACTTGAACTTACACAAGCGGATTGTCTTTTAGAGAATTTTGTCACTTTCATACTATAAGTATTTGAACAGTAACCGTAAATCCTGGTTTACACAAGATAGAAGGAACGTTGTAGTTACCAAGTAGTGACTTCGCGATTGCAAGTCAGTCCAGCTAATTAGGAACTTGTTCTATTTTCGGGGACAGTAGGTACATCGTTTTAATGCCACTGGTATTGTTTGTACACGTTTGCAGTAGCTTGTTTTAAAACGCTACGTTAGAATAGACAGTAAGCAGACATACTTGGTTAATTCCGTCTACGTGTATCTTTGGCATGAAATTCTAAGTTACTGGCTTCAGTAACTGCTCTAGTTACTACCATTAGGTTAACCAGGCATAACAGACACAATACGAATGCAAAAACAATCGAATAACAGCAACACGAGGCAGCGTCAACCCTGTCACTGCTGCAAATAACAATCAGAAGAATTGCAGACAAGAAATAAAACGAAAGAAGTATTAAGCTTAAAATTTACACGCATACTGAGCACTCGCCCGCGCGACAGAATCTCTTTCTGCAAAGCAAGCGACGAAATAACGCGCAAACACTGGCAGTTGACGAAACGAATGAAAAAGAATACTCCACTCTCAAATCCAACAAACGTAAAAGAGATTACCCACGCTCCAACTGCTCTCAACTTGTATAAACAAAAAAAGCTCAATTCGCCTGCTTTAAAACAAGGAATTGCCATAGACCGGGCAAAGACGGCAGAGGAATATTAAAAACGTTTTAAAAAGGACAACAGAGAGCGTGAACGCAGGTTATTTGAATTTTTATTGTGACAAGTGAAGTGGGCGCCGTTTAAGCCCGAATCGCTGATTTGTTTTATTGAATTTTTGTTGCTAGCCCGGACAGAGAATATGTAACTATGTATGCATGTAGGTATATCGTACGTAGAAGAGCATTTTCACTTACGAAAATCACAACAAAGTAGCAATCAACAGAATACCAATTACATTGTTGGCTAATGGATATTGGAACTTGGAAGATCTATTTAAGAGTTTTTAGCGCCTATACTGTAATACACTATGCCATCCAAATAATATCATAAAAATGCTAGCTGAAATATAAACAGATAAAATATCGGCAACCGAATAGATAGGTACTCCCATAAATAACTCCATGTACGATTTTTAAACCTGTAAGTAGGTGCAAATCTCATTTTGTACATAACAGTCTAACTAAGTGATTGCGTTAGAGCGCAATATAAGGCGCTTTCGACGTATTTTTGCGTTAACCTCCCCCAGTGATTACACACAAATTGATACAAATTGAATTTTAAACCTAGCCGCCGAAACCGCGAAGACGCGCAGCGCAGGACGGGTTATTTGTATTATGACAGGGTTGTCCCGGAAATATTGAAAAAAGTTGTTATTGAGGTTCTCCCGTTATAGCTCCACTTTTCTGAGTTACGTTTTAAGAACATTAAGTCACAGAGCGGTATAGGTTGCTACATTATCACTTCGTTGTTAAAAAATAATGATATGCGTAGTATGTACTTTAAGCATTAAAGTGCATTTGCAAAAATATTAAAAATGTGTAGTTAGCTTTAGTATTGTAGTGCTACACTTCCGATTTGAATTTTATCTCTTTAATTGGAGTCCATTATATAGTGTCATAAAATCGAAAAAAGAATTAAGAAACTTTTTGTTAACAAACACGACAACTAGTTTCTAGGTCAACTATTTTAAAGTGACACATAAACCTAAACAATTTAGGTTGCTCAAAGTCGCAGCCCTAAACAGTTAACCCTGTAATGGGCGCGATGATTTCTTGGCTTAAATCGGCTGTTTCATAACACAAAGTTTGCTCTACCCTCGTCACTCCGCTCACTTTGTTTTCGCTTATAAGCTGAACCGTTTATTGCAGTTGCCTCTGATGTTTTACGTTTTGATAAATTCTCGAGAGAAGGGGCTTTTTAATACCGTGCAGTGTATTAAAAACGTAAACGTGGTCAGTGTGCGCTAGCTTTTTTTAGCTGTGCCCCAAAAACTATACTAATATTGTCCAAACTCATTTGGTTTATTCATATGATTTTACTATTTCTACTTTATTGTGTTGCGATATTAACTTTTACTATAATTAACCAATACTACGCATATCTAAACTTCGAATTGACAAAACGTAAAAACGCTTAGTAGAGAAAACAGTTCCATTTCAAAAAGCCGAGACAAAATAACAACAACGTTTCCTCCAACAAAGCATCTTGTTCATAAACTCGAAAGGCTCAAGAACTTGATACCAAAATACGGTGTAAATTAGTGGTTATAGTTCCAGTGTCGCGGGATTCTATTGCATTACTGGTTCCCCAGCCTTTATTGCTCAATTTGACTTTATTTAACGCAATTCAAGCGAGGGGGGAAGGGGGTGAGTCCCCCGGTCTGACGGGGAACAGATGAGGTCCCACTCCAATCCACTTAGCGGCGAGCCAGTAGGTGATCGTCTACCGGCTATGCGACGCTTTCAGTCCCGTGAGGCAGCGGTAGTGTTAACCCTCAATACGATTGACCGTATGCATCGAGTATCTTAGAAATGACACGTTTTAGAGAAGTGGTTTAGAGTTGATCGGAAAAGTATTTGGGTTATATATCCATCTTGTTATGGTAAACTATTTTTAAGATAGTTTATTTATATAAAAAGATTTTAATTGGTATATAAATTGAAACACCAATTCGTTTCAATCACACAAATTATTTAGCACCAAACTGAACAGAACATGCACTTTGGCGACTAGATAAAAGATATGCCTACATACTTAAACATTTTAATGGTATAACATGACATCTATTTTCGTGCCACCGCACAGATATTTGGCCCTTGCGGGATTCGAACCTACAATCTGTTTTATGGTCCGGAGCGCGAACCATCCCATAAAAACCAGACAGTGTCCTATCAAATCGTTGATTAAAATATTACTTCAAAATAAATACCCAATTGTGTATGTCCTCATCTAAAGATATTTACAAACTAAAAATACTTCTCCTCACCTCGCCGGTTGTGATAAATAAAATTACCCGACAATATTCACTACCGCAAACTAAGCTTTATAAACCAAGTTACTATGAACTTGCTTGGCAAATTACCATAAAATTGGTGTAGTGTGAAGATGCACCAAGTTGGCCAAACTTGAGGCATCCAAATTTAATTAGGGTTGCCTGACGTTTGTTGTGCTTCATCGCGAACAAGTTTAGCGTGTGGTAATCTCAGACGTGATGTGTTTGAGGATAATAATAGGATTGCACACACAATTTTCGTGATATGCAACGAGTGAAAATCTTATTTGGATGGTAAATAAAAATGTAAACGTATCCTTTGAAATAGTGTTCTATAATCTAGTCTTGTTAAATTTAAAAATACTAATAAAACGCCAGGTTAATTTGGGATAATATACTCAAATTTTATTATAGTCATAGATACTTATAAAGAACAACGTTTTTCTTAAAATTTTATTGTGAAAAAACGCAACAAAACTCACCAAGTATCTAATTTAGCTGGGATTAACAGTCACACAGGCAAATGCGAAAATAATTAACTGCATGTAAATATTTTGTAGAGCTCTAGACCGCCTGAAAATCTTTACCAGAAGGTGTCTGGAAGAGATCAACTCAGGGATAAGACCGCCTAAATAATGCTATCTAAATGTACTTTATCCTGTACTTTTTTGTGTGGTGTGAATAAAGAATCTATCTACCTTTAAAAAATTCGTGTATGTAAATTCCTGTTTTTATAATGTCCAGTTTTTCTGAGGCAACCCAGGCAGGCTGTAATCCTGTTGGCCGTGGGCAGGCTGTCGTTATCACGCGGTATATTGCCATTATTGAATAGCAAAATTAAACCAAATTTTGACGATGAAACGTCCGACAAATTTTGATCGAGATCGCCATATAATTTTGACGTGAAAACTCTTGTAATAAAGATTTCACTTTAAATAAAATACCATCATAGGTTAGGGAAGTTTGGAGCACTGGTGCCCACTTTTATATATATTTACTTACCTACCTACATATTTAAATTCCGAAGGTAATCATTTAAAAATGCAAATTACTACTATTCTCAAATTTATAGTTTTGTTCTATAACACAACGGTAATGTTTTGTAAATTTTTGAAACCAAACCTCGTATTTAATCCACGCCAGCTCAACGACCTTTATTTCACCTTTGAATACTAAAAACAAATTTCCATTAACTGGCTGTGTTTACATCGAAATTCTTTTTCCATCAAACGAGATTTATTCTGTCTCAAACTCTCAAAAAATATGTAAAGTCGGGTGCGCGGTGGCAGATAGCAGGGTGAAATTAATATGATATTCGAGTCACGGTATACATTAAGTTCATCCGGCAATAAACTGGGTCCTTTAAGGGCTCATTCGGAATTAAAATTTGCTTCGTCCTCCGTGACGCCTTGATGGATTACAGGCTTCTTGCCTCTCTTGTTTAATTTGGGATCCCCTTCAAATTAGAGCGCGTCATTGCGTCGACGCTAACAATCAAAAACATCAAAGTTTTATCTCATACGTGTCAGGATTCGCGGAAAGAAAACGAGATTTGTACTAATTAAAAATAACTTTATATTAAATAGGCAGAAATTATCAAATGTTTTCTCTGTATCAAAACTTTAACAATAACGCCTAAAGTCCCTTCTAATTACGCGAATGTTTGAAAAACAAATTACTTAAATAAACAAAATTAAATGTTAAATTAAACAGATTGCGAAACGGATCTTGACGAGCTTTCAGTTTTAGAGAGTTAATGTCGCACTTTATACTTAGTCAATGTAAAGGCGACTTAAAGCTACCTTAGCAATTTTTCTTTGATACCTACCAGTTTAGCTAACCCACCCACTCTATAAAGACACCTAATGTTACTAATAAAAGCCATATGTTTATAAAGACACCTAATGTTACTAATAAAAGCCATATGTTTAATATTGCAAAACAAAAATAACTAACCGACATTTATATGTCGCATTAAGCTATTTCAAACTATCGTAAACCGAGGTAAAATAATATAATGAGTATAAAAGGCGGTAAACGAGTTAGTGGTTGCTTTTTATACATCTTGGTGTTTTTTTTTATAGACACGTATTCAATTTACATAATATCTTCAGAATTTTCAGTTGTAAAAGCTAAAATGATCAGGCGAAGATGTGCGCCACTAAATAACTAAATAAGTTTCAACAATCACAACAAATAACTAGCCTCAAACTAAGCATGGGTTGTACAGTCACGAGCATAAATATACATATATTTATTCAACAGATGTCCATTGGACTTTAAACAATGTTACATCTGAATAAGTCACATGGTGTATAATTTTCATTGCTTGTGACTACTAAACTATGGTGACTATGTCCATACATAAACACGTTTTATGACATCCATGACTGTTGAATGTTTATGCAATATCAAGATATATATTATATATAATATCCTTGCAGGATTCGAACCCGCGACCGCTGGCTTTTGTAGTCCGTAATGCATTCTAAGACGTTCGTCAAAACCAGTTACACATACATTACTAACAAGTTACTCAAGTTCATGATCTTAGTTCTCAAGATACGTGTCTCTATATTCATTACAATCAGATCACAATAGTCAAGTGCTAGACAAGATCTTTCGGCATACACTTATTTCATAGGTATTTATGTATATTGTCCATTGAATTTTCGCTTAACGCGTGGGTTATTCCTTCGGGTCTCCCGTCGCCTGGTCTACAAGCGTCGGGTCACTTGGCATGCAGCGCGGGCGCGGCGCGCACATATTTTATATTTATGACGTTAACGACGCTGCGTCTCGCGAAATTGCAGTCTTCAATATGCGCGCACGACACGCCGACTAATTCTGTTGCGGGGATAGACAATAGGAGAGAGCTTTTGAATAAGAATGCCCTGTTATTACATAAATACCTTTTGCAATGATATCTACGAACTAGGCAGATCGGCAATTTTTCGTTGATTACTTACAGACTTGTGTTTACACTTTAATTTATTTGCTTTGCTTATTTTAGGGCTAGACAATTAGTGTGATTGTGAAAACAGTTTATTATTTTAACTTTAATTGGTCAGCATTCTAAAAAACTGCGATAGTTGTGAATGCAATTAATGCTTGCCAAGCAAAGGCCTCAAGTGGCTCCAACATAATTTCGCCAATATAACCAATGACATTTCACCACACAAAAGAATTGATATTAGTGGAGATTATGCCAAAGTCACGTCCCGTAACGAAGTCTGATGGAATCAATCACGTTATAATGAACTGGCCAAACAATGACCCGGGCGATACTAGCGGTGTTGGCTTAAGAAATTCGCCAATATCACTTCGTCCGTATTACGTAAGGAAACCATAACCAATCGCCATCAAAACATAATGGAGAAATTACCACGCCGTTTGCGAAGATTATAGAAAAAAAAAAACTCAAAGTGCTTTGTTTAGAGCATTATTTATAAGCTTTTTAAATTATTTCAAAATATTTTGTTTTATATACATGAATTTTTAAATATGAATGAATTCTTATATGTATTTTTTTGTTGTGGGGACACTTGACCTTATTTAAGTCATAGTAAATTCGTGTGAATTTGTATAGGCATCATTGTCACCGCCCTTTGGAATTCCTCTAGACATAGGCCATAGAAAGCCACATCCAACGACTTCCTGCCATCTTGAATTGGTCAGTAAACCACCGGTTTGGAGGTTTGCCTACTCTGCGTCTTCCAGTTCGTGGTCGCCAAGTTATAGGAGTCAAGTTTTAATTTTGTTTGTTCAACAAGCAAAAATAGAATAGTAGAAGACTAGGATTCGTTCCGAAATCTATCATACATATTACTTTCAATAATTGCGATCGCGTATACGTAATACCCCGCCGATCCCCAGCAATATCGCAATCCCCCGCGTATCGCCAATTTTGGGGGAAATCGGCAGGATAATTATGTTTGAAGATAGTATTGAGTGTCAACATGGTTGAAGATTAGTCCGGGGTCGGAAGTGTAACTTATTTAGGCAGATATTAGCGCAAATATGTAATAAGTAGTGTCATTGTCGAGCGGTGTGTAGTTGTAGTTATTATTAGCCTAATAATTATGTAAGTGAACGCTAGGCTAAAAGGTTTGTTTTAATCTTTGCTTGTTCGTGGTCTGATTTATATTTGAAATATGCTATAATTTATTTACTTATCGCGTGTTCATTAGATTAGGGACGCTCTACATTTTGTTACTTTAAAGTAAACTTGGTTAAAATAATACTAATACTCTGTTTGCCCTTTATTCTTTTCATATAACTATTTCATTAGCTTTTTCTTATTTCAAATTATATATTTTGTTTGCTTTTAAGAGCTTTATTTGTTAATTTATTTATAGGAAGTTGGATTCTTAACATATTTGTAAATAGTTAAAACGAAAACCAATTAATACTGAAAAAATAAATGAACATCCAAACAAAATCATGGCAAAACTAGCGAACCGAAGAAAAACCAATGAGATTCAGAAAAAATCAGAAATCAAGGTAATTTCTGAAAAACTCAATGTGATTAACAAACTACACCTGTTATGAAAATAATTAGTATTTAGGCGAGTTATAATTCTTAAATATAAAAAAAAACTTATGAACTTTAATATTGGTAGGTTCAAGTGGCTTCAAAAGCCGTGATATGCAGTAAACATAGTTAATTAACTACTTTATACGAGTGAGCCCGTGCTAATCACATGGGCATAATATAATTTTGCTACATTACACAGTGTAACACAACGCTATGAGACACTGCATGGACAAGCGGAGGCGAGAGCGGAAGCGATTATTTAAACATTTATGTTTTATACCACATAAACTTTTTTACTACAGTAAGAAATAACCGATAGTCAGATAAGACAAAGCGGAAATAATATCTCATCTAGCAGTCAACCTTTAAAATAAACTCTGCTAATACTTATAATTATCATTATGTCAGCCGTTTTCATTTTAAGATTTAGGCCATGTTGGATGGATTAGTAACTCATAAACTGTGAGTGTGTTTTACAAGTTTTCGGATCCAAAGGGCAAATCCTATTGTTGACACTTTGCTGTCCGTCAGTTTGTTCGACCGTCCATATGTCAGGGGTTTCTAGCTAGTGAACGGAGGAGAGTAAACGAACTTTTAAACCAGATTATTTTCTGATTATGTTTTGAGTAAAATAAAAAAACGAAAACGTAGTTTTAACGTCAAATTACAATTATTACATACAACTCGTTAAAATTTTCTTTCTATAAAAAGTAGACGAAGTGTACAAAACATTTAATTTTAGTATTAATTGTCTGTCTGTAATAAGTTAAGTAGAAAATGTACTTTTTATCCTTTTATATATTTAATTAAATATTAAATCAGTTGTCAGTTTTTAACCATTTTTGTTACAAAATCTACAGCGAAAACGATGAAGCGTCATACTAGGTGTGATTATGGTACAAACCCTAAATGACGAGATGACAAACGATTGTTGTTAACATTCATCCGCCTCCGCACTCGCGCGTTCTATAAACACACTTTTTGTCTCAAACGTAGCGCGATGCCTTACTAGTTTAATTTGTAGTTTGGCTGATAGGTAATTGAGGAGCGTTCCCCAGGGCGTGTTTCTTAGCGAATCAACACTAGTCTAATTAACGAATTCATTTAAAGTTATTGAGGGATTATTTAGGCGCCCCTCGCCTCTTTGAAGTCTTCTGGGTTGGCTGCTTCATAATTAAACAGCAAGTGAAGGAAAATAGAGATAACAGATTAATGTGTAGCAACAAATAAGCAGGTAATCTTTGTGTCTATGTTTGTGCTCTAGTTTAACAAAATAAGATAGCTGGCTTTTGGGAATTGGACTGAGTTTGTCAGTTTTGGATTATTAGTGAAAATAGACTCGTATTTTAAACCAATAGCAATGCTATAAACGTCTGAAAATAATAAAGCATTGTGTTATATTTATACAAAAAACCACATTAAGCCGAATAAATTCAAATTCATATTACCTTGTGTCAAACCTTGACAAATTATAAACAAATGAAACTAGCCTAGTAGATAATATATTTAGAAGCCAACAATTTTTATTAGAATTTTTACTAAATCTATCCTCTAATAACAAGTTTATTTAATATTTTATTACGAAATTTTAAATTGTCAAATGTTTAATTAAATACAGATATAATTACTTTTAAAGATTCGCGATTTTTACACGTGACCACGGACGCTGCAACGCGTTCGAAACGTCGGGCTGAATTTGTAGGTAAACACTTAAAAAAAAATACAGATATGACTTGTACAAATTCGGAATAATAAACATATTAACTAATAAAAAAAATTTCATCCTAGCCTTGTAGTTTCTATCAGTCTTGTAACAGATTAATTCAGCGGTACTCGTACAGAATTGGTTGTTAAAAACAAAAGCTAAGCAGAACCGCCGAAACATGACGATCGCGACCGGCCGGCGCGTCGCGTCGTCTCCCGGCTCATTAGCATTTTAATTACCTGTCGAGGGCCAGACGCAGCCGCCACCTGCGCCCCGAGTTGGCAACCTCTGCCATCCAGAATTGGCCAACAAGTGGTTTGTTGGCTTGATCGGACAATATGTTGATTTGAAAATTACTAAATTTAACCCCTCAGACCAGCAGCACAAGACACAATCGAATTTTATAGTTTTGTGGTCTCAAGCGACCGCTCAGCATCGAAAAAATTGATTGGAAAACATCATATACATTGCTCTGATCCTATGGTAAGTACCCAAAGCACTTATGTTATAGAAATCAGAAACAAAGACGGTACCACAACACCCAGACCTAAGACAATATAGAAAAGTTATTTTAAGTTTGATGCTAAATGTGGTCATTTGTTTACATTCGTTATCTCTAATTAAAAATCCAAGTTTATTGTTCATTTTAGACCTGTTACGCGCCACCGTAAGTGCAGTTCGTGTGGCAGAATACTGGTCATCAACAATTTGAGAGCATTGCCTCCAAGATGATTGTATATTACAGATAACAGTTGAAACAAGTTATAAATTATCTTTATAAAAATATAATTCTTTCTAAACATACTTCAGGAACTGGATTCATATTTAAGGTTGGCATTTATATTGCCCTTAATCACAAAAAGCATATTAAAAAGACAATATCAACTAACAGAGATAAAAGATTTGCCAACCCTGCTCTGCTCCAGCTCAACTTACCCCGACCGCCTGCATATTTTCAGGCCGCGATGTTTGAAAGTCCCCGGCATGAATTGCGATGAACAAGATAGCAGATTGTCCCAATTTGTTCAGTTTTGCCGGCAGGAGTTAGACTTTTGCCGCCCTATTTAAAAAAAAGATAAGACCATAGGTTTTAACTATGACTTAAGATTAGCCAACCAATTTACAATATATGTCATTATTATTGAGACATGTTTAATTTGACAACATTTCTAATTAGATAGCATATCTACAGTGTAATTAAAAATATTAAAATTATTGCCGTGGTTTTGGGATTGCCTAATTATCTTGTGAATACTTGTATTTGAGATAAGTAATAAAAAATTAAACAATAATATGTACGTAGTTTGTAATAATTGATTTTTTGTTGCAGATGCCAGCTGGATACTGCGTCTGAGGGCAGACAAGGTTAACGGCGCCCCAGCGATTTCATGCAAATATATTCACTACAAAATATATCAAAACTTTGAAATAATGTGCACAAAAAAGCATAGTTTCTGCGAAGTCTCTCAGAGAGAGCAAATATGTGGCAAACAGTAATAAGGGTACGGAATGAATGAAATGAAATGAAATGTTTATTGCCATAAAATAGTGTAACAAGTATCGTCATAAGTATACACGTTATAATATGATAGATATCACAAGGAAATATAACACTTAAGAGGTTAACATTGACAGCTGTACTGAATAATAGTTCAAGAGGATATACTTACACAGAGAAAGAATACTGATGATAAATAGAGTATTAAGAAATCATTTTCCCAAGAAGAAAGAAAGATAGTTAATAACAAGATTATATAATATATAGCTGTGCTCGCGGCTCGCACACTTTAATTTCTACCGCCAAACAATCTCAAGCCTAACATTAGTAACAGACAAATGCAACAAGTTGCAAAACTAGGTTTTAGAAAACTTGACAAATGTTTGCCACTTACAAAAAGATTTTGAAGAAAATAAAATTAAATGAAGCTCTCCTCTCTCCGCAGTCTCTAGAAAATATAGATTATCTAGATGAAAGACTACTAATACAATTCCGTCTCAAATAATGACGGAAGCGGAAATACGGAAGAACGTTGAGTCAAGGATCAGAATTATCTTGACAAGAAGACATAAATTAATAGTTTTAATTTAAAACAATAGTTACAAATTACTCTTAAAAACAGTATCTAACTCTTTAATGGCTACTGTAGTTAGCTCTACTTTTTAATATTTTGGATAATAGTTTCACATTCGTTTACAAGGTTAAGAAAAAAAATAACGAAGAAAGTCGTGGTTGAGACTACGTAAAGGAGACAGCAACGATATTATAATATCCTAAAGAGCAGAATGATCTATTAGTCACTGAGTAGTTCCGCTACTTCTTTGTGCTCGTCGAGATTGGCATTTCGATTATCCCCGACTGTAGTAAAAAGGAATACAAAATTTTGTCTTAGCTCTCAAGCCGCGGTTTCGTTGCAACGGAGAAGAGTAAAGTGTGTTCGAATCAAGTACTACAATGTAACATCATATCTCAACTATATTCAGTTATTTTATACAAAGACTATGGTGTCATAAGAAAATGATTGTCAGCATATTTACTTCTCTCGTCATTAGATACCGACTAATTTAAGAAAAGTAATAAATGATACTAAACAAAACGAAGAACCAAATAGGTTTTTTTTTGTATTTTTAAACAAAATGTAGGCGGCATGGTGCAAGACTAATTTGCTGAAGTTTAAAGAAGATATAATAATAAATGTAAATGTACTAAACACTTATTTAATTTTATAATGATAGTTCTTTTTTTATCGGAAATAGGTAGAAAGATTTCCGCGTCGCTAGTGTTCAGTTTGCCGCTACAGTGAAAACGAAGCTTAATCTCGGCGGGGCGCAATCGCTGCGACTCTGAAATGTGAGCAGCTGCTCTCGGAAAATGATCAGGTATTCGAGTACCCGAGACGGGCACTAATTAAGACGTTAAACTGAGACGATTTTGTTTGTTTTGTTCAGATAGCATTTCCGATAATAAGCGAGGTCGCAAGCAGTTAATATTGGGAGCTTCCTTTTATTTGAGAATAAATTTGTAGTTGACTTAAAATTGGCAAGCAGCACTTTGTGCGCTCGACATTTTAAATGTTTTGATCTTAAAATAAATAGTACTTAATTATAATTAATAAAACTTTAAGAATTTTCGAAAAATACCTGACTTACAGCCCATTAAAGTCGCGCGTTAGACAAGGAGATCCGATTTGTACCGTGACGTCACATTACACGTCCGCCATTCATTTTTCATAGTAAAAGTTGTTTTAGAAAGAGATACCTTAATTTCTAATTACTATATTACGGTTATTTTTTACCTAAAATCAATTTTGTTTCCACTATTAGCACTATAATTTCATATATTTTCTTATAAATATAGTTTAATTTTTTTTCTTTTTTATGCATATAGAGTCAGAGCGAGTAAGTGCGAGTTAGTAAAGCTAAAGTGCGGGAACCGAATCTTCATTACCGTGATGCGCCTATTAGTTGTGTAGGTGGTATTATTTGCTATGGTGAAGAATCGACAGTCGAAGAATCGCTTACAATAATTCATATTCAATACAGACGATTCGCTTCGTGTAACGGAACTAATGCCACTAACGAATATCAGTGCGTGAAATATGAAAACAGTTGTCACTTGTAAAAGCTTTCAATTGTTTGGCCTCATTTAATGATTGATCAAAACTACACGTTATTTACGTTCCACCTTAAGTGTAAGATTATTAAAAACAAAAGTCCCACCACAGTTAAAGACTAGACTCCAAATAACGACAATTGTGGTCAAAGCGGAACAAACTACGCTTGTCTCCCCACGGGCTCCTCTTTTTATTATTTCTAAGTCTCCAAGTACCCTCAGAACTTCCACCTTCCCTCGTGAAAGTTAATTTCTTTCGGTGTATTTTAAAATTAATTTTGCTTTGTGGCGACCGCACGCCCCGGGACGAATTGTAAGCGGCCAAATGGTAAAAGCTTTCTGATATAATAGCGCGGAAAAATAGGGTGCTTTGAACATTTTAATGCTTTTCAACAATTGTTTGAGAAAGCATGCAATGTTACAGTCATTGTAATGAAGGTAGCGAATTTAAGCTTAATTAATATGTTGGTCCTGTAATGTGACAGAAGCACAGCTACCTATTTTAGATCACAAAGTATACTGTGTGTATTGTACTATGATTGTTGTAGGAATAGATAATGTTAGTACTAGTTCTTGGGACATATCCTATTATACCTATATAGGATACATCGTAAAAATAAATAAAAAATCATTATTTTTTTTCAAAAAAATAAAATATTTAATAATAAAATCGAACTTGAAAGCTAGCAAAACAAAAGTGACTAATTTAATTCCTGTGTTAATCTCGGTGAATTATGCATTTTGATTTTCAGTTATACATAATGTTACTTCTTCGTATAGTGTGCAATAAAGATAATTTATGTATCTTGTATTGCTCTCGCATCGCGATTAGAACTGCAGGAAGATTAATTATTTTAAATAAGTATTAACTTATTGCGGTTTGCGTAATTCAGTACCAACTTGTAAAAACCATGTCATTCAACACTAAAAACCTTAATAAAACACTGCAAAAACACAATCGCTTTAACGGAAAAACAGAGAAAAATATTAAACGCTGAACGAAATATGAAAACAATGGCCATAGTTTATTTTTATCGTCGCGGAGCGCGTTGTGTAACTTGCATTTAACTTTGACAATAAAAAACAATAAATTCTGCACGATTACCAACACACTGGACTTCGGACATCGGACAATGTTTTCCGATGTTCCACACCACAGCTGATTGAAATTTGTCATTAATAGCTATCCAAAAGTTACCGGGTCACAGATGAACTCGCCAAATGTAAACTGGCATGTTTTTGGCTGGCTTACTACATAAGCTAAATTCATCATTTCAGCCATAGGACGTCCACTGCTGAACACAGGCTTCCCCCAGTGACTTATCATTGGGAGGGATTGCCAATACTTGCCACGCTTGACAGGCGGGTTGGCGAGCGCAGTTTTTTATAACATTTCGCACGCAGACGCTGCTGCCCGTCTCGTGCTACAGGAATTAGTCGCCTCTTACGACACGCCTCCTGTTGGCGGTAGGAAAGTGTATTCTTTACGGCCGTCCCCACACGGTACATTTAAACAATAAATGCTAAGATTTGCCATATCCTACACAACTTCTTGAACATAGCATTTATTTGTAGAGCTATCATACTTCAATAGTAATGATTTAATATTCATTAAAAAAACTAAAATAAAACCGCAGCACAATTGTACTGAATCTGCATTCGATTTGTCCACATCAGTCGTAGTTTTAAGTCCCTCCCACGTTTGTCAGTTTTCCGACCTGTCTAGTGCAAGTGAAGTAGTAGAAGTGCAAGTTAATCTCCTGAACTATAGCAGGATTTTTGATACAGTTTTCACTATTATACAGACAGATTGATGAATGACTTACGAAAAGTTTACTGCCGTAAAGATTTGTACCCGTGAAAAGTAAATTATTAAGGAAATGTTCTAAAAATGATAATTGGCAGATATTTGAATGTCGTTTATAATAGGCCGTCTTTGTAAGTGATAGTTTTTTTGAAACATTAATATTCATTGATAAACATTGTTATTTTCATCAAAAGTTGAAATTTGTACCTAATGTAATTATATTAAAAAGGTTTTCAGGGCGTGCTTTCAAATACGCTTAAATTAATTCACAAAGCTTTGAAATTAATTTAAAATTCGCTTTCAAACAGTTGAAAGTACACTACCCATTTTTTACCAAAACGGCCGTAATGCCGTTCCTAAAATCTCCATTCAATTTCCAGGGTGAATTCGCCTTTATTTGTGGTCTACTGGCACAATGGCATGGGTACCGGGATACTGTTGGAGAGAACACTTCCAATCAACTTTAGACCTTATGCTGTTCGGTTTACGATTTAGATTCGGTAGCATAGGGATTGACTGCTGGATCTGAGTACAACGTTATGTAGGTAAATGTTACCAGCATGTAGCATTATGTAAATAATCCAGTGAACAACTGCGCCGTGTGTGAAATGTCGGCTAGTATAATAATTTTATAGAGCTAGTGCTACCAAATTTTGGAATAGGAAGGATCAAAACTGCATTTTTATCACAATAAATCGCTTTATGTTTGAACACATAAGTCCCATGCGATACTTTTGTTTCTGTAATTCGCCTAGTCTAGGTGCAATGGCTAATGTCAGAAACTTCTGCAGTGATTTTGAAACGGCTTTCACTACTCGATACTTAGGTAGATTTACAGTGTTGTGTGACTTTGCAGTGCCGTGCAAAAAAGGGGCGCCATTTTATAAATTAAAATATTCGGTAAATACCGAATTTAGCTTTGTTTATTTTTTAGTGCAATCGTTTACATATGAAACATGATTTTGTTCGAGATATATTTTAATCTAAATAATGGTTCCCAACGACAAAAGTCATCGATAAGTACTACAAATTGCCTACAGAGTGTTATGTTTGTGGTTATTATATTGTTAGTTCAATCCCTGACTAAGAGAAATAAATTAATAACATGAATATTTCAGATTTTGAAATAGCAAAAGTAGGATAGGTAGTAAAATTTGCTATTTTCATAAGATAAGCTTCAGGTTTCCAAATCTAAGTTGTATTCGTTTGTTTGTCATTCCAGTCTCAAAGCGAATACGTGTGACATAATATTTTTACGAAAAATAGGCAGGCAACTCACTACAATATCTGAAAGTAAAAATAATTCTAATATTAAAAGTGGTAGTATCCTCTCCACGCAAGCCCACCAGGTGCGCGGCTGGCGATCTAATTGCCGTTCATATTTATGAGACTTGCAATTTTTGCGGACCGTACTGGGATTCCACTCGATTTACTGACTGACCTCTGTTAACGTCTATTTGGACCTGTTTTACCTGCTATTCGGTGTTTTATCTTTCCCCATTAATAGGTAGACATTCTGTTGGACAAACCACTGCAATTTTAATCACTTGCCTTCTGGAAGTTTTTCTGTTGCATGATGTACACCACACTCTATTGTTGACACTGCAAAAAAGTCAAAATTCAATAACGTAACTTAACTACAGCTATATAAAGATAATACGTGTTATCATTTCTAATATATTTTTTATTTAACATCATCATCATCATTTCAGCCATAGGACGTCCACTGCTGCCCATTGACTTCCAGATTGGCCGGTTGGAAGCGGCCTGCATCCAGCGTCTTTCTGCGACCCTTACCAGGTCGTCTGACCACCTTGTGAGTGGACGTCCATAATGTTTAAAAATAATACTTTTGAGAGATGCTCGCAATTAATTCTGAGTTACTGACGTACCAGAAAAGGTTTTGTTTTTTGCTAGGGGCGTCTCCCAATACAACTAGAATAAAGCTAAATTCATATCCTACATAGACCTAGCCGGGAATCGAACCCGTGACTCATGCGCTTGCTTGCTATAGGCGAAATAACGTTACTACGCGAAAATAAATCTAAATAAAATAAAATAATATATATGAAACGTGTGGACTTTACTAGTTTACTACATAATACCTACTTAAACTTCAATTATAAACCAAAGACCAAATTATCGATGTCATAATAACGACGTTGCACACTGAAAGCCCGATGTAACCCCTAACAGGCCGCTAATAGTGTCTTCAGAGTATCTTAACCGCGCGCAGGTTAAGGGGTGCACAAAGGCCGGCACATCAAAGGCGCGGATCAAAGGGCCAGATAACGGGATAAACCCTATCGGGGACCGTTTGATATCCGATTGTTGGCAGCCCTAAAAGGTCTAACACCTTTACAAGCTGTTAAAGTATTGTGTCTTTTGTTAGTAGCGCTTTGTGGAAATCGGCACGTGATAGCGTAGGAGGATTTAGTTTTGAATCGGTTTTAGTCCATTTCTTAGATTTCTAAATTGGGATTTCTTCAGTCAGACTAGAATAAAAGATTCATAAGCAATGTATTATTTTTACTATCAACATTTTGAGTTAATTGTAGGTAATAAAATTGTATTTGTTTTAGTATGAACAATTAAAAAAAGCCCGGTAGAAATGACATGTACAGTTTGTACAGTTGCCCATGAAAATCTCAGAGGTTTGGTTCTAAACGGAAGAACTAAGCATATAGAGTCGAGCCTCTAATCACATACTACGAGTAACTTCTCATTAAATCTGTCGTTTAGGGTTGCACAATTTAGCGCATTGAGTGCGAATTCCACATTACCGCTGAAATCCAGACAAATATACAGGTGCATCAAACAACAAATCCCGTAGTTGCGTCGTTTAATCTCGAAAATCAGCAGTGCTTGTTTCGTTGCAGTAATCCGGCGATGTCCGGCGTCCGGACGGCCCAGCTGTCCGGATTACCGGATCTGTCCGCGTGTGCCTGCGAGCCTGTTCGTGCCTCCGCACCCGACCCCGCGATTAGTCCACTGCCCTTCTTGCGAATTCGACTATGGAAATAGATAAGTAGAAACAAATATTGATTCCAGTGACGCTTTTGGTTATAAATGTGTAGTGTCATTTGTGTTGTTGGATATTGTGCATTATCATTTTTATTTTATTGATTGTCTTGTTCTTAACAGCATTGGACTAAGAATTACTGTCTGTACTGTGTAATTTTGTGCATTAATTGATAAATTACCTATTTTTATATTAATTTGAACGATTATTGATGTACCACAACTGATCTGTTATGTAACAACGTGCAATTATTGAACGACTTAACATGTTTTTTTAAAGGACGATCGTTCAAGTCAACACATCTTTATTTATTTTATTAAACTGAATCTTTAGGCCTGAATTCTTTTTACGCTGACGACGATCGCGCTTACGAATATACTTTGTGAGCTTTAATAAGGCTCCACAGTCCCCGTGTTGCTGATTAGTGTAGTGCTTCATAGCGAACGTTTATTAGTACGCGCGGCAGACGTCAGCGTAATAAGAATTCGGGTTTTAGATCCAAACAATCGCGTGTTACCTGAGCGATCATCCAGTTCAACAATTGTCGATTGTTCGGCAGATCTATGTTTCCTCATACGAGTCGACACCTGCGAGTTAATGTATCACAGTCTGTTCAGTAGCAAGCGAAGCAAGCAAGCGAGCCTCGAGCTATCGGACAGTCTGTAAGACATCACCTCCCAGTGCACTTCTCGCATTTGGAAAGTTCTGCAAGACAGAAGAACGTGAAGATAGGAGAAGAAAGAAGATAACCCTTACTTGGAGGTCACGCGTATTCTTGGGGAATTAACACACATTGTGAGATGTTATTGCTTGAGAATACACGTAGCTGACGAGGAAAAAATCATCAGTTTCTTCAATCAAGTCCGGTGGAGCGGAGGCCAAGTTGACTTCTATCATGATCTGTGTGGCACACGTCTCCTGATAGAGGTCAGATTGCAACTAAATGTTAGATGACGTAGTAGTAGATTTTATGTTTCCTAATCTAATATGTTACTATACTTATTATGGATTTGTTCACACGTAAAATATTCATATAAAATAAAAGATACAAACGTCAATGTAGACCGTTTACGAGTATCATTTCATTTGGTATTCAAAGTCAAATACAAGACTTTGAACAAGACTCCCGGAAAACATTTCAGGTAAAATAGACTAGTTGACTAGGAAAGGGATCATGTAAGTTGTGCCCTTATTAGTCGTCACGAATTTTAGTTATTTAACTGGTTTGCTAATTTTCTTTTTTTGGTAATGATCTCTTCTATTGTTACGTATCTCAAGTTTTATAACTTAGCCAGAGATTCATGTTTTGGGCTACTGTTTTAGCTTTTACTTTTAGTTATTTGAGAAGTAGAAAAATATGTATCCTGTTTTATGTCATTTACTTACATTTAATAAAATGTATACCTGTCTACGTGAGAATCCAAATAATACGAGTTACATACCTACATTACTCGTATACATTTTAACGTCTTTCTGTCGAATGCGTCTCATTCCCTTAAATTATGTAAGTACCTACATAGATGTTGGATTCATGTTTTATTGGTTTTATTAAGAGGCCATCCTAGAATTCGTCTTATTTCCGTACATTTTCTCTAATTGCAAAGACGTGAATGATAATTAAAACAAAATAACACGTGATTTTAAAAGAGAACAACCCTTATTTCAGACAGATGACGTTAGAGTTACGTTTGAACATCAGTTTACAAGAGACTACAAGTTATCCTGACAATTCATATGTAACATTTAATTGAAGAGATAGTCTATTTGCACATGGGTTGAATACTTTTTTTACTTTCTTACAAAATACAGCAATTTTTTTTTTTCTGAAATAACATGAAATTTTAGAAATTTTCATTTAAATATCTTTTTTTTTCTGTCGTTATACTTAATCTATCGTCGATATACTTTTAAAATAATAAAATTATTGTTTTATGGAAAAAAAAAATAGTAGTAAACCTAAGTCAAAATCTATATATAATAAGACTTGTCTTATTACGAGTATTAGGACTTGTCCTGACTCACTCATTCATTCACTGACTGACTCATCAACGCCCAGCCCAAATCCTTGGATCTAGAACGATGAAACTTTGCTACTGACATTACTAAGAGACAATTTCTGTGACAAACTAAATTACACGCGTGCGAAGCCGCGGGGAACAGCTTGTTAACTATAAAATCAAGCGCGCAAAACCGATCGTTTTTTAAACGTCCACTACCTAATAAATTATTAATATTATCTCGTAAAGGATCAACATTGTTGACGATTTATCCCGCATCATAATGGCAGAATCGATTGTTTAGACACTGTAATACGACCATGTGCTGTAGATATTTTGTAATATTTACTCATCTCAATAAATGAAATCTATTTTTTCTAACTATAATAATTTGCTAGCTTTCAGAAATTGTTAGTCAGTTCTTTGTATTAAATAAATAGCCAATAGTATTGTGGTAATATAATAATATTATACCTGTCTATACTTGGTAGGTAGGTACTTGGCAGTTATATAGGGTGTACAAAAGAATATTACACTCCTTAGAATCACGCAATAGCTGCTGACAACAACTTCGATCGAAGCAACACATTTATATTATCACCAAGGTTAGTTTGTATGAAGCAGTTGATTACTGATTACGCGGTTTTAAAAAGTATCGAATATTTTTGTACACCATGTGTGTTGATCCGACATTTATACAGGGTGAAAATGAGAAACACCATGCGGAAAGTCGCAATAAGCTGATGATAATTGTAAAAGGCAGATATAGAAATATTCTGATGTTTCCTAGATTTATTATATACTTAGGTCCAAGATAATAGTATCTAGAAAAGTATTTTTACTAAAGGACTTAACTTTATTGATCTCATAGCTATAAGGAAATACGATTTCGCAATCAGCTATGCAGCCATGTAGGTAACTTATACTTACTCGTGCGTATTTCTGTTTCTAGATTAACGTTTGCTGTTATCGCTGCCATCGGCTGGAGTTGCTGTGAAGAATCTATTTATCGCGACTCTTCTTCTATAGAGTCGTTGTTGGACCTTGAAACTAGTTTACATTCGATCTTAAATTTGTATTTAATCACTTCCAGCTAGCTAATGCTTAGTTATATAGGTTGTCCCGTAAAGAACGTGCCAAACGAATCCGTAGATAGAGCAAGAAAGAGTCAATCTCCTATTCGTAAAAGTCGCACCATTTTTGCACAAATTGCAATTTTTTCTAAATGCTACTTTCACTAGGATTATTTTTTGACAGGAGATAGATCTTTTTATGCTTTCGTTTGGCACGCTCTTTATGAGACATTCATTAATATACAGGATATTAATGAATATGATTGTATAGCTTATTGTAAATTATTATTTGCTAACTAGTGGTCTTCAAAGTGTAACTAACTAACTGATAATAATTATTGTCTCTCAACATTTTGAATTATTTAATAAAAACTGTAATAAATATTTAAAGAAAAAATATTTTTTATTTCCTACATTATAGCACCGAGTTTCACTGGGCGGAATTCCGGCTATTTGAGGATTTCCAATCCTTTTTCAAGGCAGTATTTTCTGAATGCCAATGCTTACTTTAATGGAAAATGGCATTTTGACTTAAAAAAAGGAAAATTCCACACTGAAGTGCGAATGCTTGCCACTAAAATAACTTGGATGGAAAGTCTATACAAAAACAGAACGTGTACCTATTATTTGAATATCAATAATACCTTCATATTTTAAACAAGAATTCTAAAAACGCGTTTTTTGAACTCTACTGGTCATAGAGAAAGCCTGGACACTGTTTTTAGTCAATGTACAGGAATCACTTTTTACAATTTTATTAGGTATATGTATAGATAGTATTTCCAACCAATTATAGTTTTTAGGGTTCCGTACATCAAAAGGTAAAAGGATCCCTAATAGGATCATTTTGTTGTCCGTCCATCTGTCGGTTAAAACTCTTAGGCCAAGACACTTTTTATCAGGAACACGTACGTAGAGGTATTAAGTTAAAATCAATACCAAATACAAAGGTATGCAATACCTTGAAGCTGTGAAAAAATCAAACTTCTAAGTCAACGCAATCGAAAGATACGGCTCGAAGTCAACGCAATCGACAAAAACCTTTAGGGTAATTGCCGTTATCCTAGAATCATGACATTTGGCAAGAAGCGGTGTCTTTTAGCACAAATTAAAGGAGAAGTCCGAAAACTGTAAGTTTTTAAATTACAAAAATGATTTGATCGAACTCGTAAAAAGCGTTTAAGACTCTTTTCCCGCTATGGACATTTACATATCTACAAGCATGTACGGACCCCTCGGTGCGCGAGTCTAACTCACTTTTGGTTGTTTTCATACATTTAAATTGTCAAGTGAGGCCATTACTAAGAAATAATTGCAATGCTCAAAAGTTTTTAAAAGACTGACACTTACTTTTAGACATAAAATAAGTGATAAACCTAAAAGAGAAAACAATAGTAAAGAAACAAAGAAAAAAAGAACAACATCAGCCAATTGTGAGTTGGACTGGTGCACCAAACGTTTCGTACTACCGTATTTTGTATATTATTGATACTAGTTTCAACTATTAAGATTGTTAAATGAGAAAAAGGGTTTTTACCAACGGACAGAAAAGTCATTCCGATAAGGTTTCCGAGGTAGCAAGCGTAGTTTTTTCAAACTAATGAATTAATGAAACTAAAATCACGTCTGAATGACGCGATAGCTAAATGATATCGACGTAACAGGAGTTCTTAGGGCAAAAATTAAAGTAGAGCATACAGGACTTATAGAAGTCACATCTGGAGGTATTTCCTTCTCCTAAGACTACGTTCGACCTCCATGACACTGCCTGCTTTGTGAAATTTTATGAAAATAATTCCAGCTACTGGCCAGTAAGAAGATTTTTTGTAGTTTTCCTTTTTTTTGACCTTTGATTAATACCAAATCACAGTACATGTATCAATAATAATACAATTTCAAAGTTAGTTTAAAAAAAAGGGTCATTTTCAAGCTTAATATCACGCAAACGGATATCTGTAACGACAAATGGTGTTTGCACATTCACAACATATTTAAACGAGCTATCCAACGACACCCCACACCATGCGGTAGACGAGAAAAAAATCATTCCGGTTGTACATTCTACCATTTGTACATACATACAATGATACATATTAATTTATACCCTTGTGAAATTACGGCTTTCTAATACCTATTAAGAGTCTCTGAGCTAAGCCGCGGACAGACATGGCAAAACTATAAGGGTTCCGTTTCGACTACGGAACCCTAAAATCCCTGTTTTAGATACCCTAGGGGTGTCTTTGTCTTTGGACTTCTGCTTGACAGCATTTTAGCAAGCCCCCCTTTATGAGCAAGCTATTAGATGGCCTTCAAAAAGTGACAATAGATGCCTACCATAAACCATTACGGAAATTGCTTAAGAGTAATATTTCTAGTGGTAAAGTAATATATCTTGCGGCTGCAAAGTTTCTGTACTATAATACTTTTGATACTATTCTGCTGATAATTAGTTAAATGTCAAATCACTAGAAAACCAGCGGTTGCGGGTTTGAACCTCATAAGGGGCAAGTGTTTGTGTGAAGAACGATCATTTACTTATTTGTATCCGAGTCTTGAACTTTATGCATGTCTATCAGTTACCTAGTGGCCATAATATTACAAAGCACTGCTAAATTTGGGGCTGGATAATGTGTGTGGTATATGAAGGTTTTTTATTTTTTGTACCTTACGTGTACCATAAGCAGGAGTGTTATATTATTTTCATAATGATGCACAGTACTCGACGATCAGTCTTTTACAATAAATACGATGACTTTATAATTAATTATTAAGGCCGCCAACAAACGAGTAGTGCGGACGGTCCCATATAATTTGTTCATGAATTGTTTTCTTTTGGCATCTTGCCTAGACGTCAGGCGCTAAGCGAGACACCCAGCAGCGCGGCTGCGGACTAAGCATATCGAGTAAAGTCCCACGGTATTCCACAACGTCGCTATTGACTTTCTATCTTATTACATTCCAAGTTTCTGAACCGCAAGCATCGGGGCAAGCTTCACCACAGAGAAGCCATCGAAACATATAAGAAAACCCATAAATAAGGATGACACAAGGTCTAATTCGTCTGCGCTACAACTTGTGAATCGTTAGGAAACATGCACTATAGTACTATGTAGAAACTGTATAAAGTTGTGCAAAAAAAAAACCAAGTTGTCTGACAATTGAATCTTCAACTGTCGCAACTTTTTAACTAATGAAGTGAAATGCGCCAAATGGAAGGTATTACCACAATTCAGCTTGTTCACCTCACATTCCTTGGTTGAATGAGACTTGACACTGCAATTTTTATTGACCTAGCAGAAATTTTAAATTAAATTCACCCATGAACAAAAATATTTTATTGCAATAAACTAAATCACTGAAAAGTCTGCCACTTCTGCGCCGCCTCAAAGCATAATAAAGTAACAAATTACAAACTCTATGTACCACAATTCAAGATTCTATAATTTCTTTATTGTTACATAAATATTTACATGTTGCTGACGGCAGCATAGTTATAGTCTTACATCACTACGATCACCTTCCAGAAATAAGTTATCTACAAAATAACTCGTAGGGAACATTATTCACGTGTTTAATCTTCACTGTGACGATTCCACCATCTTACGTTAACGACATATTCCTTAATTAGTCCTTGTAAGTATTATCTATATGTATAGAATATTCACTCTAACGCGTTAACTTTTCACATAAGCTGCAATAGTTCGAAAAAATACATAGATATTTAATGCAACTATTGATTAGAAGTTTAAAGCTAATCTAAATCGTCGACCTCGGGAGATGCTCTCGGTGCAAATCTGTCTATGTTCATTTGATCCGGCAGGTTCGGAGGGTCGCCTAGGTCTCTGCCGACACTTTTATTTCGTCTACGGTCCAAAGTCTCGACTGGACCGCTACTCGGGCTCACATTCATATCCTGAGCACCGCTAGGCAAGTCAAATTGATCAATATCAAGGCCAATTCCAGTAGCGTTTCCGTTAGAGGAGTCTCTATTACCCTTGGAGTTTAATCTTGCGATTTCTTCAATTCTGATTCCGTTGTCGCCAACGGCTGTAACGTGTTTGTCGTTTCTGTTATCTATCAAAGGAGAAGCAGGTGTGTCCTCAGTTTCGATGGATGAAACCGTGTTTGTACCCGTTGCATGAGTTTCAGTTGATGTGGATCTAGATGATATGACGTCACCTGTATGGGTGGTATTGGTTTGCGCTGTAGAGACGGATGGCGATGTTTGCGTGGTCGATTGGACTGTGTTTTGGATCGTTTGAGTTGTCGACTGGGTAGTGGGAGGCGTGGCTTGCGTGCCAGTACCGGTACCCGGCGCGTCGTGGTAGGCTGCGCCGCTGGCTAAAGCCGCGAAGCTGGCCAAACCCATCATACCCATGCCGCGATGCGTGCGGAGGAGCAGCTGCTGGAGCTGAGCCTGCTGTAGTATCACCGGCAGCTCATAGTGATGGAAGAAGTACAGCATCGAGTGCTGAAACAAAAACATTACATTATTCCGCGTTCCAAACAAACACCTGCGAAAATTCCAGAGATGTTACACATCGCGGAGGGCATAAGAACACGAAGCAATAAATAAACGGTAAAGAGATAAGTCAGGCATCGGAGGTGCGGCGGGAAGTGGCTGCAGACGGTGCGGCGAGATTATGAGACACGTCCGTCGAACTGAGCGAAACTCCTTTAGACAAATAAATGAGCGACTCGTGCCGGTACGGGTGTGCCTTTATTTATTTATTTCTGGGTCAGAGTTCCTTCCCCTCGCGACGTCCGATGTAAGTTTTAATTAAGAAACTTGTGACCGCTCCTGACTGAACTTTTATTTGAAATTATATTTTGTGATCCCCTCGTTTTGATTTTTTCTGAGTGTCGCCGGTGTAACGGGTTGCCGCCGCCGACAACTTGCGACACCTTCATGATTTATTATTGAGGGCGCGCCGCCGGCGAGATAATTGAAAGAATTTTGTATCATCCCCTTTCATATTTTACTCTACGCTTATAAACAGCATCTTTCATTTCTTGAGGTTCAAATTCATATGCAGATTGATAAGGTGATAACTAAGTATAAAAACGAAACATTAATTAATCTGACTGTATTACATTTTAAATTACATTGTGAATCGATAACATCGCATATTCATCAATTGAAAGAGAAGGATTAAAAGTACTAATCACAAACGTCAAATGTAAAAATTTAAAAAGTTTATATTTTTTATTAAAACCAGTCATAATCTGAATGAGTAATGTTACAAACAGCTGTAAATGTGGGTTAGCGGGAATCGCAGTAAGCATCACGATGGCATAATTAACAGTAGCCGGCCCAATCTGTGCGGATCATCGGCACGGTAAATATAAAAAGGATCAAACGTTTAAAATATAAAAAAGGCATTTAATGGACAGAAATGATGCCCTTTTATACTTCCATTAAAATCGGCCGCTTTGACCCGAACGGTTAGGATTCAAATAAAAAATGAGAGGGCTTTTTTATCAATTTTCAGATCGTTTGTAGCAGATTACAGACCTGATACTGTTAGGCTCGACTCTGGGAATCATCTATTCAAAGGACGTCACTGACGTTTGTGCTGTGATACCTATCCGTAGATTTTTGTGGACTGATAGAAAAACAAAATAAGTTTTAAACGGTCGGTGGCAGGTAAAAATAGCATATTTATCATATAAAAAGAGAACATTTATTTCTTTTAGTTTACACAAAAGATATATTTTCTGTTTTGCCAGTATTTGAAAGGGAATTAAAAGAAAGCCACGACATGAGTGCACTCAGCAAAATTATTCGTTCATTTGAACAGATATTGTAGTCTGTATAATATATTTTATGGAGTGCAACGACTTGCACGCGACTATTGAGTTTTAAATGCATCACTTGATAAAACTACAGCAGCTAAAACAATTTCCAAGAGCAGACTTAACATTTCAAAGGCTAGAGAAACTTCTTTGTGACGGTAAGTTTTCCACAAAACTGTCTTAAACATTTTATTCGTTGATTATGCCGAGACCTGTGCCGAAAGTAAAGTTATTATGATTTAAATGCAAGGGAAAACAGTGGAAGTCGGGCTACCCTGCTGGACGAGGGATGTTTTTTCTCAAAAAGTGAGTCCCTTTTCATTTAACTAATCCCGGTGTAGACAAGCAGAGGTGCTTCGTTTACGAATTAGATGCTAAAACAGTGGAGTTAAAATGAATTTCAAATGAATTCTGAATGAATTGAAACAGGCTGTCGACAAAGAACGTTTGTTGTCTACTTTTTATTAAACGTTCGTTTCAAGCAAATCTATTATGTTACGAAAGAAAAAAGTAAACAGGTAGGATGCATAATGGATATATATATTTTAAAATGTCAGTTTATTTTGTTACATTTATGCTCATTGCGACAAGGTTTAAGTTAGATCATCACCATCATGCCAGCCTATGATGATCATTAATCACTGTTAACATAAAGAATTGTCAAAATTTGTCTTTTACAGTATCTTTCCGATATTTTAAAATAGCTTTATCATTAGATAAATAACGTCATAGTAAGTCTGTATGCGAGATTTTTTAAATCAAAATAATTTACCCAAAAGTTTACTTAGATCGTAAAAGATATTGAATGTAGGTATCACGTAAGTTTCTTTTATAAAATATTCAATGTAAACTCCTGTACACACACTGTACTAGCTAACATAGCCACAAACAAGAGTTTACGGGTTACCCATCGCAGAGTAAGCCGCTGAGTGTGTTTGACTTGCTCCAACTATAATTTGCAAGAGATCTGCAAGATTACAGCACTTTGCGTCCGTGATACCGGCCCTTTTGTGTTGATTTAGGACTTGACAGAAATTAGCTAAAGCACGACTATTAGGAACCGCAGATAGGGTCTGCCCTTTAGTTGGCTATTTTGGTGAAGTAACTATTTTTAACGTTTCATTGACTATATTACGGCATGTACGCGTCACATAATATTTTGAAAGCCTATCGGAACATGTCGGACGTATATTATGTAAGAATCCACATGCTTGCTTTGCAAAACCAAATATAAACTCGGGCTTGAATCTTGCTAAAGACAATGAAACAAAATCTTAAGATAAAGGTCAGATAAAACTTAAGCTTCATCTGAGAGATTTTTAACAGACAAAACTGTTCCTATTTGTTTATTTGTGACAGTTAATAAAAGTTCAGTGTCTGTGCTCAAAAAAGTATACATAATATGATGATGATTGCCCCTTGTATACAATTTGAATGAGCTTTGACGGATTTCATACCTGCAAGTATATTAATTTGCAGCAAAATTTTGTAAGTTATAAACAAGTTTCAAGGTTTAAAATTAATGTGACGAGTGTTGAAACTGTTAAAAGGCGAACGGGATTATATGCGGAGCGCGTCGCCGGCCGGGCCACCTCATGAAATATGATTTTTATTAATAACTTGACACGCTCGATGATTATAAGATAAGCCCCCACTTTGCATTCCGGAGGGGCGCCTTGTTTTTCAACGTCGCCTGTAATCCGGAGGCCTACGAGTCGCTCGGGGCGCTCGTTCCCAACAAACAGAATGCGCGCCCCATATTTTAATCTAACAATCGCGTTTCCATTATTATGTTACTGTGTCCCTGTTTACAAACTTAGTTTTAAATGCATAGAAACATGTTGGCAACAATTTGCATTTCTAGTGGCGTGCCGATTGGAATACTTTTAATTTTAAACATACGAAACAATTTCGTTGAAACATTATGACATGTGCAATTGACTTTATGTAGTTAAGTCATAGTAACGAATTGGTTGTACCACTGTCTAAACTTAACACTCCTTTTTAAAACTATCTAACTAAGTTTTATGGTCTTTTCGCGATATTTTAATCGCGATAGTTTTACATGCCTTCCAAAATACTCTGGCGATGGAGTTTTACTGCTTTTTATGTTCACACGCACATATTTTAAAATTAAGTTAAGCCTAAGCCTAATTGGTTTGTCACTTAGTTTGAAGTTGACAGATATAAAATTTAGCCAGGTCTAGGGGAAATCTAGATCTAAGAAGGCTATAGACGTGGGTGAGTCTTAGTTTAAACATGAAATATTTTTTTTAATATACTCAAAAATAGAGAGCTATACCGACTTTATTTTAGAGACCAGTACTTTAAACAGAATTTTGGCGCTTGTTAGGAAAATTTAAATAAAATACAATTTCTGAAATTTCATAAGTTTAAACGATAAAATGGAAAAACCGAATGAGAAGGTAACATAACATTATTTTGGAAACGAACTCTAATGAACGTTTGTCAATCTTCGATATTCATTTTATTAACGACTATTTAAACTATGACTATCTAAGAAGCACCCAAAAAAGTAACCTACATACCACTTATAAAGAAGACAAAATATCACAACAATTCACAAAATTTCATGCTATAGAAGGACAGATGGAAGAAAAATATCCGTTGATAGTAATAAGGCGGGCATAGCCGCGGGCGGGAATACGAATTCTGTTAGGTATAGAATAAACTAAGAGGCCAAACATTCCGGAGGGTCCGCGAACCAGCGAAATACATTTATTTAGTGTTGTCACACGCCAATATGGTTCCTATCGACAGTTAACTATTATTTTTAAAAGTAAAATAGGAATTAAATCGAAAAGATTTTAGAGCGATGATTTTTTATGATTTTAAAAGTTCTCTCTCTCTCTCCGCAAGACTGTGCCGCTCGTCTTCAAAATGCTTTTGGGAGAGAAGCACCTTGTTTGAGCACCGTGAGGTGATGGTTTGCTGAATTTGGGAGAGGTCGAGTTTCTTTACATGACGAATTTCGTAAAGGGCGGCTTTCAACTGCCGTCAACGGAAATGATGTGGCTACTGTTAAGCGGCTAATTGAAGAAAACCCGCGGATTACCTATGAGACATTTCGAGGACTATTGGGGATTGGTATGAGCCAAATTCAGAAAATTTTACACGAAGAATTGAAAGTTCGGAAACTTTGCTGTCGTTGGATTTCTCATGAACTGACAGCGGAGCAGAAGCGGGCTCGCGTGGAATGGTGCTCACAGATGCTACTGAAGTACGACCACGGACATTCTAATGCTGTTTATGACATTGTCACAGGAGACGAAATGTGGATTTATTGTTTTGAACCCGAAAAAAAAACAGCAATCTTGTGAATGGGTGTTTGAAAATGAGAACAGGCCAACAAAAGTGAGGCAGGCGAAAACGTTGGTAAAAAAAAGATCGCGTTTTTTTTTTTGATCAGGGTGTTAGAAAAAGTTCGCGAAAGACGACCCAAAAGCTGCGTTCTCCTACATCATGACAACGCTTCTTCACACACGGCCAACAAAACAAAGTCATTTTTAGCTTCCGAAAAAGTACAAGTCGTCACCCATCCTGCGCATTGCCCCGACCTAGCACCCTGTGATTTCTGTATCTATACCAACTCCGAAGAGGCAGTGATAGCGTTCAATCAGCACGTAGAAAACATGCCTTCAGATCTGTGGTCCTCCTGTTTTAAAAAATGGTTCGATCGCATGAAAAAATATTTAAAATGTAAAGGACAGTATTTTGAAAGGCAATAAACTTAATATTTTGGTTATAACATGTTGTTTTTTTAAGTTACGCAAAACTTATAGTGTGACCTACGTACATACACTAAATACACTCGTCGAATCATGTGGGTTTTCCGAAGTCGGTTGAAATAAATCTAATTTAAAATCAAAAAATATCAATTATGAGAAACGGGAATTGGTAAAGGATATCAAATTCGAAATTATGGTATCGTGTATACATCATAATATCACTCGATAAATGTTTGTGGTGCGTCACTAATGTGTTTGTACAAAGATAGGTATTGGGAGACATATTGATTTCCGATGGTTATTATTACATAATTGTAGTACAACATTCGGAACGTTATGAATGGTTTATGGCGACGTCTGTGTTGATCTTACAAATGAATCTCAGAACAATTTATTTTTCTAATATTGAAATAATAGACATAGGTCACACTAAGAGTTTCCGGAATTGGCCACTTACATAAATCAAATTTAAAAAATGTATTACTACATTTGAATATGGAAGTATTTAGCCGTAGAATACAATCCCACCAAAAACATAAATGTAAAAAAGGAGAGCCAAGTTCAATACAAAAATTATGCTTGGCTGTGGGCTTCGCCGCAAAAAGAATGGAGATTTAAATGAGTGCAAACTTCTATGCAAAATCCAAATATGTATTTACCTAGTCAGGTCATAAGTTCTGTCACATGTGTAATATGAAATAATTTAGACATGTTTATTATTTATGTAACCATTTATATAGCAAAATGAACTTAATAAAACATAGATTCATATGGTAATAAAGTTTATTCAAAATGACCCCCGCGATTTTGAATACAGGCCTTCAATCTGCGCGGCCAGTCGTCTATCGCAGCACGAACGAGGTCCATGTCAATATCGGCGGCTGCCTTAATCAAGGATTCCTTGAGTGACTCCAAATCAGGATGAAGCTTTGAGCAGGCCTTTTCCTCCAAGTGTTGCCATATCTTGTAATCTAACGGACTCAAATCTGGACTGGAGGAGGGCCAGTCTTGTTGCCGGATAAAGTCGATTTCACGCGCCGCCAGCCAGTCTTGTGTGCTTTTCGCTCTATGAGCTGGCGCAGAATCTTGTTGGAATACCCAGTGCCTGTTATTAAACATGGTATGAGAAACAGGTTCCACAAGGTTCTTGAGGACTGTATTTTGATACACAACTGCATTCGTTTTTACGCCTTTCTCACAAAAATATACCTCAGTTAAGCCCCAATAAGAGACTCCCAACCAAACCATGAGCGAGGATGGAAAGTGACCTCGTTGGACACGCGGAATACGGTTGCTAGCTTCTTCACTGCTGTGTGCGTACACCTTATCATTTTGTTTGTTTTAGCTCTCTTCCACGGTGAAAATTTTTTCATCCGAAAAAAGAATTTCCCGATGCTTTTTTCCCGCGTACCGCTTCAACAAAGCGCGGCATCTCTTAATTCTCAGGTCCATTTAACGAGCGTCCAAACGATGTCCTGTTTTTCTCCGATATGCCCTAAGCCCTAAGTCTTCATTTAACACCCTTTTCACCGTGGTCCTGCTTAACCCCATCTGAAGGGCCAACAGTTTCTGCTTATGTATGGGATTTCTTTGAATTCGCGCCTTCACAGCTTTTATCACTGCTGGAGTCCTAACAGAGCGAGGGCGACCACTTCTTGACATGTCATCTACACTAGAGTCTTCATTGTATCGTTTTATGGTACGATAAACGAATCTTTTGGTTATATTCAAATTTTTCAGTAAGTCGAAAATCTGAATTGGCGCGTAACCGCAACGATGCAACGCAATAACCGCGACACGGTCTTCTTTAAGTGTCCACTCCATATTTTAAAATGAAGAAAATTCTAAAAAGTACACATTTTTATTTTCATGAAAAATTCGAAATTCGAATTCAATAAACTTTTTTGTGGCCAGCATTCTAAATTCAAAAGTTTTTATTGTGTGACAGAACTTATGACCTGACTATGTATATGAACAAAATAACATTATGAACAAGTATTACACTCTATTTCTTTGCTTTATTGGATACCTATTACAATTGCTGTTATTTAAAAATGTGAGATCTTAAAGTAGGTAAGATTTGGCCAAGTCAAATCTTAAAGTAGGTAAGATTTGGCCAAGTCAAATCTTACCTACTTTAAGATCTCACATTTTTAAATAACCCTATTTTTTAACTTTTTTTCATTTTTAGATTTTTTCCTACGCTTACACACAATTACCGAGCTGGATTCCAAATTTCATCCTTATAGGTCATCTGGAAGTAGGTTAGGTTAAGGTACTATACGTCAGTCAGTCAGTGCTAAAATTTACGACTTTTGGACTTTTATATCCGTTTGAGCAGGCTTTATGAAATTTGGGCTTCTAGATATACTTATGGGTATAATTAAACACACGTAGTTTTATGTGTTTACGTTAAAGAGGTTTTGAGTTATAGAAGGGTCAAAAGTGGCAGCAAATGGTTCGTGTAATATTACACTTGGTTAGCTAGCCAGTTCCTGTGCTTGAACTTGGCTTGAGACGCTGCCACGTGTCTAGATTTGTTTCATCTGGTGTTAACTGTTTTCACATTGTGGCGTCATTTTAAATAATGCGTGATTACAATAAAATTGATTTAACTCGGGAACTATCGGGAACAAATTTATTTTAAACGATTAATATAAATTTTTTATTATTGATTCCGGAAACTTTTAGTGCGCCCCACGCGACTAAGCGTGGAGGGGCAACAGCTTTCGTACCCAGTTATAAAATGCAACACGTTCAAAAAGTTTTTTTTTTTTAAAGTTAGTCAACCTACTAACTAGTCAACTATCCCCGGTCTCTCCTACGATATAGTTTCTAACCATCGCACAGACCCTAAGCAAAGTCTAGTCACTATAAGTTCTTTTTAACTGTGAGTGTAATCTGTTTGTAAGTGTTTGCAAACTCTGCCCTGCTTGCATCCCTGACAAAAGTGGCTTAGCCGATTTGCCATCCATTTTTAGTTTTTTGACAGTCTGTAGTTTAAGAAGTAAAAAAAAAATAATATAGTTCCAGTGAAACTATTCAGCACATCACAAGTGCTTGTAAAGCTCTAGCAAACACCGATTACAAGCACCGCCATGACCAGGTCGCTGCAATAGTACATCAGAACATAGCACACCAACACCATTTTATTGATCATAAAACCCCTTATTATAAATACAAACCATCACCTGTACTAGATAACAAAAAGCATAAAATTTACTGGGACCGCACAATTTTAACCGACAGAACTACACACTACAACAGACCCGATATCACCATTCACGACAAAGAACAAGACATAGTATATTTAATAGACATTGCAGTACCAAACACCCACAACATACAAAGCACAATTAACGAAAAACTTACAAAATATACCGACTTAGCCATACAGTTAAAAATACAATGGAAAGTACAATCGGTTCATATAATTCCTATAGTTATTTCAGCCACTGGGGTTATACCCAAATCATTACCTAAGAACCTCGACATCTTACAACTCAAACATAACTCACTGAATTTAATCCAGAAAGCTGTCATATTAAATACATGTCGAATCACTCGCAAATTTTTATCCGACGCGCGTACTACGAGTACAAATTAGTAAATTGTAGAGACAACACTTGGCTAAGGCCCGTGTTGCCTTTAAATACCAGCGAAAGCTGAGATGGAAAAAAAGTGTACACAATAATAATAATAAAGCGTCATAAATAAAATATTAGGCTCACTGTTCAGATTACTAATTAATATGAACTGTTACTATAACTGACTATTGTTTGTGGTGTGGGATTGTTAGTGAATCGGCTAAAGACCTACATTCTCTTAAATATTCTGCTACGTTGCTACGAATGCTACGAAACTCGTAGCGTACTAAAACATAAACTTTCCTTTTTACTTGTAAGACATAACAATAGTAGTTACTTGCGTTTAACAATAAACATATATTGTAGGTTTTTTTTTACTTTTAGTGATTTTAAAGATTCCGAATTATTAAATTATTTAAAAAATAATGAATAATTTTACACGGCATTCCGTATGATACATCTCGCATATTTTTGGTTTCAATTAAAAAAAAAACATAAGCAGATATAAAATTACAATAAGTGTAATGACTGAGTAATGAAACAAAGTAACGGCACTGATAGAATGCATGCTTCGAGTTGTTTATTTTTAAAATTACAATTAAGTAGAAAAAAAACGGACAACAAATATCAAACAACACTATCTAACGAGTCTGAAACTAATTAGGTTTCAGATCTGCAAATAAACTATCATAATAAAAAATCGTCTCTCAATCTATCATAAGATTAAAAGGTCGAAAACCGTCCAAATAACCCTACTCAAATAATTACCCCCATGATAATATGAGCCCCACGTTTTCACCCGAACTACAAGTGTTGCTCGAGTTATTGACTTCCGCGGTCGGATATCCTGTATCCGCCATGGGCGGTGTGCACACGGTACATCCACACGACACAATTCATTAAAGCCTTACATGAAACCTTTTTTCTTTAAAATACGAAAGAGTATGACTTAAATTGAGACATTAAAGATTCGAGATGTATCATACGGAATACCGTGTCTAATTAACCTTTCTATTTTAATAAAAATTAAGATCATCAAGTCTATATAAGAAACTAAGGTTAAAAAGTTTTACCTACAATGTATGTTTATCGTTAGTCATACTCGTATACCTATTATTATGTCTTACAAACAATGCGTTTTAGTATGCTACGGCCCCTTCGTAGCAACGTAGCATAGGCTTACATGCGATCTCAATTAAAACTCTTACTAAAGTTACAAATACAAAAGCTTGGTTAATTTGTAACTATAAATTATTGAAGTCAGAAAAAAACTAGTCTAAACCCTGTTCTTTCAGGAATGGCTAGAAAATATATGGAAATTAAATGTTTTGAAAAAAAAACTTCAGTGGGTTATGAACGTTCAAAGCTTAGTAGTGAAATTAACTTTGTCCCCTATAAGTTCGCTAGGCATGCGCCGGGCGCCGTGGGCCATGCGAAAATATTGCACGCGCGGATGTTATTTAGATTGTCCCGGAAAACATTTGACCAAACTTTGACGCAGCGGCAGCGTCGCGTGTGTTTGAAACCGTTTTCGTAAACTGGTAAACATTATTGAAGTCAAAAAATCCTGCTCTTTTAATTTAATAATTTATTGTACAACACATTAAATTATACTATTCTTACAATCTACAAGAACATAATAGATAACTATAACCTTCATTGTTAGATAAACAGTGTACTAGTAAATTATTATGACCCCTCTTCGTGCTAATTATCTGCAGCTGACTATTATTGAGTTACATTTAAATGTATTTCTTTTTTAATTTTATTTGTACAGTCAACGACAGGTCAACCTTCCCAAAAAGTGAAAGGTCATTGAAATGATTTTCAACTTTTAAGTCCGACATGTAGAGTTCAATAACAATTGAGAAAATTTGACGTTTTGTAGTAGATTGAAGAGCTGTTTTCTGTACTGTCTAACATTGTACCTACACATAGAATAGAATAGATAAAAACATTAAAACACGAATCTTTAAAATCGTTAAGTATCGTTTTTGACAGATTAAAATAATGCTTGGATATAGTAGGGGAATTAGAAAAGCCGCAAGTGCCGCAACAAACAGTGCCCATGTGGTGTAGCGTCAAACCGAGCCACCCCGAACTAGACGTTATATTTTATATCAGAGAGGGTAAAGTTGAGTTTTGTGAGGTGATTACTGTCAAGCGTACGACTCAGTCACAATAACGTATGGGGACGTGATTTGTTGACAAATGCTCGCGGGCCGAGCCCACTCCCTGAGCTAAGGAGCTTTCTCTTCTAGTTTAAAAATAATAAGACTTTCGGCTGTGAAGTGATGATAAAATATCGTGCGTGTGTGTGTTGGAAATCATAACGTCATAGGATGCGAAGATAAATTCCGGTTATTATAAATAACTTTACTTTATAATAAATAAGAGTTCTGTAATTAACATTGGATTATCACTAAGTTATTCGCGTTTATGGATATAACTAGCCTGGTGACTCGTGTTATTCTTCGGGTTGAGGTGTATAATGAGAAAACGTGGACTTTAGCAAAATAAGATTGATATATTAGAGTTTTAAATTGTATTATCAAAAGAAGAGATTTAATTATATTGTTCATTGTGGTACAATAGTGATATTTTAAAAATATATACATAAATAACAAAAATAAATATACTTATTCGTTAATAGCAAGCTGGCCTTATTTCGCATAAAATGTGATTTTAATCATCGTAATAAAGAAGTAAAAACCAACTTGCCGCTCCGTGCATCGGACTTCACAAAGTTGGTAGGTAAGTAATGAATACTTGGGAAAAACATATTTTTTAACCACAATACACTACCTACTCACAAGTTAATAATAAATATTTTAATTTTGAAAAAATTGCCTGATAGAGAAAGGGTATTTAAAGTAGATGATTATATAAACAAGAGCGGATGGACTTTATAACTGGTAAACTTTATAATGAATGACATCTTTTTATGCAAGAAAGTAAACTACCTATAATATCGATCACAATAACAAACAAAAACTGACCTTCATAATTCGAAAATCCCCAAAAACGTAAAAATATCCTAAGTCGAAAATAACCATATATCGCTGAATGATACGATATACATGTCGGATAGATCTCGGTACGAAGGATTTATACACATTTTTGAACGTCACTTAGATCACCATGTATAAAAAAAATATTCGGATATTTAATAGCTACCATTATTTAAATTATCCGCGTTCCTTTATTAATATAAATTAAACTGTTTGTATAAAGTATAGTACGCGAGTGCCTACATACCAAAATAGAGGTAAAAACAGTAAGGTCACTTCAAATAAGCAAGCGAGTCAAACTATACGCAAAATACTTACATCTGATGTTTTGGATTATGTTTTTTTATACAATCACACCTATTATATAGCCCGAAATAAAGCAAAGCCTGTGTTATTAGTTCTCAAAATAAAAAAGTGTGTTCAGATAGATTATTTTAGAAGAAAAGTCGAAATAACCCCTAATTCTTTTAACATGCATCTAAAAACGCCTATTTATTCGTTCCACGTGTGCGTAACTTGTGTCGCAAAAGCTGTGAGGAATCAGCCCTCTATATCTTATTGCATTGTGTGCGTACGCCTCGGGCTGCCTGGCCTGCCAGTGCCTGTACCGTTAGAATACCAGCAGGCCACGTCAGTTTAAACATTAAATACACCTGTAACAAGTTGCCAAAACACAATGGACGCTGGATATCAAAGAGTGTCTGTTTGCACCATATGTTGAGGTCTGATTAAACGCAAAATATATGCGTTGGGCTAAATACACAAATCTGAATGCCCGTGTAGTATACTTAGTCTGGCCATAAATACTGTTACAATTAAAAATAAACAAAATATTACATTTGAATTTGGAATCTGTCATTTTTATATGATTGTTCATTGAGTTTTCTCATTTAAGCGCCAATACATTGTACAATATTTTGCGATATTAAAATGGAGTGGGGTGATAAAGAGAACCAAATCGCTGTGATTGCATTACACAAAGTAGGTATGAAACCAAATACAATTTTTAAAACTCTCCATACGCTTGTTATTAGTAAAATGTTTGTGTACCGGGCTATTAATAGGTACAATGAGACTTCCTCGGTTTGTAACAGAAAAAGATCTGGCCGTCCACGTAGTGTTCGTACAAAAAAGGTGGTCAAAGCAGCTTATTTCTTTTCTTTCCCCTAAGAAAGAATCGAAGAAATCCTGTCCGAAAGCAAAATATTTTATCTCGGGAGATGAAGATAGAACCATTTCGCGTATTTTAAAAGATGACTACTTGCAGCCTAAGTACTGGTCATTTCTTAACTAATAATTAAAAAAAGAATAGGGTGGTAAAATCGAAACAACTACTGAAGCGGTACGCAAAGGAAGGTTACAGAAAAAAATTGTTTACGGATGAGTTTTTTTTTAACAATATTAAGATATATTTTAACAAACAAAATGACCAAATTTATGCTCAAAACTCTACGGAAGCTTCCTAATTAGTCGACAGAGTCCAACGTGGGCACTATCGGGTCGGATATTAGCTATGAAGGAGTAACTGAGCCATACTTTTGTGAAAAAGGTATTAAAACATTGGCAAAGATACCATTCTTGAGAAGGTAGTGAAGCCCCTTAACAACACCATGTTCAATAACCAAGAATGGTCCATCTAGCAAGACTCGGCGCCGGGTCATAAAGCTCGGTCTACGCAGTCTTGGTTGGAAACGAACGTTTCGGACTTCATTAGAGCTGAAGACTGGCCGTCGTCTAGTCCCGATCTTAATCCGCTGGATTATGATTTATGGTCAGTTTTAGAGAGTACAGCTTGCTCTAAACGCCATGATAATTTGGAGTCCCTAAAACAATCCGTACGATTGGCAGTGAAGAATTTTCCTATGGAAAGAGTGCGTGCTTCTATTGATAACTGACCTCAACGTTTAAAGGACTATATTGCAGCCAATGGAGACCACTTCGAATAAGCTTTTTATATTTTAAATTGTTTTATATTTATGTATTAAACTAACACACTGTAAAAGTAATAAATGTTATTTGCAATAGATTTTTTTTCTTTGTTTTAGTATTTATGGCAAGACTAGTTATTATGTAATTTGACAGTGGAAAAGAAATCGAATTTTAGATAAACAAACAATTTTAAAATAGGAACGGATAACTCTCCGCAAATGTTTTTTATGGTTATAAAAAGAATATACCTGTATAAACAGCCATGATGTGACTAGCGCGAGGCTGCTGTACTGCCCGTTGAACCGGTAGTGGTACGCGTAGAATGAGAAGTGATAGAGGTAGAAGAACCTGAGGACAATAAATAGATACATTTACAAAAAAAAAACTGAAAACACTAATAGAGCTTCCGCCACAAAATGGAGAGCGGTGTGATAAGTATGTAGTTCACATTCAACGTAGCAAGTAAGCACCAGTATCAGCCCCCCAAGAGAGTGTAATCATTTTAACTACAACTGGGGAAACCTTCATTGTGCTAGGTAAGATTTTACAAATAATAAATGTATTTAAAAATCTTAGGTTTCTACTGTTTAGTCAACGAAAGTATGACAGTCGTGTAACATGTTCGGAAAAATTGTGTTGTTTTGCTATACAATCAGTATAACTTCAATAGGCTATTTGACTGTTTTTTGAAATAGAGTTAATATTGTTGGTAATATTCAAATAAAGCGTCAACAATTTTATTTTATTTTATATATATTTTAATAAAATAAATATTTTATTTTATATTTATTTTATTTTATTTTTTTAAACCTTTGAAAATAATAAAAAATAGTATTTCATTCTTTACGTTTTTAAAAGTCTGCAAAAACGCCGTCGGCCATGATGTACTTGTTTGTGACGTCACGAACCTTTAAATATCCATTGAGTACAGTTGAGTACTAGAACAGGCATGTTAAAAACTTTTGTCGACGGTTACACTACTCATACTTTGTGCGAGCGTAGCGCAAAATTTCGCTTTAGGATGACAGTTCTAGTACCAAGTTACTCAATGGTGACGTGCCTGTCTTTATTGCCGTCGTTTTTGACAATGTAAAATAGGGACAAAAATATAACATTTGAAAATGAATTTTTTACAGTAATCATGTATTAATTTTAACAACTATTGATACGGTTCGGTTCCTTAAGGTGCAAATTATTAAACTAAATTATTAGTTAAGTCAATTTTGGTACAAGGCAAATAGCCTATTCTTTCAGTCAAAGGTTAAGTTTCAAAGTGACATTGCCGACATCTGTATATGTATAGTCAATTGTCAGTATTACACGATGTTACGGATTCCGCGAAGTTGCACGGGCCAAGTTAGATCGCTAGACCGCACTCAGGACTCAACTCTTCGCCGCGATTAGCTTCGGGCGAAACTTGCACTGGCGACATCTACTATCAATGGCCAAATACATCGCATATTCAGGTCTAGAATTAGTCGTGAATTTAGTTTGATTATTTTAGCCTTCCTTTGAAGCTCAAACACAACAACTTTCATTAAAGGACCAATCCCAAAAATAAGACTAATTTTGTATACGGTTTCAAATGGACACTACTATTGATAAAGATTGTTTGAACTAAAAAGATTTGGTAATGTTGTAAGATAGAGCTTCACGTTTTAAACATTACATCGTAATTAAATCCGGCCAGAAAAAAATAGGCGTCATTTAATATCTTGTAGTCGAAGCACTGGAAGCAATGCTTTGAATTTTTTTGAGAAAACATGGAAACAACTTACACGAAAAAGTGTTACTATTATATTAAACTATATTAACAGAAATCACTTGTGCAGGTGGGCAACTACACCTTAGGGTAAAAGCTCTAATAATTAGTATATTTGCAGAGCTTCCTGTACGATGTCCCCACTCGTGTCCCTCATGAGTCTGGACATCTGCACACACGAAGACCTGCCACCGATAATGCAGTCCATATGGCAACTACTGATCATCTACTATTTATCAGGCTGAATTGCCGTCAACACGAAAATAATAATGTTGAGATCACCATCATTACCTTCCATAACATGACGTCATTCGTGTAAAACATTTATTGGGTAGTAGTTTTGTAGACGCGGGCGCAACCATCGACGAAATGTTCGCAGAATTTAATTTCGTTAGCGGCTCGCGCGGGTTGCGGATTCCGACGGTAGCGCGGCCTCCGATAGAAACAGTTGAAAAAAAAAATAGTGTGATTTTGTAATTGTTATTGATATGATATGATGTTATGATATTTACTCGAGGAAACAACGTTAATGATAAACCGACGTATTTGGCAGATAGAAGTGAAATGTGTGAATTTTTAAAAGTTTTTTAGTGCATTGTAATATTTTACTTGATACCTGGAGTTCGTTTGTTAAAATAATTATTTAACTAATGTTTATAATAAGCCTACTGAATGGATCCCGAAAAAAATGAAAATAAAAACCAGAGGGTTGACCTTAGGTGTCACTGTGCAGCTGTCAAGAAATTTTAATATGAAAATAATAATTATATTTACTATAATCAATATTAAACATGGAAACTCTATCAATTACTAAATACAACTCAGTTGAAGCCGCGGGCAAAAGCTGCTCCTTCATACCTACAGAGGCAATATATCAACGAAATATTATTCAGAATATAAAACCAAATGATACATTCATAAAACAGTCCGAAACAGTTGAAACTATTGTAGGAAGCAATGAAGATCTCACAAAAGCTAAATTATTTTCGTCTGAAGTATCTGCCAACCATAATTTATACATGTGAACGTACACGATTACTCTTAACGAAATTTCTGACGAAAGAAAGCTTGTAAGGTAATTGCACTCATCCTTTTATATAAAAACCTATTACAGGTTGAGATGAAATCATGAAAAATTCACAACTGAATAATACATATTAAACACGCAAAATGTACGAAAATATACTTAAAGCGGTCCGTCTTTTAACGTCATTTATCAGAAGTTACATTTTTAATAAACCTGTACAAGATAAGCAAAATCAATGGTCCTAGGATTAAATATACCATAAATATAAAAAGCAAACATTCCTTAAAAGGAAGTCGGCTAACTAGTTATTTCTTGAGCCATTAAAAGTAACATCTTGTTGTACGGCCCAAACGCACTTGCGCGACATAGCAAGACGACTTTGTATCAGTAGCAGTTGCTTGTGGCTAAACCGTGTCTTACTTCAACTTATTTTAGTGCTGATTAATGGAGAACTTTTCTAAACATAATTTTGAGAAATATGTACACATTTCAAATTCAAATCGGAAGAAACATGTTTGGGTGGGTTTACACCTTTACATTAAAATTGTTTTAAACCACGACGATACGTACCACGTACGCTGGTGTTTTTTTTTTGCGATTTCAACATTGATCCTATAATAAAAGTTTTTAGCGTTCATGTACGTACGTCAGAAAATACTGTTATAGTGATTGCAACCTGGCCACTCTGTATAATAATGGTCATTACCACGATTTAAAAAAACTCAATTTTAATCATAAAAATAACATTACATTAATATAACACATTTTATATACATATTATTACATTTTTATTTTATAAGTAAGCTCTTGTTTTAGAAGTAAACTATAACTCACTTTTGCAAGTCGTGGCAGCCTGTAACTGAATCTACACTTAGCTCATATTTTAAACCTGTTACTTGTTAATTGTATCATTGGTGTAAGATTTGTTGGTTGCTCCTATTAAATAAATAAATAAATAAATATAATAATAATAATATTAATTTTCACTTTTACTAACACTAGAATAAGATCAATTGTTACTAACATTTATATGGATTTTATCTGAAATAAATATTATATTATAATATTATTATTAAAGGTACTTTAATATAGGATTGTTTTGTTTTTTTTTAAACAAAACTGCAACTTTAACTCTATACCTACTATGAAAAGACCTAATATCTGAGCACATCTACGAGTACTAATGACGTCAATGACACATTAAAACTAGCATCTTTTAAATATATTTGTATAACTAAAAATCTGAGGCGTGTCTTCTCTTCGATTGGAGAGCCCTGGTTCCGACACGGACAAATAATATTCATGGCATTTCTCGATGCTCGCGCAGTATTGTAAGCGCCCGTCGGCAGCCGGTCTCCATAATATTGTGTTATACTTTATCGAATTTGCATGTTTTTACTGAATAACATTCCTTTGGCGCACTCAAGATCAAAGGACAAGGCGAAAGTGATTTCGCACTGAGTTAGTTCAACAAGATTCAGTTTCGCTCCCTACCTATCCGGCTTCTGAATAATTTTGATGTAATAAGGAAAATTTGTAAATGGGCATTTCGACTCTTTATAATTTATACGGGCTGTAAAGTCCTCCACTCTTCTGTTTATATGTTATTATACTGATGGGAACCACTGCACGTGACTTACCTCTGCGATGCGATTAACTGCTGCGATTAAGAGTGAAATTTAGATACGAATCCGTTCGTTTCGTAAAGATTATTATTAAATTTTAAAAAGTAAACTGGCCAATCTGGAAGTCACTGGGTGAGGCCTATGTTTAGGAGTGGATGTCCTATGGCTGAAATGATAAAACACTAAAGCCCCATCGTTTGTAAAATTAAGTCTATTTTACTATTCGCTATGTGCGCGATGACAGCGCACAATTATAATGGACTTAAGATCTCTCAAATTATGTTTTTCTTCGAAATTTGGTGAAAATATCTAAAAAGTTTGTGCATATTATAATAAGTGCTTTTCTTACTTAAACTAAAATATGAATGTTATAAGAAATACGTACGGGATTTGAATCGATACAACATGATATAACTTTCCAACCTCAAACTGTGCAAAAAGGGGAAAAAATAGTATTAGCACAGCATGTGAGAGACTTTGAAGAGCTTAGAACGAACGGACAAAGCTACTTAATAAGAGCTTACAGCTCATAAGACAAACGTCTGTGACACAAACTCCTCACTATTTTTTTATCTTTTTACAGTTGCTATCTATTTATTTCTTTGCTCCAATTTCCATCTTGATTTTGGAAACGAATAAAACATGCACGAACTGTTTTTCCTATTGTTTCTACACTTTATAACACAATACCTATTACCCATACTGCGAATTTTAACGTTTTTACTTTACTATACGTTATTAACGTTAGTATGGAATTCTAGGGAAATATAGCAATTTGACACATAATAGTCCAGAATTTTTTTACATATCTGCTACATTGCGTTTGACGGCCCCTACTTTGCACATAGCGACAAAACAATATCAAAACAATAAATGTGTGTACTTACAAAAACTACCTTATACACACTATATTGAATACATAAACAGTATCCATAAAGAAAAATATAAAACATATATTACTTCTACAAATTACAAATTTTGTTGATATAGACCAATTGTTATGGTATCTAAGTATGTTACGTACGAGGTACCAGATAATGAATTGCCACAAGCCTCTCCCAGCATATCCAGTCCCGAGACAATTGTGAGTGCGCTTTCTAAATTGAATAATATACATGTACCTATCAATCAATCAATCTACGTTGATGATATTATAAAGTTTCCAGTTCTTCGAATCAAAGGAATGTGTCATACGCGTGTGTTGCAGTGTTGAGGAAACAACACCCTTATTATCTTTAGTTTCAAATTTGATGATCGGTTTTAAATCGAACGCAAACAGAGACCGACGTCCGACAATTGTGACGTCATTAACATTTTCCCATTACCGTGATAAAATATTTATGGACGAAATAACATTAAGAAAACGCCACTCGCTTTCGTTTTAGGATCCCGTAGTTTGAGATAAAAACAAAAGTTACACAGGGTGCACTCCTTGAACCAGACAGCTGCTGATATACACCAACTTTTAATATGGAAACAACATTGAAATCGACAAAAGACGTCAAAATGGTATGACCATGTAAAATGGTGTTCTCCAAATCTCGGTTTTATTAATCTATCTATATATATAAAAATGAATCTCTACTCCCTTGGTTATCGCATCAGGCGTAAACGGATGGAACGATTTTGCTAATTCTTTTTTTGTTGTGTTAATTATTGCGAGAAGGTTCTCTTGAAAGAAAACATTAAGAAAATTATGTTTAAAATGTTTAAAATTATGTTTATATTAAATATTAAACTAAAGACCACGCGAACGAAGTCGCGGGCAACAGCTAGTTTTCAATGAATACGTAGGAACTTGAGAGATAATAAAAAATCCAAGCACGTATACTTGGAACTTTTTTATTTTCGGGCCTTTTTAAAATAGAACGACATCACCTTTAAACAACGGGTTTGGGTTTCGATGGTTTAGATAATAATTAGTGTGATTGTTGAAACAATTTATTTATATTTATTATTATTTATGGAGTAATCAAACTCCCTCGTAATATTGGCAGAATTTATTTGTAACGTACTCTGCTATTTCGGTATCAACTCTCACTTAGCTGTTTTTTTCAACGTGTATGTTTAATGCGTAGGTAATCTTGCGTCGTTTGATGTTGCTCAAAGGCTCAACGCCTCTGAAGCCGCTTTGCCGGACAGAGGATCACCCTCTTTTAGGAAAGTGTTTTTATAAATCTAATCTTTTATGTGCACACTTAGTGTGTCTAATGATTTTTTACCTGTGTTAACTACGGGTGGGTAAAGAACAAAATCACTGCAGAGACTGGCGTCTAAATAGCTTAAAGAACGCCTCAAATATTTTGGTCAGGTAAAATTTTCATTTTTTAACAACTCGTTGTTGCTTGCTGAATATCGTGGACATTCTTACCTTGTCTAGAAACAGAACCAAGCGCTAGGATAAAGGGCTTGTGCATTTTCTATAGAATGCACAATCCATTCGTGGAGGTTTCAGTTTACTGATAACTTTGTTATTTTATTATCATCATCATTTCAGCTATAGGTCGTTCTCTTAGTTAAATAATATAACAATTTATTAAAACATTCACCCTTACAAATCGTTTATTTTATGCAAGCAGTTATTATTATTACATACATACACGTTCATGTCAATATGTCAAACTACTCATACGGACAATTTTATATCGTTTGCAACAATTTCTTGTTGTTGTTAATACAAGTTGTCTTGTTAGTGATTTTGGTGTATTATTTTTCACGTCACGTTTCCAATTGATTTAATAGAAAATGTCTTTATTCTATGCTATATACCGTTTTTCTTTGTTTCTTTGAATTTTCATGTCGAAGCCTGATCGAAGCGTAAATAGTAAAATCTTACTGTGTAAAAATTGTGAAAAGTGTTCGAGTTCTAATAGGCACACACAGACAGTGGCCAATACGCGATGAAGCGTCGATGCAGTCGCAAAACAGGCGATTGCAGATGCTTAAAATAGCTATAGCTGCCTCTTACGACTTAGATCGGGAATTCCAAATAACAAAACGGGCGTACTCCAAGGCAGTATCCTTGCTCCTCTATTTTTCTTGACATATAAGCATTTGATAAATTACCAGAATCTATAAATCAGATTGAAGGGGTATCATTTTGAGGTGACTCTATCGAAATAGTTAGCTGAAAAACGTTTTAACAGTGTAAATGAAATTTCATAATCTACATGTTACCTTCAAAATCTACGTCAGCTATTGTGTAATATAATAAGTATCTAGATTTTAAGGATATTTGCACGTCTGTACACAGATTGACTAAACATACTTAACATTATGTACCAAACTCAAATTTTGTTGTAAATAAATGTTATTCTATTCTTATTAAGATTCTTTTAAATTATAAATTATATTCAAAATCCTATAGATATGACGACAGATGCTTGTTACTAAATCATGCATCAATAGCATAACGAACTGGTATACAAATTGTCCATGACCCACAAGTTTTTTTAATTTAATTTTGTTTCCCGGAAAATCCCACAATGCGAGAAATACGCGACAAAGTTTCATCCATATTATGTGAATTACAGACAATTGCTAGTAACTTTTTAATGTTTAAGTACTGCGTCAAAGTTTACAGATGTGAGTAGTCTTTAATGCGGTGGATACATACGGATTCCGCACTTAAATTAATATTATGCCGGTGTATTTCACGTAGTGAGTGGCATAATCCGAACACGGTTAGGCTGGGGTTAATCTGGGCCAACTAATTAGCGTGTTGTGCTCGTATTAACGTGTAAATCATACCTCTTCACGTTTATTAAGTATCATCTTGTATGTATACATGGGGTACACACACAAAAAGTTTTGCACTTCAAAATAATCAGCTAAACGAAACTATTTGAATTTCGTATGTTATATTTTTTTAAACTTTGCAACCTTCTTAGTGATAAAATAAAAACAATTGGCGGGAAATGATTTGTCAATTGTTTTTTATCACACATCAAAGTTCTACGTACGCAACGAAAATGGAATTAAGTCGAAAAGATCTTAGAGCGATGATTTTTTATGATTTTAAAAGTTCTCTCTCTCCGCAAGACTGTGCCGCTCGTCTTCAAAATGCTTTTGGGAGAGAAGCACCTTGTTTGAGCACCGTGAGGCGAAGGTTTGCTGAATTTGAGAGAAGTCGAGTTTCTTTACATGACGAATTTCGTGAAGGTCGGTCTTCAACTGCCGTCAACGAAAATAATGTGGCTACTGTTAAGCGGCTAATTGAAGAAAACCCGCGGATTACCTATGAGACAATTTGAGGACTATTGGGGATTGGTATGAGCCAAATTCAGAAAATTTTACACGAAGAATTGAAAGTTCGGAAACTTTGCTGTTGTTGGATCATTCATGAACTGACAGCGGAGCAGAAGCGGGCTCGCGTGGAATGGTGCTCACAGATGCTACTGAAGTACGACCACGGACATTCTAATGCTGTTTATGACATTGTCACAGGAGAAGAAACGTGGATTTATTGTTTTGAACCCAAACAAAAAAACAGCAATCTTGTGAATGGGTGTTTGAAAATGAGAACAGGCCAACAAAAGTAAGGCAGGCGAGAAACGTTGGTAAAAAAATGATCGCGTTTTTTTTCTCAGCTACGGGTCCTATCTGTACAATTCCACTTGAAGATCAAAAGAGTGTTAGTGGTATTCTACCATTTGTTTACCTTGGGTGTTAGAAAAAGTTCTCGAAAGACGACCCAAAAGCCGCGTTCTCCTACATCATGACAACGCTTCTTCACACACGGCCAACAAAACAAAGTCATTGTTAGCTTTCGAAAAAGTACAACTCGTCACCCATCCTGCCTAAGCTAGCACCCTGTGATTTCTGTATTTTCCCCAAAATCAAAGATTTGATGAGAGGTTTTACTTTTACCAACTCCGAAGAGGCAGTGATAGCGTTCAATCAGCACGTAGAAAACATGCCTTCAGATCTGTGGTCCTCCTGTTTTAAAAAATGGTTCGATCGCATGAAAAAAATTTTAAAATGTAAAGGAGAGTATTTTGAAAAGCAATAAACATAATATTTTGGTTATAACATGTTGTTTTTTTAAGTTACGCAAAACTTATAGTGTGACCTACGTATACACGTTAAGTTGGTGTGCAAGTGCCTGCTCCGCCGAAACTGAAAGTGTATGTGTCACAAGGAAATTGAACGTGAATGTTTAAAAAATAAAGAAATATTTTCTTACCATAAGCCAAGTCTTACTTCTTAAAATACAATTTTCATAGCTTAATAATTTCTACGATTTTGTCACGATCGCTGATGCCTGTTATTTGCAAAAAAGCTTATGTTACAGAGTAGGATTAAAATATATTAATTAACAGACAAAAAAATTAAAGTAATAAACCATACTACTTTATTGGTAACACAATACATTGAATAAAAGAGCAACACAAACCAGACATGTCACATAACGAGTGCAACAGACGCCTTACAAGCAGCATCTCCTTACACGCTCGGCTCCACTGAAGAAAAATGTATATCTCAGTGAATATCGATTTCAAATAAAATTGCAACCTTCCCCGATAACGAGGTGACATTTCCCCTTTTCCGGGCATGTTTGTCGCCCCTGTCCTCGTACGCCGGGAATTTATCCACCGAAATAAGGAGATAACGAACCTAATGGCTGCTCTAGGATGTAATGCACGGTACGATTGGCTCGGACTAGGGGTGTAGTCTCTAGGTTACAATTTTTACAATCGTGTCAACATGAACAGAATGAAAACACGGACAAGTTACATGAATTAGTATACAATTTTTTAATTTCATCCTATCACTGGAAGCTAAAGTGGCAGTGGACGGGGCACATAACACTTAGAAATGACGGCCGATGGGGCAGAAAGGTTCTAGAATGGAGGCCATGTACCGGTAAGCATAGCGTAGGACGTCCACCCACAAGGTAGATAGACGACCTGGTAAAGGTCGCAGGAAGACGCTTTATGCAGGTCGCTTCCAACCAGCCAATCTGGATGTCAGTGATCTCTATGTTCAGCAGTGGATGTCCTATGGCTGAAATGATGATAATGATGATGATGATTGGATTTTATGTAAAATTTGTATGCCTATATACGTCCCACTGCAGGGCACAGATTTGTTGTAAGGCCTGAGACTTAAATCTTACTTTTAGATGTTATTAATCCACCCTAAGGCCTCTGACTAGGCTTCACGAGTAGTAACAAGCTATATTAGCCCCGACCCACTTTTAACGTGCCTTCCGAAGCACGGAAATGCTTATGATATTTTTTAGACGAGTACTTACCATAAATTACTAACAAAAGAGTAGAAAACAGTTGACTTAAACCTATGTTTTGATTTATTTATTACCATATTTCTATAAGTTTCAGCGGGGCACTTAGGTACTTCGTTCGAGTGCCTCATTAATAAAGCTTTAGCGATAAATAGACTGGAGAAACATTTTCTATTTGATTTTCTTATCAAGTGCTTTTAACGAGACGAGATACAAATGTAGGTTGATTGTAGAGGTGTTTATGTGAGCTTACTGTATACTTTGTATCGGAAAATATGAAATTATTATAAATAGCTGGATTGGATATTGAAGTGGCCTGTTGAGTGTCGTTGGAAGGTTGAAGAAAATTACATCATTAGCCGCTTGAGTCTTGAATAAGCTTCTAATAAAGGGCGCCCACCGTCTGTCTGATGGGCGAGTAGCTGTATCATTAATATCGCCATAAATAGGAGGTCCTTGAAGAGAAAATATGCATGCAATAACTATAATAATAATGTACTCACGTAATGATGTTTTCACTAGTCATAATAAATACGCACCTTAAGAGATTGCTGGCAATAATATAACAAATAAGCCTGATAATTGTAAAATTATAAAAAATATCCTTACCGCACAATGTATAAAGTGATTATAGAGAATATTTATAGAAAAATGTACAAAATGGGCAGTTTTATCGCTATAATTGAGTAACGAATAATTTACAAAAAGTTAAACCCGCATTTGAAAAACAGAATAAAACACACAAAGTATTTTAAATTACACGTATTTTTCAGCGACAAGTAAGCAAACGTTATAAATAAATAAATTTGGTATACGATAATAACGTTATGTATTATTTTGTTTAAATTTTAAATTAAATAAACATCAACGGATAGGAAAATAATGTTTTTTTATAATCTACATGTCACCAAATACAAATACATTAGAGGATTGGGCGTACTAATATCCCAAGTCAAGAGAGTGATGACGGTTGAGTCGAAGGAGACTCAAAAACAAGCTAGATAATTTCCCTGAGGTACGGCTTTTTGTACAACAAGACTCACTTTCATTTTCTATTAATGTGCAAGATGAAGAGTTTGTATTTCACAATGTCATTATTATGAATTACAAACTTAACTATTCACTCTAGAAAATAAACAGTCAAGAAGTTTTTTTCTTCGGAATCTTATTTAGAATGATCATATTATTTATGATCTGAGACAATAAAACACGATAATTTTGCTGTACAGTGATCCGTACTCAACAACTGTTTAACTGATTTGACAAACTAACAACCCAATAGATAGTAGGAATGGAATGGATAATAAGAAAAGTAAGCCTGGTAAGACATAGTAAATACTTGTAAGTTTTAAGAAACAGTGCGAGAAACACTGCAGGGAAGTGAAAACAATTATTGCGCAAATTAGCGTTATGAACTGGTAATTAAAAATGGGTTTTAAATAACTACGAGTACAGGTAACAGGCCAAAAATACCTCTAATTATACTGTGAAAAGTACAAACCAACGGTCGGCAAATAGCCGAAGTGTGAAGAGAAGCCATCGCGGTCTTCCAGCCGGCTTGCTACGTGGAAGCCAACCACCGCAACCGCAACAAAGACGCGGCCAACTTCCGAGCCAGATTCTATTCTGGTGAGTTTGGGGGGACAACTTTAGACGTGAGTTTGGACGTAAGTGTTGCTACACTTTATGTATAGCTTGCGATTTTCTTATATAGGAAAGTTTGGGTTCGTGAATTCACTTTTTAAATAAATTTCATAATTCGAGTACTAACACTGTGGTAGACTCTGATTTAGATAAGGTGTCGCTTATCATAGACTGTAATATAGTTATTCATTGCTATGCGACAACTAATTAAAATATTAAATTTAGCTAGGCGTAGATTATAAAATCATCAAAAAGCAAGTTTCGTCCAAACATAAAATGTAAAATATTTTTTTAGACAGGTCACCTAATTTTAAAATTATTTTGTGGAGTTTGTTTATGATTACAATAAAATATTATTTATGTCAGTATGAATAGTTCGTTTAAAAAAAAGGAAATAATGATTACTTTATCTAGTAAGTTAGAAACAAACAAATGTTTAGTACAAGTTATAGTTTACCATTTCGCTTACCTCATGTTAGGCATCACTTGGTAAACGAGTTGCGTAATTATCAACTGAACTGGTTGAAGTTGTAGTTTTCACAAACAGTATAAGGTTTCCGCGCATAAACCAACATCATTTTAAATTTACAAATACTGGATGGATACATTTGTGACTTGTTGTAAAAAGCCATACTAGGGCACAATAAAATAAAAAAAAAACAAAGGTTGTGTTGCAAGAACTTGCTGTACATACTAACATTTATGGATACTTTTGTAGTCCTCTTTCTTTTCTTCATATATACGGTCAATCCCGGTTACGTCCAAAGCCATTGCTTTGGAGCCCATGGTCTGCCGGAGACTTTTGTAGTTCAATAAATAAATAATTTTATTTATTTTTTATGTGTTAGCTAAAGTTTTAGATATTTCCGTTCAGCTGCATCTTCAAGAAACAAACAACGAACTTTCACATTTATAATATATGAAATTATATTAATATGGCTTATGATGCGAAAGGGATAGCTAAATAAAATCATAACAGTTTTCAGAAGTACCGATGAAATAATTGTACGGGGATTGTACCACAGCTTAAACAACACGGCCAGGTTTTCTAGACTGATTAACTATTTTCTTTTGAAAACGTTATTACAAACACTGCACTGCGTGGTTAATGCAGTGCACACATGAACTAAAAAGCTGATTTATAAAAAATATATATAATACCTGTTATTCCTAATTAATACAGTACAGCCAAGATAGATACTAGATACTAGACCACAGAAGTTGCAAAAGTGAGATTTGTGGGAAAGAATGGTGAGATGAAGATGATTTGTGATATCTTAGGAACAAATTTTAAGGCTTTGTTTTAAAATCAGCTAGTTAATCCTGTAAAAAGGAATCTTGGATCATAGATAAACTGTCTGTTTCCTACGAGCTGTGTGGTGGAGCCAGTAAGCCGCGGTCACGTGCCAGCTATCAGAGAACGTTTTTAGCGCATTTCCGGCAGCCGCTCACGTGCCCGCGCGCATTCGTAAAATTCAAAACGAGCTCTTTGATTTTTGAATCTGAATAATGAATTTTGCGAACTGTTCTTTTAAACAGCTCATATTCCGCTTTAATATTAGGGGATTAAGAAAAAATAAACGTATTAGGAAAGGAATAATTTAGTTGTTAATCCTATTGGCGTAGACCCAGGTTCGATTCCCTGTTTGGGACAACTCAATAAACAAAATATATCTGAATTAGCTTAGGTTACCGAGTGCTGCTGCGTAGGCCAAATGGCGAGAGGTGACTGGTGTCATTTGTGACCCCAGAATGCCGGTTAAGCTGTAAGGACAGATCTAAGAGTCCATCATTAGGCCTGTCCTTATATATGGCAGCGAAGCGTGGCCGCTACTTGAGCAATACAAGCAGGAGCTGCGTGTCACGGCGATGAATATGCTGCGGTGGATGTGTGGAGTCACGCGGAAGGACCGCGTGAGAAAGTCGCACATCCGCGGTAGCCTTCGACCGTGATATTGCAGACAAAAAGCAGGAGAGTCGCCTACGCTGGTACGGCCATGTTTTACGGAAACCGGCAAGCTACTTAGGAAACAAATGTCTGGCCATGCCACCACCGCCAGGTTCTGGCAAAAGGGGTAGACCCAAGAAATGCTGGCCTGACGTCGTGAAGGCTGACATGCGTGCTAATGATCTCACAACTAGAGACGCTCAAGACCGTGCGAAATGGAGGAGTAAATCAAGAAAAGCGGACCCTGGGCTCCAAAGCAATGGCATCGGACGCAACCGGGATTGCCCGTATAGATGAAGAAGAAGATCTGAATTAGCTTAGGTTATTAAAGATGTTATTCCTTACTTCGAGAATATGACAATTGAAGTGTTGTTTGGCGCTTATTTATAGGTATTTAAAGAGCGTTAATACCAGAAATGCTGAAAGAAATCCACCAATTCGGTATTCTAGGCCTTCTAAACCTTCCCTAAGAAAATAAAGTAACAGATTTTTTTTACCGTAAAAGCGATAATACATAGGGGTTCAACTTAATGTTACACCCTAAAATTAAACAGCCAAAGGTGTGTCAGGCACGCGCTACGGACCCTAAACTAAATAAAAACAAATGGTAAGTACAGAATTTTTGGTACAAATTTTTAACAGAGTGGGCGAAAAAATCGTATTTTTTTTAGAAACAGTGGATCATGGATGGAATCATGGATGTAATCAGAAATCAATTATTTTAAGGTAAATGGAATCAGCAAGTTTTCTAAATTTATAATTTATTTTCAGTTTGCAATTTTGTATGGGCTGTTTATCGTTAAAACCTTTTTTGGATTTTTAGTCGTTTATAAAGTATAAGTATAAGAAAAAGATGGTAATAGTAACTCAATTAGGTCATCGTCTAATTCGTTGGCTGTTTGCCTGGGCCGCGTGTAGTGTTATTGTGCCGGCGTCTTTTTTCCCTAATCTCGTTGTCGGCCCGCGGGCCCATCGGAAATGGTATTATTTCCCGGCCGGGGCGCCCTGGAGCGGCCACCGGATATTCCCAGCTGTCGAGTGCCGTATACGAAACTCGGGGACATCTTCTTTGAAATTATCAATAAACAATTAATAACGACTACACACTTGTCGTGGTTACTAAGTAAGAAAATATCATCCTAGAATAACACGAGGTACCAGACAGTAAATTTTGCCATTAACGACTTCCAGCACACCCAGACTCGAGCCAATCTAGAAAAGTTCGTTTTAAGGGTCACCCCCTTACCGGGAATCGTACCCAGGACCCTTTGCGTTCAAGACTAATAACCACGCCACTACGAAAATTGGGTCGTCTATAGATTTTGTGTTAAATAGTTTTAAAAAGGCAAATTTTTATAGAAGTATAAAGTTACCCAACAAAACATTAATGCAGTTGGTAACATTAATATTTGCTTAATTTTTTAAACTCTTTTTAACTTTAATTTACATGTGAGTAAAGCACTCATATAAGTTTTACTTTTAAACTTATAGTCAAGTGAGTACATAATATATTATATATGTACAGAATTACAGATTTAATAATAGAATACAAGGATTATTTTTTTCAGTAGGTTAAAAATAGCAAAATGATTCTTACAGTCGAAAAACATTATTTTCCATTAAAACACCGACGCATAATCGCGTAATAATGAAATACCTAAAACCGGCAGTGATGATGAAATGCAAACAATTTAATCTTATTACGGGAACGCTAATGAAGTGAACAGATGTATGTAAGTCGACCACTAATGAAATGAAACACAATCCGTGTTTACTTTAGCCACTGAACCAGGCACCGTGCTCACAGGATGGTTTATATTGCGTTGCCTAGCGGTTATCATAATATTTTCCCTAGCCGACGGTATTTTGGTTATTCGAATATTCGATATTACCAATCCGAATAAAAACAAATCAAATAACGATGTGAAAACGGCTCGGTAAACTGTACGAGATGGTCCGATTAACCGTGAAAGGACATCGATAATAATAATAAAAAATAAAAACACGACTTCCATTTTTAGTTCGCTTTTATTAACAGGCGTCGTGTTTTATTTATTATTTTTATTTAATCCTTTTTTAACAGTTTGTCATCGAAAAGTATATTTAAGCATATAGGCGAGGTGTATATCTTTTTGAAATCACTTTTCAAAAACCCTTATTTTCATACTCCACTCGATGAGATTCGAAGATTTTTTTTTCTTCAGGCGACACATTATTGAGTATTGATTCGCTATATTAGTTTTATTATGACATCACATAGCCTATGCCAGCCGTGAGAACATAAAGATTCATACATCAAAATCGGTTAAGGTGTTTAGTCGTTACGGTAGAATAAAGAAACACACACCTACATACAACCCTTATAATAATAAAAACTCATCTTTGGGCGATCGTGTAAAAATTAACGTTATTAAGAGGTTATAATTCAATTCTTTTTCGACTTGACATGTTCGATAAAGTTTTTATATTGAAAAATCGTTGCTACAAAAAAAAATCTTGAACGCAACATTTTGGTGAAATCACTTGTTCAAAACATTTCGAGCGTTATTATCGGGTCAGCATTGCCGTAACCTTTGAATGTTCCTAACAAAAACGTTTCAGTACTTTTCCAGGTTCCATTTCTCACGCTCCATATACAGGCTCGTGTTGAGAGGCGTCACCTGCGAGAGCTTATGTGTATCTGTCCTATTGTGCTCCAACTTTGAAATTTTCTACAAAACTTCGCCCCCGGCTATTGTGTGGTACTTAGCTGTTTCATTTTTAAATTCCAAAGTATCAAGACGTGTTGCCGCAATTGAACTTTGATTCAAGGAAAAACTTTCAAATAAAAAATCCTACTTATGCACAAGTTTGATAGAGTTTCTGTGTGTATGATCGGAAAAAAGGAATGTATTTGAAATGACTACAGAAAATCAGATATTCCAAGTATCAAGACACAGTATCAAATCTACACTAACAAAAAGTGAATAGAGAATTATTTATTACACAAGGCAAATGTTTACCATAATTTCCAAAAATAAAATAAACTACTTGATATACTCATCTTAGCCGGCTTGGCCACATGACATGCAGACTATTTAAAATTTATCTTACACAAACCAGCAGACATAACCTCTGAACGCAATTTAAAGGAGACGTATTATAAAATGCGGCATCAGTGCACTCCAGCTCAACCCGGGCCCTCCCCGTTGCCATGATGAAGTATTGCTCACGCCACGCTAGTTTGCACCACAATGCTTTCGTCGCGAGGCGCACTGTTATTTCTTAGCAACTTCTGAAATATTGTACAGCATTTCGAGTGCACGAACCGCGAAAATGGTCTTTACGGCGACCACTTAAGGAAAGCGAAATTGTCCATTTAGGGCTTCGTTTTTGACTGAGCAAGAGACCGCTAAGCGAAAATATACTTTACGTAGTTACTTTAAAGTTAATTTTGAATTGGGGTGGTATTGAGACACAGGTGCCGGCAATCCCGTGGTTTGAATCACGCCTGTTGCAGTTGCAACGCGCCGCATATATCTTGGCTCACTCAGCTTGTCATATCTTGTTACTTATTTTGTACACTTAGTGCTTAGAATAAGAACAACTAACCACTGCATTATTATGATTACAAAAAAGGTGACTTATGAATACATTTGCATAGGTAGGTTTATTGAGAAAGCCGTTAACTTATAAAATAATTTGCAAATAAGCCTTCTGAACCTCTGACCTTTGAAACGCCTGAACAGAATTCTAATTTTACGCGCAAAAATTAATCACAAGCTCGTTAGGGCTAGCTTAGGTAAGCTATTTTTTATTTGGAAGTATTTGAAACAGCCTATAAAATGTATTAAGACCGGATTCGACCAAGCTGGTGTAAGTTTTAACTTGAAAGTATACAACTGCTTAATCTAGAGTAAGCTGATTTTTCATTCTACCAACCACTAATCTATGAAAAATATTAAAACGGGCGATTTTGACAGTGTATAAATTAAACTGAGAATAAGTAAATGTCAAAGTTGTCACTTGTCAAATCCACTCCTGTCACCTCGACACTGACATGTTGTCAACATATAGGATTGACACTCTATTATCCTACAAAATTAAAATATTGTGGCATTGCAAGCCAACCTAAAAGAAATGGATTACATGGATTTTGGTAGGTTTATCAATTTGTTATTCGTTCACTCTTGAACTACAGAATAACAATACCGAGTATAGAGTATTGCTCGAAAAACGTAATCGAAGTTATATTATAATAGTAAGGGTAATTCAAGGTGTAAAATTATACCCGTAATAGTTATTCTGGTATAGCTTTGTGTTTGGTCGAATCGGCCCTTAGTCATTTATAAATAGAAGAATAACTTAAGACCAAACGGACCAGTAGGTACTGAGAAGGTCTAATAAATGTAAGAAAAGGGCAAAAAAATATGGACGACAGCTAATTTCAAGTGTAAAAAGACGACTGTCTTAAGTCAGGTAATAGTATCTTCGATATAACTAGCATGTTATTGCAAAACCAGCATTTATAACTGCAATAATAGGTTTATGAAATAGACTATCAGCCAGATATCGTACAGTGGATATACGAAATGATATAGGCAAAATCTAACTTATTAATTTAAATGAATAGTTAAACTTAAATGAATAATTTTTAAATATAGTATTTTTATTTAATGTTCAAAACTAGTACCACCTATCACTAGTATCACCTTAAACAAAACGTGGAATTTTCTCAATTGACTTCGATCTCTAAATGTGAACTTCAACTTTTTAGATAAGTTGACTTGCCGTTGACTGTACAAAGTTGGTGTAATTTATCAGAGCTGAGGCTTTATGGGTGGATACGTAAACGTTATATTTCCTCTAAAGCTTCGCTATTCAAAGCACATAAATAAGCAAAGTACATAATGCATACATTGTATTAACTTTTAAAAACAACACAAAATAGTATAAAGTATAATACAAGTATTATTTTAAAATATTTGTATAGTTTACCAAGTTGCAAGTTTAAAACTATTATATATAACTATAAATACCAACTTTCACTAACTAAACAAATAGTCAAATCATTTATATAAATATAAATATTAAATTATAGAAAATAAAAATTAATCTAAATGTACAGCGCCGTGGCTCGTGCAGCGTAGTATTATACGTACTACGTAGCACACGCTTATAGTTCGTAGAGCTTTCGTAGCTCGTAGCACCTACAATTTTGTAGCTAATTTCGTAGTACACATATGGCTTACAGTTTAGCTCAAATGAACTGAAGCATTTCCAATTGCTTTGAGGTGGGTGGATGGTGTTAACATGTTCGAATACACAATTAGCTATGTAAGCTATTTATAAGTCGTAAACCATATTGACTTGAAAGCATTCTGGCTGTATCTATTAGATAGCTTTGAACCTTGCAGATTAATAAATAGGTGAGATTTAGTTAAGTTGTGGCTGTGTTTAAAACCGCTTTGGTTTCTTATAATGTAACATTTATTTTAGAAAATGTTTTACAGTATTTAGTAGCAACAAGAAAGACATGGCTGTTGCTAGTTAATAGAGTTTCCATTATCTATTTAGATATTTTGAGGACAATATTTCATGTTAGCGATCAGTTTATTTTACTGTAGGATTAAATAAAAATAAATTTTATGCATGCAACTGATAAGATGTACAGTGTGAGCCGTACACCTCAAGATTTGCTAAGATACAATACCAGAGATTGGGTTAATGTAGAGTTTATTGTGAATTAGCGTAAATACAGAACTTTGATAATGCGTGACGTGTGATTGGTATGCGATGTGTGCACTTACTTATTGAGTGAAAAATGGATTTTACAATATGCTAAACTTTTGATGGAGTGATTTGAGCGTAGTCCAATATGGACACCGTAAATAATGTATGAATGTTGTTTGTATGTTGTTGTGTGTATGAATTGTTAAATAAACAACTGAACCCTGCATGTATTTGAATAACATTAAATAAAAAGTGTAATTAGAAAATTGTACTTGCTATTAATAAAAAATCTTATGTTTGTTTATCGTACTCTTATCTCTTAACTAGGTTTTAAGTTTACCAAAACACTACCATGGTCAGGTTTTACTTCCATCAAAAGGATCTTGCAGATGTCTGAAAATAAGAGCCGCAGGTCATCGAAGACGCAAATGGTTTAACGAAATCAAAGATTAGATAGAACTCGGCTATAACAAAATCAAAGACCTAACCAGTGACCGGCTACGATTTAGCATATTATTGTCCTCCAAACTTAAACTTTAAGTTGCAAAACAACAAAATATTTTATGTTAACAAACCAACTGTCATTTCGTATAGGTTTGTATCGTTCACTTATTTATTATTATTAATCTACGAATTTATTTCAAAATACATTGTTATTTTATAATCAATATTAAAAAATCCTGCTGATATACCACCAAAACCATCAAAATCCCATTATTGTTCTATTTAAAATTAAGTTTAGCGACAGGGCTTTCTTTACATACATTCTTCTTCCATTTTGTCCCAACTAAAGAAGAAGGCACAAGATGATAACGAAAGCACTATGGGCACAACTGCAACCTCGAGTCACATAACCCGTTTATTCCCAACTAGGTCACAGTTGGACTACACGCTAGCAGCCATGTCCGTTCAGAGATCTCGCGCACTAGGCGATCACGACTTTGGACGGTGGTCGCAGCGACTAGGTTAACTCAAAAAATCATATGAACGTCGCGCACTTGGCTATAATGGCCAGACAATCAAATGGTGGTGGTCTGTGTGCTCGTCTAGTCTGCCAGGTTCCTCATGGGCACCCTACCGGTCACACGGTAAGTCGGTGACATGTTTCCAGGTACGGCCAAGTGCGGGCTCCATTAAGTTCTCGATGTCGCGGACAATGGGTGCGACTGACGCCTGTCGTAACACGACCCGTGGGCTGGAGGACCCGGGATTATGGGATGTCTATGTTGGATACAGTAATGGATACCATTTCTTGGCTAGAACAATGGGCGACAGACAGGTTATGATGAGTGACATAATGCTGATAGAAATGCTTATAATGCTGATAGAAATACTGATAGGTTTCTATTTATTTAGATCCATATTCACTGTTCACAAATGATTATTTTAATAATTGTTGACTGATAATTTATTTATTGATCGGATTGCTTCTATCCTTTTTAAGCAAACTTTACGTTTAAAAAAAAAAGAGATTATATTTTTAGGTTTCTGGAGACAAAAACTGTTTAAATTTGTCACGAACTAAGAAAGTTCTAATGGTTTTAGTGAAAAACAACAAACCAATAATACCACTAAATAAACGTTGTCCCAAAGTGCATTGAACATTTGAATAATGTAGCAAAGAACGTTGTGGTAGTAACAACATTTAGATACTCCACAAATTATCAAGTTTTCCTTTTGCTCTGAATAATTTTAGCAAAAAGATAGTAACATGGACGTATTGATTTACATTCCCTCTGGAGCATGACGTCGGGAAAATTGTAGGATTAGTTAATCCATGTCAGATTTTTGTAAGCGCTAGCCAAATGTTTTACCAGGTAGATCGCTATTAACTAGCACTGGATTAAATGTTTAACTAGACAGATTAGCAATTTTGTGCGCAGGTGGGCCTTTCCTAGATCTTTTTGTCTAACTATAAGGTATGTCAGTCTTACCACACATAACGTTCCTGTATTTTGGTCTAATTTGGTAAAAACCAATTATTTTATCATCTAGTTGGTTTGTAAATATAATGCTAAGAGTGCGTTAAATGTATAAAAATAATAGTGAAATATAAGAGTAATCTGTAAGAGGTAATATTCCTAAGCGCAGCAGACATAAGAAAAAAAAATATCAAGACTGTTCAAAAGGAATTTATGCAAAGAAGACGAGACGGCTCCACGGCGCAGCGCATTCGATTAGTATAGGAAATGTACGCAAATTGCCGAAGCCTTGCATGTAAAAATAGTACTAACGCCCACTTTTCTACTTATAAATAAACGTAGAGGCGTATAGAAGGCGTTTTCATTACTATAAATAGCATGCCATTTTGTGAGATAGATATTAACATAGAAGCAATTAATCATGTAGTATTCTTTATTTTGACGATGTTTAGGCAAGTATATAGGTACTAATATTTACAGTAGTAAAATTTGTTTAGATGAGGGAGGCAATAACCAAATTACTAATTCGATTTGTAGAATTCTTTGACCAATGTTAATTTATTGAACCCCTCGGCTGAACAAAGGCACATTTCGAAAAAAAAAATAAGGAAAAAAACTCATTTTCTTAGAGATGCGAAACATCACATACTTATAAAATACAATACAACACAATATACAGGTTGATTGGTAAAACGATACATTCCTCTCAGGAGGTGATAGAGGAGCAAAATTGCAACAACTTTTGTTGAAAAACCCATGAAGAAATCATAAAAAAAACTTCTACATTCTAACTAAAAAATCACTTATTAAGATTTGTGTGGGATGTTGTTGATTAATTTACTTATTCATTTAAATTACAAGTATGCTATATATTTTTTTTACATTTCGATGTTGGTTTAATAAATAGTTGTTGCAATTTTGCTCCGATACCTCCTCAGCGGAATGTATCGTTTTACTAATTTTTCTGTATATGGCGTTAAATAACATAAGTTTCGCTGTATTTGCAAATAAAATGTTGTATGTAAAAACAATAAGTATTACTATTTACAGTACACAGTAACAACTTGACGTTTTTTGTGTTGTTGAAACCGTGCCAGCAAAAGCTAGTTTTAGATAGATTTGAAACTTGTATCATTTGTAGAAGTTATACTTTTTTTTTAAAGTATGGCACTCGAGACGCTCAGGAATCCACCAGGCGTGGAGCACATGGAGGTCCTCAAAGTAACTGCACTCAATCCAATTCAGATGGTAGCCGCGTTGTTCAAACATCTCAGCCGAAGCGCCAAACATATCAGTTACGGAGCCGCGACGCACCTTCGCCGCCGTGTTTGTGAGCAAATACGAGGGAGGAAGGGTGAAGTAAAAAATGGAGGAACGTGGCCCAAGCAAACACAGGAGAAATAACGACATCAAACAATAATTGAAATCATAGCTCGCCCGGGGAACGAATGTAATGCAGAAGCCGCAGATATGCCCGCCATCGAGCGAAACTTTTATACGATGCTTCCTTTGCGCACTTCTTCAAACCCCTTTCCGGGATCTCAAACGAGTCCGCACAAAAAACGCAATCAGTGATCGTCGACAAAAAACGTCGCGTTTGCGGTTACATACACATGTCGTGGCTATTAATCTCGGCAAATCGAATAAAAGGTAATAGAGGCTCGTCGGGGGAGAGAGAGGAAAGATTGCCTTCGCCCTCAATGGCGGGCCCTCTGCAGTCGCGATACCATTATTAGTGAGTTAACTCAATTTGCGGCATATTGTTTGAGAGGAGCTTAATAACAGAGGCGAGAGGTCTCGTGAGCCATCGCCATGGCTACCCTTGATCCGCGTCAGCCACAACCATATCCCAACCAAGTTTCCGCTTATATACTTATAAAGGAAGTATAAATATTCGTCGTAAGTAGTCTTTCATATCATATTCTGGCTTCCCTTATAAATAAATCTGTTTCTATTAATGAAAGTAATATTTTAAGGATTTTGAGTAAGCAGTAGTAGACATTTCTTCAAATCTTGAAATCTAAACTTATTGGATGCGGGTTTACAATAAAATTTATATAGTGTCTTATTTTCCGGGGTTGAGGGGTTCAAGGTTCATTCACTGGTCTTATTGAACAGAATTTTACTTATTAAAAAACAATTTCGTTTTAAAGTAACAAAAGATTTAGTATCTAGTGTTATATTAATAATAGACTGATCATAGCATTGCTTTTAGCTATAATAGTGAAAAATCTTCCTAATTGGTAGTAATACACACCCTTGTGAACAATAAACTACGGGCGTACGTCCTTGATAAATTAACTAAGCCACTACAAAATAATATTGATGAAAATAATAATTTAACGAGCAAATTAATACCCATTAGAGGGAATTAAGTGGATATTCGACGGAAGGCCTTTATTGAATCGCCTTCGGAAGCCGTTACTAATGCCGGGACTGAAAATAATTTGTCCATTGAGAGTTACTTAACAGTCAGTAGTCCGCTTGTTTATTTACACCACTGCGCGTTCCCTTGCAAAAACTACCTAAAAGGCAAAAGACAAAATTAACCCCACAAAGCATTGTGGACCTTAACTCGTTAATTTAGAGCTTACATTAAAAAGGTAAATGCATCGTTTACCGATGCAAAGTCAACACAATTTGGGGTAAATTATTAAGGCGAGCTGTCGAACAAGCAAAATTAATCGAAAGTATTCTCTTAGAATTTGAAACAGGGGCCAGGAAATAGTCTTAGTTTATTGGTTAGTGGGTAAATGAATCTTATTGAATTAAGTCCCATTTTTTTCTTGTATTGCACATAGCATGCACTATCAAAAAAAGATAGATAAACACTTCATTGCAAACATTTTTTTTACAAACAAGACAATGTACATTATACAATGAAGCGAGCGGTCTTGTTGTCTAAAGCGATCTGTTTCAGAGAAGATTTGGGTAGAAGAAGTTAAGTTTTAGTAAAGGTTTGGTAGGTAGTATTTAGTTTTATAGTTTTATAATAACCGTTTTCAACCGACTTCAAAAAAGGAGGAGGTTCTCAATTCGACTGTATGTTTTTTTTTTTTGTATGTATGTTACGCGATTACTCCGCCAATTATGAATCGATTTTAATGATTCTTTTTTTGTTTGGTAGATCATACTTCAGAGGTGGTCCCATATAAATTTTATCGAAATTGATTTATAACTTTTTGAGAAAATCAACAAATATTTACCCAGATAATATTTTGGTTGTGGTTCTTGTTACCTATCTTCGACAAATATGAGCCGATTTTGATGATTTTTGTTTTATTGAATAGCTTATACTTCAAAGATGCTATGATAAAAGTTTGCAAAATAAAAATCACCCCTAAGGGTAGGAAAATAGGAGATGAAATCGGTGTTCAGCAGTTAGATTAGGATTTATCACTAAAAATAGATGAAATAAGTAAATTTTATTTAAAAAAATAAAACCGACTTCAAAACACTAAAATGCTAATGGTTTTATTTTTTTTAATAAAATTTATTTTAGCAAAAGTCATACACGCGTAGCGATTTTAGCGATTAAAAAATACTGTTAAAATATTAGAGCAGCATCCATTTAATCGCTAAAACGCCTCGAAGCACTCTTAACTTACGTACCAATCGCAAATGACTAAAAGCATCAACCATACGCAACTGTTATACCTTTCGCGGATGGTGCGAGTAGAGGGTCGAGTGGCGGGGACATCGCAGCGGGGGCCGGATGTCGTGGAAAAATTGCTACTTCCGAGCCGGGAGGGCCGCACAAAGAGGCCGCCTGCGATATTATTATCAAGTGTAGTGACCTCCTTCGCACTGTTACGAGCAGTCTATCAAAAAATATGTCAGGTCCCGCTAAAGCATGAGACGCAACGCGAAACAGATTGGCGGTTGTTTTTTGTTGAAGATTTAAAACTTTTTTACACTATATATCTTCGGAGCTTTAGAGCAGTTTAGTTATTTGGAAAATGGCTTTACTGTATTTCGATGTTTTTGACGTAGGCGTGAAAAACGTTTAATTCTATTTTCTTAAAATGAATACTTTGCAATAATAATTTACAACTTTGATCGTTAAAATCACTCTAAAATAAATTACTTAGTTTTTATTTTGATGTCTTAAAAAGCGAAAATACTCGTAGAAAGACAAAACAAAAATAAAAACGCCGGTAATGGATTCCCATTAAGCTTTATTTTATTTTCAGTTTTAAAAAAATATGTACCTATAATAAATACCTAGTAAGACGAAGAATAATAAGACAGCAGAAATGGATTCTTGTTAACAATAGAGTAGGCGATTCAGATAACTCAGTAGCTACTTTACAACCTACACAAATCCGCGCTGGCTCAAGATTTTTCTTCGCTTATTGGATATTGTTTAAAAACACCCTTTAAAGCAGAATAACGGACTGCATAACATAAAAACAGATAATTGAAGTAGTTTTTTTAATAGACAGTTTTTCACAAAATAAATACAATTACAAGTTCGCAATTTATTCTATTTAAACACTGCTTTAACATGTTACATTTATACTCGCCAGTGTTTATCAAGTTTACTGACAAGCGGTGAAATGTATTTATTATATGTGGTGTACAATAAAAATATAAAAAATGCTAGTATGAAGGTACTGATAATAAGTACCCTAGACTATAGAGACTTCATCTTACTTCATTCTTTTATATCAAAAACGAAGGTATTTTATTTAACTTTAGAAAGCACATAGGCACATAGGAAACTCGTAATCGATTTATTAGATTACTTTTTCTTTTACCCTAAAATATGTCACTAAAGCTGCGAAGTAAAAAAACTTATGAAATTGCCGTTCAGTATCGAAAAAGTGAATCAACGTTTTTTAATGAAATTATTATATAAGCAATCGAAGTATCCGCCGTTGTTTTTGATACACTTCCGTCATTTTACAGGCAGTTTATTGATCCCTTTGGAAAAAAAATCCTGGAAGCGAGAGTACGAACTGTTTTGACTGCCTCATCAGATTTGATTTTTTCTTCCATGTAACAAGTTATCTAAATTTTTAAAAAAAGTGGTAATCGGTTGGGGCAAGATCTGGAGAGTATGGTGTGATGATTGTTTCCGATTGTCGTACAGGATCCATTTCTCATCACAAGTCACGATACGATTCAAAATCTCCTCATTATTGTGACGATCTAGCAAAGAATCGCAGGAAGCGTCGTGTGTTTGTTGGTTTGCTTCAGTCAATTCGTCAAAAACTCGAGTTTTTTTTAACTTTTCCGATTTGGCGCAAATGGATAAGTATCGTTTTGTCACTTACGCTGAAGGCTGCTGCTAATTTAGAAGTGTTTTGAGATGGATCCGCTTCCACTATCGCCTTCAATTCTTCGTTATTCACTTCAGTATCAGGTCGTCCACGAGGGTGTATATCGAAATTTCCAGAACAGAAACGTTGAAACCAAAAACGCACCGGTCGTTCGTTAGCGGTGCCTGAAAGCCTACTACGAAAAACGAAATACGATGTTTCGGACGAAACGAAAGACAAACGATACGCGAACGATAGGCTTACTAACTACGTAACACTTTTGGATGTCGATGTTTTAATCGGATGCGACATATTTTCGGAACGACTTCGTGAATGAATGAATAAAATGTTATTTATGGTATTATTTCAAAAAATCCGAAGCGTTTTGTAGTAAGCAATCCGAAAAATGATTATCGTATTTACGGATTTCGTTTTTCGTAGTAGACCTGCTGGTCCGTACACGTCGTTAATTCTTCGCGTCGTTTCTGCGAGTATCATGTCGTCCACGAGGCTCATTGTGTAAATCGAAATTTCCAGAACGGAAACGTTGAAACCACAAACGCACCGTTCGTTCGTTAGCAGTGCCTGGTCCGTACACGTCGTTAATTCTTCGAGTCGTTTTTGCAGCACTGGTGCCCCGGTGGAACTCGCATTCGTAAATACCGCGAATTTTCAATTTGTCCATAGTTGTTGTTATAGCAATTTTGAATCTCAAACAAATGATGCGAAAACAAATGAAATACAAATTTTAAAACAATATTTATCTGGTTTATTTCGAAATAAATTTGAATTTGGAATTCTTAATCAAACGCAAGATATATGATGTTAAAGTTTCCAGTATTTGAGTATCGGCAATTTCATATAAGGACCTAATATTAGAACTACCTTAAAACAAAATAAACCCCCAAAATAAAGCATTCAAAGGCGTGTAATACAGTGACGCAACAGTGTAGTGGCTCACTTGATACGTTTTCAATTGCAACGTCTGTCAGTGTGCCAATTTCGTGGCATTCAAAACAAATTACGTATTAAGCGAGTGGAATGCAAACAAAACGGCCGTGTTCGTGACGTGAATCGAGCGTGCTGTACGTGCCGTGGTCTGCTCACTGTTCCGGGGAGAGCGGATTTTGCGATACGTAAAAACAATAAAGATCGAAGTATTTTTAGGATGTTGTAATGTTTATGATCAACAACCTGATTTAAATAATCGTTATGTTAGTTTAAGACAATTTAGTTTTTTACAAACTTTATGTACCCGTTCGCTAAATGTGGGTTTTTTTTACTACTACGAGTAATATACTTTATTCTTTTAATGGGCAATATTATTTGTTGAAAACTACTTTTCACAACATTATCTATATACATGTCGTAGCCAACTACCATAATTAGCCGTCAATTAACAGCTTAGTTTTTTTACTAAACGGCTACCTAAACTACCGTTCAGCTATCGGCCTGAACGATATTCAGCCATAGAGTCTAATTTAAAATTTAATAAACTGGCCGGCTGGTGCTTAGCCCATTCATACAATAATGATCATGTGACAAATAAGATAATATATGACATTATAAAACTGCTTGAGTAACTCACAGCTAAATTCACATTATTTTTCTCTACATTTTTTTTGCGTTAACGCAATTAAGCTTTAGGAAACACCGACAATATTGTTTCTTGCCGACGTCATATTGTAAGTGTGTGGATTTTAGTGCCAGGTGGCAGAATGTGGAACAAAATTTGAGCAAGCTGTTAAACGTTGCCTATCAAAATTATTTGCCTAGCTGTTTGATTGAACGGCTGAATATCATTGAGGCCGCTAGTTGAACGGCGCCGTTTAGTAACGAGGTTAGGCTGTAAATTGAACAGCTTAATAAGCTATTTGGCCACGTTAAAATTCCACCAGTTTCGTATTATAATTGGTCGATTTTGAATAATCTATATAAACCCTTACCTGTAGACGGAAATGTAAACGACTTATTGACGGGATTTAGTTAACTTTTAATTGCTAATTTCTAAATCCGCTTTTCGCTTGCAACAATTGTGTGTCCCAGCGCGAAAAGTACACAATTAATTAAATTATCAATGTGTCAGACTTAATTGGCCGTCCATGGAACACGTGACACCGCTGAATAGCCAAACCAGATGAGAACCTCCCCAACTCTCACCGTTTACCACGAACTTTCTTCTGGGCAAAGCGCTATTGTTATAGCTCTTATAATGCTAATAAACAGCTATTTACGCAATCATGTTTATTTCGCAACAAAAAGCACACAATCCCTTTTTTCTTATTAATCCTATTCTTGATAATGGAATCCTCGAGAAAAAAGGTTTTGTTTTTCTTATTTTCACTAATTAGCTTAACGACGTCAAAACAATCTGATAATAAACAGGTAAAATAACAAATTAATACAACATTCGTAAACAGGATTAAGATAAGTAGGTAAGTTGAAAATAAAATAGATTTAATCCATTACATAATAAAGTTTAACAAAAATATTATATAGTGTTTGTTACTGACAGCATTTTAGTGTAAACTGTGCTGTGTCACTGCCTACAAATTTACAAAATATATATATATATATGTATATGTCGCAGTATGATAGATAAAGCCGTAATATAGTTATATCCCCAGGAATATAATTACATACCGTAACATAATTACACGAAAACGATTCATTACTATCTTACGGTCACAATCTAGTAATATGGTTACTTTTATCTGACAAATCTGGTTAAATAGTTATAAATCTACCATAGAATAAAATAAAACAATATATTGGTTTTTATTTTTATTACAAAATCAACTTTTTGTAACCTGCAATTAGTAACAATACTTTGTAGCAATAATACATATAATTAAAATTATTAGTAAAAACGATCGTATTTTGTATGACGATAAGTTCAAATGTATGGTAGAGTGCAAAATAAATATTTAAAATATTAGTTTTGATATTGAAACGTTTGCGTATTCCGAATGTTTGTCAACAAAAACACTGAAAGATGCATAGCTCAGCTAGACTTCTTCTATATAAAAATAAATGAATGTTTGTATATTTGTCCTGTATGCATTTGTTAACCATTTTTTTTTTTTTATAAACCTGTTCAATCCCACTGCTGGGCAAAGGTCTCCCCCAGATTATATTGATTACTAGCTCTTGTCCGCGACTTCGTTCGCCTGGTCTTTATGTTATTTATAAATGATTTTCTGGGCAAAAATTGTTTTCTCTTAAGGACCTTCTCCTGACAATAATTACAACATCTATACTTAGTCTGGCCATAAATACTGTAACAGTTAAAAATAAACAAAATATTTCATTTGAATTTGGAATCTGTCATTTTTACATGATTGTTAATTGAGTTTTCTCATTTTGGCGCCAATACATTGTACAATATTTTGCGATATTAAAATGGAGTGGGGTGATAAAGAGAATTGAATCGCTATGATTGCATTACACAAAGTAGGTATGTAATAGCCAAATGCAATTTTTAAAACTCTCCATACGCTTGGTATTAGTGAAATGTTTGTGTACCGGGCTATTAATAGGTACAATCAGACCTCCTCCGTTTGTGACAGAAAAAAGATCTGGCCGTCCACGTAGTGTTCGTACGAAAAAGGTGGTCAAAGCAGTAAGGGAAAGAATTCGTAGAAATCCTGTCCAAAAGCAAAAGATTTTATCTCGGGAGATGAACATAGCACCTTGAACCATGTCGCGTATTTTAAAAGATGACATAGGACTTGCTGCCCATAAGAGACGTACTAGTCATTTCTTATAATTTAAAAAAGAAGATGGTGGTAAAATCGGAACAACTACTGAAGCAAAGGTAGGTCACAGACTTTTTTTGTTGACGGATGAGATATATTTTTTTAATTGAGCAACATTTTATCAACAAAATGACCGTATTTATGCTCAAAGTTCTAAGGAAGCTTCCCAATATGTCGACAGAGTGCAACGTGGGCACTATCCGACTTCAGTGATGGTTTGGTCGGGTATTAGCTATGAAGGAGTGACTGAGCCATACTTTTGTGAAAAAGGTATCAAAACATCGGCACAAGTGTATCAAGAAACCATTCTTGAGAAGGTAGTAAAGCCCCTTAACAACACCATGTTCAATAACCAAGAATGGTCCTTCCAGCAAGACTCGGCGCCGGGTAATAAAGTCATCATCATCATCATCATCATTTCAGCCATAGGACATCTACTGCTGAACATAGGCCACTGACTTCCAGATTGGCCGGTTGGAAGCGGCCTGCATGCAGCATCTTCCTTTGACCCTTACCAGGTCGTCTGACCACCTTGTGAGTGGAAGTCCTACGCTGCGCTTGCCGGTACGCGGCCTCCATTCTAGAACCTTTCTGCCCCATCGGCCGCCAATTCTACCTGCTATGTGCCCCGCCCACTGCCACTTCAGCTTGCTAATCCGTTGGGCTATATCAGCGACTTTTGTTCGTTTACGATCTCCACATTTCTGATTCGACCTCGCAAGGAAACACCGAGCATAGCCCTTTTCATAGCACGCTGTGCGACCTTGAGCTTTCTTATGAGGCCCATAGTGAGAGGCCACGTTTCAGTTCCATGTTCCATCACTAGTAACACACACTGGTTGTAGACTTTCTTAGACACTGAGGTATATTGGACAAGAAGAAGGTATATTGTGTAATTTCCCGAACCCTGCCCAGCCGAGTTGGATTCGACGATTGACCTCCTTCTCAAAATTGGATCTACCCAACTGGATAACTTGTCCTAAGTAGACATATTTGTTAACAATTTCGAGGGAAGAAAGCGTCTTTCAATGCAGCGGTGAACAGTTTCGGAGATATAAAATCATAAGGCAGGGCCTTACGCCTCGCTGCAGAGGAATCGCCTTCGTGCTCTCCTCCTGTACTCGGACCGACATGGTGGCGTTTTTGTATAAACACTTCAACACCTCGATGTATCGATAGTCAATATGGCACCACTGGAGAGACTGAAACACTGCCCAGGTCTCGATCGAATTAAAGGCCTTCTCATATTCTACGAATGCCAAGCATAGTGGCAAGTTATAGTGGCTGTAAAAGTAATAAATGTTATTTGCAATAGTTTTTTTTTCTTTGTTTTAGTATTTTTGGCAAGACTAGGTATATATGAGTATATATAAAAATGAATCTCTATTTCCCTTGGTCATCCCATCACGCGTTGAACGGGTGGAACAATTTCGCTAATTCTTTTTTTGTTGAGTTAATTATTGTCAGGAGAAGGTTCTTTATGAATCTCTTTTTCCCTTGGTCATCGCATCACACGTGAACGGGTGAAACAATTTCGCTAATTCTTTTTTGTTGTGTTAATTACTTATTGTCAGAAGGTTCTTTTGAAAGAAAAAAATAGGAAAGTTGCGCAGAAAATTCTTTATGAATAAACTAAAGACCACGCAAACGAAGTCGCGGGCAAAAGCTAGTTTTATATATAATGATTAGTAGGATCTTCTGAGAACGCCCGAGCGGGTTTTTAAATTTAATGACGACCGCAAACAATGTTTACAGCTTTTGTCCAGCTAGTATTGAAATGAATGTCATAAACTGACGCATTTTTTTTGTATCAGCTAATTGCATAAGTAACGACTTAAGTGCAAATAGCCCTACCCCGATTAGCTCTTATTGTTTCGCTAAGACTGCAGTCTTTCGACCGAGTAACATTGTTCCCGACAAACAAGCTATTGTGCGGGCTGTCATACCGAAGCCGGGGTTACAATTTATGTGAATTGTGAGATGTTCCAATTTTAATACTCTAACAATCAGATTACAGATGCCGTTTGAATGTTTCCTGTGCTATAATTAAGAAGATAACTTGTTATTACCCATCATTTATTAGTTTGTTTAATAAGCCCCTACCGCTTAAAACCGATAGTATTGGTAGTTTGAATGCATCTCTAAACAAAATTATAAGTCGGTATAGCTCTTTTTCTCGTGAATGAAAAGTGACAGCTCACCATTCATAAACTAAAACGCTGTGTAACTAAGCATCAACACACCATTTTTGAAAGCATGTAAACCATCACGATTAAGATATTTCGAAAAGATAAGGATCACTTAGTTTACAGTCACCAGTATCAATTGCCTATTTCCACTAAACAGGGAGTTGTTCTGGCAGACACAATTAGAAGTTCCGCTGCACCAGGAAAGCGCGATATCGAAGATTGTTATCTGAAGCACTCCGCCATAATCCTATTAATTAGTTGACGCGATGCGACACCCTTCAGAGATTGTAGTTACGTGTGTTTTACTTCGCTGTAAATGCTCTAATGGCTCGGATTAATTCCTTGAGAAGATATTGTCATTAGAGTAAAACTGAACTCAAAAAATCCAAAATCACAACTCAAAATGCCAAACACGAACACAAAAAAAAATATATTAAAGGAACATATTTTTTCTTTCAGGTATCTTTTATAGCAATATCAAAACCCAATTCATTAGTATGCTTTACGAAGCGGATGACCAAACGTCAACGGGAAATGATAACAGCAACCTCAAGCCGTCAGCCGTTATACCAAGACAATCATCAAACTACACAATAACGATAAGCTAGCGGAGATTGGTGGTTCACCTCATCCGGGCGCTGAAGCTACTAGAATACCTATTGTACTACATGAACTTACTAGAGAAGTTAGATTTTGGGAACGGTACATGGGGTTTTCCTAAAGGACTAAATGTGTTTAGTCATCAAGTCTCAATTTTCAGTCACTTTGTGGAAATGAACGGGGCATAAAAGTTTCAAACATAGCATTTGATATTTATATAGGCTTGATTAACATGATGCTTATATATCATATATCAAATCGCGTACATAATCGCAATAATTAATAGGTAATAATGGGATTTCGTATACTAATGTAAAAGCTCCAAAAATACGTTCTTTAGAGGGGACTATTTAGGAACTGCTCAGTTCAATATATTTATTGCGTTCTTTAATGTTACTGTAGGTTTTTAATGGATTAAAAGTAGACAATGTTTTACAGTAAATAGTATTCTACCTTAGTTCCGAATTACATCTAGATATAGATATCAGGCAATCAAACGTGAGCACACATATTTCTACATTTATGATATTCGTAAAATACTCAGAAGAACTCGCACTATAGTGCCAGTGTACTTGCAAATTTTCCTGATCCCAATAACAGGAACTAGACCTTATCCGGGCATAGGAAGACGAGTGCAGTCAAACCGCGGCCGTTCAATGGAAACACAAACAGCGTAGACCGCCTGCGGCCTCGCTGTTGTTGTTGGCTTCAAATTAAGAACAACTTTTTAAAGATACGTTAAAGTTGCCGCGGATTTTGTGTGCTTGTTAATTTCTACTGGTCGGGGTCCTAAAAGTAACTAAGTTTATTAAAATAAAATTGAGAGCTAATTCTGTTTAGTGTGTATGAAATTGTTGATATAAAATTTATGATTGAAGTTACGTGTGTCGACGCCGAGGGCAAAGCAAAGATTTTTTTGTAATTTATGTTAAGTATGTTAGGGGTTGTTACGACGCAGATTATGTAAGACAGCGGGACGCAGCATACATTTCTTGTCCCTTCTAGCGCTTTGGTCCGCTCTTAGTCAGGGTTAGCTTAATAATGATTTTATATTCGGAAAGTTTAGTTATTACATTTAGGTATAGCGACTTACATTGTTTATTGACTCTGTCTGTAACTTTAAAACAGGATAACCAGATCATTTTAGACCACGGCAAATAAGCAAATTGCCTCATTATGTTTTCTCTGACCGCCGCAAAAACCGTATATTTATACCGAAAAATTCAGATGTACTCGTACGTGCTGTAATTTGAACTTAGGACTCAGACTCCAACTGACTGAGCTACCAACGCTCTACGCAACACACTAAACATTTTAGTTTGGCACATAATGCCGAGTTGCGACCAACAAACAAATTTCGACAAGGTGACGTGGAGTGACTAGCCTAATGAGACTAGGTACTTCATCAAATTCATTTTTCTGATTAGCTTGATTCGATATTGCTGAGAGTAACATAACGTCGAAAGTATAGTCCTCGAATAGTAGTTTTTGATTGGACTCAATCGACTGATCGTCAGAGCGGTCGGCTATATTGGAACGGACGGCTCAGGGCGTATGCGTCACCACGGGCGTCCAGCGGCGCGGCGCCGCGTCGCCGCCCCCCGCTGCCGATCATCGGCCTCCATTACCCCTCCGTATTAAGCCACTTAGCTCAATCATGATTAATGTTTCACCGAACGCGACCCGCTCCAGGCAAATAGAAAAGTTATTTACTCAACGTCGTAATTAGGCATTCACGAGTCGTAGCTCGCTGCAGGCTGTCTGCGATCGCTTTGTCGCCGGCTAGACCGGGTGTCTGCTCTGCCTTCGGTTTGATCATTTCGGCAAACATGCGTCTTACGTTTTGCACCGGTTTCTTTGCAAATAGAGGGTTGTAGTTTGTAAAAATGCAGAGAAGCTTTCGAACTGAATGAAGATTTATGTCCCGACTGTCAGGTGATACATTTTATTTCATTTCTTTGACGATCTTTTAAAACGAGACGTACTGAGGCTACTACTCAAGCAATGAAGGTTTAAAAATTACTGAATTTTGCATCTATAACACCCACTTTAGAAGGCTTTTTGTGACTTCACACTTATATGCCAATACCGTATCCAATATCGTTACAATAACCTCAAACATTATAATAGGTGAAAAATCTCAAGTGTACCGCGATATCGAATCCCGAAAGTGGGCAGTAACGCCGCAAGGGGGCGCCAGCGCGAGAGCTTTTCCTTGTCGGCGCATAACGCTAAACGATAACATCGATATGGTCGCCTCGATCCTTAACCGGCAACAATCCTTGTATGCCGTTAATGGAAGCGCATTTTATGCATACTGCCAGGTTAACCCGCAGACGGTATAAAATCGAAGGATAATAGAGTTTGGATTACGGATACGAGCGCCAATTTAGTTTGAGTAGATTTTAAGATTGTTTCAGTACAATATTTAGGTTGCTGCCCTATGAAACATATAAAAAAACTGATTTTTAAAGTTTGAAAAATGCAAAGTAAAACATTGACTTTTTCGGGTTCCGTAGTCCTGACAAGGAACCCTTATAGTTTCGTCATGTCCGTCTGTCCGTCCGAGATTTTGCTAAGAGATCGTACTAGAAAGCTGTAATTTTTTAGGTTTGTGCATACCAATCACGCCGACAAAGAGGTAGATAAAATTTTGGATAATATTTTTTTTAGGGTAGCTGACCTACATGTGAAGTGGGGATGATTTTTTATTTCGTCGTCTACCCCATCCTGTGGGGTGTCGTTGAGTAGGTCTTTTAAAATGACTTTTCGATTTAATGCTCCATTAATGAAATATAAAAAAGAGCAATTTTTTGTTTGAGTAAGGTGTCCCCCCCCCCCCCTCTCTAAAAGCTAAACTGCTGGCTTGAAAAATCTGGAAAAATTCATGATGGTAGTGCATTTCATAAACTTTAAAGGAAAATTATTAATAAATTAAAAATTATAGCAGTTAAGATAACTTTATTAGTTTGGCAGTAATAGTCGTTAAACTTGGGTTCTATATTGTGATAATGGACTACTACGGAACCCTACACTGCGCGTGTCTTGACACGCACTTGGCCCATTTTTTTTACTAAATACTTTAGCAGTCTATTTGTAACAAACTATGAACGTATAATTCTTGTTTTAAACGTGTTTTTCACAAACCCAAATTATATTTTTTTACATTTTATACGGTTCGACGAATCCTGTAGATCACACTTATTAACACGGAAGGAATGAGTAGTCAAGTTACGAAATTTCAATCATCCTAAACTACTGCAGAATTGAACGTTTCGTGTACAAAAGGCGACAAAAAACGCGCACTTTGCACGGTTTCATACCAATCGGGCACTGGTAAGGATTCCCCTTTGCCTTGCCACGACAATATCAAACATTTCCAACTTTAACAATAACTCAATATTCACCAAGTTTTCGGAGTAACGGAACATTATTTCGAAGGCGACAATTTAGTTGGCCACTTTAAATTTTGCGCTGCATTGGAAATTGAAATCTTACCGGGTGATACCGGTTTAATTTAATGTATGCGCACACGGCCCACGGCGAGTGCCACAAACGTCTGTACTATCAAGTATTTAAATATTTATTTATAGGTAGTAGGTAGAGCACGATCATAAATAATTATACAAGTTCATGGGACGTTAATTCCTATTATATCTAACTAAGTAACGAAGTGCATACATTTCATGGCTCGCAACTGTACGAGGACTCCCGCAACCTCATGAGCACAAAGGAGATGGAAACGTTTCCATACAAATTTGGGCCCTGGATGTAATATGATGAAAATGGTGTATTTACACCATTTTATTCATATTTTATTCATTTGAATAGATTGATACTTGGCAAACCTTAACTGAAAATTTTGCGGTTTTTGTCAATCTCAGAGCCGATTAATTAAGGGTTTAGTAAAAGTAAGGTTATGTAATAAACAGCTGATTTCTGAAACACAAAAGATATTTTAACGTTACTTAGACAGTTATTTACATTTAGGCCACAAACTAGACGACCACAACTGGTTAGATAAGGTATACTTACAGACCGAGGTGCAAGCCATTGTTAAAATACATGCAAAGTAGTTTCATGGTTTAGGGGTCGCCTGCCTAGTGCATACAGGACTAGTCGCTGTTACACAGTTTACATAGAGATCCATTATCTTCTGTATCCAGTCCATGCCGGTAGTAAAATCCAAAGTAAAAAATCTAAGTCAGACGTGCAAGATCTTCCGTGTCCAGATTGAAAGCATTGCAAGGTCGTTCAGGTTAGGCAGGGTCAGAATTAGTGAAACAAAGCCGTGGTCGATTAAAAAACAAAAGGATAATATGAAATCACACAAACAAAACGCACACGCAGAAACGTAAAATACGAAACGTCGAGAATATTATTTGACAAGCCAGCTGTCAGTATCAGTGCACAGAATAAATATACAGTATCGGTTTTATTTAGGTAATCGATTAATAATCGTTTTTTTTTATTTGATTAATAATTTTTACATAAGCTAAAATAGCTTAATGTATTTATTTTAATGCAAATAATTGTTTTGTTTGCGTTAATTGCCTAGTATAGACCAAAAGTATTTCTTTTTTATCAATCCTATCTTATTTACATAAATCGATATTATTTTAATCGATTTTGCAGTAACTGAATAAAAATCTTGTTTTTCTTATTGCTCAGTTTCCGGGAGGAGAAATGGGCAGATTTTTTGTATGTTAGGATGGAAAAATATATGTCAATTTTTTTAAACCATACTTCAACTACTTACATTAATGGCCCAGAAATCCCCGTCTCCTTTAAAACATAATGTAAAGGATTCCTGTACTGTAGTTTTTGCATTTGATCAATATTTTCGGGAAATATTGTCCCTGCAGGGCGTCCGTTTCGAAGAATTTTGTTTCAAAGTTTATAAGAATAATATCTTTAATACAGTGTTTCCCTTATCACATGAGACCCAGTATTGTACCTATACTCAAAACATTAAAATTAAAGCACCCGGAAAATTGTATAATAACTGCGGTGGAAAATAATATAACAACTATTTAATTACAGTTGGTGTACGATTTGCACATGCATGTCAGATGCACGTCCTGCCCATAACATCTTATTTGAAAGAGCCCATGTAAAATATTGTTACTTTAATGACTGATGAATGGTATTTCACATGGTAATTTTTCTTTGTCAAAAAAAAGTTTTGTCAGATTGTTTAAAAAATTCACTTAATTTCCTCTGTAGCTCAGTTGAGAGATCAGTCGGCTAAAAGCGAAAGGACGTTGGTACGATTGACAAGTGTCATAGACGGAATTATTTAAGTGAAAAATTAACTTCGATATATCTATACCATAGCGGTTAAGAAAAATAACTACAATCATACCTACAAGTTTGACCGGATCCCTCGGTGCACGGGTCCGACTCGCACTTAGCCGGATTTTTTCTATTACCATACGATAATATAAATTATTTTTAGCGCTGTTACGCCAAGAGTTGTATATTTGCTTTTTAATAATAAATTTTATTTTAATAAATTAATTTTATTTATTTACAATAGGTCAGTACAGGATAAAGTCTTATAATACATTGCAATTTCTTCAGCAATTCTAATAAATCAAAAGTCAAAAATCATTTATTCAGTTTAGACAGAAAACTGCCACTTATGAACGTCAATAATAACATTATTGGCCCATATAGGGCAGAACATGTCTCCTTATTTTTTGGGCCCTACTAGCGCTTCGAGACAAGACACAGACAATCTGGCAAGTGCTGAGAAGTCTGCTCTAGCTCTAGCTGAGAGTCACCACTAGCTGCCACAAAAAAAACAAAAAAAAAAAAAAGAAAAGAAAATAATGTATACCTGTGCGAGCAGGGCAGTATTTAATTCCAGACATTTTTGTCATTTAAATAGTCATTAACAGTATAATAACCCTTTTTCATTAAAATAATCTTAACATGCGATTTAAACTCGAACATAGGTAGTTTAACAATAGACTGTGGTTATTTGTTAAAAAAGCGAATACATTTCCCCATGAACGAATTACTCACTTTATGCAGTCTGAAATTTGAAACAGCAAGTTTATCTTTATTCCGGGTATTAAAATTATGTTTGTAAATTTTTTTTAGGGAAAAGATGCAGGTTTTTGCGAATATACATAATATTTTGATAAATGAATTGAGAGGCCACTGTAAGTATATTAATTTCCTTAAACAGTTCTTTTAACGAGTCTTGGGGTCAAAGGTTGTAAATTGCCCGTACAGCTCTCTTTTGTAGTACGAAGATAGATTCAATATCTGCTGCTGAGCCCCATAACAATATTCCGTATGACATGATACTATGAAAGTAGCTAAAATACACTAATCTTGCCGTTCCAACATCAGTCAATTGTCCTATCTTTCTCACAGCATAAGCAGCTGAACTAAGTCTTCCTGACAGAGTCTCAATATGCGCAAAAAGGTAGTGGAATTACTAGTATCCAGTCGTTCATCTTTTACAATGATATGTGTTGAGACCTGCCTTACATTTGGCATTGTAAATTTTATGCATTTCGTTTTGTTTGCATTGAGCAAAAGATTGTTGGTACTAAACCAATGCAGAACCCTCGAGAGTGCATTATTTACATCGTCAAAAGATTCTTGACCTCTTTTAGTTTTAAAGATCAGTGATGTATCATCTGCAAATAATACCACCTCACATAGGTCGGTTGCAAAGTAAGGAAGGTCATTTATATAAATTAGAAATAGCAGGGCTCCTAATATTGATCCCTGCGGTACACCCATGGTAAGAGATGACCCTGAAGATTCAGGTCCATTTATACATACTTTTTGAGTTCTGCCTGTGAGATAAGAGTTTAATAAATCTAAGGACTAAGGACTCGAATCGAGAACAAGACAAGGTATACCGGATATCACAATTAATAGTCGGAAGTTGTATGTAATTGGAGACACAAGGAAATTCGCTTCACTTGAAGCATCCTGGACTTAACGATACTGATTCTGATAATTGCAACATTTTACGAAGTTAATTATGTTACCTAAACATAATAACCATAACATACTGAGTCTTACTACAAAAAAAAAACAATTAAATTATAAACAGTACTGAGAAAAGCACAATAAAAGGCATTTCATTGTTAACGGCAATACGTAGAAGAGGTTTAGCTTTATATTATAATAACTTACACGTTCAGATTTCCACCTGTTTTGGTCTTTTCTGAATTCTTTAAACAGTGTCAAGTGAACATGAAGTGAGGACTGCCAAAACTACTTGTTGCGTTGTTTGGATCAGAAGTCCCATCATTTCTACAGCAACAAGATCATGTCGATACCTACAAGATGACAAAAAGTCATAGAGCAAAATGGCACATAAATTATATACTTTAATTAAATGTAAATAAACTTTTAAATAATTCAAGGTAAGTATAAAAACTTTTCAAAGACAAGCTTTTATTGATAAAAAAATGAACTAAAAGGAATAAAATAAACTATTGTATTAAAATATTGGATTATCACCGACTTCACATACGTGTGCCAAATTTCAGCTTAATCGAACACCGGGAAATAGGTCAAATTGAATTAGCAAATTTCAAATTAATTAGCTAATTTTAAAAATTGTTACATTATGAACATTACGAACATCGCAAGTTAATATAAAACGTCTTTACTTTTCATATAAAACTTTTTCCCCGACCAATAGTTATTAACGACCGATTAAAAAGTATGTAGTGTGCTCTATCAATTGTGTGGGACTCCTAAACCGTATTGAAATATCTCATATACTTTGAAAAATATATTACTGTGGCAGACTTGTGAAGAATGACAGGATATGAATATAGTTCAACAATGGTGAAGAGGTATGAGGGTTGTACCTGGATGTGGGAGTTATTGCTTTTGCGTGGCAATATTAACGATAAGCGTGTGACGCTTCACTGCACACATACACCCGCTCATATCTGATATTGCCTTAAATCGTATGCTTCACGTCTATTCGAGAAATGATAGGAGTTCCTAGAAGAACTAGTCGTAGATACCTAATACAATAAACGGCAGTAAAATTGCGATGAGAGAAATGTTACTGAATATTCATAAGGATACAAATCTGAACTCAGTTGCTGAAAACCGCTTTTCTACGGCGATATTTAGAAACGTATTACAAATTTAATAATAGGAATTTTCAATAGGTAAACAAAAAGGATATTTTTGTTAACGAAAAAGTTGTTTCGCGCATAAATTTAAAGCAATTGTAATACCGAAAAAAATCTTCGAAACTCGACAACAAACAGTATCCGAAAACGAAACCAAACAAAATTCGCTCGGGATGGAGTAGCAAAGGCGGGGAGGTCGGGAGAGTTCCAGTGTTGCTCACAATGCTGATTGAAAACAAATAATAAAATCATAGCGGACTGAGCCCGGCCTCACCAGCAAATACTGTGAAAAATTGCACTTGCGCTAGCAAAACAATGAATGCACATAATACAATACTGGTCAAAAAGCAACATTGTTAAGCTATATTATAGCTGGGAGGCTTTCAAAGGAAAATTTTGGTCGAGTGGTGATTTAACAGCTATTTCAGTGAGCTTCCAAACAAAACTTGCAACAAGTATAAATAAAAACAATACAGAACATGAATATAATATGCTAGAATGCAATATATTTTATTATAGAATGCAAACTGCAAAACGAACAAAATAACGAACAAAAAAACGAGGGAAAAATACACATAAAAAACAATTATTTAAACCTGCAAACTATGAAAACTCCAGAAAAAAAAACGGCAAGTCCATGTCGGGCCACGTGCAATGTAGAGTTCCATAGTTTCTCGTCTCAATATGCAGTATTTGCTACGTCTTTTACATACTTAACATAATCTTAGTAATTTTTCCTCCGCCAGCGAAATGGCTGCTGGATACGTCTTGACTCTAACAAATAATTGCACTTTAAAGCTTAAAGCATTCCGGGGCTCTGCTAACAGACTCGCCCGTGATATCCACTCTACGGTTACTGCGGAAGCTTGGCTGACGCCGACCATGAGTGCGTGGTAGGTAGGCCTTTTATAAATTTACTGTTTTTCCTGGAATTATTTTGTAAAATTATTTTATCGTAATAAATTAATTGTTCAAGTCAATTTTTTCACTTTTGTTCGGAGCAGGTAGGCATGACAGCATGTAGGGAAAGTACTCTAGACATTTTATTTTTATTTATTTTTGATTTTTTAGCGTGATTTTCTAGTAGTCTCTGAGCTAAGCCGCGGACAGACAAACTACCAGAAGGGGCTTAAAAAAGTATCGTCATGTTTGGGCTACCCGGTACAGTTAATTAAGGCTATCAATATTTGTGAACCTTTTAAACATACTACAATCTGAGTAAATTAAACTTTAAAAGTAGAGCACAATAAATCCAACAGTCCTTGCATTGACATTACATATTTCATGCTACAGAGTAATATCACATCAAAGAATTCTAAATACTTTCAATTAATACTTTCCACGTGTAAAACAGAAACCATAATGTATTTAAACATTGTTCTGTTTCACCTGGAATGACGATATAAAGGGAATTAAGCGAAACAAAATAATACAAGCGTCTTATTATTAATTACCCAAAAATTTTAACAGCTTAAAAGCGTACCGTTAAAGGTTTAATATTACACAGAAAACACCAATTGTCATAAATGTATAAAACAATTCCTGTATATATTTAAAAGCACACCTATATTATATGAATCATATAATAATGAAGAAAGAGTATTACAATTGATTGTTAATTTAACATTTTCCGAGTATGAGGATCAAATACTGGTAGGTAAAATACCTGGGTTGAATATGGTTCCCTGAAATGCAAATTACTAAAATTAATTTATTAAAAACTGAAAGAAAATAGCGCTCTGGAATGGAATGTTTGGTAAGGCTACTACTTTAAAAATATATATTTAGGAAAACTCCCAGAAGTTTCTCTCTCAAGTGTAAAAATTGGCTTACAGCTAAAAGCGAAAATTTTCCTGCGAGTTTCCCATTTTTTTTTAAGTTCAATGTGCAAAGGGTACAAAATTGTTGGCTTGGCCGCGGCCAGTTGCAACTTAAGAAATACATACTAAGATTGGTCGTAATAGGCGTATGTATTAATAATGGTAGAGAGATCATATAAACTACTAAGTGTGTTAAGTAGTAACACATTACCTCACTCTATTTTTACGGTAATATTAGGTCCTTAAATATGAAATTGCCGTTCAGTATTAAAAAAGTGAATCAACTTTTAATGAAATTATTATTAATCGAAGTATGCTCCGTTGTTATCGATACACTTCCGCCATTTTATAGGCAGATCATTAATCCCCTTGGAAAAAAATCCTGGAAGCGAGAGTCTATGAACTGTTTGAAGGCGGTTTTGACTGCCTCGTCAGATTTGAATTTTTTTCTTGTAAAAATTTATCTAAATATTGAACAAAGTGATATTCGGTTGAGGCAAGATCTGGAGAGTATGGTGGGTGACGTAAAGGTTCTAGTCGCAGCTCCTCTAACTTGAGGACCGTTTGATGTGCAGTGTGCGTTATCCTGAAGGAGCAGTGGGCTAGAGCAATTCACCAGTCTCGGTTGTTTAAAGGCGAGCTTTTCCATCATTGTTTGCAATTGTTGGCAACACAAGTCTGCAGTAATCGTCTGGCCTAGAGTTGTAAAGTGTCCGTCACGTTATAAATGTCTGACCAATATGACCGAGCAAATTGGACATTTTCTCAATGTGACCGGACATTTTGGACATTTATTGTCACTAACGTCACAATCAATTCTATTGACAAACTATGAAAAAAAATTTGGTCACAAATAAGTGCATTATTATAAGAAAGACAGGCTTTAGTAGTGATGATCTATAACGAAATGAAATTTCTAAAATTAATTTATCTTTCTGCACGAACAAGCTAAAAAGCGTCACGCGCAATTTTTTGTTTTTGTTCAATCCAGATCAGATTACATGTTTTATTGTATGTTTTTGTTGTCAAAAACATAACATTTAAGACTTACTTTAGAGGAATTCTTCTTTTTTTTTAGTTTATACTAAAAAATATATGTGACCATCGTGACAATAAATGTCCAATGTGACCGAGCATTTATCATAAATGACGGACGCTTATAGCAATGACCGTCAATTTACAACTCTAGTCTGGCCTGATCTCAAGAAGCTGTAGTTGATAACACCAGCACTGGTCTACCAAACACTATGCAGAATCTTCCTCTTGGTCAGTTTTCGCTTAGGGCAAGGTTATGCCGGTCTTGCCGGATCAAACTATTGTGATGATCGCTTCCGATTGTCGTACAGGATCCATTTCTCATCACAAGTTACGATACGGTTTAAAATCCCCTCATTATTATGACGATTGAGCAAAGAAACGCAGCAAGCGACGCGTATTTGATAGTTTGCTTCAGTCAATTCGTGCGGTAACCACTTTTCGAGATTTTTTACTTTTCCGATTTGGCGCAAATGGATAAGTATAGTTTTGTCACTGCTGCTAATTCAGAAGTGGTTTGAGATAGATCCGCTTCCACTATCGCTTTCAATTCTTCGTTATTCACTTGAGTATCAGGTCGTCCACGAGGCTCATTGTGTAAATCGAAATTTCCAGAACGGAAACGTTGAAACCAAAAATGCACCGTTTGTTCGTTAGCAGTGAGTTTGTTGGTCCGTACACGTCGTTAATTCTTCGAGTCGTTTTTGCAGCACTGGTGCCACGGTGGAACTAATTTGTCCATAGTTGTTGTTATAGCAATGTTGAAGCTCAAACAAATGATGTGAAAACAAATGAAATACGAATTTTAAAACAATATTTTTCTGGCTTTATTTCGGAGTAAATTTGAATTTGGAATTGCTAATCAAACGCAAGATATTTGATGTTAAAATTGCCAGTATTGAATATCGGCAATTTCGTATGTAAGGACCTAATATACAGACCCATAAAACAGTTACGTGAATGACTGACTGACATACAACGAACAACGTAAACCTAACGATAGATGTGGAAGAGAAACTCCAAGGGTTTTTAGGAATACACATAAGAAAGGGTGGAATGGTGGCTTAAAGTTCGTATGGGGAATATAAAATTTGCGGCTGAAGTTTCGGAAAACTACTAATAATCTTACTATGTATAAATAAAAATGAAATATTGTTTAAATGGAACTTGAAAACGGCTGAAGCGATCTGTGAATTTTTCACATATTCGTCGTAGCCTGAGTAAGGTTTTCAAGAAAAGAAAAGTTAGAAATATTGCCCAGAAAATTTAGATTCTTTTTCTATGGGATTTTTGCTACTAAACGTTTGGAATTAATGTCTTTTGACAGCTTTGTTTAATGTTGGCACGACAACGTCTATCGGGTCAGCTAGAGTAAAATATGTCATCTGTAAGTTTGTCTAAGTTGATTAAGCATGTGTGGTTACGCACACGAATGGCCTCTAGACTTGGTCATCCCTTGACTATGATGAAATCGTATGATGAGCCTTGGACAAAATGACAGATGATTTATACTTTACAACTAGATGATATTTCAGCTGCATACCGCGTGACGTCAGTTCCGGAGCCGTTGTGATTGGTGACAACAGGTCAGTGTTTTTGGCATGTCTCTTCATTTCAGACTTGATACTAAGAATTTAAATCAGTTTTCCTCATCTTGCTGTTTGATTTTTATAAAGACGTAGTCAGTTAAATTCACAAATAAATTTAGTGTCGCCTAAATTAATTTCCTAAGATTTGTAAAATTTATTAGGCGACACTAAGTATTCTCTGAAACAGTCTATTAACCTTATTTAAGAGCAATTGCGAAACCTAATTCAAAATTATAAATCCAGCCGATTTCCTAGAACTTGTGAAAGCCACCTCTTAATAGAATTTAACAAGTGTTAAGACGTACTTAATCACACATGTAATGATATTTTGGGAATATATGTAAACAAGCCTACAATTAGTCTAGGGAGCAATTAATTACCATAGCAGGATCTAAAATTAGAGAAACACGAAAGGTTTTTGTCGCCATTTCAGTCGTGATCGTGAACATTGGGGCTGGAATGTCATTCTGGTCTGGTCATTGAAGGTTTGTTTAGCTAAAATACAGAGACAATTTTTACCAATATTAAAACTGAATCAATGACATTATCGTGTCTTGAACTTTCGTAGTCACGACTGTTTTAGTTATTTAACAAGGTTTTCTCTTATGTGGGCCGCATAAAAGTTGTCATTCTTTAACAAGCGACTGGTGGTAGCTAGAGGGTAGCACTTGTAACATTTGCAGAGTGCAAGCGTAGCGATTCTATAACAAAACAGTTGTAATTTATGTGTACTTTATTGAACAGTGCCAAAATCTTTTACTAATCATGAATGTACGAGCATTTTTGTACCTTAGTCATTTTGTTTATAAAAGTATAGTAAGTATGTTTATCCGTTATCTAGTCGCCAAAGTACAAGATTTGCTTAGTTTGGGGCTAGATACTTAGTGTGATTGTGGAAAAAAAAAAATGGGATTAGACAAAGATATTTAACATCACTATTATAATTTAATTCGACCACCTTGACAATTTAATTTATTTGATATATTTCTTGACTGATTTTTATTTGATTAATTATTTATTTGATTACATTTAATATTCTAACGATTCGCTAGCGCACTGACAATTAACATGTTAGGCACAATTTAGGTCACCTACAACGAACCAGTTAAAAACGGTTTCTGAACTTTCAAAATGATTGCGCATTACGTCCCGCTCATGGCGTTCGGCCGGAATGTTCGGTAATGCCCAGTGTGACTGGCGGCCGTGACGACTTCTTGATGCATAACTTTTATATCTATATAACACACAAAATTATGTTCTTCTGTTCTCCATGCGAAACCCAATATTTATTTAAGTAATAATTACAACCTGTTAGGTACCTATCTGTTTAGTAAATAAGCTGTCTATTCATTACTTTACGTACTGTTTATTTTCTTTAAGTTTACTTCTTTTTATATTTAATATGCATATTATTTAAGTTTAATAAGTCGGCTGTCCATCCGTGTACCTCACTCGGCGGGGCCTAATGAAAACCAGCGTCGCGGCTTACTCAGGCCGTGGCTCAAGCTGAGTGAGGTCCCATTATCCCGGACATCACAGGCACTAAGTGGCACCGCTTGTTTTAATCGTTTTTAATTTTTTTTTAATAACTTTTGTTTTTCTTTTTCTTGTTTTAATTTAAATAATGTTTTGGTGTCATTTGTACTATTTGTGTGTGATGTCCAATGTTTAATAAATGTCTTTTCTTTCTTCTTCTTCTTTCTTTCTTCTATCGACGAAACGTTGCAAGAGTAAAGACTATCAATTTCAGAATGGCGTCTGTATGGAACTGCATCGTGATCACTTAAACCGTGATTAGGTGTGCTAAGGTAGATAAGCATGCCACCGACACAATCGCATAATCGTATCGCTTTTTGGTGGGCGATCGCCCTATGGCCACGTACTTCACATAGCCCCGTAACTCGAAGGGCCGTCACCATAAAGAAGCGGCCAAACACCAGCAACAAACAGAGGCGTGGTGGCCGCGCCCCACCACAAACACTCGAGCGATCATCCTGTGTGGAACTATGAAAGTATATTTCTTGCTTTATTTGTTAAGACTTAAGACTTGAAGTTAAGACTGTGGTGCCTTTTGGCAATGAACAAATACCTTTTGGAGGAATTTGGTAATACAAAACTATTAATTTTACAGAAATTAATTTGTCTACATTCGTATTCGTATCTGCTGAGAGCGCAAAGCTGAATAATGGGGTTCAATTCCGACAACGAACTTTAACAAATGATTTGTACCTTAATTCGTTTTTGCAACAAGCTATCAATAGCAATGTCAGCAATACTATACAGTCAAATTACTTACAGATAAATTTGGCGGTAAATCAAGTTATAAAGCGGGATTACACTTTTGGACTCCGCATCATCTAATAATATAAAATTAAACAACAACAACAAAAAAAAATAAGAACAAAAAAAGAACACAATAAAAAAGAATAATAAATGAAATAAAACCAATTATAAATATCATAAAATTAGATAGAAAATAGATAGAATAGAAAATAAATAATACAATCAATAATAAGCATGTCATCAATGATAATTAATTAAGTCATAAAATAAAATAATATCTATATAATAATAAAATTGCGTTGAAGGTCAGTCCAATTATAAATAGGCAGACACACGGTCTGGACGCCAGACAGAATACTGCAACTGACAGTGATGGACATTTATTTATCTGTGCGTATGTCTTAGTTGTTTGCATTCCCTCCGTCCGACCGACCGGTTCCGCTCTTCCTTCCGCCGGCCATGTTACCCATCAATCAACCAACCTGTAGCATACCCTTTCATCACAACGCCACGTAACGCTACGTAGTATAAAATCTAAACGATCAGTTATAGACATAGAGAGGCTCCAATGCTTTGTACGTGTACTGGACAGTGGAGTGCATAGTGGTTTTATATGGATCTGCGTGTGTTAGATTGACTTTGCAGACAGCGGCACGGCCCGACCTACGCGAGCGCCATGAGAACGCAACCTATGAAAGTGTGTGTTCTGCTTTGAATACCTTTATACCTTTACTAGCTTTTGCCCGCGGCTTCGCTCGCGTTAGATTTGATTTTGAGTGATGTATGAATGTCAAACTCAGTAATTAAAAAAACAACTCTACAAAACTTCTTTATAGACAATATTTTTTACTAATACAGCCCCCCTAGCATGACCATCAAAACACGATATACATCAAATGCAAAAATAGAACCTTTGTGTTGGGATAACGTATGGCTGTCTGTTAGTCCGTCTGTTACAACCGATTAGCTCCGAAATTACTGGACCGATTGAATTGCAATTTGGCACAAATAATTTCAAGAATTTTCATGTTCACAATATTCAATTTTATAATCAAAGTTCCAAAAAACCATAAAATCTATACCCATATTAATAGACATTTTAACCCCATCGCATCCCAACAGGGGGAGATGGAATTGCACGTCCGCAACGTTAAATTTAAAAATCGTTGTTGTTTTCGTAATCGGCGACCCGATAAACCATAGAAACAATATCCATGTTGATTTTCAGACTTTGTCAGCCCCCTTCCCCTTTTTAGGGGTTGACTTTTCAAAAAATCTGAAACACATGTTTCCTCATTTATCGTAAGGAGAACTTACTCCTGTGAAGTTTTGGATAAAAGAGTGACTAATTTTGTTTACCCATAAAAACTTAGGACCCCCATTTCACCCCTTTAGGGGATGAATTTTGAAAAATCCTTTCTTAGTGATCCCTAGATTTTATAAGAAACCTACGTGTCAAATTTGGAATCTCAAGAACCCGCGGTTTGGGCTGTGCGTTGATACATCAGTTAATCACTTTTGCCTTTTATATATGTACTCGTATATATATTAATTAATATAGAATGGAGTAAGGTGCTGCGCATATAACGCAGTGGTGTGGTCTTTTTGACCGTGAAGCAATAAAGGCCGCGTCTGCTCATCGATGCCCGCGTCTGCCCGCGCCGCGTACTCAACGTACGGTCAGTTCAGGACAACCATTCTAGTAGAGCGCGCGGCGCAGACTAAGCCGGGCAGCCACAGACATGCCGCGGTGCGGGGCGGGCACTGGCGGCGCGGTCCTATTGACCACCGTGTGCGTTGCAGTATACGATTCCTTTTGGTCTATTGTTCGCGGCGAAATTGACCGGCCCGCCCTGCTACGTCGTGTACGCAGCGCCTTGATATCTCGAAAACGGTGCGTCCTAGCTCAAAATAAACAAAATTTTGGCCCCCGTAGACTCGAGGCGACGTCGCTGGAACAGCGTTTAAACTAATCTAAAGCAGACCTTCATCGAGGGTTGAAATCATGTAAGTAGCATTAGAGATCAGAGTTCCCCGCGTAATTCCTATGTCCCATGAGAATTCCGGAAAACGATATACTTTATGTCACTTCCACAACTGAGAAGAATCTCATATGATGAAATACATCTCTAACGGTTAGGCTGTAGAGCGTGCCAAAAAATTATAAACACACATAGTATGCTCGAAAAGCATAACCCTCCTACGGCAGCCGAGTAAAAATAACAATGTATGTTGGTTTTGTTTGCAACCATGAGCCGAGATAATATATTTGGTGATTATTAATTCGACAACAACAAAATTTTATCTCTTTTGAAATTCTAACACAACCAATTTAAGTTGATTAAGTTTACTATAAACATAAGTTTAGTGATTATAACTTTAAAAATGAAGGACTTTCAAGACACAACTTAAAATCCTTTTTCACCCCTTCAGGGGATGAATAATCAAGAACGCTGTAAAACATAAATTTATTTCAATCGTCACCATAAATGCAAAATTTGAAAATTAATATTTGAAACTGATATGCTTTCATTAAATTTTCATCCCCTATTTTACCCCCTTAGCTATGACTTCCAAAAAACCTTACTTAATGGATGTCAACACTGTATAAGGTAAGGCTGTGCGTTGATATATCAACAATTAGTCAGTTCACCATTTTATATAAATAGATAACTGAAATACAAAGTTTCTTCCCCCTTTTCATCTACTTAAGGGTTGAATTCAAGAATTTTTTATGTCCACAACATTAAATTTCCAAATCGATGTCATTTTCGTAATTAACATCACAAAAAAACATAAAATCGACACCCATATTGATATTTACACATTTCAACCCCATCGCACCCCAACAGGGGGAAGATATATCACGTCCGCAACGTTGTATTTTAAAATTGTTGTTGTTTTCGTAATCAGCGACCCGATAAACCATAGAAACAATACCCATGTTGATTTTCAGACTTGGTCACCCCTTTTACCCCCTTTAGGGGTGGATTTCGCAAAAAACCTGAAACACGTGTTTAATCATTTATAGTATAGGAATACTCCTGTGAAATTTCGAATAAAATATTCTAACTAATCTTGTTTCCCCATACAAACTTTGGGCCCCCATTTCACCCCTTTAGAGGGTGAATTTTGAAAAACCCTTTCTTAGTGCACCACTAGACCCTATAAGAAATCTACATGCCAAATTTGGAATCTCTAGCGCCAGCGGTTTGGGCTGAGCTGTTCTGTTGGGATATGTCAGTCAGTCAGTCAGTCAGTCAGTTTCTTCTTTTATATATATAGATAATGGTGCATTAAGTAGTTTTCCGTGTTCTATAGCAAGCAAAGGCAATATTTGTGTCGTTTGCGTTTGTAGGCCACGGACGGGGTCGTCCGCGGATGTCAAATAAGGCGTGGATGCAACAGTTGACACCGTAGAAGTTTAGTAGTACAAAAACAGTGGCTCAAATGTCTACTTTATTGGGGATATAGTAGGTAGGTACAATAATAAAACATTAGGTTAAAGCTCCCCCGTCGTAGTCGATTATGATAATAATGTGTCATTGCGGACTTGAAGTCACTGACGCCGAGCTATGCTAATGACATACAAATAAACCTTGACTCAATAAAAATATACGGCTAGAAGACATGTGCGCTCAGAAACTATTGAACCTTAGAATCGCAATAAATATACAGAATTTTGTAGCTTTCGGTTGCCCAGAAACTTCTACATAATACTTCAAGAGCGGACTACCGTATTGATTTAATTTCAAATCAAGTATTTTTAGGTTATGTCTTCAGGATTTTAAATGGTCTATTTATTTATTTATGGACAGCTAACAAGCAATACACATCCATTAGCACAAATACATTTGTGATTTTTGCATGTTTAGTGTTGCCTTAATTAAAAGCTGCCACGACATGTCTAATTATTAGCGTGAAAGCGATGTATAACGTGAATTACAAACTAGTGTCAAGCTTAAGCAAGAAATCCATTATCCCGCCTACCTATCTATCGCTGAGAAAGATCGCGGTTAGTCTAGTTTAATGTTGTTAAGTAATTTAAAAAATAATACATATTTACAGACTTACTAATAAGTTAATAATACTGGCATTATTAATTGTATTCAGGTATTCTTGTTCAAGAGTACTTAGTTTTGTAATGACTAGCGAAGCCACGTCTTATTGCCACTTTTGTCCTTCATTCGCGATGGTAGCGCGGTGCTTAATACTCTTAAGCATGTGGTTTTCAAATACTTTCTGGTACTTGCTATTAATAATTGCTTAAGCAAGACACATTGTCAAATTCGTCGACGTTAATCCAATTTTTGTTGATAATAATTACATATACAAGTCACACACATTTAGGGGGTTCCACCCATACTTCAAAAGGGAAAAAACCTTTATAGAATAGGTAAGCCGCGAGTTTCCCATTTGTCAAGAAGAGCCTTTCTCTCAGACGTGGGTAGAGGCATTTAGGCAAACTGGCTTATTAAAGCCTAAAGCTCCCGTTAGCATAGAATCACGAAACATAGTAAGTAAAGAACAAGTAAACAGTCCTGATGGTAATTTTTTTTAGTAATCTATACTTACAGGGTGGCCAGAAAAGTGACGTCCAAAAATTTCTTTAGGTGCCTCGTGTTGAGAGGTATCTGAATCACCCCTATGTATGTTCTACGATTATTCTTTCGAGTTACGTTTTTTTTAAATAGCCTATGAAGCCTATGAAGTACTACTTTTTTATTATTATTATTAAAGCTTAGAGTCTAGCTAGCGCATTCTCTGAAGCTACTTAGAAACTAAAAAATTATCAGTTTAAATTTTTATTTTAAGTTGAAAATTTAAATGTTAACTCATTTAACATAAATTCTCAACTTTAGGTCAATTTTGTAGTAACTTCCATTAAAGCTATGGCTGTTTATTTTATGCATAAATGCACAGTTCATAGAATTCATTTCGAAGAAACCTACTTTTTTTTTAGAATTTTTTTAAACTGATCCGGTAGCAATTTTGCAAAAATTCATTAAAAAAATCGTAACTACGAAAAATCGTAGAACATAGGTACATAGGGGTGATTCAGATACCTCTCACGAGGCACCTAAAAAAATTTTTAGACGTCACTTTTCTGGCCACCCTGTATAAAACAAAGACTGGTTAGTTACATTATTTATAAGTCAAGAAGGGCTGGACCGATTTTTATGATCTTTAATTTGTTGAATTTTTCTTCGCCCCGAATAGCACAATAACCATAAAAAACGGAAATATTCACGAAAAAAAAATTATGAAGGGGCGGTAGTGGATTAATGAAAGGCGGTACGAAGTTCGCTGGGACAGCTAGTATAACATAAAAAATATATTTTAGCGATTAGAATTGTCAATTTCAGATTGTTTTTAGGCGACAGCCCAAAATGGAGTGTGATGTTCGTTTGTGAGTTTCTTTATTCCACCATAACGATTAAACGCCTTAACCGATTTTGATGTATGGGGTATCGTTAGAATCCTTACGTTCTCTCGGGTGACAAAGACTATTGATGTTATAATAAAAACAATATGACGAATATTCTTAATAACGTGCGGCCTAAAGAAAAAAAACCTTCCAACTTATCTAACGAAGAATAAAAAGGTAATTACAAAAATAGTATAAACACCTTTCATGCTTGAATGTACTTTTCAATGACGACTTGTTAAAAAAAAGTATTATACTAAAATAATACATTCAAAATTTTAAAACGTGACTGTCGTTAATAAAAGCGAACATAAAAAAAACTTATACAGTAAGATATTGTTCGCTAACTGCATTGTGCAACTGTTCTATTATAATGAAGACCCTGATGTTAAACAGCAAATAATAAAAACCTGTTAACCCTTCCTTTGGCACGGTAATAAATCACTTTCACCTTACAATTGGCACAGGTGAGCAGCGCATGACGCAGATAATGACGCGTTTTGGGTCAAACTAACATATGGTGGCTTAGCCGGCACGTAAGGGGGTTGTATTGTATACCTTTGGAATCCTTAGGAAACAGCCTATTTTATTATGTATTAAATTATGCAATTCGAGTTAACTACGCGATTTATTAGCGACATGAATCCAGCTGACCTTAAATTTCCCCGATTTTTGCAAAAAAAGGTAATTATCTACCAAATAAACAATATTCTATCGAGAGATTGCCTTTCATTTATTTCATTATTCATCAATACGAATTTACAATGGATTTTAAGCACAAACAAACAAAAAGTCAAATCCAAAAAAATTTTGCAAAATAATGGCTTTTTTTGGCAAAAGTCTTTTGCAGACCACCCGCCAACACGGGAAAATAAATTTTTGCAAAAAGTTAAATTGGCCAATTAGCCTCAAAAAAACGACTGAATTACAAAGAATGATTCATAATATTGTTATTCTTGAAATAATAATGTAAGAAAAGTAAATAATTAATACATAATTAAGGTAAATGAAAATACCGCTGCAAAATCACCCTAAAATCGGTAGGTACCTCGAACAAATGGTGTGTAGAACAAAACTCATTTATTTTTCCTAAAAAGTAAATATGTATTCATAAAGCTTATCAAATTTACTTTAGATTTATCATAAAATAAAGGATAAGGATTAAACTTTGATATTCTAAAAATGGCCAACAAAATCATACATTTTTGTTGTCAAGTGCCGTCGCGCTAAATATTTTGATATTGTAAGTAATTATGGCTTATTAAAACAAATCTATTAAATTAATTACGTTGCTGACTCTATAAATAGATTTATCAAAGCTTTATTTGATATGAATTTATCGAATTAATATTGAAACTAACCAAAAATCTCGAGCAATGGCGGCCGCCAAAATATTTGTTTACATTTTATAAAATTTACCTTGAAATATCATTCCATTATGCAAACTAATGCTGCAAATCCATCTAAACACTCACTTTATCGATTTAAGCACTATTCTCATGTATTTTCACTTAAACATTCATCAAACAAAATTATTTAACAACACGCACCCACGCACGTAATGTCAGAATCATATGGTGAACTTTGCACGCACAGATTAAACAGACCTTACGCGCAGAGATCATAGAAACCCTTTCAATCTATTGCCAGTACTCTGAACTTTTTTTTGGTATGCGATACACGGTTGAGACTCCCGTCTGTCACCGTCCTATGATTTTTTGAACGCGACTCGACGTAAGCATGACGTCAGTTGTGTTCTGCAGGTTAGTGACACAAGCGAACCTTTTTGACAGTGCGAGAAGAACACCAGATGCCACCTCACGAGTTAAGTGTGTGGGTGGGTCTTGATCTTAGGATCCCGAACCAAATAAAAAAAGTGTAGTATGTTTAGGGACTAACCGTCCGATTTGAGTTAGGCCATAGGCCTTAGCTGTGTCGTGGAGCCCAGTAACATTTTTTTGTATATGTATTAATTTATGTGCTGATTTCTGGAAAATTTCCAAAAAGATTGAGAACCTCTTTGCCGAACTGTGTGCCGGACTCGTAATGAGATTTTAATTGCGGGCGTAGCCGCGCTGATCCGTCGACAGATACGGTTAACTTCATTAGGCCGCCGGACGATTACGTTACCTAATGTAATTGTCCTGCTAAACTATCTCTCGCCACGTTCGACAAGACTAAGCGAGACTCTTAATGACGCCTTTTGAGATGATACTTCCTGACTTCTATGATGGCACTTATGACGATTTTACACTCATGTAGTTTCGTAAATATTAACCAGAAATGTTATGAACGTCGTTTGACAGGTAAATTTTAAAAACGATGGCTTATTATCAAGCCTTGGATATTTTTTCAAAAGATTGACCGACCAGGGATAACAGAAGTTTGGTTGAAGGTAGGTAGCATAAAATATTACGGAACAATTGCCGATTTTAACTGTTCAATGTGGCGCAGTCATGTTCTTTGGAGCTAATCGACTTATCGACTGGGATAAATGGTAAACAAACTAGGCGATAAATAAGAGAAGATGAGTCAGCTTACTTGCGTGTCATCATCTAGCTTTAGATGCAATATCAATCTGTGAACAACATCGTAGTTGCTGCAGTTCTTCGTTGTTAAGTAGAGTCCGTGCATACCTTGCTCCATTGCTCGTCGAGCGTCATAAAGCCGCTATGTGTAAAAGCCCTTGGCACCAGCGATTAGTAGGCGCCAGCGCCGCGGCGGCGCCTGCCCCGGCGCCTCAGCATCATTTGCATCTCGCCGCCGCCGTGTCACGCGTCACGGGACGAGGCAAGTGCGAGCTTTGCAAATTCAGTGGGTTTGGAACTTAAGAATGAACAGGTTTACATACAAAGCGTGACAAGACAAGGTGTGTTGTGTCAAATTGGAGGTTAGCAGACAAAGCCCTAACTAGAAACGCTACGTAAATGTAATTTTAAGATTTTTTTAGTTTGATGCGACCGAAAATTAATCGCGGTTTTGCAAAGAAGAATGAGAAAGTTTCGATCGCGTAAAAGAATAAAAAACTTACACTAGGCCTCAGAATAACTCGTATTTTCATAGGAAGACGAATCTAACTACAAAAAATAAACATGAATTTTAAGACGGTGTTTCAAAAAGATCATGATTCATTTCTTTCAAGAGATGTCAGTCAAGATTATCGTAATCATTGTTAAACATAAGCATCCGATCGCAGAGCGAGACCGATCTGCGTCTAATATACAGGGTGGCCCGAAAAGTGACGTCCTTAATTTTTATTTTTAGGTGCTTCGTGTTGAGATGTATCTGAATCACCCCTGGGTACCTATATGTTCTACGATTTTTCGTAGTTTTCGAGTTACGATTTTTTTTAAATAGCCTATGATTTTATTATTATTATGAAAGCTTAGAGTAGAGTCTAGCGCATTCTCTGAGGCTAAGTAAGTAACTTAGAAACGCGGGTACAAATAGGTCCTTAAGCTGACTACCTAAAAAAAATTATATATCCATCTGGCCTGGACCACCCTGTATATAAACTATGTCATAGTCTTTTGTATTACCTACAATATCAGTAAGTTGTTAAATTAAAACTGGAAAGATTGAACTCACAGTCAGTTGAATCTTTGCAGTCCGAATAAATGAATCACACATATAAATAAATATACATGTTGTTTTATTTCAATACTTTGTCTCTATAATAGTCATTTTAATTTCTTTTTAGTTTGTTTCTTTATTTCATCCCTCTATTCCAACTATCCATACTCTTCTGTAGATGTAGATCATGTAGATAGGATTTAGAAAAAATGGGCCTGTTTCTACATATAGGTATGACTGTTAATATAATGGTATGACTAGCTGGTAAGATAATTCAGTCTAGTTCTACAGGGGATCAGTATGCTTAGATTTAGTGATTTGCCAAGAAAAATATTTTTTTAGTCGTTCAAGATTTGTTTTGTATAGTACACTGATTATTCATATTTCTCAAAATGTATTTAAATATAAAGGACCGCTCTTGCTTTTTATTGTTAGTGAATTTTTTCTTCTTAAGAAACTATAAACGCCTAGATAAAACGTCACAGAAAAGCGTTTTTTGACAAGTTTGTTCACAAATCGAAGTAGGAATTTCCACGATTTTATTTTTAAGATTGTTGTTATTTGAAAAGTTCCTAAAACTTTTTTATCCAAAATATTAATATACATCTATTCAGCATTATACACCGTGAATTTTTAATTACCCGAGAAAATTAACTAACATACTCAGATATCGATATACATCGAATTTGGCGAATAAAAAAATTTTTTTTATGAGAATATTATATTATATTTAATTTTAAAAGGTCCCTAACATTCCGTAAAAAATATGCACCATAAAAGTCCTGCTAATTCAAATAGTAATCATTATCATTCCAACATTAACGGAACCAAAATCCACCTAATTATAATACTACGAAGATGGTTTACATGTTTTTGGTGCATTAACAGGATTTATTTGAAGTCCTATAAAACATGAGTCATTGTTACTTAAAAATAAAATTATTCATTCATTCAAAACGATATTTTTGTATGAACGCTATAATATTTGCGTATTACTTACTGATATACATATTTTTATAAACGCAAATTTTAGTTTTCGCGGGTAATTAAAAAGTCACGGTGTATAACACTAGGTGCCATGTTGATACATTAGTAGCGCAGTCACCCATACTTCTATTTAGTCATGTCCTTTAAATGATAACTTACGGGCGCCGGGTAAGGAGTATACACGTAAAAGAGGTGTTTTTGGACAAGTTTTCTGGCAAAAATGCTGGATATATGAAATGAAAATGAAATTAAATGAATATTTATTTGCCTTTGAAAAAGAGTACATTTTGGTGTATAGGATGTGGAAATTAATATATCATGCAACATATATGTTGAAGTTTTTCCTGATGTATCTAAATACTAGTTATTATTTCTTATAAACACTAAAAAATATTTCAAAGTACCGCAAACATCGCGAGTTTGTACAAATTTATATTTAAAACGACGTTTTTGTTAGTGCGTTTAGAGTAAAGTTTTTTTTTTTAATTAAGAATTATAAGGTTTTTTAATGGATTTTACTCTTAGCGCCAACTTTTCCATGAGCGGATATATTTCTCGCAATGATAATCTATTTGCACAGGAGCGCAACGGATGGATGTTTAGTCTGCGAGAAGCATTTGTTTGTATTATCTTAGGCACGTAATAGAAGTCGCATTAGTCGACGCTTGATGCTCAAGGTCACTTGCCTTACCCGTCGCCTTAACATAAATTCTCAACTTTGGGTCAATTTTGAAGCTTCCGTTAAAGTTATGAGGCTGTTTATATTATGCATAAATGCACAGTTCATAAATATTTAGCTGCAAGAAAAAAAAATCGAAGAAACCTACTTTTTTTTAGAAATTTTTAAATTGGAAAAGTTCATAAAAACAATCGTAACTCGAAAACTACGAAAAATCATAGAACAAACATAGGGGTGATTCAGATACCTTTCAACACAAAGCACCTAAAAAAAATTTTTAGACGTCACTTTTCTAGCCTCCCTGTATGTATATATATAATTTCAAATTAATATTGTCAATATCACATACATTGCTTTGATTCTATGGTAAGTTGCCAAAGCACACACAAGCATCAAAGTATTACAGAAATCAGAAACAACGACGGTAGGACAACACCCAGACCCGAGACAATATAGAAAAGTATTTTTTCTACATTGACCGACCGGGAGTCGAACCTAGAACCTGAGATCCGGTATGCTCGCCTCTCGTCTACGGAGGTCATTTATTAATATTCGTCTTAGATTGCCTACTTGCCCATTGTCTGCGACAAAAATTACTCGCTTTAATAAACTCGAAATAGGGCGTTACTATTGCAATACCTAAGAGAGATATTTGAAAGCAGTATTGAAACTACTCAATAGCTGCACTGTTGGTGACGCAAAGGGGGCGGGCTACATCCTTAGAACTCGAACGCCGCCCAATCTGCGCGCTATGTTATAGCAACTTCATCTAGCAACGATTAGACCAATAAGACCGTGTAAGGCAACTCGTGAAAAACAAATGCCTACGCCCAGTAGTGTTTTATCTTATAGTAGAGTAGGCGATACAGACGAGATGAGAAATTTTTACTCGTTTGTATTTGTCGAACAAATGCCCAAGAGGTTATCCAATAAAATATCAATTATTATTTGCGTGAAGACGCAGGTGCGGCACGCGCGTCGCGCCGCTCGGTCAGCCGTGAGTAACGCGCGCTAGCAGCCGTCACCGGGCATTCGCACGCTTGACTGAACGCGACACGCCTACTGCTACACGCGTGCGATTAGTTTTTGTAATTATTCTTGAACATATTTATTATGTAATGTATTTTACAAAAAAAAAATACCCTAAACTAAACGCGCCAATGTTGTCGTACGCATGCGATTTGTTTTGATTTTGACTTACAGATACCGTTATAAGCTTATACGAAGTTTGACGATGCACAAATGACAATTTATTATTAGAAATTATATCGAAAGATCTCTCGCTGAGAATTCCATAAATTGTCAACTTCAACTAAGATGTCACGACCCTCAAATTAGTGCAAATTTGAACCTATAAGAAATTCAGTTAGGCATTAAAATGTTGCAATGGCAGAGGTTTAATGATTATTTTATGCGACTTGAAATGATATCTTAATGGCCATAAAGAATATCATAACTTATAATAAAAGACCTAATTAATCCAATTAGTAAATTAAACGGTAATCTGCAATTTGATACGCCGTATCATTCCCCCATCATCCTAATTAAGGGTACGACAACCCAAAAGATCGGCGAACTATTTTCAGTTATAATAAGAACATCGACATTAAGGCACATAAGAAAACTGACCTCGACAGAGTGAATAAACCCTCTAATCGAACTCGCGGAACGAGGGGCCTGGGGCATAAATCAGGCTCCCCTCGCGATGACGCCCTGTGGAGCCTTCAATTTGGCACATCCTTAAAATGACACACGAGTAGCACCCTAACGACGCCCCGTCAACACTTCGATGCCTTCTTATAAATAAAACACGCACGTATTACTCAGGATTAGCATTTTTAAAGTAATAAAGTTGGAATAACACCCGGCGACTTTAGTAGCTATTGGATTAGGTAATTGAAAGCAAATTCATCAAAAAGGGGGTGCGAAAATCTTTAAATGAATGAATGACCTTTCTCGACAATTCTCACACTGAAAAGTTAGTAACATGCCTATCATAGGTCTGATGCAGTTTTAAGCCATTGCATTGAAATACGTTGTTATAAACGTTAATATTTAAGACGGTTTTTTTTGACGTTATTCTCTGCTCCCATGTATCACCGATCTGGAGGGACCCTTGTGGCGTAAGAGCAATCACGGATAGTAGTGGAACTAATATTTTTGCCAGTCTAGTTTATTTCTTGACATTTCCGAAGTATTTGATCGAAGTTTGTTTGTGATAGACTTTTAAATCTATTTCCATCCTTGCTGGAGTATCACGTTCTCTAATTCCTGCGTCCATGTATCACCGATCGGCCGGAGCGTCGCGGAGTGAAAGCAATCAGGGCGGCGTCGTAGACAAACTGTCGGGGTGGGCCTTAATTGGCGGTCTCCGAGATTTATGCGGGGCGCCGGTCGTCACGCGGACGATTCCGCCCGACCGCACGACCGGCCCGCGATCGGTCCCTCCGCAAACAACGCCCTCGCACTTATTAACACATCCCGAAAAGTGTTGCGGCATCACCTCTCCGAACCGCAAACATCGCGGTCTCGGTCAGATTAAACACGTTTCAGTTGAGAAATACTTTTCATTAGCCGCCGCCGCCTTATACGCTTAGCGGATCGCATACTATTGTTGCAATTAATGAGCGTGCATGACGTTTAATACTTATTAATACTCATTTATTCAGTATATAGGCCCTCTTCCGGACACTTATACACGTCCCAAAATATAGCTTTACCCTACCAACGCTTCGGGACTACATATTGGCTGGTGATGAGAAGGACCGGCGCAACAAGCTCAGTCACCTTTGTCAGCCTTTTTTACAGGATATACAGTTACAAGACATGTAGTAAGTGCGAGCTAGTTTACTTGTGTTTTGACGTATACGTAGGTATACGTACAACACGTCCACATTGCGTTTGGGTGTATGCTTGCTTTGCCAGCAATAAACACTACAATAAAGCCCAAACGTAGATTCCAAGCGGGCTCATGAATTGCTATAACTATGCCTTTTAATTAAGTTGAAAAAACCCTAGGAATTACATTTAGAAGTAGGTAGCTGGTCCTTATTTAGCTTTAATGGCGTGAAACAGACAACAAATTGAAATTGCATCTATCTATATATAAAAAACAAAGGCGGGTTAGTTACACCATTTATAAGTCAAGAACAGCTGGAACGATTTTTATTATATTTGTTTTGTTGAATTTATCTTCGCCCCGAATAGCAGAATAACTATAAAAATTTCACGGGAAAGCTAGTATTTATATAAAAGAAAGTCAGGTTAGTTACACCATTTATAAGTCGAGAACGGCTGGACCGATCTTTATGATCTTTGGTTTGTTGAATTTGTCTCCGCTCCGAATAGCAGAATAACTATAAAAACACGGAAAAGTTCATTTTAAAAAAATCTATGAAGGGGCGGTACGAAGTTGGCCGGGACAGCTTGTAATAAATAAATTTAATGGCCATCAAACTTGGGTTTTTTTAAACAAAAACTTTTTTTAGTTTTGTCGATCAATTTTCAGGTTTTAAATCTAAATATTTAGAGCAGGTAAGAAGAGCTTGACTGAAACCCACATAGGATTCATAAGTCTGTTACTAAAATAGATTTTTATACAGGCAAAATATAAAATGTTATGATGCCATATAATGTCTCTCGGTCCCGGTGAGCTTCATGGAATATTATTCAATCTCTTCGCCGTTGTCAAGTGCACAGAATATTGGATTTGTTTAGTTTTCTTATTACATCAAACCGACATAATGGCGCACACGAGGGAAACTAAAGACTATGTTAGCCATAAAGATCAATTTGACCATGCACTTAGTAAGACGAGAAGAAAAATAAGTTATTTTTAGTAAACGGATATTAAAAAAAAGTTATTTTGAGTTAGATTATTATGATTAATGATTTAAAAAATATTTAACACAAAGAGTGAATGTTACGAATTTCATTATGAAAATAAAGATCATCAAAAGAAACGTCTCAAACGTTAACATTATCTTATCATTAACCTGAATATAAAGCTAGCAATTTTAAGAAGTTATAAGAACACAGCGACTGAATGACGAAAGTAGCTAGAAAGCGATGCAGATGCAAAAACGTTCACAAAAACGACAATTAAATAAAATAATTTGCCTCCCTAAAAATAACATATTTAAATAGTCATGTGCACTGATCTGGTCGTATGCATTATCATGCGTAAATTATTATGAATATTTAATGCAGATTATTTTATAAATCGAGTTCGAGCTCGATATAAGATTGCAAAAATACCTACTCGGTAGGTATATCGGCTTCGCATTGGAGCACACGAGATCCGTTGTGTATTCAACTCTAGAAACTATGTGGTGTTTAGACGCAGCAAAGGTCTCTAGACGACGTTGTTTTTGCGGGGTGCGTCGAGGACAGGGATCGGGCGAGCCCCCTTAAGGCGACGGGGGTAAAACGGTGCCGTTTTCAATTTGCTTTATTTGCGCTTGTTTTAATAGCGCTCACTCCTTATTGCCCGTACGGACGACCAGCCAAATTGCTTCGTGCCTGGACGCCTTTTGATTAAGAAGCCGCACGGAACTAGGCGTAAAAACAAAGTGCTCGCTGTTTGTACTCGGGAGTGAGACATCCGAACAGTCGAAGTATTTCCATTAGATTTGGAAATTACGATTGGGCGCTTTTTTAACACCGCTTTTAAGAGTTTATTATTACATGAGTCCTTTACAATAGAGCATTTAAAGTATAGATCGTACTGACTTTTTCTCATACACTGATTACATGGTTACATTTGAAAACAGAAGTTTCTGTAAAAATCCGAAATCAAATACTCACATCATCATTTTTCACGCATACACAAAAATGAAAATTATAATATCAGCCAACACACATACAACAAACCATTTTAATCCTCTTAAACTAAGGAATCAACATCCCTAAATTACTACCAATAGTAATTTATTCAGTAATAGGCCCTCTTGCGGGCACTAAGACACCATGCACCTCTACCTGACAATGAATTTTAGTAGAAATGTTTTCCAGCACACTTGGACCAGTTTTCTAAATTAACCCGAACCAGGAATCGAATCTGGGACTATTTATCACACCACGGCAATCGGGTCATCTTCTGACACCCGAATGTGTTTTTCTTTTGCTGTTTATATCTTGCACTAATGGGCCGTTAATTAACTAAGAGTGTTGGTTTATTTCACTACTACTCAATGAAACAGAAAAATGACAATTAAAATTGTACTTCGCGTTTTACAAATTAAATAAAAAGTGTATACATATAAATCCAAAGCTTGTAGTTCGTTAAAAGATCAAAGTCAAAACGAGGTCTTACAACACGCGTCACTTTGAGTAATACGCAATAAAAGTTTGTTGAAATACTATATCGATTTAACGTCCAAATATTTCACGTATAACCGATCAAATAGCAAACACAAACAGCAACGAGTGGCACACATAGCCGGGTGCTTGTAAACAAATATCCTGTACGTCACGTGAAATAATGAGCTCAGCGCAAACACGATAGAAGATATATGTAAACAGTTAAAGGTACAGTTCAGGTACAATTTGTGGAATGCACGGCTCATTCGGCGTCGCCGCATGTGTCAACATGGCGGGGCAGGTCTGTCAGCGATCATTGTGTCACGATAACAAATGGATTAATTTAATTATAGACTTGTTAGGGCTGGCTGGACAAGGCTTTTTGTTTATTCGGTTCGGCCCGTACCGTAAAATATGCACAAAGGCTCCACCAATTGCCGTAACTTAACCAGATATAAATTATTAGGTACATAATTTATAACCGGCAAAGAAAATACAAATATTTTTGCTCAAACTGCTACTTATAAACGAAGTATTTATCAAAATCTTATAAAAAACTGCGCTCGCCAACCCGCCTGCCAAGCGTGGCGAGTATTGGCAATCCCCCCTGATGGAAATCATTGGGGGAGGCCTGTGTTCAGCAGTGGACGTCCAATGGCTGAGATGATGAAGAAAAAATTAAAGTCGTTTAAAGTATTTTAAATGCCTATCAAGAGAAATGAAAAGGCACTGTTAAAATGGTAAAAACAAAAAGAGTCATATTACAAATGTTGGCCAAACCTGTCCAACGATGGCGCAATATCATTTTAATAAGCAAATTAATTTTCACGTCCGCATATTGGTGTACTTTTCAATAAACTGAAGGCCGATCACCGTTTCCCACTAATTGGGAAGCCATTTTGTTTTTCAAATTGCGACTGCATTTGATTCTGCAGAATAAAGCTTTTTAATGTATAATGAAATGTAGGCTACAAAAATCAACAATATTTTAGGATCCTTGCCTGCTATTTAATGCCTGTGTATGAAAAGAGCTGTTAGTCAACATTTTCCGGAAATATTACAAAAGCAAGATGAGATACGATTTAATAGCAGTATTCTGCGAAATGCGTATAATGTTTAAATATTGGTGTACACTGCATTTTTTTTTTCGTAATTATATTTATGTCAGTCGTTGTGAGTATTAAGGTTTATAGGATTCTTCAGTTTAGTAATGAAAGAAAGATTCGCGAAATATATGTTTTTCTACTAGATTGTTATAACTATCAACATAATTTTCCTGTGTGTGGTACGCGAAGCAATGCATAATCAGTTGCAACGAGATCTTGTGAATCGTGAATTCTAACACCTTAAAAACTAAAATTAGATAGGGTTGCCAGCCAATGTGTCTTTACCAAAAAGTTTGTTCGTTCGTTCGTTTATGTGCATAACCATGTCCTGAAATATGGCCTCCCTAAGTTACACAATGTTTAATACGTTAATTTAAAAGTTGGTAAACTTAGAAATAATTCGAAGCTATTAGCATAGAGAAAAATGCTAAAATAATATATTTTGAAGAAACTCTTAATTGCTTAATTCGTTTTTGAAGGTATGGTATAGACTATTGGTATAGTCTAGTCTACTCACCCTTAGCGAATAAAACAATATCCTTTTGCTGTGTCTGGCGTAATTAAAGTAAAACTACAAAAGCACTTACCTCAGCCAATGTCTCTTAGCGATGGCAGTATGGCAGCAGATCGCATCGTACTGGTCCGCGATCCAAACGATGAGGATGATGTAGAAGGCTGTGGTTGTATCGTTAAAGAATTCCGACATTATGGCTTCCATACCTGTGCACAAATAGAAACATCGTGTAGAGTTTTAATGTAGATGTTAAAATATTCTAAACAAAGATATTGTTACCTTATAGTATCTACAGTTACCTATAGACATAAGCCTTGTACGTAAATATGACCAAATAAGTAATTGAATGCCGACTGCTCACAGAACACTCTGTGTTAAGTCTGTCGGTCTTAAGTCGCGATTAGAGAATAATGAATATGGTATTCTAAAAGACGGTCTAAAGCAAAATTAATCCCAATTAACAAATTAAATAAATCTTCACAATCTTCTTGTTTTTAAGCGTAGAGCGGTTATTAGTCGCCCTGTACCCGAAAATTAGACGAGATTTCAAGACGGGGACAAGAACTAGACGTATTACATTATATGCAAACTGCACTCGAGCATATAATTCCCATATCTCGGACACGAAATGAATCGGTCGGGTCGTCGGGCGCTAATAAGCTTCTGCCGGGTCGGTTCAGGTTTCGGTCGTTAGCGCGAGAATCTCGACACCTAATTAGCTTCACACCAGAGACTTCTGTACTCGAGATAATAACATATGTATCGTACCTCTGTCGCTTCACCGTCGCGGCACTGGATATTATGTTTGTGTATTGGGTTTGTCTTATTGGTGCTACAATTCAGTAAAGCTACACAGTACGATTAATGCAATGTAGCACAGTGGCCTTATCTTATATGTATAAGAGGCAAGCTGCTTTGGAAACTGGACTGGAGCAGTGAGTCCAGCCCAAGACCCATAACTCGGCTACCGGCGTCGGAATGAATCGGTCGGGTCGCCCGCCAGGCACTAATAAGCTCCTGCCGGTTCGGTTCAGGTTTCGGTCGTTAGCGCGTAATTGTCGCAACCTAATTAAGCCGTCACTCGCCCGACACCAGAGAAGGTCCTCCGGTGTCGCTCTCACACATGACCCGCAGTGGTTTGATACGCTTTTCGCCGCATCGTCGCGGCGCCATTAGTTAAAGGTATACTTATCTTGTGCTTATTTGAGAATTTTGACAATTTGTAATGATTTATAAGGCCATTGATGACTTTAATTAAATATCTACTTACATTTAATTAACTATCAAGGTATGACAATGCAAGTTTAATCATAATTATCTGACCTCGTCTTCTTTCATCTCAAAGCCCAAATATCTTTAGATATAAAAATGAATATCTATTTCATCTATGTCATCGCATCACGCGTGAACGGATGGAACAATTTCGCTAATTCTTATTTGTTGTGTTAATTATTGTCAAGAGAAGGTTCTTTTGAAAGAAAAAATTAAGTTGCGCAAAGATTCCTTTATAAATAAACTAAAGACCACGAACGAAGTCGCAGGCAACTTCTAGTTGTAAATAATATTGAGACGTGTAAAGGTAATGCGTTATGTTAATCTTTTCTAAAAAATGAAAGTTACTATCTTTATTAGTTTGCGGCCTCTTGACAGCGCAGATATAAGTTACCCCACGGCTACCCTCCATATCTATTTCCCATTCATTTCAAAGGACAAACTTACAATACGTTTTCCATAGCAGAGAATGGCTGGTATTAGGTGTCAAGCGCACCGAATTGCATATTCGCAGAGCGCAGTCTGTCTGGTCATAATTCAAAGCAGGAGTTAATTGAGTGTAGGAGAGCGGACACGACTAAACGTCGCCGGCCTGGCTCAGAGTCGGCGGACTTCCGATCGGGTAACGTGTTTATTGTATCAGTGTCGCTGTCCTCATCAAAATGCAAATAAGGCCGGCCGCGGCGCCGGACAGCCCGTATTGAGTTATATCCCGCACGATATTCGTGTTCCGAAATTTCGTAGCCTAAATTTTGAATGAATTTCAGATAACTTGCGTACCGGTTGCCCAATGCAATTCGGGAGGTGATTAGAACTTGAATGCGTAGAAGTGTTGCAAATATATCGCTAGTAGTAACAACGTAACACAATTTCTAAAAATTGAGTTATGCAACGTTTTTCAGAATCGGCATCATTTGTTTGTTTGTGTCTGCACTCGAATGTCGTCATGTATCTCGATAAAATATCTAAACGGTTCGACCGATCCTGATGCGGTTTTCTGTAAAGTGTTGGTGAGTCATCAGCGATGGTTTTTAGATATATGTTATGGTGTTAACTCGCCAGGGGGCGCTGTATTAGAAATTTTTCCAATTTTTTAATTGATAGTAGGGTTTGATGTGTTGCTTACAGAAGTAACTACCGAATGATCTTCGATTGTAAACCTTGCAATAGAAAAAAAAATCAATAAAATATTAAAACACCCCGAGTAATACGACGTACCAAACCAAGTAACCAAAAAAAAATCCGACGCGGGCTGCCATTCGCTAACTGATTGAAAGTAGGTACCTTCGTTGGGTACGTAAATAATTGTAGTGTCTAATTGATACTTTACCAGAATTATTCATTTAGGGCAAATAATGGCAATCACTCAGGGAGGCCTATGTTCAGCAGTGGACGTCCTATGGTTGAAATGATGATGATGATAGGCAGCCCCCGGCGGATTCTTTTGGTAACTTACGCCCTATGAGTAGTTTTTTTTTTCTATTACAAAATATACACATTTACATGGGTTTACATTCAGTGTGGTTTTTTCAGCATCAGCTGAACAGATTTTGCGTTTTGGCGACGCGCTGCATTCAATGGACAGCATCCAATAGCTGCGAGGCTTTCGAAAATCACAAAAGCGCTGACTACTCGTTAAAAATAGCAGTGTAGCTTAACCACACCAAGCAATATAATAAAAAACTAAAAATTCATCAGACGTTATTAATTTCACACATTTTAGCGCGGTAAAATAGACAGGCCTTCGGTGAAAAGTCAACAACTTCGCTCATTGACGTTTAGAAGTCACCGGTTACCTATTCAGCGGAGCATGCAACGTAATCCTGAGTGAGTCGAGTAAACAAATTACCGGCGGGTCGGACCCACGACGTGCCGACAACCGTGCGCTATTAATTTTAATTCCGGCGCTAGACGAAGATCGCCGAAGATGGGCGGGAGGCACGCGCGAAACTGTTAAGGAGTATATTCAAATTTAGCAGAGGGCATCGGCCCAATTTATAGCAATCGAAACACTTGGAATGTAGTGAAGATGCGAATTTGCTTTTGAGGTCGATTCAAGGCTTGAAAGCTTTAACAAAAACTAGTCTTCTGATTCTGAAGTGCCGTGTGCGGCTGTAAATAATACACTTCCTTACCGCCAACAGGAGGCGTGTCGTAAGAGGCGACTAATTCCTGTAGCACAAGACGGGCAGCAGCGTCGCAGATGTAACGTAAAATCTTATACAAAATGGGCTCGCCAACCCGCCTGCCAAGCGTGGCGAGTATTGGCAATCTCCCCCGATGACTTTCATTTTTCAATTTGGGAAGGCCTATGTTTAGCAGTGGACGTCTTTTGGCTGGAATGATGATGATGATGATGATGATGATGATGATGATGATGATGAGTTTTCTGATTAATTTATTATCCAAATGTGGGCAAATCATGAAATGTTATAGATGAATATAGGATATTACTTTGCCTACCTGAGGGTTTTTTTAACTGCAACAATACAGGTAGATAGATAGACACTTTATTGCACAAAAAAGAAGTTATAAGTATGTTTAGTAGTACAGCAGTAGCAGTATTTATATAGTGCTAAAAATTTGCATGAGTATTTTACAGAACTCTATCGTAACTTGAAATCATACAACAAAAAGGTCTTAAAGTTTGTAGTAATTTGGTTTCTTTTGGACAAGCTTTGGATTGTAATCTAGAGAGATTCAATACAAAAATAAACTGAATAAACCAATGGCAATGTCTTATTTAAATCATGCAAAGTATTATAAGCTAACATCATTCAGGTATATGAAAACAGAATACGTTTCTATCAGTCAAAAGCAGGCTGACTGCAGGTGGTCCGCTCGCCGGCCGCTGCGTGCGACGTCCGACAAGGGAACATGTTTCCAATCGTATACTCGATATGCTTGAATGAATCAGTGTAAGCAACACGCTAAACCTATCACGTCCATTTCAGAAAAAAAATATTTTTTAATTTGATATTTCAATTACATCGGGACTGAAAACGTCAAAGCTTAGGTATTTACATTATGTATTAATTAACCCCTCAGCCCAGCAAAACGAGACACAATAGATTTATTTTTTGGTATGTGGTCTTATGCGACCACCTGGCATCCAAATATTTAATAGAAAAATATTACATTAGACTTTTTCATACAAATTCATATCAACCTAGAGACTGATTATATTTAATAAATTCATGGGGCACTTGAATTTATCTTTGCGATTTTGATGTTGCTTCTACAGTACTTGACAGTTTCTGTACATCAGTACTTTATCATAGTAGATCAACCGGTATTTTTTTTCCAAAAAATCACACCAATCCAAGGTCGTACTATGGCAACAGGATAACGAAAATACATTATTTATTACATTGTATGACATCTATGACTCAAGTACATAATTGTTCGTGCTCATCACAGTCGGTCAGTATTCGAACTGACAACCGGAGCGAAAACGATTAAATATTTGTTCATCGTCATCATCATCATAGGTTATGGTTTTAGACTTTAGTTAAGTTCAGAATTGTATAGAATCTGTTCTGTAATTTAAAATATTAAGTGCGGAATTGTTGGGCTCTGTGGAGTATCTCAACTCCAAATACGTCTTATCGCTATTAAGGGCGGGGTCTCCTAACACTGGTGCATATAAGTACTTAAAAGGAGATCACCATCAAAGTCTATTTTTTGTAAACTGAGATACTGAATAAAAGTTTTATTAATATTATTATTATATTTATCATCGATTTTGCAGTTGATCAAACAATGAATTTATACAGGAACAAATTAATATACATATGTTACAAAATAAAGTATGTAAAGGTGATGTGGCTATTTAAGTCGTCCTAAAGAAAACGTTTTTAACTGAGAATAATTAACTTATTCAGAGCGTTGTGCACTTTGACTTTAGGATAGCATGTGAAAAATTTAAAGACATTAAATCTAATTCTAATCACCAGATACTAAGTAAGTTCCAAATCTAGACTTTTGTCTCAAATAGACCGTAGTGTACGATGAAATTAAACAAAAACATAACAGAATCGCACTAGCAAGTCAACGATCAAGTCTTGGCGCCTTTGTTTTGTTGATGTAAACGAAAGAGATCATGATTTTGATGGAAATGGTGCACCGGTGTTCAACAGAAATTTAGATTCCAGTCGGTAGGTCGACTAATACTTTGAAACTCAAGCTACTGTACCCGGATGTTTAGTTATAAAAGTGGAGTGCAATCCAGACAGTGCATAAGCCGTGTCTGTAAGACGCACACAAATTGTTACTTCCACTTGCTAGGTTTAATCAAGGGGGACACCCGCCGAGTCGCCGTGCGCGGACGGCGCAAATTGAGAATAATGGACCCCGCCGGTTTAGGGTTGAGGGAGATCTGATAGCGCGATTGCTCTTTCTTATCTGGTGGGATAAACTTTTCGGCGGTTGATTGTGTTTATTGTTGTATGGGAATCATGAGATAATTTTTAAAAGGCGGTAAATTGCTAGCCACATCTTTCGTATTAGATTTATGATATCGGAGATTACAAATTAATTTAAAATTAAAATAAAAAAAAAATAAAAAAAACCCATTAACCTGCCCAAACACACTAAGCACGGTAACTTTTCTTTTTTTGGGCAGAATTATTTTCCTATTAAGGGTTTTAGGATAGGCACTTATATAAATAGGTACTTAGATGTAGAGAATTAAGTATTTCTTTAATTAATTAGATTCAATAAACGTAAATCGCAATAACAAAAACCGTTTTTCATTCGCCGTGACACTGTTTAGCGGCATATGTGAAAAAGTATCAATACAATGGGCCCGTCATCATCATTTCAGCCACAGGACGTCTACTGCTGAAAATAGGCCTCCCCTAGTGACTTCCAAATTGGCCGGTTGGAAGCGGCCTGCATCCAGCGGCTTCCTGCAACCTTAACCAGGTCACTGTCCACCTTGTGGGTGAACGTCCTACGCTGTGCTTGTCAGTACCTGGCCTCCATTCTAAAACCTTTCTGCCCGTCAGTTCACGTAGCACGGGTAGCACGTATGCTATGTGATGTGCCCATTGCCACTTCAGCTTGCTAATCCTTCAGCTATTCAGCGACTTTTGTTCGTTTATTTTCGTTTGTTTGTTCGTTTTGTAGTTTGACCTCGCAAAGAAACACCGAACATAGCATAAATTAATATTAAAAAAACAATATTGGACAACATTACATACATTGCTCTGTTCCTATGATAAGTAGCTTAAGCACTTGTGTTACAGAAATCAGGAAGAACGACGGTACCACAACTCCTAGACAATATAAAAAAGTTATTTTTCTACATTGACCGACCGGGAATCGAACCCGGGACCTCTGAGATAGCGACACCAAGTCCGGTAACCTCGCCTCTCGGCTTCGGAGGTCGACAAATAAATGGAAGTTTATTTAACCCTATAGCGTCATTTAGGTTTGTTGCCTACAAATTCTTTACATAAGCCTGTAAAGTTTGAAAGTGTGGCGAACTAACGCGGAGTCATCTCGCGCCCCGCGGCGAGTTTCGGCTAAGCCTTGCATCGGTGATCCGCGTTTACGACCTCGTTAGCGCCAGTAATCGCGACGTTGCACGATCCGGATTACGCCTGTGCATTATTAGTGTTTTTATTGATTCACTCGGCTGCCGTCGTAAACTGAGATTATTATTCGCGACGCCCCCCTCTCTTCTCCAACCCCCTACGGCCCTCAGCCCAGTTGTTTTGTTACTTAATCGCGACGATAACAACATTTAACGACGGCTAGGTGACTGGCGAAATTCCGCTTCGATGTTTAGTGCTCATTCTATTTTCATTAACCATTTACCCACTTAATGATCCGGATCCTAAGGGAGTGATTCAATGACTTGAACCCATAAAATTAAACCTTAGCGTGACCTGTACACGTACAATCGATTGACGAGCTGAGATTTTGCCTAATTTATTTGCTCTTGAGGGGAAGCCTTCGAAAGCTTTGAGTTTGGTTAATTATTTATTTAATCAACAAAAACTTTACACAGCAATAATAAAAGAGTAATAATGATACCTCTCTGAAGTAAAATTGAATTTCTGACAAACTCCTTTCACACTATTTCATAACTCTTTCATAAATATTTAGTTATTATAAATCAGAAGATCGCTTACTGAGTCTTCAATTTTCAACCCTCATGTATCCTGCTATATATTTATAGGTACCTAGGTAATCATCAACAATCATGCCTGAAGGATTAGTTTACCCAGATGTCAAATTCTTTTAGGTAAAGCGACCGCAGCCGCCGCTACGCTATAGGCACGGTGAGCACGGTCACTCATGCTGGAGTCAGGAGCTAGGCTACGGTACTATAAATAGGTTCCCCCTAGATGGCCTCATACCAAACATTATATGCATTTCAGACCACAGGTAACTAGGTGAGATAGGTGTTTAGCTAAACCAATTTTGATAAATCTATATATATAAAAGAAAGTCGGGTTAGTTACACCATTCATAATTCAAGAACGGCTGGACCGATTTTTTAACCGACTTCAAAAAAGGTGGGAGGTTCTCAATTCGTCGGTATCTTTTTTTTTTTAGTTTTTTTTTTATGTATGTTCAGCGATCATTTGTTACTGCGTTGACCGATTTCGATAATATTTTTTTTGTTTGAAAGGTAATACTTTCAGAATGGTCCTATAGATGGATGGAATATATATTTGGTTAAATTCTGATGATGGGATCTATAAGAAAATCATCAAACATTGCATAAACTCCGTACCACGCCAACTGATTTTAGTATCTATCTTACCTATATCTCAGCCAAATGTAGACCGATTTCGATGACTCTTTTTTTAATGAATAGCTTATACTTCAAAGATACTATAATAATACATTTTTGGAAAAAATTTCACCCCTAAGGGTGGAAAAATAGGAAATGAAATCGGTGTTCAGCAGTTAAATTATGTTTGCACTCGTAAGATTTGTTTTGATTAGGATTTATCACTAAAATGGATGAAATAAGTTAATTTTATAAAAAAAATAAAAACCGACTTCAAAAAACTAAAACGCTAAAAATAATCTTAACACTTAAGTACCTAATCAGTTACTTTTGGAGTCGGTGCCAGTCAATGAGAGACCAATGTTTTCGTTTGCACCGACTCCAAAAGTAACTGATTAGGTGCTTAAGTGTTAAGATTATTTTAAGCGTTTTAGTTTTTTTATGATTTTTGGTTTGTTGGAATTGTCTCCGCCCCGAATAGCAGAATAACTAATAAAAAATCTGCAAAATTCACAAAAAAAAAAGGCGATACGAAGTTCGCCAGGACAGCTAGTCTATATAGATAAAAGAAAGTCGGGTTAGTTACACCATTTATAAGCCGAGAACGGTGATCTTTGATTTATTGAATTTGTCTTCACCCCGAATAGCAGAATAATTATAAACATGGAAAAATTCACGAAAAAAAATATGTAAAGGCGGTACGAAGTACGCCGGGACAGCTAGTTTTAGTATAAAAATAGATGGGTTCTTGGGAAAGAACATAGGCTACTACACTGCAGGCATGAAAAAAGATACTGGTGATAATTAAGGCAATAAATCCGACGGTGACGCATGTTTTAACAAAAACAAGAATTAATTGAAATTGATAGGAATGTAAACACACTAAACGTTAAGATGTTCGGATCGCGTACTAATTCTAAATAAATAGATATATCTAGTTTATTGTAGCATGCATTTTGAAAAATAAGAACGAACTTTTAGAATTATACAGCTTCACCACAAAGCGTAATCTTCTACCGGGTTTAGGCAGACGGCAAACTCGATAACTAGCTACGGCGACTCATCGGCAATTTGTATCGAGCGGGTCGATGCATGTTAATAGAGCCTATTGTGTGTCTGCGCTTCTACGAGATTATCCGCGGCGGCCGAGACGACCAATCTGTACCATGTGATACATCTCAATTTCGACGAGGGCTTAGCTTTCATTTTTATAAGAACATGCATTTGCACGAGTAAAAAATATTTATTAAATAAAATGTACCACAAAATAAGTAATTGAAATAGCTAACTCATACACGATAAAGCAATCCTCTCAATAAACCCTGTAGAGAGCTGAATTTATCGGTGTGTGTTATATGATTCAATGGAGAAGAAAATATAAGCTCACAAATGCTTTCTATAAATAAAATGTATTTTATGTAACATGTAAATACCATTGAATTTTTAATTTTCACAGTAAAAAACACCTGGGTGCAATCAAATCATGAAACTCACCGGCTTATTGGCGTGCTAAACTGCGAACCCCTAGCTGTCGGGTGGAAGAGTCAATCATTACCCGCTGAGGAGGTTAATTTCGGTAATCCGCTTTGGCACTCGCCTAAAATCTGGTTTCTGCGCCCGGTGCAGGCTGAGTAGATTACAGTCTGGGGCACAATGCCTCGCTCGTTCGAGAGGATAACATATAAAGGTATGTTTGTTAGACTGATACAGCAAGATGAATTTTATTCACTGCGATAGATCAATGCAAGAATTATGTTATTAGCTTAATTGCTCATAATACTGATTAACACTCTACTATGAGACAAAAACATCGAACATATGGCTGTGCTCCCTTGCATGGGTACAACCATCTTGCTAATTTCTACTGCCACACAATATAGGCTATTGTACTTACTTATTAAGCGTGTTTCATTTTAGACTTTATCATCAATTACTTACTTATGCATTAATTCTTGAAATGTAAAATGAATACCGTAAATCGAATGAGACTCAATTTCATTCAGAGAGACACAGAATTAGCAAACAATAATAACATCCAATCGCATTTCATCAAAATGTAATAAGCGGATTTTGCGTGGTCAGAAATCCTTCAATAATAATCAACATAATTCCCAATACACCGAATGGGATCAACGTTGGCGAATTCGGGTTATATTCGGACGAATCGAAACTCCCGGTGAAAATACCAAACGCGTGAGCCCTAAATTGGGGCAGTGTTTTAGCAGACACCTAATGGGAAAAGTGGATCAGTAGGCGAGCCCACCAGGCTGACTGACCGTAGGGACGAATAGGGTCGGTTAGTAGTGTAGTTAGTAACTTAAAATCAGAGTTGCCCTAGATAATCGATTCGATATTTTTATTTTAACTTCACATTACTTCATAGCTTGATAAGATACTAATGTGATAATAATATCATGAGGGCGGTAATAGCATCTTTTAGGGAAAATAATTTTTTTATGTATATTTCATACATTAAAAAAATCTTTTTAAAATTCAAATCAATACCGTCGTAAGTATAATACTAAAAAACAAAATTTATAAAATTTTGCTGTCAGGTGTACACTAACAAATACTTTTTATACTTAATGTCAAATTAAAAATATTTAATAAAATACCTTAACAGATAATATTAAAATAATGAAATAGTTTCGTAGTCTTAAGTTGATAAGGTCAAAAAGTCAGAAACACATACGGTTTAAAATTAAACTTCGTACATTTATTTATTGATTGACACGCGGTCTTATGCGGCCGCTTGGCTTTTAACTCCTGTAACTTTACAACACGAATTTTTTTGTGTTTTTCATATAAAAGATATTGAGTCCATGGAGATGACATTTATCCAAATGCACAAAAGAATCGAATAGAAGTACTCGAGTCAGGTGGCACACGGTCGGCCGGCCGCGGTCGAATCAACATTTGCCGACGGATCGAATTACCACGGCGCGTCACCGTAACGTAATTGATTCAGCGTCTGGCCGGCCGACACGCCTTTTTGTCTCTCGCTCGGCAAAAATTTTAAATCCATCATCGCTAATTCGATATTCTCAGTACGGTGCGCTTTAGGACCCGGGGCGTGAGCGTGATTGATACACTTAAGCAGAAAGCCGCTGTTTACACGGCGGTGAAGTTTACGTCGGGGTGTGCATGTGCTTGGTTTAACCTTACTTTTTTTGCAGTAACGTGCCGAGAAATCTCATTTTTTCTAGTTGTATGATAATCATCGTTAAATAGTATTGGAATTTTTATATTTCCTTGTTATTTATCCGACCAGAAGAAATGTTTGTGCTTTCAATTTAAATTTCATAAAGAATATTAGATTTTTATAAGTCTCAAAACAATATTTATATAGTAAATTTTTAGATAGTTTATAGGTGTAATAAATACATTGTGGCGAAATCATATACATTGACTACTCTTTCGACATCTTAAAACTATTATTGTAGCACATTCCAACATTTAAAAAGTACCTTTCATTGGCACGTTACATTCAACGACGCTAAATAAAACACAGAACACATCAAGATGCGGTCCATGCGCCGGCTCACATGCAATTGAACGCCAGCCGACGTGGAAACAGATACGCGCGAGACCATTCGCATATCGAGACATGCAGTACAAACATTCATGTATATTGTGAAAATGAGAATATTCGAATGCCGAGACAAGGTTTCAAATACTGCAGCATGCAAACGCATGTCGGACTCTGTATGAAAAAACAGTGTGTTTCTCAGTATATGCAATTCAAATCGAAAACCCCTAAAGTCGTAAATTGCATTCTCACTAAGAGCTTTATGGTAGGTATTTACCGTTGGGGGACGTAATTTTTTAATTTTATTTTTACCTAACATTCGCAGCGAGCATGTTTTGTTACGTCATGTGCCAAAATCAGTGATAATCTGGCTCGTTGTTCGCTTGTTCGCGTGTGTACACTCCAAACAATGTGAGCCAACTAAGAGCGATTTCCTCACAGTTGACGTTAAATATGTTTAAAATAACAATGATAAATTAAATTAAATCGTTCAAAGTTGAACAGTTATAATAATAACTTTATTAGAGATTGAACTAAACAAGTAGGTGCGTTTATTTATATTAACAACAGAGACTATCAGAACAAGATAGACCAAACCTTTAAAGTAACCGAGTGACGGCATTCAAACTCATCTCAAATAACAAAGTCATCTGATTTGACTCGCAGTGTGACAGCGTGCGCTACACGGAACAGGCGCCGAGACCAAATTTTTTTTTCTTTTTAAAATGCCATCTTGCGTTGTAAAGAAGTGCAAAAATTGTTCCGAAAAGCGGAAACGAGGTAGATTAGTTTCATTTCACAGCTATATAATATTAAAAATTATCGATTACGAATTGTTTTCTTCGAAATCATAAATATCTCAATTTGAAACACAAAACCTCAGTATGGGCACTCTGTGCTGCCACTATTACAGTAGCGCGAACTCTCCCCTCTTAAGCAAATAGCTAATTTAAAATTAAAATTAATGGATTTATTTATTACACGACTGCCTAGAAAAATATTGTATGTTTTCAGGATTAATTTATGTCAGTTTTGATTTTTATTTCGATTCTTAGCAAGAGTAGTCGATTTTCTAAGTAGATTTTTTATTTTTATTTGAGTCGATACTGCCGTATAGTCGGCCAAGAAAGTGGTCTATCATCCTTCTAGAGGTCTAAAAATTTTATTACCGAAGCTGTTTTCTCTGTTTACGAACTAATGTCACGTACATGTTATATGAAATAATTAATAGAATCGTTAGAAGTAATTCAATCACAATATACTTAACAGTTTGACGTCTTTATTTTATTTTTATTTCAGTGCAAAAAGAGGTTTTCCTCTGGTTCCCATTCGATGAAACTCAAGGCTTAAAAAGAAACCCAAACAGGTTGGTCGTAAGTGTCATCCCAAAATCGCAAAAGTACAACAAGTTGTGTATCTGTGGCTGCATGCAAGTGGCTTATTGACCAAAGAATTTATCACCTAAAATAACTACTTGACCGCACATTTCATTGACTTGATGTAATTTGATCAATTTAAATATAAGCGATAATTTTAATTTAGTATTCCAATCGATATTATTAATTTATTAATCTAAGTATATTACAATTATTTCACACATAATGTACCTATATTTAATTTAGTTAATATTTGCATGCATGGAGGATTATTACCTGGCAAGGTATGTGCACCTTTTTTAATGTAACATCTTTATACCAACCTTTTTTTAACACGATATGATAAAGCGATATATCGAGACCAACTGTAAAAATATGAAAGATATAGGCGCCATTTTGAATCGCCGTGCCGGTGACGTCACATATTAATATGATCGCTCTTTCGATAAAAATCATAATGGTGGCTATATCTATCATAATTTTACAGTTGGTGTCGATATATCGCTAAATCATATCGTGTTTTGGTGCTCATGCCAGTATAGGGAGGCTGGTACCCAAGAAAATGTTGTAATTCACTTCTAAGAAACCACAGGACTTCGAATTCATGCTGTGTGAGATGTGATTGAAACATTGCTTATGTAAAAACTAGCTTTTATATATTGATTTTTTTAAATAGCGTACTCATTGACTTATATATTACTTCGTAAGGACAGGGCGGACCGCACGTCAGGCTGTTGCCTATAACCGGGCCCTACTCTGACCCTACCTAGGGCCGAAGTGACGTAGTCAGTGGTCGGCTGTCATCGGGAGCCGGTGTCCTAATAAAAAATAATATGCCTAGATTTTCTTTTAAGAATTGTGTTAATTACGACAGAAAGTACACCAAAAATAATTCTAATATTACATGTCACCGGTAAATCGTAAATTTGATAATAATTAATCTGATTTACATTACTTTAATAATTTTTTATCGTCCTTGTCAATTAAACGAAGCGACGCCATATTTACCGCACGAATGTCCGATATAACTTTGTAGCGGCGTGCATTAGTTCTACACTGTGAACACTATCATGGTTATAGGCGATGTCATACAAATATTATATTTTATGATGATAAAATATCTGAAGTTTCGATTTATCTAATATTTAAGAAAATCAAACTAACGTGAGTTTTAACGTAGTAAGTGTATTTATGATGATAAAATATCTGAAGTTTCGATTTATCTAATATTTAAGGAAATCAAACTAACGTATGTTTTAACGTAGTAAGTGTAAAGTACAAAAAAAAAACTACGTTTTTAAGTAGATTTTCTACTGATCCTTGGAAAAATGAAACATGGTGTCGTATTTTTATTTAAGCAAGCAAAAAGTTATACATATTTACTATGATAATTCTTTAAATATTCTATAATATAAAATAAGAAAAGTTTTTTTACTGAGTTTCTCTTTAATTATAAGCCGCTCTGACAAGGTTACATCTGTGATGCGGTTTAACACTTGACATTATAGTCTAATAGATGGCATTAGTGTGTCATGTATGGCAAAAGCGCAATGTGAATTGTTCTGTCAGCCGTATCTTTACTTTTTAAATCAATGAGCGTACTCGTTGAGGTTCTTTATAGTCACAAGGTTTTTAGACTCCAAAATAAAATAAGTAAATAAGTAGTCTTTTTATTTTCAAAGTTCCTAAACTCCATTAATTTATACAATTTCATTTCATTAAAATTACAAGAAATGATACTTTCCAATTCCATTTTACCCCACGATCGGGGTAAGACATCTAATCATTGTAACATTACACACACATTAGTATTCGTGTACGTACACGGAGGTCACGAAAACAGCGAGAACAACTGACTTCAATTGATTATTTTGACGGGTTCTGTCTAACTTGTTCTGATAGTCTCTGACTAACAAGGAAAATTTTTGCATCTATCATTATTTACTTTTTTGCATGATTCGATCAATTAAAGTAAGCATAAACAAATAAGTATTTGAATCAATCAAGTTAATAGTGTCTTAGGTCTATGTTAGATTAACTATGATGAATTAGTTGGTATAATCATTGATCCTGTTAGTATTGAATAAGATCTTAGTTAACTAAGGGCCGATTTTTCAACAGCCAGATAACTTTTATCCGACGAATAAAATGAACGTTTTAACACATTTTCTATACGAAAGCTATCTACTTGTCAAACTTTATCAAACTCCATCTTTTTCGATGTATCTAACATCATGACAGCGTATGGAGAACAGATACTTGGTCACAACAGTCACAATCTTGTTAGGAGCAACAAAATTGTTTTAGTTTTAGAGTGTACCTACTGACTGCACGATTGCTCGCTTTGCATCACTTTACATTAGGCCTCGAAACGCCGGTCCTTTACGTTTTACGTTTAGTCAGCGAGAAACAAACTTTACTGACAGACATTTGTTGCCTTGATAAGCGATTGCTCGAAGATGAATTATAACTAAGAACTCTTTCATTTCAAATCCATAATAAATCAAGTCTAACAGCACTCGACAGTAATATTTTAAAATTTAAGATGCATGGCATTCAATCTGCCTAGTGTTAAGTATCTACGAATTTATATTGAAAACAATATAGTAATCCTTACCTCAGTGATAGTTAAATTGTATGTAGATATAACTTTATTAGTATTTTCTTATTGAAATTAAAAAATAAAATCTGCTTCATAGATTATTATTAGTAAGATAGACTTCGATTGTTTTTTACAATTTCGATGTTGACCCCACCCATAGTGTAACTTTGCAATAGATATTATTTGTATTTGTGTTTGAACCAACATGACAATTCCATTTCCCATAATTGTATTGCACTTGTTCGCAACTGACCTCATTTCAGAAAAACAAAAGTCATAAAATAAACTTCATATTAGTTTTCTAAAAGAATGAACTGGATCGTTGTATGCATTTCGAAATGAAAAACCACTGGGAAGCCACCTGGGGGACGGAGTGCGCAATATTGCGGGATTCGATTTAAACTACGATAGGTTTTAACAGGCACGACCAATTCAAGGAGTCAGCCAAAATAAAAAAATATTAAATCTGGGTTTAAAAAACAATACCAATATTTAGAAAATGCTTATTAAAATGTGACAGTCTAGGATAAAAAATGAGTTGGGAATAACTGTCGAAATTTTTATTCGTGTCTGTTTCATGAAAAGTTTGACCTACCGTTACTTCACAAACACAACCTGAACAGTATTACATTACAGAATATAACTATAAACAAATAGAAGTAGTGCCGCACGGTGTCGCTGAAGGCTGTCGCTCACTTCCGGTGGCGGCGGATGTTGACAATTTACACAAACTGACTTAATTCTTTAGCGGTACAGTGCAGTGGCTTAAGCCTTGTTCACAAATATCATAATTTAAAGTTGAGACATTTATAAGGTTAGACTTTGGAGCCAAACCGCAAGATATGGAACCCTTGTGACTGCAGATTATCACAGTTATTTTATTCGCAGGTTCACAGTAAAGTAGGATCACTAGTTGACCAACTTATTAATGTACGTAATGATGAGATTACTTTTAAGTTTGTAGCTTAAACCCGTATACAAAAGAAGGCCTAATGTTTCACATCTGATGGTAAGTGATGAGAGCATTTAGCATCTAATGTGGGCTAAGACCAAACGAACATGAAACCAGAGTAAGAACAAGAACATTCTTTGCTTGATATTTTAAAATGGACCAAGGCGTTTGTGTCAACCACGAGCACAGGCATATACCGCGTCTCCGCGTCGACAAAGGGCTGATATTGATGTATAATCTTTATAATCTATTTTTTTTTTCACAAAGCCCTTTTTGCGTAAATTGACAAATTCGCAAATTGTCAAGCGGTCGCAATCTGCCAAATTCGCAAATTGTCAAATTCGCAAAATGTCAAATTCGCAAATTGTCAAATTCGCAAAATGTCAAATGCGCAAATTGTCAAATTCGCAAAATGACAAGTTTCCAAAATGTCCAGTTTTTTAGGTTTAATAATAAAAGTCAAGTAATTGGCAGAACTTTTAATCAATAAAATGGCAAGGTTTTTTTTTAAAAATATGAAACCATAAAACCGTAATATAAAATCAACATCAAAATCCTAATATTTTCATGTTATATCAAATCAACAAAACAAAAACAAATGTTTATAGATAAGTCTTTGTATATAAAGAATCGTGTGTTTTTTTAAAGAAGGTTAAGAAGGTTGGCACAATAGGTTGAATCGCCGCCCAGTACCGAGTATCAAATCAACAAAACAAAAACAAATGTTTATAGATAAGTCTGTATATAAAGAATCGTGTGTTTTTTTTAAGAAGGTTAAGAAGGTTGGCACCATAGGTTGAATCGCCGCCCAGTACCGAGTATCAAATCAACAAAACAAAAACAAATGTTTATAGATAAGTCTTTGTACAAAAAGAATCGTGTTTTTTTTTTATAAAGACGTAAAAACTTATTTTTTTGGAAAAATTGCGTAATCGATATTTTGTTCTTCTTCCAATTTTTTTAGATATTTTTTATACCTAACTTCAAACTGAACATCTTTCAACCTTCTTTTGCTCTTCATACGTCTAAACAAGGAATCTCTCATTATACGATCCCAACGATTGGCTTCCGTCTTGAGCTTGCAAATGAAATAGTATAAGTTTGGTTTCTTAGGTATGCGGCGATTCAACCTATTGTGCCAACCTTCTTAACCTTCTTAAAAAAACACATGATTCTTTATATACAATGACTTATCTATAAACATTTGTTTTTGTTTTGTTGATTTGATATAACACGAAATTATTAGAATTTTGATTTTGTTGTTGATTTCATATTACGGTTTTATGGTTTCATATTTTTAAAAAAACCTTGCCATTTTAATGATTAAAAGTTCTGCCAATTAATTACTTGACTTTTATTGTTAATAAACCTAAACAACTGGACATTTTGAAAACTTGACATTTTGCGAATTTGACAATTTGCGCATTTGACATTTTACGAATTTGACAATTTGCGAATTTGACAATTTGCGAATTTGACATTTTCCGAATTTGACAAATTGCGAATTTGACAATTTGCGAATTTGGCAGATTGCGACCGCTTGACAATTTGCGAATTTGGCAATTTGCGCATAAAGGAAAGAATAACTTCTCTAACTAAATATATCAAACCAATGACAACACTCGGATAGTAATGCCGTATAAAACAAACATTTTACTGCATATATGAAACAGCCCTTAGCTGTGAAACGTTATTATCCCGCCTACCGCCGTGTCACACTGCCCCTTTTATCGACCGTTTCCCTTTGATGCATAAGTGTGGCAGAGAACCTATAGATTTTTTTTCCAAAAAAAAGGTAACTTACCTAGTTATACAGAAAATTCTTTGTCGTTGAGCACATTAGAAACAATTGACATAATATTCAGACCAATTAAGATACATTTATAAAACTTGGTGCTATAACAAGCAATATTGTTTTGTAATGATGTTTTTTGCTTGGTGTCTAAAAAAGCATAGCTTTAAATTAACTGTCAGAAGCCCCTGACTAGACCTTACGACTAGAATCAAGCGATTGGACGGGACCAACTTGTAACGTGCCGTCCAAACTACGGAGATGGTTGCGATAAATGTAGTCGGAATAGTCAGCCATCCTCTCACAACCACGGCGTGGATTGCTCAACTTGCCATCAATGATCTACAACAGTATCTACCATAACATTCATATCACCAAAACTTCTAAGAGTAAAAAAAGCAAATCAATTTTGAAACGACATGCAGACTCACAAAACGATAACAAACTGCAGTCGCATGCGATGTCCGTTTCATACAGTGTCCGGTTTCTGTTTGAGTTCGGACACACTCTCCCATACTAACTAATTATACCTTCGGGCGGCCGCCTTCGTTCTTCGCAAACTTTGAAATGAATCGCTCAACTCCGTTGCGGTTTGTCCCGCCGCAAAGGGTACAATACTTAGTAGAACTAATTTTCCGTGTTCCCGGTTGGAATGCGTTTTGGAAATTGGGTCACTATGTAATTGGTAAGATGTACTGGTGCAAAATTGACAATCTTAATACGTATTAAGTAATATTGAAATCTAAATTCACAAAGAACACTTTTTTTTAAATAAAAATGAATTTTATAGTCCGGTTTTAACTTACCTAAGACTTTCGTTATATCCTCCGACTCTTACTAATATAAAAAATGTGTCAGTTTGTATATTTGTTACTTAAACGCTTTAACTGCCAAACCGAATTAGATGAAGTCGCGGAAAAGCTTAGCCACTATATAATGTTTTTCCTAAAATTAGGAGAAACAAAATTGGGATGCAGTAGGTATTGTATCAAGTTATGACAACATTGTATGTATAAGCGATTTGTTTTATGTATGTGTACTTAAACGATGAACAGTATTTGAGTAAATAAATAAAGTATACTGGCTTGTAAACAAATGCGACCGCCTACTTTTTCACTATATGTAAAAATATAATAAAATATACCAATTCGTATTATTTTTAATTTCGTATTATTTTTTATTGTTTTTTTTTTACTGTAAAGGTACCAAACAATATTTTTTTCTGCTTACTTCTCTTCATTGATTTCGAATAGTATTTTAACAGGCTTTAGTGATCGATAAGCTTTAGTTTAACATTATCTTGTGCTGGAATTAACCTGAAATTCATCGAAGTAATTTTGACAACTTTTTGCCAATTTTATTTCTACAGGGAGTTTTGTGTTATGATAAAGTTGCAATTTTTATTGATTGAATAGGTTTAACGGGAAATAAAATATAAAACGGACAATACAATAATTTTAAGCTAAAGCGCTCGATTACGTAAGTTTGTTAAAATTGTTTAAAATTAGTAGGGTATAAGGTTGGTATAAATTTTATAGCACGCGAGTGTAAATTTCAATGACGAAATAAACACAAATAAGTACACAACTTTTAAGTGACAGCTGTACTGTATTACCTACTTATTCGACGCTTAATTAAAACTTCTCTTTAATAACGCGTGTTAAATAAAAAAAGGATACTCAACAACGTTTTAAGATTAATTTACACATGTTTCTTAAATTTAAGTTGAAGTAGCGAATTTATTAACATATTTTAAGTTTAATAGGGCTCTCAGGCCTTCAGTTCGAGAGCCACGTTTTTGATAGATAATAATTACAGACCTTTTAGTAGCACTGGCAAACCAAGAGCTAATTTAAACGTCATAAAAAATCGGTTATTAAAAATTAAGTATGATTCCAACTCCCACATCGAAAACATTATCGTTTCGACGGGTTATCTTTTTGTTTAGAATCTATTTTATTTACGAAGTGTGGATTCTTCTCTAGAACTCCAGGTGTATATGTCTATGTGTAAATTATATGTCGTTCTGTGAAATATATATCGTTCTGTGGAAATGTGTAATGTACTCTGTATGGTGTGCAATAAATAGTATCTATCTTATGTCTACACAGTAAGCCGATTAATCGACAGAGACATGGTTCAGGGTATGGAGATCGCCGCCATAAACGTTTTATACTAAAATTTAAATAATATAATGCTTTTCTACACAAGCACTACAGCAGTAACTGATCGCGACCGCGATCGCTACAATGAGCACAAGATGGTCGCTTTGGTTTGTCTAAAGATTTAGTTTAGTTAACACACTAATAATTGTCATGGTCATGAAGTTACAATAAATGGTGTAGTAAAAAACAATCCAAGGGCTGAAATATGAGTGACGGTTTTACTGATATAAGCCACAAAACAACAGCGATAATATCAAAAAATACCAGTCTATTACTAGAACAACGCTGGCACGTGGACGTAGCGCTGTTGATTTTCGTTTCATTTCTTCGCGTTTTTCAAAAAGATCGACCGTCTCATCTGTGTACTAGCTCGGGGGAACGAATGTTCTATCTAATTAACTTTATCATAAAGCGCCGGTTATTGCCTTGTCGGCTCGGACGGTTTAATCGGAAACTCTCCGATATTATGCCGTAAGATTTTTCGTTACCGGATTAAGCTTACTACGCTTTCTTTGTACAATGAAACTGCATGCAATATTATCTGCACAATTTTCTTAGTTTAATATCCAAGGTGAATTTCCTTTATTTTTTATTTTTTAATTAATATCGTCACTGAAATTGTTTCAAAAGCAAAGCTTCAAAAAGATTACTTATTGGCTGCCGAGTTATCGCATGAGACCGCGTAACAATCCGCGTTCTAGTTTTGTAGTACCATTTACTGAATGATGAATGTGAATGAATTGCAGTGTGTTTTGTATGAAACATATAAATACTGCGATAGTCGCCAAGATACTTAAGTCGTTGAGTATTGGATACTTACCAGTGTTATGTAAGAAGTTACTGTTATGTTCCGTCAAATATAATTATTCGTAACAAAAGCACATGCAAGTGAAATTGATTTATTTCATTAAAAAATAAAAATTACAACTGATCCTAAAAAAATGCTGATAATATCGATCGTAATAAATTATTCCACATAAATAATAATTTGATCTTTTATAGAAGATTAAAAAGACTTTAAAATTTTGGACGAAATCTTGATAAGTAATTTATTTCTAATCAACTGAAAACAGTGTAGAATATAATTAAATAATTTGTTTTTCCAGACTACAAATTATTCTTATAGTAGAAAAAGTTATGTCGAATCTGCTAAGACATTTTACACGACATCTTATGCAATTGAAGAATGCAGATATGTCGATTTATCAACAAAAGACTTTATAAAATTGTACAATAAATCTTCTAAATAACGGATGCATTGTGCCTACCATTTTATTTTGTACATACTTACATGATAGAAACATTCTGTAGCACATAAATATTAATAACGTTTGCGGTTGTAAATTGCAACTACTTTTACCCTTTGAAACAGGCCATTAATGGCTAAATCCGAAAATTTTAGTATCACTTCGTTAGCGCGAACTGGACCGACACCGCGAATCTAGCGGCTAATCAGAGCAGCACACGGCCCTTGTCATGATTATCCCGAAACCGATGATGGGACTCGTAAACCGGCTGCCGTAAAGTGGCGGAGCCGCCGCCAATCTGACAAGTGAATTACCAACAAACTCTGTTTATTAGTATTACACTTGTTATTTGGATGTAGTATTACTCGATCTATCATGTAGTCAAATCCATATTTTAAGTGTAACTAGTCCTAGAGACTAGTTTTCATGTGTTAAATTAATAAATATTTACATATTTATTATTATTATTATTTTATACAGGGACAATATTTCCACAAAACATTAATCACAATAAAACCAAGTGATACATTCTAAAACAAACTGACGGTTAACATATCGTAGGATACAATGCAGAACTTACAAAACCGAAATTATTTTATTATCTGTCAAAAGCAAAACCATTAACAAAGAGTTACACCATAATGAGAACATATCCGATCCGTATATTATTGTAAGACGATTATTTCTATTGCAACCATGGTAATTGCTTTGTCAATGTCAGCGTGCCGAACAGGGTCCATTACACTGGTTCATAATTTTATAACATCTACTAGTAGATGTTATGGTTTTGCAATATATCATTGAGTATTGAGCAATTTCGCCATTTATTCCCAGCCTACAGAATGAAAAGGAAGTCTAAAAGATAGGCCTTAATCCCAAGAAAGCCCAAAGCTTAAAAAATTTGGTTACAAAAGGAAAGCTCGATTTGAGCTTAATTCCTCAAAATACCTTATATTACGCCTGCTGAACGGGTGCCCTTCGGCATGCCTAAAATTTTTAGTTCTAATTTAACATGGCCGAACCGTATTGGCCTAAACTTATAACGTAAAATTATTGTTAAGCCTAACAGTTGTTTTGCCACTATTATAGTTTGTTCTGAGAATCGAAAGCACTAATTTTAGTGCATCTAATTTTAAATGCACTAAACTAAATTGGCATAACTTTCTTTCGGCATTACGACGATTTCACTTCAATAATAGCGCTAATAGCGAGGCGGCCCGCGGGCTGAGGAGCAGGGACCTTTAACGCACGCCGCCGCGGCTGAGGCTGGCGAAGCCGAAGCTGCGGTGGTGGGCGAAAGCCATCTGCGACGATAAGCTCGCGTGGGACCGCCAGAGCCCCGCAGAGTCGGAGCCGTGACAGAAACTATGCATGCTGCATGTTGCATGCTTGCTTGAATGCTGCATGCTTGCTTGAATGCTGCATGCTTGCTTGCTTGCATGCTGCATGCTTGCTTGCATGCTGCTTGCTTGTCTGCATGCATGCATTGCTTGCTTGTTTGCATCTTTGCATGCATATTTATATTAAATTGTTTTATACTTTTGTGCGTTTTAATTTAATGCGAATTACTATTTAGTAATTGTAAGTAGTAGGGATTACAAATTGTTACGCCTTATGTCACATTTGGCAAGTTACAATATAGCGATAAAAAGTTAGGCGAAGTGAAATTAGACTAAACACAATTAGGAAAAGTAAAAATTAGGCTGCCTGTTTGTGTGCCATTGCCAATTAGAAAAACAAAAAATATGGCGACCCAATATATCCTCTTGCTAAACACCTGCCAGAGAACGAATTACGTTGGTCAACCTGGAGGTCACTAAACCGTCTTTGTAAGCAAGTTGAATACTGTAGGAAAAATATGGTGAAGTGAAGTCTCAGTTACAGAGCGGATGAGACTGTGGAGCGGACCCATAGGACACTTACTGTTCAGTCCGTAGAGGTCTTCAAACTCTAGTTGGAGTTGAATAACGAGTACCATTGATACAAAAGAAGAAGGTACAGAAGATTTAGCTAGATTTTCTGTTGTTTAATATTTAAACAAACAAGCTAATAGCAAGGTTGTAAAAATACAGCACATTTTAATTACTTACCATAAATTCGAAGTGTTGTAAACGCTAAGTAAAATTAAATCTGATAACAACAAAACTTTTCAAATCATAAAATTAAAAGGAAAGTGTTACTGTGTAATAAATTTGTTTGACGCCAACAAATCGCTTTTAATTCTACTTCATACTAAATTTATAAATACTAAAGCAGGAGTTAATAGCCATTCACGCCACGTAATAAATCCTAATGAACAAAGGTTTATGCTTTTAGAAATTTAAGAGTTGGGCAACTTGATAGCAGCATGGCGTCAAACAGACTTCTAGTTAAGCACATATCCAAATATATTTTTATCCCGGATTTTTTAATGAAATTTATTATCAAGAAGATAGTAATGAGAAACGAAGAAAAAAAGTGTAGGTAAATAACAAAGTTCGGAAAACCTAAAAATTGAAAATAAGAAATAAATTTTCAAAAAAAAACTAAGTATTTACTGAAATTTAAAAGTATGCGACCTTAGGGCAGTTTTTTAAATTTTTAAAAGCATGCACAAATTATTATCTAGTGAAAACAAAAGTAATATATCATTTGCTTTTATTGTAATAGCTTAAATCTTTTAAGTCCTCATATCTCGGATTGGTAGTCACATAATCACAGTCTAATCTCAAACTATTCAAAGTAAAAATTAAGTTTTCTGAATTAAATTCTCAGAAAGAATATACGGGCAAAGTTTCTACTTCCATTGAAGATAAAATTGAGCGTCTGACGGAGGCTATCGGGTGTGGATTAATAATAAAGGAAGAGGCAAGAACCAGCCCGGATTTCAGACTTTCGCCAGACTTTGAATATATATCTGACACAAAATATGACTATCGAAAAAGAATCACTATTACAGGAGGAATTATTAGCACTGAATGAGTAAATATGGTGGCTCAACTTCACCAAAATTCAAAATTTATGATTTTTTTATTTTCTTTTGTACTATTTACAGATGAGATTATGAACAAGAAAAGTTTTATTGAACACAATTTAAGAAAAATACATCATATTTAAAACATTACATGAAGAGCAATCTAATGTGTCGAAAAAGTTTATTTATTTTCAGAATGGGCTAGTTTCCTAAAAAAATCTAATTAGTTCGTCAGTTGGATTAACAGAAAATATTGGACACGAATTTTTTTTTTTCTAAATCAAAGAAAAAATTATAAAGATATAGCCCGTTAAAGTTCCGCGTAACGTCACGCCTTGCGACACTTTTTAGCAAGGCGTGACGTCACATGCTCACTTTGATGCGCTTTATCTTCGTCATTTTTTGTTTGATTGACAAAATAAAAAATATGGGTTCAATGATTTTTGATAATCTAACTGACGGACTAAATAGAATAATCTTTTTTTGATCTAGGAAACTAGCCTATTGCAATCACACTTGTTTAATATTTAGTGTAGACTACGGCGGTACATACACTTACACATAATTATGTATTTTCGAGTACCTACTAAAACTACGCACCAAACCAAAACGGCAACGGCGGAAAAATCACAATTCCTTCCGAAATAAATGAAAATCTTAATTTAAATAATGGTACTCAATATGAAACAATCGAACCTACAGAAGAGCTGTTAAAAACGTAGCAAATTGTTTTAAAGTTTTTAACATCTCGCCTTTCAAAAGAAAATTCAGAGCGCAACATAGGCAATAACTCCCAGTTATCGAGAACAAGTTACAAACTTACTAAGTCCATAAGGAAATAATAAAAGTATCAGTTGCCCTCGCAAGTATCGGAGCACTGGAGGAATCAAACAAACGACTAAAAGTTCTTTAAACTCGCATCGGACAGCAGGGGTGGCTCCAGTCGTTATTATTAGCTATCTTTGATGAGATAAACTTGGAGGGTTTAGTACTATAGCAATTTAGTACATTATGTTTGAGTAAATGTATAGTAGGTAGGTACTAGGGATACGACGAGAATTAGTCGGGCGTATGGGATGGAAACGTAAATGTACGGTCGCCGGAAAAATAAGACATCTTACTATAATCTATACATATAATAAATAATTTTATAAATGTGAAAGTCCGTATGTTTGTAATTTAATCACGTTTCAACAGGTGGGTGGATTAACCCATTAATATCTAAGCGATCTCATGAGACCGCATAACAATGGAATTTCTATTGTCTCCTTTTCGTATGCTTCATAAGTTAAGCTATAATTTGGCACACATATACACCATGTTCCTGAAGATATGTATTGACTTTGAAAAATGCCTTTATAGCTTTTACTATATTATACAGCTTAGTTTTTAGATTATTTGTAATTTTATTTATTTAGTTGTGCAGTGAAAAAGTGTATTTATCTGCTTTAGGCCATTGAGTGCAATCAAATAATACATACTAGGTATAAATTTCATTGCCAGCTTAGGTAGAGTATTACTGAGTAAGTAATTTATATTCAAGCATTTTATTTGTATGAAAATTTATAACTTTAAAGAAAAAATAACAATTCAATGGTCAGAATAAGTGGTCAAAGTTAATGCATATTCTCAGTAACACAGTGCATAGGATTTAACAAAAAGGTGCAGTAGAACTTTATGGGATAATTCTACTACTCAAATAAAACAGCTTTTTCTATGGGATCAACATCAAACTCAAAAAACATATTCACTTCTCCATACAAACTGATGTCAGCTGGTCGGCGATTTATTTTAGTATGGGAAAGTATATTATACAAGGGATAATTTTTATACTATACTATATTTGACTTAGTATCTACTCGTGGTAAAAAACAACTTTGCCCAAGAAACTACATAATTACCAATTTAAACTGTACGTTTGCCGTCCGCGTTCATGTTAAGAAATTATCATCATCATTTTTAGGACTTCTACTGCTGAACCTCCCCCATTGACTTCCAGATTTAAAATAGTTTTCATAAAATTGTCACTAAGACCTCAATTATGGTTCAAAAAGTAAGCCGTGTGAATTCTTTAACATTGCTTTAATATAATAATAAATATTTACAGACATTATATATATATATATATATATATATATATATATATAACAAAGTCGGGTTAGTTACACTATTTATAGTAACGATTCATTATTACTTAGTCCTTAGATTGACGTACGACTGATATTTAACTATTGTTTAAGAATATAATTTGTAATAGACTACCAAGAACTCGCGAAAAGTATGACTTTTCACCACTCATATTCGAAAAACCTAGTAGGTATACACAGAATACTCAGAAAAATAGTGAGAATAATAAAATTTCAAATTATAATTTTAATATTGCTTCTGGACTTAAATTTGCCAAAACGTACGCGTTGTAGTCGTCATACTCTGTACATCACTAGTATCACTAATATCTTAAATAAAAGTAAGTAACTAATCTTACATGAAATAACCTAAAAGTAACCTTTAATTTATCAATCAAACTGTTATACACATTCTTAAATTTGCAATAAGTCTTGTATTCATTTCATATTCGTATTACTATTCATCGCTCACTATTTATCTCCTAAAAGGATTATACGTTTTCTAAGGGAAAATAAAAACAAATTTGACAGCCCTGAACGCTACTGAGCCGTTGCCAATGCAGACACTAAGTCTTATTACAAACTTAGCCAGCGCTACACAACTTATAACTAGCGTGAGATATCAAGTTACAATTACCGAAGGTGTTCGCCGGATGAGCGGAATGATGCTTGAATTTTTAATTTGTACGAACTTCCAAAAAGGAATAATGGAGTATCTTTGTAAGCGAATCACACGGTCGAATGTTTTTAATTTGTGGAAGGAGTTTTTTTACTTATTAATTTATGGAGTTCAATCGTTATTGTGTCAACCCTATTACCTAATAGGGTTATTCTTCACTTGTTAGAATTCAAATACTGGACAGCTATCGCTAGCAAAAATAAAAAGTCTCTGCTTGAAAACGTTAGTGACTGTATTCGTGACAAATGTCCATAATCTATACAAGGTGTTAATAAAATAACGCAAAACCTTTTAGGGGGTGATTCTACTGCTAAAATGCAGTAACTTTTTCTATGAGGCCAACATCGCAATCTCAAAAAAACTCGATAGTTTTTTTGAGATTGCGATGAGAACGTCGATACGTTTCCATACAAACTGATGTCAGCTGGTCGCAGTTTAGTATGGGAAAGTGTACGTATATTTTTGCAATTTCGATGTTGGCCTCATAGAAAAAGTTACTGCATTTTAGCAGTAGAATCACCCCCTAAAGGGTTTTGCGTTATTTTATTAACACCTTGTATACAGGATGGCCAGAAAAGTGACATCCAAAAAATTTTTTTAAGTTCCTCGTGTTGAATCACCCCTATGAATGTTCTACGATTTAAGTATAATTCGATTTTTTTATGAATTATTGCAACCGGATCAGTTTAAAAAAATTCTAAAAAAGGAGGTTTTTTTCCTTTTTTTTTTCTTACAGCTAAATCTCTATGAACTGTGCATTTATGCATAAAATAAGCAGCCTCTAAACTTTAATGGAAGTTTCTACAAAACTGACCTAAAGTTAAGAATTTATGTTAAGTGAGTTATCATTTAAATTTTCAACTTAAAATTAAAAATCTAAACTGATTATTTCTTAGTTTCTAAGTAGCTACAGAGAATGCGCTAGACTCTAAACTTTCATAATAATAAAAAAAAAGTAGTACTTCATAGGCTTCATAGGCTATTTAAAAAAAAAAAACTCGAAAACTTCGAAAAATCGTAGAACATACATAGGAGTGATTCAGATACCTCTCAACACGAGGCACCTAAAAAAAATTGTTGGACATCACTTTTCTGGCCACCTTGTATATAAAAATGAATTTCTATTTCCCTAGGTCATCGCATCACGTGTGAACGGATGGAACAATTTCACTAATTCTTTTTTTGTTGTGTTAATTATTGTCAGGAGAAGGTTCTTATATAAAAAAAAAAGATAGTTGCGCAAAAAAACCTTTATGAATAAACTAAAGACCACGCGAACAAAGTCGCGGGCAACAGCTAGTATGTAATGTTTTTTGCATTATAATTTGTAATGACAGTTTCCAACAATGTTTTCTTTTCACGATTTTTCGGTCCATGTGTGCAATACAAAATTAAGTTTCAGCCCACCACAACCATCTTAAACGCAATAAAAAAGCACTCTGGCTAATTCTACAGAATTGCTGTCCGGTGCAGTGGCGATGTGCCATAAAGGCATCCTGGCCGTACAAGCTAGCTACCACACTGGATAATCACATCACAGTGGCCTGCTGACAAATTAAATTCTCGACATGTCGTAACTCGCCAGTTTGTATAACTATAAAAGTTATTACTATAACACTATAAAAAGGTAAATTGTTTTCGTTTTGCTTTGTCAAGCCAGATATTAAATTTAGAAATCCTTTAAATTTTATCGAAAGGCCACTTCAGACAGATACAATATAGCTTGACTTGTCATTGGTTTAAAAACTCCCTTTAAAAAGCAATGAAAACCAACATTAAAGGCTTACATGATACTCGTTAAATGATGGTTTAGCATTAAGCTGATAATGTGTTTCTGCTGAATTTCATGAGCTCTGGTACATACTCAAAGTCTGACCTGACTGCATGTGAGCAAGTCTTCTAATAAGTTTGTTTCACATATCTAGGTCAGTGTCTATTCTAAAGCAGATCGATCACTACCTGAAATGGACAAACACGATACTGCATCCTACACTGACGCATCGTCAGTATGCGACCACAAGAGGAAAATCAGTTATACAGATGCCTGCGGTACGGTCGAAACTAAACTCTAGAATATTTCATACTGACAAATGAAGTCAGCTCGTGTGTCGGTAAAGCGATTTATCTTGTGCGCACTATGTGCATTTTATGTGCTGTTATTCTCCATAGCTCTTGCTTGGCGATCATTTTTTCTGTAGAATTTATTTCCTAGACTATCAGGGAATTTAATCGTAACAAATAACAAATATAAGTAGATGACCTAATTTTAATCTAACAATTTAAGGGATCTCATATAAACTAGTTACATTGCAACACATAAAATACCAGCTTTTTTTATATGAAGCACTGGTTAATCTTTTGCTCCTAAGAGACTTAGCAAGTTTTATTTTCAATTATTTAAAATAATTTTAATTTGACATTTGGTTGGATGTAATTTGCACTAAAGTCTGCACTTTCAAAAATATAACTTTACAATCGGTTAAAGGTATATCAGCCACATCACCGAAAGAACTCAAAGCTGAATAATAAAACTGCATTCTGTCTCGGTGACAGCAAATTGAATGAGCCGCGCGGCGTGTTTGCGCCGCTCATCAATCACCCTGTATGGATTCGTTTAATGCGCCGTCATCGGCGTCTCGTGTGGCCGCACAGTCATGGGCCCTTCTGTTGTTTCACCGCATATTCGGTCATATTATGTATAATTAACTTGCATAGTAGGGATCAGTTTTCGAGAATGTCTGCCATATCTCCTGTTCTTTTTAACTGAGAAATTAGAAAAGGGGAAAAATTATGACCTACATTAAAAAATATATGTGATGCGTGATAGGTGTAATAAAGCTGTTAGTGGTGTGTGGAACCAGTGCACCTAAATATAAATTTAAAAAAATATAAGTGCGAAAGAAACTATGTTCCACAACGGACTTTCTGATAATGAGGGTATTGAGTTTTGAATTTAGAAAATTTATATTACTTACTGTAGTCCACGAAGAAAGAGATATTAGATATTACTGGTCAAATAGACTTCAGTTCTTCTGTGATCATACCGCTTGGGACAGTAACAAACTATTGAAGACTCAATAAAAACAAAGTACATTGTTATAATGCCGAACCAATCATTTCTAATGACAGTAAGCATAAAACAATTTTTTATACCAAAACAATGCAATGTAACATTAAATATTTCTTCACACGATGCATATAAATTAGTTGGCGAATTAATTATACGAGTAGATCACTGACTATAAAAAAAAACACACACAACTCAAAGCCTATTATGATAACATACGTTCATCTAGTGAAGCACATACCAGTACTCACCACTTTAATAAAACACGAACATTGCAAACTGGGAAGAACTACGACAGCCTGCAACCGACACGCGCCCGTCCGAAACGTATCCCGCCCATTGTGTTTACGGATACGGGAAATTAAATCCCCATTTACACAGAACACCTAAGGGGGGGCCGGTAATCCACGACATCGGCGTCCATTGTCGGCGGAATTCGGTCGCAGCCGGCTTAAGGGCCTCCGAGCGGTTCTGCGGACATTCGCAAATTAATAACCGATCGCATCTACATATCGATAGCCGGATAAGACAATTATGTAAGGGAAAATGTGGCAAAACTGCAGTTCAAAAGAAAAACCTACCATTTGAATCTGTCGCACGTGGTAAAGGGAAAACCCGGCAAATTTGTGAGATAAACGTCAAATGTACGTGGGTTTTCTTAGTTTTTTAGTGAATCCTAATAAATTTTCGACTGTGGGATTATTTTGCTAATGGTTTAATTTGGTCCCTCGTAAAGTCAGAATGTTTTTTTTTTACTCTAGTGTAATAGTCTGGTACTAGAGTTTATAAAAGTAATAAGAAAAATAACGCTATGTAAGTGTTTTTTAGGATTCCGTAGCCAAATGGCAAAAAACGGAACCCTTATAGATTTGTCATGTCTGTCTGTCTGTCCCTCCGTATGTCACAGCCACTTTTTTCCGAAACTATAAGAACTACACTGTTAAAACTTGGTAAGTAGATGTATTCTGTGAACCGCATTAAGATTTTCAGACAAAAATAGAAAAAAAAATTTTTGGGGGTACTTAGAACTGAAACTCAAAAAGTTTTTTTCATCAAACCCATACGTGTGGGGTATCTATGAATAGGTCTTCAAAAATGATATTGAGGTTTCTAATATTATTTTGAATAAAAATTGAATTGAATTGAATTGAGAAATAAATTGAAATAATGTTACTGTACTACGCAATAAACGTTAAAATTTAAATGACTTTTAAGCTGAAAATTATCATTATACTGAAAATATTCCTCATACGTTATGAAAAGTTTTTACATGGATTATCATTAAAAATAGCACACATAAATAACAACCATCACTTTCATAGTCAATCCAAATACAATCGATGTTCAATCCAAACATCGCAGGTGCATGCCTGCAGCCGTTGCATGGGGATTACTGACCGTGCAGATTATAACTCGTCACGCCCGTACACGCATAATTATGAAAATTCGGGCAACACGAAATATCGAACTAGGGCAGTAAAGCCTAAAAATAGAGTAAGCGAAAAACATCCCTAGAGATGGTTGAACGGAAATATTATTTTTTGAATAAGGAATGTAGATGTGAATTTGCTTGTTAACTGCAGACTAGGGTTTAATTCCTATTTTATGCGGTGTGGCAATGCTGGTTAGGCCAGGCACTTACCTCAGAAGAAGTCAGGGGTGGGTAATAAAAATACCAACAGTATTGTGTAGTTGCCGTATATTGTTTGTTTCCTTCGCGCTCGGTACAGGTATAAAAGAAAGGAGGGCACACTAGCCTGACGTAGGCGACGAGGAGGCACGGTGTTGAGGTGGTGTTGGTCCAACTCCAGGCAGCCAGCCGACTTGATAGTGGTAGGTACGGCAGCCGCCCCAGGAGGAACAGTTCCTGGCTAGGGGTGCTAGCGAGTACGACCTTAGCTGGTCTAGGCGAGCCGAGATCCTGGAATCCGGAAGGTGAGCATTAGCCAAACTCAAAGTCATCTGGTATGACTCCTAAGGCCAAGTCTAGTTACCACTCCAATTTAATTTATGCTATAAGCAGTTTAGGCGGCAAAAGGGGATTAAGAACATTACAATTGACTTAGTACTAATATTTAAGATCTAGGAAAAACATGAGAACTCACCCCAGCGGGATCAATAATAAGATCTTAAGGGTAGACCGGTTTAAACGACGCGTCCAACGGATTTCTGCAGCAGTGCGGCACGGGCTTCGCGTCTCAAGGCAATCAGAGGACTGTCGCGGAGTGAAAACCGAATCAATTCGCTCGGCAAGTGATCGGTACCTTGCACGTTACTTAGGGATGCGTAGGAGTTGGCCATTGAATAACCGAACCATCTGCGTTGCATGGTTAATGTGAGGTTCTGTACGATTTATTTATAAGCTAATTGAAGATTTAGAATTTGCTATTATTATTTTTAGTAAACAGTTGGTTATTTATTTTACTCATATTTATTTTAAAGGTAATTGGTGTATTTATTCAATTAAACTTAGTATATTTAGCGGCATCTTACATGCCACGTTACAGTACCGCGCCGCAAAAGACAGGATTTCGCGTATGCTTAAAGCAACATCCGTCTATGCTATTCCTTGATTAGAATCTAACCTAATTATTTCATTCTGCGTAGTTAATAAGTTTTAAATCTTTTATGTGCCAAGAGCCTAATGAGTTATCGTCCATATCACTTAACTCGTATACGAGAGGAGACATTTTACCAATTATTTTGCATTTTAAAAATTTTGGAGCTAGTTTTTTATTAAAATACTTGTCCTTGTCACTTTGGTAAAATGTTCTCTTCCACACTATATCACCGATATTGAACTCGGCAGGCTTGCGTCGCAAATTATAAGTTTGACAATTTCTAGAATGGGCTTGCAGAAGCAAGGCCTGCACTTTATTGAAAACATTAGAAAGAATACCTAAATTACCAGCGTATGAATCCCGAGGTTCAAATATTAAGTCTTCGGAATCAGACTGGTTATCAATGTAGTGTGAGCCGCAAGTGATTAACTCACGGCCGTATACGAGGAAGGCAGGGGTGTACCCAGTTACTTCGTTAACCGAACTATTAATAGCGAATTGTATCTGAGGCAAAACTTGGTCCCATACTCTATGATCATTCTCAATATACGTCGACACGGCAGTCATTATCGTTTTATTGTAACGTTCGACCGTATTGACATGAGGTGAATATTTAGGTGTATAATGTAGATTGGGTACCTTATACTTTGTAAACATATTTTTCAGGGTAACACTAACAAATTGTTTCCCGTTATCTAGGACAACGGTGGAGGGAATCCCATGTATTAAAAACACTTCTTCTTCAATTATCCTAGTAACAATGTCAGCAGTAGCTCGTTTAATAGGAAACAGTAAACAATATTTGCTGAAACAACACACAACCACCAAAATGTAACAATTCTGCCTTCTACTGGGAGGAAGTGGTCCTACCAAATCTATGCTAACCACTTGGAACGGTCGAGAACATTTTTTTGGTCGTCCCATCTCACCTAGAGGGGGGTGGTTTTGATGTTTGTGTGCAATACAAGCATCACAGGCTGCAATAAATTTAGATACATCCGCGTGCATTCCAGGCCAGTAGAAACTAAGAGCTAACCGTTTGTACGTCTTGAAGACACCAAAATGACCAGCAGTGGGATCTGAATGGTTATCGCTAATTATAGAGTTTCTATTTTCGAGTGGAACTACCTGTTTCCATTCAAATTCTTTGTGCAGAGAACACTTGCCTTTCATAAATCTATAGAGATTTAGATCTTTAATCTTGTAATTAGGAAAAGATTCTGGAGAAATTTGGCAGCCATTATAGATTTTTAAAAACCACTCATCAGTAGTATTTTGGGAAAAGGGCGAATTTTCTTCAATGGCAGAAATGGGGATCGCGCGAGATAAGGCATCTGGGATTACGTTATCAGCACCCTTTCGATGTTTGATTTCAAAATTGAATGCCGACAGACGTACCCCCCAACGTGCTAAGCGACCGGTAGGATTGCTTAGATTGATAAACCATTTCAGAGCCGAATGGTCGGTAAAGACGGTAAATTTCTTCCCGTTGTCTAAATAGCAGCGCCAATGTTCAACAGCTGCGAGGACAGCCAGTGCTTCGCGCTCAGTTATGCTGTAGTTCCTTTCTGGCGCAGATAATGACTTGCTCATATAAGCTATGGGAAGTTCGACACCGTCAATGGTTTGAGTTAGCAAGGCTCCTACGCCATAGTCACTCGCATCTGTGTGAACTTCGAAAGGCTTCTCATAGTCTGGACAAGCCAGAATGGGTGCTGAAACTAAGCATTTCTTTAATTTATTGAATGACTCCTCTGCTTCGGGTGACCAAGCGAATGAAAGAGCCTTTGTACTGGTCGAAGTTAATTTATTTAATGGCCCAGCTATGGAACTAAAATTTGGCACAAATCGTCGGTACCACGAAGCAGTACCTAAAAACCTCTTAACTTCTTTCTTATTAGTAGGCGTAGGAAAGTTTAAAATTGCCTCTACTTTGCCAGGGTCGACATGTAATCCTTCAGAATTGACCACGTAGCCCAAATATTTAAGTTCATTGCGGAAAAATGTAGATTTTTCTAAGTTAATGGTTAAATTTGCAGATTTTAACTTATTGTAGACTTTTAAAAGTAATGAAATGTGTTTTTGAAAATCAGGGGAAATCAAGACAATATCGTCGAGGAACACGTAAACAGAATTTTCAAATTCAGGGCCATAAAACAATTGATCTACAAGCCTTTGTTGTGTAGCAGGCGCATTTGTGAGGCCAAAGGGCATAGTAACAAATCTGAATGTTCCGCGCGAAGGGACATAAAATGCAGTCTTGTCACGGTCGTCTTCCGCGATTGGCGTCTGCCAGAATGCTTTAGATAAGTCAACACTGCTCAAATACTTAGCATTTTTAAGATTATCAAGTATCTCAGAGATATAAGGTAGTTTATATGCATCTTTACGGGTTACAGAATTTAATTTTCGGCTGTCCAAACAGAATCTAAGTTTTCCATCTTTTTTAGGGGTAAGTAGAATGGGAGATGACCAAGGACTCTCGCAAGGTTCCACAACACCAAGTTTGAGCATCTCATCTAGTTCATCACATATTATGCGCAATTTTTCTGGAGGCATCCTATAATATCGTTGACGAATAGGTGGAGAATCGCCAGTATCTATATGGTGCTTAACTAGATGTGTACGACCGAGACCAACATTTTCCGAGCAAATAGATTGGAATTGTTGTATTATTTTATCAGCCTCAATTCTCTGAGTATCTGTTAATGCATCATAAGAATGTAACTTAACATTAGGTGCATCGCTTCCATTTACGGCACAAATGCGCTCTCGATCGGTATTATTTAATAGAGTAATTGCGTTTGAAAACTTTTGTAACAGTTGAAATTTTTTCCAAAAGTCCACGCCCAAAATAAGTGATGAGTTAACTGTAGGCATAACATAAGCTTTCAAAATGTTACATTGATTCTTAAAAGTGACTGTTATATTTATGTAACCTAAACAGTTCAACTTGTGACCACCGGCAGTAATAAATGTTTTGTTCCGCTCACACGAGTTCAGCGTTAGTTTAGAGTTCGCGAGTAACTCCAAATGTGAATTATTGCCGAGGATAGTGACAGCGGAGCCAGAGTCCAATAAACCACACATGGGTAGGCTATCTACGTTAACTGTGATGTAAGGACGGACATCACCTTCCGTTTTTTTATCGAAGATTGTTGCAATAGAGCAACTCGAAAAGTAAACCTTAATAGTCGATAACCAATCGTCCCAATCTTTTTTATCAAAATAACTGCAACTATAAGTTTTAATTTTATCACAACAATCTTCGCCGATTAGTTTTTTTGATTTAAATCTAGGTGGCATTTAGGGCAATCAGAATATATAAAATCTTTTAGACCGCATTTAAAACAGATCCGAAAGCGATCCTGCTTACATTGTCTTAGAGAATGATCATGACTACGACAACGCGGGCAAAATACTGGTTTATTGTAAAAATTGTTTTCAGTATTATGATTTGAACTACCAGGCTTAGACTCGACGGCACAGACAGGTACATTAGCACTTGTATTATTTTTATATTCAGTACTATTAAACTGTTTATTAAAATTATTTTGATTTTTATAAAAAATATGTCTAGGTTCTGACTTGTTATAAGCTAAATCTGGGGCTAAAGTTGTAGTGGAGATCCTAGGAGGTTCATGAAACTGAGATGAAAGGCACTGGATTTTCTCATAATTGATGCATAACTCGCGAAGTGTCGAAATTGAATTTATTCCGGTTACGCACGATGCCAGTACGGTTGTATAACAAGGACGTATATTATGCAATAATATGTCTAGTTTCTCCTGCTCCCTGATAGGTTTGGATAGACGGGAAAATAGTTCGGACATAATAGAAAAGTAAACTACAATATTTTCAAGATCGCCCTGTGTTCTATTCCTAATTTCAGACATCAACCTGTAATCATAGTCGAAGGGACTAAAATCTTCTATAAGTTGTTTTGTTAGTGTTTCCCAACTATCTATCGAGTCACGCACGCTACGATACCAGTGCAATGCGTTTCCAACAAATATTTCAGAGGCATAGTTTAATAATTTATTGGAGGGTAGATTCCTAACGGTTTGGTATTCCTTAACTTTTTGTACAAACGCGCGAACGCAGCCCTTACCGTCGAATTTTAACTTAGTTAATTCGGGTGTTTGCGAGTGCTCACAATGGACGGATATAACAGAAGTGCCATCGGGTGTTAAGGACGACTGTGCAAAATTTGTGCGTTCATTTACGGCATTTGAGGCAGAGTCGATACCATTGAATTTACCAGAGAGTTTATGAAATTCTTTGGTGATGGTATCAATTTTATGTAGGTAAGCAGGATCAGAATTATCCATCCTTCTTATGCGATGATAAATGTGGTTATGTAATGCTTCAGCCCGTTTCATTTGATTGAAGTCATATTTCTCACTCAAAGCATTCAAGCGAGCAGTAAGTTCGGTTATCGAAAAAAGGGTTCCGTCAAGATCTACGGCAACATCAATACCGGATTCAAAAATATCGTCGTTAGGAATTAGTGACGTAAGTTTGGTAATTTGTTTACGCAGTCCTAAAACGTTATTTGCCGGTTCTTCTCCTCTAATTTGAACTTCATACGTTAGCTCGTTTTTGTTTAATAAAAAATATTTAATAGGGTGAGTTCCCATTTTTAAGTTTTAAAACTAAGGGAAATACAGTTATATATAAAAGTAGGTAATATTACCGCATCCAAGCAACTAGATAAGTACCTACTAGTACAAACAATAATTCTACTAGTAACAAATTTTAACTACATTTAAAATAAAATAATCTACAACAGTACGTTATATAAGTACTGCTAAGCTAGTGCTACTGGGTTTGTTCTTTTACAAAGGGAAATTACGATTCGGTGGTATTTATAAAATAATAACTAAGTAGGTACAACGTGCAAAATCAACGCAGTAAAATACTAAAGATTGATTAGGGTTGCGAACTGTTACGTAACTTCGCTCTAAATTGTAACGGCTAGGTACTAGTTTACAAAATGATAGCAGTAGGTAGTTTAAGAAAATCACACGCAACAGTTGGCATATAATTAATTAATCTAAGACAGTTAAGTAATAACACAATTGCAAAGCGATAAAAAGCTGATGAGACGTACCAGTTCGCTGCTGTAGACACCTCCTCGTTCACAAGATGAAATATTTGCCAACCTAGTGCTTAAAAAAAACCTAGCGCTTCCGGAAACAGAACAACCACGCTTACAGGCGCCACTGTGGCAATGCTGGTTAGGCCAGGCACTTACCTCAGAAGAAGTCAGGGGTGGGTAATAAAAATACCAACAGTATTGTGTAGTTGCCGTATATTGTTTGTTTCCTTCGCGCTCGGTACAGGTATAAAAGAAAGGAGGGCACACTAGCCTGACGTAGGCGACGAGGAGGCACGGTGTTGAGGTGGTGTTGGTCCAACTCCAGGCAGCCAGCCGACTTGATAGTGGTAGGTACGGCAGCCGCCCCAGGAGGAACAGTTCCTGGCTAGGGGTGCTAGCGAGTACGACCTTAGCTGGTCTAGGCGAGCCGAGATCCTGGAATCCGGAAGGTGAGCATTAGCCAAACTCAAAGTCATCTGGTATGACTCCTAAGGCCAAGTCTAGTTACCACTCCAATTTAATTTATGCTATAAGCAGTTTAGGCGGCAAAAGGGGATTAAGAACATTACAATTGACTTAGTACTAATATTTAAGATCTAGGAAAAACATGAGAACTCACCCCAGCGGGATCAATAATAAGATCTTAAGGGTAGACCGGTTTAAACGACGCGTCCAACGGATTTCTGCAGCAGTGCGGCACGGGCTTCGCGTCTCAAGGCAATCAGAGGACTGTCGCGGAGTGAAAACCGAATCAATTCGCTCGGCAAGTGATCGGTACCTTGCACGTTACTTAGGGATGCGTAGGAGTTGGCCATTGAATAACCGAACCATCTGCGTTGCATGGTTAATGTGAGGTTCTGTACGATTTATTTATAAGCTAATTGAAGATTTAGAATTTGCTATTATTATTTTTAGTAAACAGTTGGTTATTTATTTTACTCATATTTATTTTAAAGGTAATTGGTGTATTTATTCAATTAAACTTAGTATATTTAGCGGCATCTTACATGCCACGTTACAGCGGGTTATTTTTTAACAAAAAGGAAAAGTACATTGACTATGTTCAGCAGTGGAAATGATGATGATGATGATGATGATGATATTGACTGGACCAAAATTTTATGGAAATTATGTTAGTAAAACTTTACACAAGTAGGTAGAATATAATGCCGGGATACGGAGGTTCTAAATTAAATGAGTTAACCATTAGTCAGACAATAGCTATTAGGATCTACCATCACATTATGACCTTATTCACTTGTCATGCGATCGAAAAACAATGAAAATTTATTAAATTTTAACAAAATAGACAAAACTTTCAAATTTGACATCAAGTAATTTAGATTTTATAACATCTTCGAATAATTGCGAATATAGTTTAGGCTGTATTGTGATTAATATTATACATAAATATTGTCACTTTATAAAAATGTATAAGTTAAAAGAACTTTTTGATGTTTTACTCGTAGTGCGAGTATACTTATAATATGGTTTGGACTACATGCGACCAAATACCTAATACGATAAATACAGGGTTACATTTCAAGGTAGTGCCAATTTTTCAAGGACTAAGCTCTCTGACAAAACTCGGCTGTAACGGTACTTTTCAGGGGAGGTGAAGTATAACGTTCATGTGTTTTACCGTAACATGTTAATTTTATAAGTGACTGCTACATAGTATCCAATAATTATGTTGACTTAGCATTAAGTTACTTCATGTAAAAGGTTTAATTGAAAATCAATAAAGATTCGACATTCAAGCTACACACATGTCTTATTAATTATATCTCCCGCAACAATGAAGATACCTCACAAATTTGACATCAAGTAATTTAGATTTTGTAACATCTTCGAATAATTGCAAATATGGTTTAGGCTGTATTGTGATTATTATTATACATAAATATTGTCACTTTATAAAAATTTATAAGTTAAAAGAACTTTTTGATGTTTTACTCGTAGTGCGAGTATACTTATAATATGGTTTGGACTACATGCGACCAAATACCTAATACGATAAATACAGGGTTACATTTCAAGGTAGTGCCAATTTTTCAAGGACTAAGCTCTCAGACAAAGCTCTCAAGGACTCAGCATCAATAACTAAATCGATTTACGTACAAAACAAACTATTTTTTTCCATATTTAATTATTAATATCCGCTGTTAAAATATGGTCGCGTGGATAATCTTGTCTCATTCATAAAAAATACGCACGCACTATCAATAAGCTTCGCGTCGATGAAATTGCCAACAAGGACCTTTTGCAGTGCACATACGGTGCACCGTATGGGACCGCGGCGTACGCCTGTTATTGTGAATGACCGAGCAGGTCACGTTGTCGTTTTTCCCGGATTTTTAAAGTTAATGTTATTAAAATAATAGTAAAAACAAAAAAAAAAAAAAACGATAAAGACGCACTTTCATATTTTTCTCTAAATTTTAATTTAAAAAAAAAACTGAAAAACTAACATTTGATGCATATCTGACAAATGCACCTATGCGTCTTTTAAATAATATTGGTAAATTCATATCACAAGTATCGGTACATCTTTTACATACGGTACATTTTGGAAAAATATTTCATCAATCTGAGGACATTGCGCCTTTGTCAACGTTAATTGGTCAATGTTTCTACTGCGACATGAGCAACTGATGTCGAGTCAACGATTGAAGTCGAAGCTATTATAACCTGAAAAAAGTCTTGATTTTGTATGATAATATTGGTCTAATCTCAAGGCATAATTCAATTCAATTTAGGTGCAAAAAATATACTATTTGCTGTTAAAAATATAGATTTTAAAAGAAAAGTAGTGTTTTTTTTTCGACACTAAAATAATATTACCATATTTTAAGTGTTTTTAAAACATTATTGCACAAATTATAAAAATATACGAGAAGTGGTCTTAATCTCTTCTTCCAGTCGGCTACTAAAGCTAAGCAGAAACGTTCAGTGAGCGGAACGACAGAGAAAAACTACAATGAAACATGAGATAATTTAATACACGGACTTTAAAAAACAAAGTAACGAATTTTTTTGAGCAATAAAATAAAAATCAATATCCAAGATTTATATACAGAAGCGGGGAGCAAGCGCACTCCGTTTGATTGGGCATTGTTTTGAGCGACGTTAATACTACGCCAATGTGTGCACTTCGAATCCAATTTTCGGACGTCCAAACTAGTCACAAGTCTGTTTATACGACACGACGCGATATCTAATCAAATTATATAATAATTATAAAAAAAAATAAAAACCGACTTCAAAAAACTAAAACGTTAAAAATAATCTTAACACTTGAGTACCTAATCAGGTACTTTTGGAGTCGGTGCAAACGAAAACATATCTCTCTTCGAATCTCTCATCGACTGGCACCGACTCCAAAAGTAACTGATTAGGTACTTAAGTATTAAGATTATTTTTAGCGTTTTAGTTTTTTGAAGTCGATTTTTTTTTAAATAAAATTAATTTATTTCATCTAATTTAGTGATAAATCCTAATCAAAACAAATCTTACGAGTGCAAACATAATTTAACTGCTGAACACCGATTTCATTTCCTATTTTTCAACCCTTAGGGGTGAAATTTTTCCGAAAATTTCTTGTTGTAGTATCTTTGAAGTATAAGCTATTCATTAAAAAAAATATTATCAACATCGGTCCACATTTGGCAAAGATATTACGTAAGATAGATACTAGAATCAGTTGGCGTGGTCATCATAATTTTCTATAGATCCCATCATCAGAATTTAACTAAATTTATATGGGACCATTCTAAAAGTATTACCATTAAAAAAATATATATCGAAATCGATCAACGTAGTAACGAATGATCGCTGAACATACATTAAAAATAATAATAAAGATTCCGACGAATTAAGAACCTCCTCGTTTTTTGAAGTCGGTTAAAAATAACGAGTGTTTTAGTCATTAATAATAGAGAATTTAGTTTATTCATAAAGGATTATCCACGTAACTTTCTTAATCTTTTCTTTCAAAAGAATCTTCTCCTGACAATAATTAACACAACAAAAAAAGGATTAGCGAAATTGTTCCATCCGTTCACGCGTGATGCGATGACCAAGGGAATTAGAGATTCATTTTTATAAATATTGATTATTATTATATTTACGCATAAACAACAAACTTGAGCGCGGAGCATGGTAACTTGAATTAACTCAAAGATACCACACTCCTATTTTGATATAACTTTATCAAAAAAAGGAATACCATCACCGCTTTAGCTGAAGGTCAGATATTAATTTATTTATAATATTTATTATGATGGTTGTCATAAAAAAACATTGGTCCGGGACAAAGGGGAACATTCAATCATCATCGTATCGTCAGGTGGAAAGCAACCCAGTCGTCGATTAGTATTCGCAACGCATCGCGTACGTGCTCGCATGCGGAGCGATGCGGCGCGGTGCGATCGCAAACAAACCACGCTCGAAGCCGAAATGGCTCCGTTACGTCACAGATAGTACAGCTCTATTGTTTTAGGGAAAAATATCCGCCACGGTTCACCGGATTTGGGGATTACTTCAACTTTTCGATAGGAATGGACCAAAAAATTCAGACAGCTGAGTGAAATTTAAGAGGATATCAGTTACAAAAAAAAGGCATGAAGTAGATTTTTAAATTATTTTTTACGTGTTACTGAGTGACGTAGGTTGTCCAGTCAGAGAAGTCTTAACAAACCAGGTACAACACATGTAGCCTACTTGGAGATTCTTCATTAATATCTACTTTTAACCTAAACCTATATTAAAACATAATTTTGTCTGTAATCTATATGAAAGTGACAGTTATAAAATGACGTTATAAAACAAATTATGGATATATATTTTTTTTCATTGACAAGGTATTTACAAGGTAGGTTAAATAATTTATGATGCCATTAATTTTGTATGCACAGTTGATCTTGACTTTTAGTTGTAAAACAGCAGTTATCTACAAACCTTTCAAATCCTTTAATTGAAACGTCTGAAGACTGTGACAGTGACGCAGCCAATAAAAGACCTTATTAAATATGCCGAACATCACCGGGAAGGGATTGAGTAATAATCTCTGTTCACCAGACGCAGTTTAGGGTTCCGTTTTTGCTCCGAAATGAGATACAAATAACTTTCGTCAATTGAATATAATAATATTCAACAGCATTCTACGGACAGTTGGAGATAGGTTCGATGGGGTGTTGTTGAGGCACTGGACTTCCATCCACGTCAAACCCTGGAAACTAGCTGCAAAATAATTAAATTTAAAAAAAAGTTCTTTTTTATCCCTTCTTGTATACTAACATGGTGTACGTTATCATTGTTACTAACAATTAATATGGATTATTCTGAAATAAATGATTTAATAATAATAATAATATATAGATAGTTTGTCACATAATAGGGCATTAAAAGTTTTAACAAAATTTATTAAAACTTAGAATTCCAACAATTTTGATGCCACATATTTTTTTAAATAAGTAGGTTCCGTTATCAAATGCAAAAATCAGTATGTCATTGCACATTACCAAAAAAAACCAAATTATTTATGTCTTTTTGTAATCGGGTTTTAAGAATGTGTTTTATTACGCTCAGTAGTATCTATTAGGAATTTTGGTCTCGGAAGCGGTAAATTCGAGACCCAAATGTATTTTTTTTTTCATTGTTTTTTACTTTTTCAGGTTATGAAAGTGGTTTTTCACATTAAATTAATTCAAAAATGTATATGAACTAGACTTAATTTTTAGTAAAAATCAAAGAAACGGGAGAATTAATGACGTTATAAGATAAATAAAGAAAGCATAGTACTAGTGAAGTAAATGATAATGAGGATTTAGAACGATTGATGTTACTATTTAAAAAATAAAACTGAATAGTAACTCTACTGACTTTACTACTTCTAAAACCTACTTCAATGTTGTTATGGGGGATAATGAGTTGAGAGTGGGGCAATTTGGGTATGGGCAATGGAACACCAGGGGACAAAGGCTGGCCGACCTTTTTGCGATGAGTTTCTTCTTTCAGAAGCCGCCTCACAAGAAGAAGACCTGGATGAGTCCCGATGGTTCCAATAATAATGAGATTAACTTCGTCATGATATGACCACAAAGTGACGAATATTCAATCATGTCTTCGTAATTAACAGGGTGAAATCCGGCCGGCAGTAATCGATCACAGAATGGTCAAAGGCACATTAAACATTAATGTCAAGCTGGAAAGGTCACATTTGATGAAGTCTACGGTCCGACCCTCAAATGCCTATATTAACAACAGGTTCGTAGAAACTGTCCAAGCGGTCGAAATTGTTTAGACCCCATCGTAAAAGCAAGCCGAAAAAGCTTACCAAACACACTTTTAACCTCACGGCAGAACGACGTTCAATGGAAGGCATATCGGCAGCCCAATAAACAGACATGGAAGTCCTTGTGACATGATATCTGCAACTTTCTTAAAAATTGTATCAAAGAGGCGAAATAGTGGAAACAAAGCTCCAGTTTTTGCAAGAGATATGTTAAACGTAGGGCTAAATTTGAAGGTAAACACTTTTACCTTCAAACTTTATTTATCGCAATAAAACCCGTGTGTATGTGGTAAGAGATATGTCTATTGGACAAAGCCAGCTGATGAAGCTGAAGACGGAGGACGGTAGTATAAACTCGACAAATGCCGAGAGATTGAGAAATACTTTGGGCAGTTAAATACCTCGGTCACTAAACCTGTTAATAATAGCTTAGAAGAAGATTTACGAGCTAATCTGAGCCGACACTATACCGAAGATATCCGGGACATCAGCCTATACGAAATTAGGATGCCCCTTAAACAGCTTCAGACTCCCGGAATTTCGAGAACTGAGTCCCGCGACAAAATGCCTGCCTATATATATAAAACAAAGTCGGGTGTACCATTTATAAGTCAAGAACGGCTGGACCGATTTTTATGATCTTTGATTTGTTGCATTTGTCTCCACCTCGAATAGCAAAATAACTATTAAAGTAAAGGAAAAATTCACGGGAAAAGGGACGCAGAGGCGGTACGAAGTTCGCCGGGACAGCTAGTTTTGAACAAAAATATCATCATCATCATTTCAGTCGTACGACGTCCACTGCTGGACAAAGGCCTCCCCTAATGAATTATCAACGGGAAGATTGCCAATACTCGCCGCGCTTGGCAGGTAGGTTGGCGAGCGCAGTTTTTTATAAGATTTTGCACGAAGACGCTGCTGCCCGTCTCGTGCTACAGGAATTAGTAAAAAATTTAAACATAGTACGTACATGTATTTTAGTAATTTCATATCATTATCTTACATTTATTAACCCTAATATGATGTAGGAGAGTACGATACGATAAATAAAATATTTTAATTTTGCATTTTGATTTTGACATGCACGTCTAGTAGGTAATAAACTGATTGCGTTTTGATGCATAGTAAGCTTCAGCATCTTTACATTACATTTATAAAAGTAAAGGTTGGTCCAGTATGTTGTTTGTAAATTAAAATTTAACTCGACTACTGCAAAAGCCCTTTAATAAGAAAGCTGCATGCTTTTAATGTCTTTAACCTCAGACGTTGTTTCGAAATTAGATACAAAATAAAACTATTGCTTTGGTGACCAAATATTAACATGAGTTGAAAAATATGATTGGTTATAAAAAGCTTACGCTTGACAGGTCCTCCGGGGTACCCGAGCCCCGATAGAGGACGATAGCATCTTTGAGACTAGATTGAAATTTAAACGCGTTAGCCGCCCGAAATGACTAAAAAGAACTTGGGGAGGCTACGAATTAAAAATCTTTTTATATAAAATTAAACGTTCCGTTTGATAAGTTGTAACTCCTGACCTGAGGAAGGCAATAGATTATTGTGAATATATATATCCTCGAAACCTGTGATTTGGGTAGAGAGTTTTAAACTAGGTTTTACAATAGATTTTAATTCATAAAAGTTGTTTAGATTTTAGAAATCCAATGTATCTAAGACTTAGGTAAAAATATCTGACTTAATTATCGTGGAATTTAAAATTATTTAAATCATACGAGCAGACCCCAAGAGCTCAAAAACCCAATAAGGACTAACTCTGGCGGGGCGAGAACTGGAAAATCGAAAGCTGACGCTTTTGCTAAACACCTAGCTGATGTGTTTAAACCAAATGAAAACAGCAGTGCCGAGGGTGAAAAAGATATTTATGAAATGCTTAGCCAAGATCTTCAATTGTCTCTTCCCCCAAAGCCTGTGACTGTTAAAGAGGTTAAGGCAACAATCAGAAGCCCACAGAATAATAAAGCACCAGGCTTTGACTTGATTACAAAGAAAGTGCTGGAACAACTCCCACACAGGGCGCTAGTGTACCTTACAACACTCTTCAACGGAACCCTTAAGAGTCCAATATTTTCCCAGGTTATGGAAAGTGTCACTAATAACTATGATCCACAAACCAGGAAAGCCTCCGGATAGTGTCACGTCTTACAGGCCAATAAGTCTGCTGGTGACCATGTCTAAGGTGTTTGAAAAAACTATCCTCCATAGAATACTCCTATACTGATGGAAAACAAAACTATACCCGAACACCAGTTTGGTTTTAGACAACACCACTCGACAATAGAGCAGGTACACAGGGTCTGTGAAAAAATCCGAAAATCACTGGAGAGCAAGGAGTACTGCTCGGCTGCGTTCCTGGACATCCAGCAGGCTTTTGATAAAGTTTGGCTTAAGGGCCATCTCTGAAAGGTTAAAAGGTCTCCGCCCCATAGATATTTCCCTTTAAAGGAATCATACCTCTCTGATCGGATATTCCAAGTTCGTGAAGATGGGGACACATCGGAATTCTATAACATAATGGCGGGAGTGCCACAGGGTTCCGTGCCCGGACCCATCCTTTACACGCTGTACACATCAGACCTCCCAGCAGCTAGGGATACTATAACAGCAACCTTTGCCGATGATACTGCGGTACTGGCAAGCAGCACAAACCCTGCAGTAGCTTCAAATACGTTGCAGAGGAGCCTATACCAAATTGATGACTGGCTAAACAAATGGCGAATTAAGGCAAGCGCATCCAAGTCAGTTCACATAACCTTCACACTGAGAAAAGGACACTGCCAGGCAGTGACACTGGGGGGCAACGTTCTGCCTCAAAATGACTCGGTAAAATATCTCGGCATTCATCTTGATAGGAGGCTGACCTGGCAAAGCACATAAAAACCAAAAGAGAAGAGCTGAATATGCGATACAGGAACATGTACTGGTTTATGGCTCGCAACTCTGTACTGTCTACTGACAACAAACTGCTTATATATAAAACCATCCTTAAACCTGTATGGATGTATGGAATCCAACTATGGGGGAGCGCATGTAACTCCAGCATAAACATCATCCAACGCTTACAGAATGGCATACTCCGAAATATTGCCAATGGACCGTGGTTCATAACCAACACAGAAATACATGATGCTCTAAGAATCAACACAGTTAAGAAGGAGATTGGACTAGTAGCTGAAAGATACAAAAGTCGTCTTACAAGGCATCCAAACAGACTGGCTGGTCAGCTGCCCAATATAAGCTACTGCAAACGCCTGAAACGGCATGACATCCAGAATCTAGATGCTAGGTTCCCAAATGAGTGAACGCTCCCGCTGGGGAGTTCTCACGGCACGTCAAATACACGCAACAGACCTGCTTATAGTCAAGACGACTGATTGCAGATAAAAACCAGGAAAAAAAAAACATACGAGTGATTTGAGTGCCACACACTCTCCCTCCCAATATTGTGAAATTCTAAGCTTAGTTTTAAGCTATAATATGTATTTGATTTATAACAGTCGTTCGTATGTTATGATTTGTTTAACAAAAAGACTTCTCATCTAGTAGTTCACTCGAGATGACTTCGTCGCATCTTTACACGGAGTGCAGCAAAATATATAAAATTTGAGACTTGCGATATTACATCTGATGTATTCCAAGTCCGAGGCAAAATATCTAACTCAATTATCGTGGCGCAGCGCAGACGTTTCAATCTTGGCTCTGAGCACGTGTGCGCTGCATATCATACGATTAATTTCGCAGACGGACTCGCTCGTCGCAGGCTTTTATGTACCTACCTGCACCAAGAGCACCTACCAATGTTTTGGCAATACCTAACAACGAGGCCTCGTTACTTTGCCTAGTTAATTTATTGAAGGTTATATTTTTTAAAGTACATGCATGTTTACATATTTTATTAAAACAAAAAAAAAATTACCACAAACCAATTTTTAGTTGCTTAAATACAATTAACATAGCTTCGGTGCTTCTGGTGCCTGTTGTAGGCAAAACAGAAATAGCCTACAGGTCGCTAGGTCTCAAGACCGCTTCCAAGGTTACAAATCCATTTCGTTTATTAAGATTAAGTTGTGTGTGTGTGTTTGTGCGTGCGTGCGTGCGTGTGTGGGTGTGTGTGTGTGAGGTACGCAAATACCTTACGAAAGTTTTCCATACCACTCGAGAAGCAGTTTACTTCACCTTAAATCGATTCTGCGACAGATGTGACCGGCCCACTGCCACTTTGCTTTGCTTGCTACATGTTTGGACTATGTCCATGATTTTGGTCTTCTGCCGGATGATCTCGTTTCGGATTTTATCCCTAAACGAGATCCCAAGCATTTTCATAGCTCGCTGAATGATGTCAAGTCGGTGGGCTAGCTTTACTGTCATGTTCAACGTTTTGGCTCCGTAGGTCATCGCTGGTAGTACGCACTGATGGAAAACCTTGCTCTTCAGGCATTGTGGCAGTGGCGACAAAGGGATATGACTCAACTTTCCAAATGCTGCCCAGTGGAGATATCTAACTAGGTAGGGACAGCTTTCCCTACCAAGGAAATCGCTAGAAGAGTGCAGCATTTGTCCAAGGTAGACCATACTTCTTGACCAGTTCCAGCGCCACACTTTCAACGATAGCCGGTCCAGGGATGACACGGACATTAAATAAATGGGTAATGCTGAGGTGAGTGAGATGTTCGCCGTTAATATAAGTTGTCTTCCAATACATTGATTATTTCATATGTTTGTACATTATTGCTAACATCATCATCGTCATGTCAGCCTATTGCAGTCTACTGCTGGTCGTAAGCCTCCGCCAAAGAGCGCCACAGAGCACAATCTCCCGCTTTTTTCATACAGTTACTGTCAGCCATTGTTAACATATTTATGGCAAATTAGGGCTTTTTTATCTATATAATTATAAGGATTTATTTTAAAATTACCCTTTAGATGGCCACTTCTGAACATAGGCTTTAAAGTCCTGCTAGCCCTGGGCTGTTATCCGCTATTGTTGTATGTAAAAGCACCAGTTTCCTTAGGTCAATAACAAAATAGAGTGTCAGGAAGTTTTTTTCACTTACGTTTTAGGATCTACTGCTTCCTCATGTTAACATGGAAAATTTAGGGAGCTATTTAACAAAGTAACTAATCGATACAATACAATGATTTTTACCAAAAAGTGTAGCTTTACACCGTAAAATGTTTCAACACCTAAAAACTTAAATGTGATAGCTTATAAAAGATGTTTCACCATCCCATGCCAAGATAATCGCAGCTCAAAGTAGAGTGTAATAGCTTTCTTTTTGATAATCTTATCTAGGGAAAACCGGCTTATAAAATTATATTAATTCATCAACCTTCGAAAATATATCAGTAATTTAAACATCGCTGTGTAATGTACCTATACATTGTTTCCGGATACGCAGTAGCAATACCTAAGTACTGTTTTCTTTTGCATTTACATCATTTTATACTCAAAGCTTGAGCCGTATCTTAATAATAATACCAACAGCCTAATTACACAACTCAATCCTTTTGTGTTGGCAGCAACTCGACCTTCTGCTTTGTTATTGTTTACCCGCCGAAATACTGTAGCCGTTGCTTGTTTATACTCAATGTAAATTGCCCCTGAAATTGCTTACAAGAACAGACCAAATTGAATAATTATTTTATTTTAGACGGACGTACATTGCGAACCATATCTTTTAATTTTGATGATGTCTTATCATCTATCTAAATGTATAGACTTTCCTTTGAATAAGAACATATATTTTTCGTCCAACACAGCCGAAATTCTGGGATACTACAGATCCTACTAACATCCCCTAAATAGTTCTAAAGCCATCTCTGAATAGTGCGGCTTCTTGTAAAATGATGGTTAGTTGTTGTTTAATAAGTTAACATCATTAATACAACACACATTGACACAAGTAATGGAGCTTTTAAGGAAATTCGAAGAAGCACAAATAAATAGCATGAGTCGTTCTAACGAGGTGTACAGGCCACAGAGTGAACAATCTTACCATGTACAAACAGTATTATTATATTTTTAGTACAATATTTTCTCTTATCAAATGCGAAATATAAATCATTATCGTTGGGGAGTAAACAAATCTGTGAGCACTTAGAAGAAGTCGTTAAATTGTGACTTCAAAGCGAACGTGCAGACTCCTATCATTTGATATTTCTTAGAAAAAATATAATGGTTATTAACAGTGCAGACTAGCATAACTAAGAGCTCTATCAATTGCGACGGTTTTAGCAGTACGTCAGCCGTGATTTTGCAGGACCGCACACGTTAAATTGATCTGCGTTAAAAGAAAATATGGCTACTACCATAGTAATGGTTTTATTGGTTAAGTGTCCGGTGTTGCAAATACACGACATAATCGTTCTTAAAACGTTAAAATTTAAAGAGCCCTAATAATGTTTCTGCTCTTGGCAGTATGTTATTTTACACGTTTATTAAATTAATTTAAGGTTGCAGTAAGTTCTGCAACTACTTAAAGATACTGGCGGCATTTTACATAGCTAGTGAACCTTAGATTCACTAGCTCAATTGCTTTTTAGTAGCAGTTCTTTAGGTTGTTTATTACCGACATAAAAATAAAATACAATAACGTAATAATGACAAAAATATATCAAAATCTTCGCATTTAGCTGCATTGCACTCCCGAGTGGTGGTCTTCAAACTAAATAAAGCGTTTTATTGCATAGCTCAATTGGACATGCGAGTGCTCAGTTATAACTGGATAGTTCCTGTAACGAGGTGTAACGTAAATAAGTGGGTCAGAAGTATCCAGTATGGCAGCACGGGCGTTACGGTAGTGGGCGGCGGCGTCTCCGAGACGCAACAGGCAGGGGAGGTTGGGTAATGGGTACTACCTAACTCCCCCCTACCCACTACCCACCACCGCGCAACAGGCGCCGCGCCCGACTTACTTGTTGAATCGACCGACCTACTAACGTTACCATGAAGACGCGACGCGAAAAATGGTCAAACCGAACGAAACCGCAGCTCCTCGATGTTATAAGGAAATGACGGCGAGAACAGAGTTCATCTTTTATTAAATCGACGCGGATACAAATAGAAAGAAGAGTAAGGGGTTTATTACAAACGGCTACGGATGTTTTCTAGGACAAAAATATAAATACGTTTAATATTCCACGTGTCAGCTACCTATTTTTCGTAGTCAAAGTAAATATACTAGCCTGATGGGTGGAATAAAGCCGTCGCTGAAAACTTCACTGGATGAGGTCAGCACAAAACAGATGAATAGTAGGAAGTAGGGGAAAGCCTTTTTTTGCGCAGGAAAAATGCTATTCGCATACCATACCATCTCGAGGGAAGCAGTATGGTTATGTGGTGCCTTGTCAGAAAACAGTGGTTTTCGCAACTGTTTCCACCATCCAGTACTAATAAATTCATTAAAAACCTGCCGTGTACCTCGCTGCAACTTATGTTGACGATACATCAAAACCCGTAAGGACGACTATCATGCATTGCCTACGTTCGGCTCATGCCGGGCCTCAGGCATAGGATATAGGTGATCCTGTACACACATTGGATCACCCCAGTCTAGCAGGCTGTGCAACGTGAGCAGGGGGAAGGGGAATGTCCTGTGGGTGATTGTGGGCGAGTGTGGATGATGATAGTGAAGACATGTAATAAAAGAAATTTTAACTTATTTAACAAACGATGTTAATTGCCTAACTCGTTAATACTTAATAACATGAGCCTGAGTAACCAACTAAAATAATTTTATCTAAATTTTACATTTGAAATAACAATAAAAGCCAAGGCACTGTACTATTTTATTTTTAAAGACCAGGGGATTTTGAGTTGATATCTAAATATATTTAGAAATGATATAATCTTACGTGGAAAATGTGTGCAGTAAAACATTAATGAGATTCTAAAAACTCAACATGTAATTTCCATTGGAGTGTGAACAATGATCCTCATTTAATATTAATAGAGTACCAATCGTGAATAATGTCAAGTGGCACTTGGCACATTATTATGCGAGGCACCCGTCAGAATATCAAAGTGAAAACGTGCAGGTCTAAATAGACGGTATACGCACAACAGACGTTGGTAGAGTAGGCTTTTTTATGTTGAGGGACCTTAATTGCTCATACATCGTTTAACTTAACTTCTCAACACAAGTCTCAAGTCTTTTTCTTTTTCTTATTATGCGCTCTACACACCATAGCCGCAGACCGGCCGAGACAGTCCGGTGGTTTTTTTAAGAAAAATAATCATAATACGCACCCGCGCATGCTACCGCGGCATGCCAGCGACATGTATACGCGCTCGGTAGCCCGGCGACACTCAAGCGTGTAGTGACGTGCTACCGTTTGTTTTTTTTTGCGATATGGAGTGGAACGATGAAAAAAAATTTTTAGGTCAATAAATTATCAGATAAATAATTATAAATTATAAATGAAATCCTGATCGGAATAAAATGTACAGGTATCCGTATAAACTAACCATCTGCGGTCAAATCTCTTCACTTTTCACTGATACTGTAACTATTGCGACTCAATAAACTTGGTCTAACATAACAATTTCGTTTCCTTTTATTTATTGAACAATAAACAAGTGTACAATTCTGATCGCTGCCCGTAATCTGCGGCTACTGTTAAGCGTCATTTCCATTCGGTGTAGTGTTTCATTTATGGCATACTAGCTGTCCCGGCGAACTTCGTACTGCCTTAATACTGCGATATTTTAATAGTTATTCTGCTATTCGGGACGAAGACAAATCCAACAAAACAAAAATCTTAAAAATCGGTCCAGCCGTTCTCGACTTATAAATAGTGTAACTAACCCGACATTGTTATATATAAATAAAGACTAGCTGTGCCCGCGACTTCGTTTGCGTGGACTACACGATGTTTAGTATGTCACATCTAAAGCAACGTTTCATGGTCTGCTGTGAACAACTTTTATCAAGAAAGAGCTTTTTACTTTGCCTTTGTAAGCAAGTCTTTGGAATGTTGTACTGTAAAATAGTGTTTTCACCGAGGCTCTGGAACAAATATGGGGATATTAGGTTGAGTAGTTCCATTGCACAATCTCCGAAATGCATCCGATTAAAACAGATAGTTTAGACCAAGATACACTGATTGTGGCGATGTTCAAAGTATTCGATTAAGAGTTTTATCTTAGCAGGGCAAAATTTGCCCTCTTGAGCCTCTTTGCCTTGTTACCTCACAGTTGAATCCATGGACTCTAGCTGGTTTTAGCAATTAAATCCCAAAGTACTTCAACAGTTTATAATTTTTTCGTATATTTCTATATATAAAATCTATGAATTTTATTGAGTAAGTGATTGCAACAAAATGTCAAAGTTATCTATCAGGAAAGGGTGTGTTAAAAGTTGTTCATATTTCCTTTTCTGATAACTCTGAATTTGCTGTAACTATGCATTATATAAATATGTTCATTTACTTATATTGTGACGGTGTTACCTTTATTTACTGATCTTCCTTGTATACTACGTTATGTGTAATGCTATCGGAAAAACATCATGATCACGTCAGCCTATTGCAGTCCACTGTTAGACGTAGGCATCAAAGAACGCCAAGGGACCACGATCCCCCGCTTTTTTCTTTCAACCACTGCCAGCTAATCCAAAGGTCGTGGTTCCATCGAGCTGGGAGGCGTTCTACACTACGTTTGCCGAAGCGTGGTTTACTAAACCTTTCATCGGTTTTGCGACAGATGTGGCCTGCCCACTGCCACTTTAGCCTTGCAATTCTAAAAGCTATGTTAGTAACTATAGTTCTTCTACGGATCTCCTCATTTCGGATTTTATCTCGCAGAAAAACGCCAAGCATAACTCTCTCCATAACAAGTTGGGTGACTATGAGCCTCCTTAGGAGGCCAATAGTCAAGGACCAAAATTATACTTAACGATGACGAAAGTAGGCCGATTGGGATTGTCGTCGCCAAGTTCTCTCCAAGACTCAGCCATTAGTGACCCTACTGTATCTACCTTCAACGTGGTAAACGTTTCGGCGCCACCGCGTCGCGCGTCGAGCGACGCTACAGCGTACGCGTGGCGTTAACGCCTCGACACCCTAGCATTGCACTTGTCAAGCCCTACACTATATTAATTTTCAGTTTGTGCTACTGGTATTGCGTTAACGATTGTTATGAACTTGTTGATTATGAAATCGAATACCGATATCACTAAATTGTATTCACATTTTTAAATATATCGCTACAGTAAATTGCTTAACTGCCTGTACCTTTATAACTTAAATCGCACATCAAGTTGATTTTAAAAAAGGGTAAAAATATAGATATTACATTTTAAATTGTTTTTTTTTTTTTTTTGCAAAGGCTGATTTTTGTCACTTCAACTTTTGCGACACACTAAGATGATGCTAAAAATACCTAGATAACAATTTAGACGTCAGCAAGACCAAGTAAAACAATAAACAATTGAATTAATTTTTTTCTTCGGTTTAGGGGTTTCGTACTTAGACCCACCCTATCACTTATTACTTGACTCTTTTCATCCTAAACTATTTTTGTAGTGTTTTTGTCGACAATGCTTTAGTATTTTAAAATATATACTTTTAACTTTTGTACAAAAACGTATCGGAACAAGCGCAATACGTGATTTTAGTCTACTCTCCGTTTGTGGCATGTTAAGCTAGTTTATGTACCTAGAACCGCTTAATGAAACCTTATGAACTTCACAAAGCTGGCTAATTTGAACAAATGATTAGGCTAGTTTCCTGGGTCAAAAAAAGATTATTCTATTTAGTCCGTCAGTTAGATTATCAAAAAATATTGGACCCTTATTTTGTCTTTTGAAATCAAACAAAAGTTACGAAGATAAAGCGCGTCAAAGTAAGCACATGACATCACGCCTTGCTAAATAGTGTCGCAAGGCGTGACGTTACGCGGAACTAACTAGCATATTTTCTGTTAATTCAACTGACGGACTTATTAGATTTTTTAGGAAACTAGGTTACTAGCAGAACTACATTAAGTTCTGCTTATTAGTAAAGCTAATGGGATTATTGTATTTTCCGGGAATACTCGGAAGCTGGAAAACATTTCAGTTGCTGGTAAATGCAAACAACGGCATATCGCGAAAGACACATAATTAATTATATAATATTTTAATACAAGCTTTGTAATGGGAGTGGATGACCCACAATCATGAAGCATATAGCCTATAGAGTAGAAATGTCATAATATAATTTTTTTGACAAATTTTCCGCCATTTTTAAACTGTATCTGTACTGTTTTAGTATGGGCGCTTATTGACAGAACTTGTCATTTCATACTAAATATAGGTGAAAAATCAGAACCTAGTTTCGGAGAAAGATGTTTCGTATAGCTGCTCTATAGGGTATGTGCTCGATGCCCACAATACTATTATCGATTGGTGCAAAAATAATGAGGGTTTCAATATTCTAACAATTTTCTACTTCGAATCCCGGAAAAACAAAGTGTTTTTAATGAGATAATAATGTGTGTGTGTGGGGACATAAAGCAGAAGACCTCTTTCTGTGTCTGTGCGCGGTTTAGTTTCAGACATGATTTTTAAAAGGAATTAAATTTATTTTCAATTTTATATTTTCAGCCAGGTTATTCACCCTTAATTTACATTCGTAGTTCTTCATAGATGTTCATTTTTTATTAACTTTACAACTCTTTAACGAAACCGTTAAAAAGAAAGTTAAAAAAGATACAATAAAAAAAAATATACAGGTTTAACGACGTTTAGGCGATTAGAAGTTGCATGATAACAGGTTTAAAAAATCCGGCACCGAAATACGTTTACTTTTGTACACCATATCATCGACGTAGACTAAATTACATAATAAACACGCATATATACATATTATGACCAAATGATTAATCATGAATTACAACTAGGGTTTCGTCATAAAATGTTTTACATGAACGTAGCATACAATAATAAAATAAAGGTGACTTACCAACTAGCGCTAATATGACCGTGAGCAGCGGTGCCGCTGGGAAAGAGACGGTGACGTTAAACTCAAGCATTTGCAGCAAGTCCACTGGAAAGAGAGTACACGTTTAGGTATACGTTATAATAGACTAGCACTACTGGGAATTGAGGATAATTCTGTCACAAATTATAACGTCTGTAAATTGTAACGATTCATCTTAATCAAACCTCAGAGTTAACTTTTATGTAACAACCCAGGTTTAAAACCGGTGGTGAACAATGGTTATAAGCGAAATGCAGTAACAAATGAGTCTAAGGAAATATTAAAGGTTAAGTTACACATATCATAATGTTGCCATTTGAAATTTTTGACATATTAGGATATAAATATAAGTACTTTAAGAAACTTAGATCTTTTATTCAACATTATTATTAAATAAAACCACGACAGTGTGAAAAGCTAAACATAAAAAATTTTTTTTTTTTCAAAACGCTTTTTCTATCGTGTTTTTATTCGTCACTTTGGCTTAATTTTTAAATGAAAAAAAAATGACGATAAAAACTACAAATACCATTCCTGGGTTCCGAAAACTAAAACCTTGTCAAAAGAAGCAAGAGCTATTATTTTAGGCGGGATCTTTTAATACTAAGTAACTGAAGCAATTATGACAAACTTAATAATACCTTATGAGTTAATCCGTCAAAGAAATATACAAACAAACATACGCTCGACAACACTACTCTCCTCCAGCAATCGGGTAAAAAATACACATCTACATGCCTCCTATAAAACAACAATTGTTACTGATATGAAATCCTAACGTTCCTAACAAGAGACAAGAGATCATTCTTTACGAGCCAACGACAGTATGAACATATTATGAAAGGCGTAAAGATAGAAGTACATACTTATAGCATAGATTTGATGTCAAATTGTTAACTCATCGTTATCCTAGCTTAATTAGGACACCCTTAAAAATAAAAGTGATTTAATAAAGTAAACATAATCCGTGAATCTGCATCGATTTGTTAAACGCCTTCTTTTAGGCACCTAACGACACAGTTTAAACTTAAAGATCTCCTTTTAGTACCCCACAGGTTACCAGAACACTAAAAGCGCTGAAGTAAATTCAGTATTATGAGGCCGTCCGGCGGTCTCCAGAGGCTGCGCACACGCTCGCGGTCAAACGGCGGCGCATGAATGTTTCACGACCCGACGAGTAATGGTGTCGCGGAGACGTTGGATCATTCTTTACGAGCCGACAACGGCCACGTTTAAAATATACGGTTTATCGGCCACCGAAGCTACTTGAAAGTCGATATCTTGGCATAAAGAGTCCTTTGTGGAAATTGAAAATATTGTGCAAGCATTTCCAGCTTTCGTATGCTGCATTGTTTGCGAAATCAATAGCCGTATGAAAGAGTGCACATAGCTTTGTAATACACTGTGACAGGAGATTAATCCGAAAAAACTGCGCAAGTAGATTTATCAACAAAATTAAAATTTAGAGACAAACCAATTTACCATGAAATCAAAATCCAAAACTACTCTGAAATATAATAACCAATTAGGTACCTTATCCTGAACCGGATTGAAAATGCAGGTCCCACAGAATTTCAAAAATTCTCTTAATAAATCAACTCCATAACAGAAAACGGCATTAAAGTTATATCCAGTTGTTACTGCAAAGCACATTAGCCAGTAAAAGGGTCAGCAAAACTTCGCCAAAACGGATTGGGTTCATGTGTCGCGTCGTGAGTTTTTTCGAAAGCATGCCCGTAATAAGATAAAGGTTTTATCGTCTTTTCGTTAGCATAGTTCACGTGCTCGGCTCGGCTTTGCGGACGGTTGTTTGCGTACGGTGGGATAATCCACGTACAGTTACAGTATCGAATATGGGCACCCCCGTCTTGTGCCGTCTTTTGATGTTGACATAAGTGAATATAGTCCGAGCCCCCGTGAAAGAGTTATGTCAAATCGACAACACGTTGAATTTTCTACTGTAAAATCGTTTTAGCTTTTCTCCATTTTACGTAAGGAGTCTTAAAAATAACACTGTGTTTGCAATACTATTGAAATAAGTTTCACATTATAAGCCAATGTAGAAAATAGCTTTTTCTTCCATAGAAATAACAGACGACTTTTGGTGCTTCGCAAACCGAGTTAGGTAACTTCGTCGCCATTAAAACCTACACACCGGTTAGAAACTTTTAACTTTCAGTTGAATTAAAAATACGAAATGTTACACAACGTAGGTAACGTAAGCTTAGAATGCTATTGCAGGTGAATATTTATTTCCAGTGAAAAATTGAAAATTGCAGTGTCATCGTTCATCATTCATCACGCGATATTAATTTCGCCGTCCCACCCTTCCCGGTTCGTTGCATGCTTTCTGCGATTTACAGCCGGTTTCATATTAGAAACTATTGGTTTTCTCCATATTCAAAATAAGTTTAGATAAAGAATTTTCAAAGTAATGATTCTCCAACACTAACTCCAATTTTAAGTTCATTTAGCCGTTCACATAGCCGACCGTAACTTTGTGCTCGTACATAATAAAACTAATGTCTTTAGTTCATCAAGACCTTTTATTTTATTTTATTACGCATTTTTTATTTATTTATTCGTAATTATGAATGAATATTGGTGAACCTTTTAACATTTAAACAATATTAGGTAATAGAGTTGCTCTAAAAATATTATAGTTCTATTAGTGCATTTAGGTATCTTGAGGGTGCTACTCCTAAATACGAAACAGGAATCAGTTCTTAAATCACTTATACGTAGGTCACACTATATGTTTTGCGTAACTTAAAAAAACAACATGTTATAACCAAAATATGATGTTTATTGCTTTTCAATATATATATATATATATATATATATATATATATTCTCCTTTACATTTTAAATATTTTTTCATGCGATCGAACCATTTTTTAAAACAGGAGGACCACAGATCTGAAGGCATGTTTTCTACGTGCTGATTGAACGCTATCACTGCCTCTTAGGAGTTGGTAAAAGTAAAACCTCTCATCAAATCTTTGATTTTGGGAAAAAATACAGAAATCACAGGGTGCTAGGTCGGGGCTATGCGCAGGATGAGTGACGAGTTGTTATTTTTCGGAAGCTAAAACTGACTTTGTTTTGTTGGCCGTGTGTGAAGAAGCGTTGTCATGATGTAGGAGAACGCGGCTTTTGGGTCGTCTTTCGCGAACTTTTTCTAACACCCTAGGTAAACAAATGGTAGAATACGGCATTAACACTCTTTTGATTTTCAAGTGGAATTGTACAGATGGGACCCGTAGCTGAGAAAAAAAACGCGATCATTTTTTTACCAACGTTTCTCGCCTGCCTCACTTTTGTTGGCCTGTTCTCATTTTCAAACACCCATTCACAAGATTGCTGTTTTTTTCGGGTTCAAAACAATAAATCCACCTTTCCTCTCCTGTGACAATGTCATAAACAGCATTAGAATGTCCGTGGTCGTACTTCAGTAACATCTGTAAGCACCATTCCAGGATCCAACGACAGCAAAGTTTCCGAACTTTCAATTCTTCGTGTAAAATTTTCTGAAGTTCATACCAATCCCCAATAGTCCTCGAATTGTCTCATAGGTAATCCGCGGGTTTTCTTCAATTAGCCGCTTAACATTAGCCACATTATTATCGTTGACGGCAGTTAAAGGCCGCTCTTCACGAAATTCATCATGTAAAGAAACTTGACCTCTCCTAAATTCAGAAAACCATCGCCTCACGGTGCTCAAACAAGGTCTCTCCCAAAAGCATTTTGAAGACTAGCGGCACAGTCTTGCGGAGAGAGAGAGAACTTTTAAAATCATAAAAAATCAACGCTCTAAAATCTTTTCGACTTAATTCCATTTTCGTTGCGGACGTAGAACTTTGAAGTGTGATAAAAAAACAATTGACAAATCATTTTCCGCCAATTGTTTTAATTTATTACTAAGAAAGTTGCAACGTTTAAAAAAATATAACATTCGATTCAAATAGCTAGAAGTGCAAATCTTTTAGTGTGCCCCATGTAGATGCGTATACTTAGGCCAACATCCCGATCGAGTTTCAATGTTTTAATAGTTATTCTGCTATTAGAGGCGTATACAAATCCAACAAACTAATAGATAATAAAAATCAGTGTAGCCGTTTTAGGTTTATAGATGGTACAACTAACCCTATTTTGTGTTATATATTATTATTAAAAGTAAAAGTGCAATTCAAATATATCTGTCTCATGATTAACGAACTTTAAGTTCGCATGGTCTTTTTTTTAAACTGGCCAATTGAATAAATAAATGATTTTGGTTTATGTGTAGGTAGGTATAGTAGGAAAAGTTAATCTCTCTTTACGTCAGTTGAGGAGATACTTGTACGCTGGAAGACGAGAGCCATCTAATTGGCGCTAAACCTACTCGAAATGTTAGCTATCGGGGAGGCAGATGCATCCGTCGGAAATAAGCATTTATGTAAACTATGGACGCGAAGGAAAGTACATTTTTTATTAAAATGCAAACATTTATTTGATTTGACGGGGCACGTACATTGTTGTACGCGGAATTAGATACGTGCACCACATCAGTTACGCAATCGACAAGTGTCGATCATCAATTTTAGCCTATTGCGGTCTACTGCTGGACGTAAGCCTAAGACCACGATGATGGGGGTAAGGGGACAACCAACATAATTTGTCCCAAATGTCGACCTCATCTGCACGTGGTGCATCCTGCTAACAGACGGACGAGACTCTGACGACCGGATCGATAGCGGTATAACTATCTTCATGCCGAGTCAAATACATTTAGCCGATAACGGGCAGCATCGTTGTCAGTACGAGACTCGTCACTCGGCACTGCGCTTACCAACCCGCTTGCCCAGCGTGGTAAGTATGGGCATATACCTTCCATGAACAGTCCTAGAAAAGTACGGCCCAGAGTTCCCGGCCGCCCCATTAGTCCAGTCGCCGATCACTCACGTCAAATATAAAACTAGTTTTGTGGAAGTACTCGTAATAGGACATCGGCCTCTTACATCCATTTACGTTACAATTGCGTCTCCATGTCACAGCTCTTCTAACGCTTACGCGACTAATCGACAACTTAACGAAGACGCGACTGAGGTGTGTGTGTGTGCATGTACCCTAATTTTATTGTGCCTATAATGACAGTAAGCAGTGGAGTTTATAATACGCAAAGTATCGCCTAGGAGCGTATACTGTCCGCTGTCTTAAATACCTGAACTGCAAAATTAGGACTCCTTATCCAAAGTGTACCATCCTTGTGTTTCAATGTATTAGGTTCACATTTTATATTTGCGGGCGCTCGCAGCACAATTTCTATTAAAATGCACCTAATTTAGATACATTCGTAAGTTGATGACAAATAAACAGTTATAAAAATTAAAAGTATTTGCTATGTGTAGCAAGATACAAAAAAAAATGTACCTACTTCCTATCCCTCTTAACCTCTATATCTATGGGCTTATTTGTACCGAAGTGTTAAGTGGTAACACAAAATTGTTTTTAAAATTCTATGCATAAATATAGTCTTTAGGCATTAAGTCCGCCACATCAGTTTCGTACAATAAATCAATAAAAATTGTCTTCAAAAATAACTTTATTGTGCGGATGAAATGCATTACGCATATACTGCTATAATCTGATTTACTTTGTTTGTCAAATATTGTAAACAATCTTGACATTCCTTTAATAACGAATTTATTCATAATTGCACGAAATAAATGTACAATTGGCGGACCTAATGATACAATAGATTGATATTTTTGTAAAAAGACATGCCAAGATTGTTTACAATATTCGACGAGCAAAGTAAAACGGACTTCACAGCCGTGTGTTGTTATTACCCTGTTTTTTTTTAATGTTCTTTTTTCGTGACTTAAGTCACAATGAAGACGGACCCCTAACCAGAAAGTCTTTGAATTTATCGACGTCGGCACATCATTATTATCTGCTTATTTTCGTTCGCACCGATACCTTCTAATTCCCTACCGAAGAAAATTACGCTTAATTTGAGAGCGAAATAATTGGCCGAATTACATGGCAAATCGCCTTATGCCGATTTTTTTTTGCAAATTAGATACTTAAAGGATTTTCTTCTTTACAGTGGGCTTGTTTGGGTTCCTTAAAAATATTTTATTACAATCCTAACTTACATACCAGCACCTCGATTCAGAACCCTACGGTAACTCTGTTGTCAACCAATTCGGTCAGAAATCATTCGATATCTAATAATTTCAATTCGCAATAACCGTATCGTCGATCAACTTGACATATTTCATACCGAATCGAAATAACGTCACACTCGTGCGATTACAAGTACTTCTCGACCCGCAAATAATATCAACGCTATTCACAACACAGATATCGGACAAGACTTTCCTAAACGTCCGATTGATTTCTGTCAGTAAATTAAAGAGTGGTACCAAGCACAGCAAGATATCTTCATAATATTGTAAAAAATATATTTTGGAGTGCTAATTACGCATTTTGATGTCTCTGCGGGATGCATAAAATCCATTTTAAGGTCTGCTCCTAGGAAAAACTGAACGTTGTTGTGAATTTAAAATTTACATTGGGACGTCAAATATTAAGTGGCAACTGCCTGTCACTCAGTAAACATTTACAAAGCATGTTTTGTATGAAAGTGTTACATACTTTTTGGTTAAAGTTAGATATTTTTTCATATTTCACAATTTAAATATTACATATGATCGATAGAAAATAATTATTCGTATTGAGGTATTTTATAATGTATAAAATAAATAAATTTAATTCGAATTTATAATATATAATTAATTCAAATTAAATTAAAATATTTTGTAACAATAGGCTTCGTGAATGCAACCTGTAATCAAACCGATACCGATATCATACTCGAACTCGAATCGGATGCTGTTCTTAATAGCTCTAAATCCGACATTCGATACGAGAAAGATATCAAATCTTTTAATTCGGTTAAATAACTGAAGGATTCTGAATCGAGGTGCGTATTACTTAAAAAGTTTAGCGAATAAGTAACGCGGCCGTCTTAAGGCTTTAAAAGCTTTGAGGGATGAAAAAATAATAATAAAAAAATTACTAACGACTTTTGTAAAATCACCCCAAAAAGTTAAAATATACATTATGTTAATGCTACCTGCGAAGACCTATAAGTGGTTTAGAAATGTCATATACTGTTTCCTACCACCAATTTGTAAACCCTGGTTTTCCTAAAATAAATAAATAAATAAATAAATAAATAAATTGTGAATACAGTAGGAAATTGTTTGTAGTCCAGACCTTTGGTAACCTGAGACAGATGTAATAAAATGCTTTTTTTTTGGTTACATAAACTGAAAACAATTTTGTTCTTCTTAGTTCGTTATCTTTTTAGTTTTTTTTTTTAACCGACTTTAAAAAAGGTGGATGTCCTCAATTCAACTGGATCTTTTTTTATGTATGTTCAGCGATCATTACCGATTTCGATAATTCTTTTATTGTTCGAAAGGGAATACTTTCGAAATGGTCGCATATAAATTTGGTCAAGTTCTGATGATGAGATCTATAAGACAACCATTAAACATTGCATAACTCAATACCACGCCAACAGATTTTTGAATCTGTTGGCGTGGTTAAATAAATATTACCTACTATCTTCGGCAAATGTGAACCGATTTAGGTGATTCTTTCTTTATTGAATAGTTTATACTTCAAAGATAGTACATTTAAAATTTTCGGAAAAAAACACCTCTAAGGTAGGAAAAATAAGGGTTGAAATCGGTGTTCAGCAGTTAACTTTTATTTGTTGAGGATGTATCACTAAAATAAATGAAACAAGTAAATTTTATTTTAAAAAAATAAACCGACTTCAAAAACTTAAAAGATAAAAATAATATGAACACATAAGTACCTAATCAGTTACTTCTAGAGTCGGTGCAAACGAAAACATTTAAACTCTCATCGGCACTGACTCTAAAACTGATTAAGTACTTATGTTTTATTATTATTTTTAGCTTTTTAGTTTATATAAAGTCGGTTTATTTTATTTAATAAAAAATTTAAGTTCATCATCGACAAGTATTAATATGTATCATTTTTGTAATCACCTTTCAAAACCCTTATTTTGATCACTTTAGGTGTTTTTTTTCTTTAGGCATTATTTTGTTATATTGTTTTTATTATGACATCACATAGCCTAACGATACCTCATACATCAAAATCGGTTATGGCGTTTATTCAACCACTTCGTAAACGAAACGAGGCGAGCATACCGGACTTGTTACGCTATCTCTGAGGTCCCGGGTTCGATTCCCAGTGGGTTAATGTAGAAAGATAACTTTTATATATTGTCTCGGGTCTGGGTGTTGTCATACCTCGACGGTATTCCTGAATTCTATAATACTAGTGCTTAAGCTACTTATTAGGATCAGAGCAATGTATGTGATGTTGCCCAATATTGATTTATTATGGTGGAATAAATAAATAATGGGCAAAATTTGGGCAGTCGTATAACAAAGAGGTGGTTGTCCTTTGTCGGCTTTTCCGGAAGGACGCATCCTTGTAGTACAAAACTTAACGAAAATAATAATATGTGAAAAATCAGACGATACGTGTAACAGTTTATAACTTCGAAATATACCTATTAAACGCACGGAACAAATATTACGCAAGACGCCCTTCACCGATTTAGTTTTTTAACATAATAGTTGTGCAAGCATATGCAATAAAATAAATCTATTCTCCGAGTATACTAATTGAGCATGCCACGTGTAACGTTTTATAATATATATTTTTAAATTCCTTCAGGTTTTTGTTGTATTTTACTAAAAGCGATTAGCACCAACGCTGCTTAACCTCCGATAAGAAAAATAATCTGCTTAATCAAGTACTTCAAAAGCTAAAAATATTACAGGGTTACAATGCAAAAAGGTGCCAAATTTAAAAAATAAGATTCCGGGAACAATATAAAGAAGAGTGTTAATCGTTATTATTTTTAATATTCGAATGTTACAAAAAAAAAAACAATAAAATGTCCGGAAATAAAGTCAATAGAGAGATTACGAAAGCCGCGCGGTCCTCCATTAGAGGCCTAGTAGGTACGGCGAGCCTACATGGACCTTACGCAGTGCACATACAGTGCAATTTTTTCATGAATGAGTTAAATTATCCACACGTACGATTTTTAACAGCGGATAGGAATAGGTAATTAAATTGTGAAAAAAACTTTTTTTGTTCTTTCCTTAGTTCCTTACTGTGGTTCGACTAAGGTACAGATTCTGAGCCACTCCTAAAGACTTGGCACTCCTTCGCAATGTTAACCTGTATATTTCTAATTAAGAGCGATTTCCAGAAACCCTAAATTAAATTGGGATGTTGGCACTATTTACAAAGAATGCCAAGAAACCATTTGTTTTAAATACCTAACACCTCATGTTTTAAACATTGTTTAATTTATTAATTATTTGTAAAAAATACTTATATTTGCTTTTAAATAAATAAATTCAGTCATTTGACTTTGTTTTAAGTTTATGGTTTCGAAAAAAGTGATGTCATAACTAAGTATGTATTTCATTAAACAAAAGCTATTATTTAAAGTACGCCAGTTAATAATAATAACATTTTAAAAACCAGTATTTTTAAAATAGCCGAGTTTATGAAACTAGGAACAAATCTACTAGGAAAAAATCCATGACTTGGGTACAAATGCTCGTGCTCATCACACAAACATTTGCCCATTGCGGGATTCGAACCCGCAACCGCTGGCTTTGTAGTCCGGAGCGCGAACCACTATACTACATGATCGTCAATATGTTCATAGTGCCTGGTACAAAAAGCCTTACAACTATCCCTGTAAACAGCATTACACCCAGTTGACGTGAAATGGAACCATTTCTCGGTACGAAGCACGATTGCGAAGCCAAGCAATACTTGACGACAACTTCGTCAAGTTCTCAAAACAAACCGGCAAATTGCCGCAGCCGGCACTCACGTCTGCATAATATATAGGCGCTTACACAAAGAGGCAGGTTATTTGCAAACAGGTGTAAGTATAGCCCTATTACTAGTAGGTAATAGGGCTACTTCAATACTTATTGAAATTGTTGCAAGAAAAGAATTGGTTGCATTTCCCCGATACTTGCAATATAACAGCCGTGGGCTACATTTACGTATAAAGTTTGACAGTCGCGCGAGCTGTTGTGCCAAACATGCTTAACGCCTTGTGTTGTGTTGTGCATCAATTGTTGCCTATAGAATACATGGTTTTTAACGAGGATACTCAGCGGCATTGTCTCTTTTCTATCAAAGATCGAATCCGGTTTTGCTGATTTACCAATGTTTAAGTTTATTTAGTAGTGATTTTAAAATCTAAATTATGACGTGTTCAGTTATATAATTTACAAAAAAAAAATTATATATTTCATTGCTGTAAACTTATTACATCTTTAAAAAACCAGTAAGTGCAGTAGAAAATGTGTAATGCAGTAAAATAATTTAGAATAGGCAACGCATTGACAGTGTTTGGATGTCAGCTTAAGCTTGTAGATGTCAAAAAACGATGTTATGAAGCATTATTTTGCTTGTGCCCTTTTTTGCCCTTATTTTATTTGTGCCCTACCGATAATTCTTTATAAGGTTCTATTTCTCAATTATTATATTTACTAGAGTCGCGATGACACCATATTTACTATATAATAATAAGGTGATGTGGGCTCGTGCCAAGGATCCTTAACTGCATGAAAAACAAAACAGGGGCCTGTTGTAAAGTGAATTTTCCTTTTCTCAAACCATTTTGCTATTATGCTATTATGCTTTTATTATTTATGCTTTTAAAAGAATTCTCAAAACCAATAGACACTAAAATGTCTCTAAGTACAATTAATTTAAAGGTAAAGAGCGATTCACGAGAATTTTAAAACCATTATACAAAACAACTAAGTGATGTTATTTTTGACTGTTAACAAGACCTGTCTAACAACTTGTAGTGATATTGTGAAAAGGTTTTTAAGATCCGAATAAAAAACATTTCTCTCATTAAAAGCAAAGAAAACATTTTGTTGTATTATCTTAAAGTAGCGTTGTTTTTTCTGGCATCCATTAGCGACAAAAAGACTAAAGGAAAATATTTTGGCTCCGAGAATTACAAACATCTAAAATACCTGAAAACGGTAAAAAAGATTCGATAAAAAATATCTTGAAACTCCTTTGTAGAAAGAAACTCTTAATTATCTCGCGGGGATCGAGGAGTTAATTCCGATATTTAATTATGCAAATGTTCAAACCTTTTTTTATTCACGGGCGTTTTACAAAAAGTATATCTTACAATTAATTAAGGTGAGTGGTTAGTTGACAACGCTTGGGACATCCGGTGCTAAAAAAATATATATTTTTCATAGCGGAATTTGTGTTTTACCTTTCGGACAAAGGCAGAAACATTAAAATATAATTTGTGAAAACAATTAAATTAGCATCGGACCACCGTGCTACTGCTGCCGTTTGCCACATTCCATACTTGCGGTCCTTTTGTACCGGGGCTATGTGAAAATCAGCGTCAGATTTGGTCGCTAACAAAGTTTCGATTGAAATGATAATTATTATATCGTGCTGGCATGAGCGGCAACTCTTTATCATACAGCTTATAATGATCCTACTGACATAAAACATTAATTCATTTTATAGTGAAGCCTATTATTTACGTTTTTATTGTTGTTTGTATTATTGTTGCCGTTGCACAATTGGACTGTAATTCCGTTGTAATAAAAGTTATTTTTCAAGTTGCTGTACTGCATTGTACTTGCTTTATGTCTGTATGTTTATGTGGCCCAATCCTGAAGTAGCCCAGATATCCTTTCAAAGAGTTTTGTATCAAATAGATCAAGCATTTTTCACAAAAGATGACACTGGAAAAAGCTCACATGAAAGTTCTCAAATCCCTCAAAGGATAAACCCTCAAACGTGAACCGAATCACAGAGGCCTTATAGACCCGATGTGTAACGGATTACTTCGCACTGTACTGGGCTTTAGTGCAGCACAATGCATCGGGTGCATTCGACAACTCGCCGCATTCACGTGTCGAGTCTTGAGACAACCTTTGCCGTGGGCGGGACTTACGTTCAAGCGATCTAAGGGGCGTGGTGCGCTCAACTGTGCTTTTATTTCGCCACTGAGACTATTTTGGATATATTTTTTGATTTGGTTTCAGAACTGTACTCTTAGAATGGTCATGTTCTACGGACTTATTTATAAAAAGCCATTTGAAAAAAACATCGATATCACCAAGTAAATCATCATTGGTTGATGGTTTATCGTATGAATTTTCAGCGAGGTTTAGAATTTAGCTCATGCTAGTTAAGAGAGAAAATAAGGTTTGGAAGAGGATGCATCAAGTAGGTAATAAACAATTACTTTACAATTTCGTATATTGCAATTACAATTTCGTATTATGTATGCATTTTGCACAAGGTTCAGAGCAGTAGATTTTTTTAACTTAAGCCTGTTGTGGTAAACCAAACTCTTTTGTAAACTTTTTATATTTTTTTACTATTTGTCTCTTCCTTTTGTTTTACTTCTTTCACTGTCTGTCAAAAACAAATACAAAGTTTCACGATTTTACTGAAATTGATAGAGTTATAAGCCTTTTATCCTCTTCCCGATCCTTCGTCCTCCTGACGTGTCGCAAAGGTACACCTGTTTTTAACACATTTTAAAATTACTTACTGAATTTTGACGCGGTCTTAATCGTTACCGCGGTCTTCATAATGGAGAGATAACTACTTTTAATCAATTATTAGTGTATCGTCTGCTTTCGTACCGTAATTTTTACAAGAAAACTACCTATAACAGATCCGTGTGAAGTAGAAACGCTTAAAAAGGATAAATATTAACCAACTTTATGCGGTAACTGTACCGATATTTTAAAAATTATACGCAATACGCCTTCGTTCGCGCAAAGAAATCTGTCAATGCGTATTAAAAGGGAGTAGGTATATTAAACGGTTTACAATAAAATCTCCCCGCTGCTCGAGTGGGAATCGCAACAGAGAGCTTATGAAACATGAATTTTCCAAGCATTTACCTGTCCGTAGGTGTGTTCATTTTTAGTAGACAGGGTTGTCAAGGGTAGAAAGATTTTTGTCGTTCATAATACATATATTTGTTTCAGTGAAACATTATGAATAAAACGAATATCGTGAATCATTGTCATAGACATTTGCCAACTTGTAAGTATTAACTATGTGTGATGATGATATGATGACCGTGACTACAAAATGAAAATAAAGTACTAAATTTTAAAATATTTATCGTTCTTAGTTTAACGAGGGATTGGGAGTCATTGGCGATAGATAGAGATCGATGGAAGAGTCTGGGGGAGACCTTTGCTCAGCAGTGGGATTGAAAAGGTTGATAAAAAAAAAAATCGTTCTATACTTTTATTTTATAAAATATGTCTTTTTAACCCCCGATGAAAAAGAGGAGTGTTATAAGTTTAACGTGTGTATCTGTCTGTAGCATCGTAGCTACCAAACGAATGGACCGATTTTGATGTAGTTTTTTCTTTGTTTTAAAACCGATATTACAGAGATGGATCTTAGCCATATTTTATGAAGATCTGTTTAGCCGTTTGAAGGTTATCAGCTCATTTCCTACTAGACAAACTTATTTGGACTCATAAGAATGCTTTCAATGAGACGGTATTAGATACAAAATGATCAAGGCCTTGAGCTGATGCTGCATAGATGTGACGGGGGTTTTATGAAATTTGTTATTTACAGTTTAGCTTTTTAAGAGCAACATAGATCAGTAGCTTTTTACTGATTAAGCTTTATTTACTATCGGATTCGAATGCAATAAAACAATAATTCGATTGCGAATAAATTTTAAATTTACATTTATATTCTAATAATAAGTCTAATATAAATGAGTTTACCCTGCACATTTAGTACAACGAAATTAGGAAAGAATAAACTACGTAAACTTTGTTTTATTTATTCAAGACATATATCTAAAAACTTGGTATGTTTATACTATCGACAGCCCTGAGCCAAGTAGTCAGGCAGGGATGAGTCGTCATAGATACCAACTAGATCCCATTGAACGGGTTTACATTTATCCGATATTGTGAGCTAAATAGTTTATTCTGAAAACTCGCCTATGGATAAAAATGAGGTTTTATTTATAGGTTTCTTTGAAACTACGCAATATTTGCTTATTAGTTTTTTTTTACATCTCCATTTAAAAAATGCAAAAGAAGACTCATAATTTAAACATTTCTGTTTAAAAACAAGATTTCAACTTTATCAATTTGCTAGTAAGAGGGTGTGTAAACTACGATAAAGCTTTGGATATTAATCACGAAATTGAGAAAATAAAGCAAAACATGTAATAAATAATAAACACTACCTATGTTACTATTAGTCCAATTATAATATCGTATCATTTCTAATTAGTTGTAATACGAACTGGTCAATAATTGGACGCTAACGATGTCCGGTTAGGATTTCACTCGTCGATTGAGATAAATGATATTATTTGATCAAATAAATAACGAGAGATATCTAAGCGTCATAATAACACATCGTATCACTTAATTTTTTATTCGTTACGACATAATAAAATATGGACAAAAAAAAGCCTGCTTACCCCAAACTAAAATCAATAAAAATAACTGATGAACTCCGTTCTGTGCAAAAGGAATAAAAAAAACAAAGAAAACGTAACAACTATCTAAATATCGTTATTCAACCAACGTTATAGTTCATTGTTTCATAAATCATTTTAAAAACAAAATCGTATAGCAAGTCGTTTGTATTTGTCCATGACAAGTATGACAACTGTTGACACCATTAACAGAAACCACGATTGGCACCATTTCTTCTGTTACATCTTTTCTTTTACATTCATTATTTTATTTGTATAAAAAAAAAATATTTTAAATTAAGTGCTTTCAAATTAATCAATTGTAAAAAAGTGATGTCATAACTATGTATTCCTGTACAAAATTTATGAGGGTTTCGTATTTTTCCAGCTAATTTATAGAACATTAATAATGTGGTGATGTTTTCTTTTTTTTGGCTGCGTCTATACGTAGTTTGACTTGATCAGTGGCGTCTATCTTCCTCCTAGTTATCCTAACTTATTACTGTGACTATTTAATTTCTGTTGAACGGCTCAGTTTCATTGGCTAAAACATACTGTCGATTTGTAAAAAACATTATTATAAATTCTGTAGGTTTTTTACGTAACGTCACGAGAATACAAACACTAGAGGATATCATTATTACGGTCGGTCACTTGATTATCGAGTTACGCAAACAATAGCTGTTTATTTGTGATTCTTGATAATAATGATCAAGAAAATATAATAAAGCATTGTATCGGAAAAATAATGAGAGGAAATTAATTAGCTATATTTATGTTATGGTGTAACAGAACTAGTTGCGTAGATGTAAAAATGTTCGCATAAATAAATTGAAATGTTTTCTAGCTAGACCTACCAACACTAACAAAGTAGGACCTACAAGAGCGCATTTAATGTATTCATTGATATCGTTATCGTAGTGTCAACAGATATTCTTCTACGGTCTTCTGCGGTAGTGACTATACACAACACCCTTCGGTCAGAACTTCTCATGCAGAAGGTGTCCTTAAAAATAAGCTTACCATCGGTACTAACACAACGAAAGCTGTGTGTCTCGAGTTCAAAGGATCAACTCTTAATTTAAGATCTGCGCCCGGGCGGCTACTGCTTTTATATGGCATTATAATTTTAAAACCTAGCACTGTCATTAAAATTCCACAAAATTCAAATGCTAACCCATGCTTTGGTCTGCACAGCTGTCGATAATATAGTAAAATACTTACGGAAATCATGAGAAAAAGAAATCGAGAGATACACATACTGGTTGACCGGATCAGTGACGTTCAAAAGTAAAATTAATAACCTTATTTTTAGGGGATCCAAATTACCCCCATGCATCATTTCTAGTTTTCAAGTTATGCATTCTTCAGTCATTCCCAAAAAAAACATTATTGACTTGAATACACACCAAAACCACCTATAGGTATAATATGTAACACACCTTATCATATTTTCGTAGGCGATGGGAATTAAATTATTACTTAAATAACAAATTGAACTTAGTGAAGGCAGTGAGAATAAAATTGGAGGTCTAGGTATAAAATCAATATTAAACGTTGAGATCGATTTGAGATGAAGACAATCAATGTAACAACTTCAAGTCAGATCTGCAAGCCTTACGAATGTACTCGTATTTGCACAGTTTTATTGATAAAAACTACAACTTTCTGAGTAAGGTCAGCGTTGACATTTTCGTAAGCCTGTAGCAAAACAAGATTTTTGTCCTTAAAAATTAGGTATACCTATGTCAACAGATGTCATGTTTTCGTGTTGACACAGTGACTCAAAAACATATCAAAACGTAACGGGATATTTAAGACCGAATATGAATAAAAAAAGGAAATATTAAATACTTAGCAGCACATATTTTGCAGTAAATTTTCTATAGACCAATCTTTAGATTTTAATTTCAATTTTCTTTATTGATAATAGTAGAAATGAACGAATTCAAAATGGGAGCACAACAAGCGTACTCCCAATACAAAGAATTGTTTTTCTGCATTCGATTTTATGATTGAAAAATTGGCTCTTCTTTTGCGAAGCAAACATTGTTTATGTATTAAATTTCATAGAATCAGCAAAAACAAGATAATCCGAGCCCGTTCGAACTCTAACGAAGGGATTAATAATACAGCATTACAGGAATAAATTGAGATTTTTTATTTCCAGGAAAAAGAGATTGGAGAAAATTCAAAACAATCATCGTATTGAAGCAACTAAGCCAAGTGCCAACGCAGAACAAATAAAAAAAGAAACAAATTATCTTTATCGGACTAATTGTCGGCGGATCAAAGTGGGGGAACGTTGGGCAAATCCCGCCCGTTATGTTTTTTATATTATTTTATTTTTTATTTCAGCGAAGGAAGGCGGGGTGCGCGAGCCTCGGGCGCTATTCGCAATTATTGTTATTACAAAGAGATTGCTGCTGAGCCGGATCACAACTCGAGAATTTCTCACTGAATTCATTTCGACAGCAGGTAATTGCAGTGCTCTGTATTTACGGTTTGCGGTAGAAACGTTAAAACAATCTACGGCGCTCGGCTCTCCCACTGGAGGTGAGGGATTACCGAGGGAAGGCAAAGCGACAATTGGTACGAACTAAATAAAAAACAATTGAAGCAGTGAGGCTTACCAATGAACACGAAGATCTGATGATGGGCGTAGCGCAACAGCATCGATATGGAGACAGTCTGCAACAAAAACAAAGTATTCGATATTTATATTATATTTTTTAATCTCTATTGACGCTTTATTATGACGAACATTATAATCGGTATTGTGGCTATGCAATAAAAAGTTTTAATTTTTACAAAAATAGAGCGCGAGTTGTGCGCGCACATTATTATTATTTACATTACAACATTTTTAGGGTTCTGTACCCTAAAGGTAAAAAGGAACCCACATATACTAGGAACGCGTCAAGGTATCAAATTGAAATTAATATATAATACTCAGGTCTGCAATCCCCTGAAGTTGTTAAAAAACTAAACTTTTAATTCAACGCATTCAAATGATATGGCTGGTTATGTCGCATTTATGTTACTCACAAGAGAATCAATAGCTATAGAGTAGATACTTCCCGTTGACCTAAAATCATGACATTTGACAACAAGTATTTGCCTATAGAACAAGAAAAGAAAAAAGTCTGAAAACCATACATTTTTAGTTACATCTAAAAAAAAACTTTTTTAAAACTGAAAAAGCGTCAAAAATCTTCGAGACTCGATTCCCGTTATAGGCGAACTATTTACATACCTACCAATTTGTACGGAACCCTAAGTGCGCGAGTCCGAATCGTACTTGGCCTGTTTTTTCTATATCTCATAAGATGGTATATCAGTACAATCCCATGCATTATTTAATATTCCTCACAGTATTTAGCATTTAGTAATTTACCGTGATTTCCTGAGTGAATTTGTACTCAACAAATACTTTTAATTTAAAAGAAAATAATCCCCATATCATATCATTCTAAATCTAACTTTAGCTCTGCCTGTGATTGTTTGAAAATCTATCAATTATAATAATATTATTTATTTTAATCCAGCCCGCATGTACATACGCCACCACAATCAAATCGAATGTGCAATTGAAAATTCCTTCACCTTTTTGTTGTTTGTTGCATAAGGTTAGGTAGGTACAGACGGCCGATCGCAGTTACTTAAATGGATTCAATCTGCACTAAGCGTTCCGCTAATGAAATTCAATCGAGGGAGCAGGGCGCGGGGAGCAAATGATGTGGCGAAAAGATTGATAGAGGCCGAGGGACTGCCACCTATGTACACCCGGCTCAAATTGTACGGAACTTGAAAACACTATTCATTTCGGTCGCTGATTGGTATTAGTTTTCGACGGCGCGGTTTGTGGCTTCTTGAGACTATTACAATCACACTTCTTCTTAGTCGTGGTCTTTGTTGCTAAGGTAGATTCTCTTTGCAATTTCAAAGAGGTCGTGCCATTTGCGTGATTTATTTTAGTTTGCAGGTTTTTAGAGCTACTTTGCAAATGTTGTTTGAACTTTTATGCAAGCTCGGTAAAAGCTAGGAGGAATCTAACCTCGGCCTCACAGTAAATCAGTGTAATTTTTTTAGGCTATTGCGCCTTGACTGTTAATATCACACCAATCTATATAGAGGATGGCCAGAAAGGTAACGTCCAAAATTTTTTTAGGTGCCTCGTGTTTAGAGGTATCTGAATCACCCCTAAGTATGTTTGTGATTTTTCGTAGTTTTCAAGTTACGATTTTTTTATGTTTTAAAAAAAAAAGTAGGGTAACTCCAGGATAGATGCCCCAGTGGGATAGATGCCGCGATTTGGAGTTCACTACCTTACAACTATCTTAGCCGAAAGTTATACTACTTACTAGCTGTCCCGGCGAACTTCGTACCTCCCCTTCATAATTTTTAAAATGATTAAATTACTAAAATGGCTATTAAAAAATAGGGGTTGGTGATAAAAGTGTAAAAATTTAGGGTTGTATGTATTTTTTAATGCGACATAATAAAAAAAATATAGAAATTAAAAAAATGTCTTATAATTAAAGAAAAATGTTAAGAGTGGACAACCCTTATCACTAAGGGGTATGAAAAATAGATGTTGGCCGATTCTCAGACCTACTCAATATGCTCACAAAATTTCATGAGAATCGGTCAAGCCGTTTCGGAGGAGTACGGGAACGAACATTGTGACACGAGAATTTTATATATAAGATAATATGAAATGATCCCCCCCCCCCCCCACTTTTTAATGCCTCGCAGTCCGTTAAAAAGTGCGCGCGTTTTGTCCGTAAGTGCAAAAATCTTCCGTGGCGAGACCTTGGCGAGCGTCAAAATAATAATGGTATGTATTTTTTATCGATTTTTTTTTCTTGCGAGCTGTGAAATAAAGTAGTTAGTAGTTAAGACTCACAAGGTGGTCAGACAACCTGGTAAGGGTCGCAGAAAGACGCTGGATGCAGGCCTCTTCCAACCGGCGAACTTCTTACTGTAATAAACGATTTGCCAAATGTATGTTACCGACCAGCAGTGTATACTTCTTGCGGACGATACAACGCTTATTGTCAAATGTAAAAATAAAGAAGAACTAGCTAATATTGCAAACCACAATTTTAAAAAAATTGTCGAGTGGCTAGAGTTTAATAATTTAAATCTTAATGTTACTAAAACAAAGTTTATTAAATTTAAAGCAAAATTCAGTGACGAATATGATTATGACATAAAATATAATGATAATAATTTAAAAAGTATATCTTTAACAAAATTTTGGGTATAACTGTAGACGAATTCTGTAACTGAAAAGATCATATTGACTCAGTAATTAAAAAAATTGATGGTTTGTTTACGCTTTAAGCAAGTAGCATCACAGGAAGCAGCGGTCATGGCGTGTCATGGATATGTGTCGTCAGTATTACGCTATGGCCTCATATTGTGGGGAAACTCGGTAGACATGCCTAGAGCTTTTCGGGTTCAAAAAAAGTGTATAAGATCGATATGTGGAGCGCATAATTTAGATAGCTGTAAACCTTTGTTCAGAGCTCTAGGCATTTTGCCACTACCCTGCCCGTATATTTTTGAAATCATGATTTTTGCTAAAAAGTACAACTACATATTTGAAAAAAAAAAAGACTAGAATACAGAGCCAGAAAACCAGATAACCTGGCAATTCCACCACAAAGATTGGTGCTCTTCTCAAAAAATGCTTATTGTATGACCATTAAAATATTTAATGTTTCCGAACGACCTAAAAGAATTGCCGTTTACTAAATTTAAAAATGTATATATTTTTTTAATGATTTTCTTTTTAATGATAAGATTTGACATTTGCAATATAATATTGTTGACATTTAACTATTTAAGTATGCAATTTTTTTGTATTTTGAACTCTGTAACAAAGAACCATGACATCTTTCTTCTTAAAATAAAACTTAATTAATGTTATTAAAAATTATGTAGAGATCTCCTTAACAAAATTTGCACGTCGCTGGCGATAGAATATGTTGGTAAATATTATTTTAAGAACACTGTGTAACCATATTCTGGCAAATAAATGATTTTATTATTATTAATGGGAGAGGCCTCTTGTTCCTGTTCAGCAGTGGACGTCTTATGGCTGAAATGATGTAGTACGTTTCTTCCCCAAGTACATATTAAAAGTTAATTCGGTAACTTGTAAAGCCTACCTTGCTGTGATAGTTATGCTTTTAACTTTGTTATATGATACTGTTGTGAATTTTTCACATTTCTTAAAGCAACCGTTTAGCTAACATAGCTTCAAAGCTTAATATTATGCAAATGGCTAACATAATCGAAAAAACCAACGACAACGAGAAAAACGACAACGCGAAAAAATCATTTTTTCCTACTGTACGTGTAGGGGAGCTACCATAAAAGCCGCGGACAGACAGAAAGACAGACGGAAGGACATGGCGAAACTATAAGGGTTCAAAGTTGACTACAGAACCCTAAAATCGACTTCGGCTTTCTGAAAACCACCGTTTCAACTGTTTTATAATTTGAGGTTATTTGAATTTTGTGATAATTGACGAAAATTCACATTTTGTAAAGTGCAGATATCTCTAGTGTTTTTTTTTTTCAAAATGTATGTCGATTTTTGGACACCAAGATGGTATTTGTAAGATACGTCGAGATCAATGGTTTTAAGTTACTCGCCAGTAAAAAAAACGTACCATGAGTTAACTTAGTAATCAACGATATTAAAACCGGGTTTATTAATATGTTTCCATAAAATAAGGGTTTCATTAGTTTTTTTTTTCATTCCATTGAGGCGCTGTGCAGTACCTATAATATGTATAACCCTATCCAAAAATGCAACGCAGTTGCCAACGAGTACTAACTCCAAATCGTGAGTAAACTCACGGTATTATACGCCTACAGTTGTTAAATGGTATTATACTCCCGACACTACGATCAACTCGCCTTAATATTAACGATCGATATGGCCACCGCTCTTTAGTTTACGGCCACTGTAAAAACTAACAGCTTCCCGGTGTCCAGATTACGTCCGGCCCATTGGTGTCCGGACCGGACACGGTCCGTCGCGTCCCGTCGCTTCTGTCCTGCTCATCGAAAATAGTCGTCGGACGAGGAAAAAATTGTTAATATTGACGACGCTTAACTGAAGCATGTGTCAAAACTTGGCAGGGAACGTAACTATAAAATAAGTAAAAGTACTTAAATTTTTCTTTGCTTGTAAAATATTGTAAACAATTTCAGCATGTATTTTTACAAAAATAATGAAAATATTGTTTTAAATTAATGAACATTTAGAATAAATAAGATTTTTTGTGTGTTTTTGTGAACAATAGGTTATCATTTTTGTCTCTTATTTATAAATATTTTCTTTCAAAAGGAATGCCAAGATTTTTTATGACCTCTAAGTTAACGTTGAGAGTATACGAACACATACACACAATAGCCCGGTCATTTGGTAGTTTTAACAACTCTGTTATGTCTCATTACAAAGTTTATAGTAAATATTAGCTGTGTGCGCAATGACAGCGCCCCTAGTGACCACAATTATTGTGGACTAAGATCTCTCAAATTATGGCAACTGGATGGTTTGAGAATGATTTTCGGATCGTTTTTCTTTGAGATTAGATTTAAATATCTAAAAAGTTTGTGCATATTATAGTAAGTGATACTTGAACTAAAATATAAATGTTATACATACGGGATTTGAATCGATGCTCGATGCAACAAGATATAACTTTCTAACCTCAAGCTGGTGCAAAAAAGGAAAATAATTAGTATTAGCACAGCATGTGCGAGACGTTAAAGAGCTTAGAACCAACGGACAAAGCTACTTAATAAGAGCTGTGATCATAAGACAAACGTCTGTGACACAAACCCCCTACAAACTTTTATCTTTTCACAGCAGCTATCCTTTTATATCTATGCTCCAATTTCCATCTTGAAGTTAGAAACGAATAAAACATGCACGAACTGTTTTTCCCATTGTTTCTACACTTTATAACACAACACGTACTGTGACCCATTTTGCGAATATTAACGTTTTTTCCTTAAAAATACTTAATTTCGTTAGTATGGAATTCTATGGAAATATAGCAATTTGACACATGACAGTCCAGAGTTATTTCATATTTCTGCCAGATAGCGTGCTGCGATCGATTTGACGTCCCCCACCACCCACTTTGCACATAGCGAATAGTCACCCTATTCCGATTACTGGTATAAGGCATGGCATAGATGGCGCTTCTTACTGTTAGATGTCACTGTTCCGTTGAAGTGAAAAAAAATATTAACACTAGCTGTTGCTCGCGACTTCGTTCACGTGGTCTTTAGTTTTGACTAAATATGGTTTTGCGAAGACCTCGCAGACGATGTCGCGGGCAAGAGCTAGTGCGGGTATATTTCCAATCAACTAAAATCATAGGAGCGTCATTCCATTTTGTATCTCTCCAACATTTAGCACAAATAGCCAACAACTCAAAACGAGAGTTCAGCCCGATGCTTACAGGCTTACATCGGCTTTGGCTTTTAACTGACCGGCGCTAGTAGTCTAACGGCCAGACTTGAGGATTAGACGCAATTGTTTTCCGCGAAACTACTGCTAACGATGCAACTGGAAACAAAAAAGACTACCATAATAAAAAATATATGAATACCAAATATCTCTTCAATAAATACCAAAAAACTATTTCTACTTTACTTATTCTACTTAGTCTTGCCATAAATACTGAAACAAAGAAAAAAAAAATCTATTGCAAATAACATTTATTACTTTTACAGTGTGTTAGTTTAATACATATCAATAGAAGCACTCACTCTATCCATGGAAAAATTCTTCACTGCCAATCGTACGGATTGTTTTAGGGACTCCAAAATATCATGGCGTAGCCGTACTCTCTAAAACTGACCATAAATCATAATCCAGCGGATTAAGATCGGGATTAGACGACGGCCAGTCATCAGCTCTGATGAAGTCCGAAACGTTCGTTTCCAACCAAGACTGCGTAGACCGAGCTTTATGACCCGGCGCCGAGTCTTGCTGGAAGGACCATTCTTGGTTATTGAACATGTTGTTGTTAAGAGGCTTCACTAACTTCTCAAGAATGGTATGTTGATACACTTGTGCCGATGTTTTGATACCTTTTTCACAAAAGTATGGCTATGTCACTCCTTCATAGCTAATACCCCACCAAACCATCACTGAAGTCGGATAGTGCCCACGTTGCACTCTGTTGACTAATTGGGAAGCTTTCTTAGAGCTTTGAGCATAAATACGGTCATTTTGTTTGTTAAAATGTTGTTCAATTGTAAAAAAATCTCAATCGTAAACAAAAAAATTCTGTGACCTCCCTTTGCGTACGCTTCAGTAGTTGTTTCGATTTTACCACCCTATTCTTTTTTAAATTATCAGTTAAGAAATGACCAGTACGTCTCTTATAGGCTGCAAGTCCTAAGTCATCTTTTAAAATACGCGACATGGTTTTAGGTGCTATCTTCATTTCCCGAGATAAAATCTTTTGCTTTAGGACAGGATTTCTTCGAATTGTTTCCCTTACTGCTTTGACCACCTTTTTCGTACGAACACTACGTGGACGGCCAGATCTTTTTCTGTCACAAACAGAGGTCTCATTGTACCTAATAATAGCCCGGTACACAAACATCGAGCCGTGTGGGGACGGCCGTAAAGAATACACTTCCCCACCGCCAACAGGAGGCGTGTCGTAAGAGGCGACTAATTCCTGTAGCACGAGACGGGCAGCAGCGTCTACGTGCGAAATATAGAAACTGCGCTCGCCAACCCGCCTGCCAAGCGTGGCGAGTATTGGCAATCCCCCCTATGGGAGGCCTATGTACAGCAGTGGACGTCTGACGGCTGAAATAATGATGATGACGACACAAACATTTTACTAAAACCAAGCGTATGGAGGGTTTTAAAAATTGCATTTGGCTCCATACCTATTTTGTGTAATGCATTCACGGCGATTCGGTTCTCTTTATCACCCCACTTTTTTTTAATATCGCAAAATATTGTACAATGTATTGGCGCCAAAATGAGAAAACTCAATGAACAATCATATAAAAATGACAGATTCCAAATTCAAATGTAATATTTTGTTTATTTTTAAATGTAACAGTATTTATGGCCAGACTAAGTATAATGTTTAGGAATTCGTGATGCGGTTTGTACAGACAACAGCTCGTCAACTTCTACAAAACGTCAAATTTTCTCAAATTATATTGATATCTACGTATCGGACTTATTTTATTTAGACATACACAGAATATAATAACAAGAATACAGGTAATAGGTAGGTATTAGGTACTATTTCAATTATCTTTAACTTTTTGGGTAGGTTGACCTGCCGTTGTTTATTATTAGTTGTATTTATACGATAGTAGGCATTGCGATCTAAAGTTTGCAATTTTAATAATGTTGTCTTTGTGCTACAAATTCTATGAAAGTTTTTAAAAATTCGGCTAAGAGCGTTAGTAGGCATCCCGCTACGAAATCATTAAAAGAGTAAAGCGACGCCTGTCACTTAAACAAAAAAACGGTTAGACCTGTGACAGATGTTTCGGTGTAATTTTTAAGATATTTTACGTCAATTCCATTTACTATAAAATTAACAGCAATTATTAAAGAATACATATTAATAAATGGTCTCTCAGCGTATCACTAGATTCGAGTTCTATCTTCTCAGTGACTATTAACAAAACAATTCAGTAGAATACTACAGCAATTCACTCGTATAAAATTAAAAGCTATTCTTTAGCGAACATATCAATTAATAGGTATTGCATCGCGCGGTCCCTCGGCACGCCACTAAAATCAGGACTCTCCCCGAGTTACAGTTATTGCTCTTTTACAGCCCTTTCAAACTTTATTACGGTACCGAATTCCACCTCTGACGGGCCAGACATACCGCTGTGTGTTTGTTTTACAGAACTAAGGAAAAAATAAAAGCGAACGAAAAGTGCACAGATGAAGCAAATTCTAACTTGTAGAGAACGTGTTTTTTTAATTTCCTGAAAATTAGAAATTTAAGTAAGACCGTCTTAAAGAACGCCATATTAAAATATTTTTTCGAAACTTTTAATATTTTTTGCCATTTAAAAATGTTTTTCTTGTTATTATAAAACTATTTTTTTATACACCTAATGTACCCAGAAAAATTACACCATCTCAATATTTTACCATTCATTTTGACCAACGCGACAATGAGCGTGAAATGAGAGAATTTAGCGCCTTATATATTGTTTTTAAGTTCATTGTGCGATTTAGAAAAAAGATTTTTTCAACAAAATATTATTTTAAATTAAAAGAGTATATTAAAAAGAACATACTTCCCATTGACATCGTATCGTCATCATCATTGATATTAAACTAGATCTAATCTAACTCAGTGGTTCTGAACGTGTTCGTAAGGAGGCCATTTGATAAAAATGCACATTGGCGTACCCAAACATACGCCAATCGATAGAAAAAATTATTACAAACAACAAATACTCTCTGTCAAAATGTCGTAAATGATATACATACTTTTTTCGGAATTTACTTAATTTAATATTTAGGGTTTGAAAAATCGCGATAAAAAAATCCAAAAGGTCATGATTCAACTCAGTTATGTTTACAAAAGCTTTGGAGTGGTGGCAGTCCCAAAAATATTTTTGATAAGATACGTAAAACAAAATATACCCAATTTTGAGACAGTTATTTGGGGCCATCACATCGTCAGCATCAGTGAAAAGAGTCTTTTCCACTTTTGTATTTGTACATTCTAAAATCAGGAACAGATTAGGAGTGGAAAAAGCTGGAAAGTTTGTATTTTTACAATTTTATTTTGTATTAAAATTTGAAAAATATAAAAGATTTTGATTTATTAACCAATGAATTTTTGAGAAAAATTCTTAAGATTTAAATCGTGATTTAAATCAAAGTGATTTAATCATGCCAACCCTGGATGCAATCACTATGTTATTATTGTGAATCACGTCAATACTGCAAGTATTGACGTGATTCACAATAAGACAACAGACAGATAGGAAAGTGATCCTACATGGTTCCGATTTCCATTGAAAAACTAAATCAAACAAAAAATAAATTGAGAAAATAAATCATACGTTCCTTAGAAAATTATGGTGACTTAAATGGTAACTTAAAGAGATATCGCATATTGTTATGGTTTGCCAAATATAAGTTTTATGTTTCCGAATCTTTCATCTAGGAAACATTTTAAAATATTTATTTTACTTTTTAATCTACATAAAGCCATTTTTAGGGTTCTTATTTAGAACCCGCACTTTGTTGTCCGTCTATCTGTCTATCTGTTAGTAGTTACAACTTCTAAGTTAACGCTAAAGAAACATACGGATGTTTACGCCGCAAAAAAAGTGTATTTTCTTTTTTGTCGAACCCTAATTACTGAGGGTGATAACCACTTCGGGCAACACTATTAACTCGCGCTCTCCAGGCTGTTCAGCGCTTTGCTAGGCGTATATGGACGCTTGTACGTTGGTTTTGGTGGTCTCTCACAATGTCGAGCCATTGGTACCAATTCAAAAAAATTAAAGCATTTACATCATTTTAAATACCACTCTTCATCCGAAAATTGGTTTCAAACTAAAAACCCAATTGCTGACAGATATTGCGAATGCAACACACGCCTACATCAATATTCATTGTGACAGCCTCAGCTTCGATATATGTCACTCGACTAATCCCATAGCCCGGTGTCAGCCGGCGTAGGAATTGCATTAATCAATTGTCAAACTACTAACATATCACATATCTCCGATTTCATGTGTCACTACTAGCTATGTAGATAGTGAGCCTATTTCGATAGTACCTATCTAGGGGGATAACATAGTTATTTTATCTTAGAATGAGTATGCTTTACTTCTCTGGGACTTTGAAATATTGAATTTCCCACAAACTTTAATTTCCTGTTTAGTACTTATTTTCGTAAAATTGATTTTTGCACATCCTTCTAGCTAAAGGAATATTTCTTCGACTTATCTCTAGGTCTCTAGTTAGACTGTGTTTTCTCAGTCAATACACAAGGTACAATTTTTTTTTATTTATCTACAGTAAATAAATTCTACCCCGAAAAATATTTATTATTAGTATCAGGATTTTTAACAGTTTCTGCTATATGGACTAAATAATTATGTATGTGAAAACTATTTATCATTATGTACTTTATTGATCTTTTGAACTTCACGAAAATTGGCCACAAACGACCTTGGTTATTATATCACACTAATCCAAATGTCCGAACACGTGAGCGAACGCGAACAGCTATCGATCAAATCCTCGGGCGCCATTGTGAGCAGTTGGAGTTCGCACCGCTTGATGAAGCACCGCGACTGAGTTCGGTCTAAGCAGACTTCACCAACTTTGTGTTTACAGGAATTTATTATGTACTAATATACCGGCAAGTTATTTCTGTAATTGCTCCGGAGTAAGGGTTGGCAGCACATTTATTCTTAATGTAATCGGCGTAAAAAAAAAGTTCTTCCAACAATAAAAAATTCAAATATATTTGAAAGTTTATTAAAATAAATAAACCGTAACTATGACCAGACTGAAATAAAACCGGCCAAGTGCGGGTTTTGTCGTTGCCAGTCACAATTTGTACGAATTCTCCCTTTTTTATTTATCCACTTACATTTTAAGTCAATTAACTCAAACTTCCCTAACTTGTAATTAACCTAACTGTGATAGTTTTCCTTTTACTTTCGTTATATACTATTGTTGTAAATTTTTTCTCATTTCTAAAAACAACTTATTTAGCCTAACATAAACTACTTAGCACTTTATAGCAATATCAGCTAACGGATTTCAAAAATGGTTTCCCCATAGCCTTAATCTTTTTGACCGACCTATCTAATAACACCTCACACTATGTAGGATAAACGAAAAAAAAATTCAAACCCACTTTACGAGACAAAGAGGTACCCTAAAAATATTTTTTCAAGATTTTATTTTAGTTCTTTGTTGGTGTGATTAATATTTGTACCTATGTCAAATTACAGTTTTCTAGTCTCCGAGCTAACCGCGGACAGACAGACAGACAGACGGACGGACATGGCGAAAGGATAAGAGTTCTGTGTTGACTATGGAACCTTAAAAACAGTAGACACATGGCTTCAGAAGTCAAGCTACATATTTTTATTACATTATGCTGAACTATTTTTCATTTACGTTAAAAAATTGTTTTTATTGCGTTCCTTTTCAGTTTTCGTCGTCAGAGTTCAGCTTTTAATATTATGTCCATGTGACGTAATCAAAATCGAGTATTAGTCCCGTTTCATTTTGTGGAAGGTCTTATAAAATAGCTGGTTTTTTCCATGAAAATTTCAAATTGGAAACGTCTATTGTGAAATTCTGCGTAGAACGCGATATATCAGGCTTCTACCCTGTATACGATTATTTTTCTGTGACAGGAAAAAAGATGATTTCAAAATATGTATTATAATGTTCAGGAAAAATTGGAATAATTAGCTCTAATTAAAACATACCAACCAATACACGAAAATAAACTCGTATCTTAGTTAGTAATTGAGTAATAAAATGTTTAAAAAAATTAAAGTGTGAAGAATGGGTTGTTATGACAGATTTTCTTTAAGTGTAGTATAAATAATAAGTCGTGCAGAAATGACACAGATTAACTGGGTATAACCAAAATAGGTCTAAATTTGCCGTATTCAGAGTGAGGCCATTTGACTCGCCAAATGCTAAATAATCATGAAATTTTCCTCCAAACCAATCGTCAAATCCCGTCGGTGTGGCCTGACCGCAACATAGCCCATATACTCAAAGTATAGTTTTAAAAAAACGATATTAACAACTCATTATTAAAGAAAAGATTTTATAACAAGTGGCGACAGGCAGGTGGCAGGTCTCTTGACATTCACTTAAATTGCAGATGTGTTGTTATTTTTCTCAAGAAGCTTACTTTTCCGAAAATCCGACAAAAAAACATTATAATATTATTTGTATTTCGATAGAAAACTAGGCCGAAAAGTTTTGAAGGCAGCGCCCTCTGCCTTTTGCTGCTTAAAATCGTGGATAGCCAAATCTTCAAGTCAAAATATCAGTACACATGAGAACGAGGTTCGGCCACTCGACACTAGATGGTGGTTGCAAAATACTTTCGCTACTTAAGGCTAGATGGAGGTAAGAATTAACTTGTGTCAAGAACCTAGATAAATTAAAATAATATTACATTTAATAATTTTTAAGAACTATAAACACGCTTTTATTTGCATAGGACTCGTCAGAACGAATTAAGTCAAACTTCAACTACTAAGTTTAGTTCCAAGTAAAGGTAAAGCGTGTTATAAAAAAACTTGTTTTTATTTCAATTAATGGGTTCTAATGCTTATTTTAAATATCAATTACACTAATTATCTAGACCCAAACTACGCAAAGCTTGTTCTATGAGGACTAGATACCGTATTAATATACTAAAATACATTTATAAACATGACTTAGGTACAATTCCTCGTGCTAATTAAAAAATATTTGTTCCTTGCAGAATTCGAACCCACAACCACCTGGCTTTGAGGTTCGTAGCACGAACCACTAAACCCGATGGTGTACTGGTTACATCTAAACGACTTATTAGATTGTGACGTATTTACACCTTCATTCTAAGAATTTATTAGGGAACGTTTTGATTGATATTAGCTAAGGCCTTAGCTTATCATAACCTTTTCTTTGGCGCGTAAATGCATCCCTTGAAAGGTATCCCATCCCTTGGCAGAGGTTAGCAGCGCATGACGCAGATTTTAATGCATATTGCGACAAACTAACATATGGTGGCTTAGCCGGCACGTAAGTGGGTTGAATTGTATACCTTTGTAATCCTCAAAAACTAACCTATTTTATTATGTAACAAATTATGTAATTCGAGTTAACTACGCGATATAATAGCGACACGAATCCAGCCGACTTCACATTTAACCAGTCCAAAGCCGGGACAGATCACTGGCAATGCTAAATAAATAATAATGTAATTACTTATCCGCCAATAGAAGTAACATTAATAATAGTGTTATTCTTTTAACGGCAGAACCGGTGTCAATGTCAACTTGTAATACTAAAAAAAGTAACGGTTCTTTAAGTGATTCATAAATTTAACATGACAAACTGGTCTCTAGTAGTTGACGTTTATTAAGAATACATAGCCCAAACGGTGAATGCCGAAAACCATTAGGTTCTTGTGGACAAATAGATACCGCTCAAAAATTTGCATCGCTTGGTTGGCGATTTAATATATTAGTTAATTTTGTCGCTAGGTTGGCGATTTAATATATTAGTTAATTTTGTCACACGAGTTATGTAACCAAAACAAACCTGTTGTAACTTTGACGCAGAGTTCATACTATATGTACTAGACATTTTTGGTAGTGACGAACTTAAAAATAATTGCGTTTTGTATACACACTGCCGCGACAAAATGAGTCAAGATCTGTTGCGTCGGAGTCGACGACTGGGTTCACCTCTTGTGATACCGGGTTTTTTCAACAAAATAATAGTGATTATTTTGTTAAATAATTTCTCGACTATTGCATAAAAAAAAAGATAGCTTTTTTTTTAAATCTACATTATCTCATACACAGCACAACGGACCAAGGTCCGAGAGTGAACACGCAAAAATCTTATACCAAATACCTATGATATTCTGTAAGCATTGACAGCAGCTATCTAGCTGCAAAATAAGCACAGCATGTACTAAGGTGACTATCAAGTTATCGGACTGATAAAACAGCTCAGTTTTAACGGGTCATACATCCAACTCCAAGTTTGATATGAGGTCAGGCTAATAATAATAGCTGATAAATATTTATCTACCTATAATATAGTCATCTACGACACAGGAACAAATAATCGAGCTCATCACACTAACATTGTCTCTTGAGAGATTCCGGTGACTGTTTCTAACACAAGTTTGTGATCCTCTATATCAGATAGCCATCTATTTTTGGAACAACTTATCGTACTAACAGCTGATGTCCAGTATATAAAAGTTTGATTATACCTTAGACCTTTGTAATTTGTAATCTCATTTACTTGTAGTCCCACTGGAATTCTGTACCGCCAAAGGACATAGGTATTTCAATGTGACGTGGTCTACACCTCATTGATCTTTGAACTATCAAGCCATTTCATATTTCACGAGATATGCCAACTATAAGCATAACATTCTATGCATTTTTACAAAGCAGCTTCCTGTAACAAATATTCTAAATGTCTAAAATCCAATGCATACTTACAAAAACGAGCATAATGAAGAAAGCTGCTATGTACGAGCTGCGTGCGGTCAGCATGGAGACAAAGCGGTAGTGCTCCCCGGTGATCACGTTCCTGCAGTGATAGGAAGAAGCCATGTACGAGTATTGATATATAGATATCTCCCAGACATACATACATCGTGCCATAACTAGCCTTTTAGGCACCCGGTGCCAGCTTCTTTAACTGTGCCCATGCATGACCTAAAAATATATTCTGGTCATTTCTGCGCCCCTTTACGGTCTGCGCCTGTAACTACGGCGGTACCAATATGCTTGGCCACCAATCCTAGTTACGACAGTACACGTGTTCTTTGACCCCCATAATTTTAATTATCAACGCCTTATCGTACAAGAAAGTAATTGTTAAAAGAAAAAAAGCCTTAGGCGCTTTTTTTTTTAAATGTGATTTAAATTTGTAATTTATCGCTTGCTTTAAACAGTGCTTAAAACCTTAAGCACTTTGTCGCGAACTTTAGAAGTTCCTCTTTTCATTATACATCAAGTGCATCTTGATAGTTTTATGAAATCCAAAATAAATACAAGTGTGAATTTCGAACAACCTTTTAACATGTCGTGTCTGATCGAGCCGCTCTAACATACATCCTCTATTCATAAATAACACGTTGTATCAGCTATATTATTGTGAAATTCACATTCATTTGATTACTGTCCACAACTGTATTTTGTGATTACAATGAAGTGATCATAATGTGTGTTCATATTTGATTTATCAACAGCTAAAAGTTAGTTTACGTTTTTATTTTGTTTTTTTATTAAGTATGAATCACTAAGTAACAAGTCACTTAAATATAAACGAGTAACATATGTTAAATATAATAAATAATAAATACTCGAATTTGGTAACAGGAATGATGGTGCCACCAACAATCAACTGTCTTCCCTATTATTTTTACAAATAATTAAAAATTATGAATGAACCTATGAACCTAATGAAAATAAGGTGTTATTTTAAAGAAATGGTGTATTGGAAGTATTCTTGAATAGTGTCAACATGCCAATTAATATGAATGACAATTGACTTTTTTTATGAAATGATAAAATGCGATCTCTGTAAATTTAGATGAAAATACATAATATTGACGTAGCTTCTCGTATAGTCGTATTATACCAAAAAGTTTAAGAAAAAAAATTATATTCCATGAATACATTTGTTTAAAATCGACGAAATCGACCTTAAACTCCTTTGTCCCTTCAAGTAGGTACCTAAATCCCACTGTCGACCCGATTCCTTACCCATAATTTAAAGTAACTAATTAGTTTCAGGAAAAGCAGTACTTTAAAACTAGGTTTAAGTACGTGTTTACCTCAAATATCCTTTGTTATCTTCATTTTCAGCCAAGGTTTTGATAGAAGCCATCAACAAGTCGTCGTATCCCAAAAACTCGTCAAGCACAAACCGCGAAAACGAGTCGCCAAAGCATTCGTCTTTTTGAGGATCCAATGTGACTATTTTTACAGGAATCTTGAGCCTCAATCGAGCACTAGGGGAGAGGCGTAAGAAACCATACTCTAGGGAATATTCGAGTATGTAGTCCTCATCTGAAACAAAAATATTCTTACTTTTTATTGTTATCTATTGTTTGTACCTAAATAGATTATTACCATATTTGTTTGTAACAATCCTATTATAATAAATGCGAAAGTTTGTGAGTATGAATGTATGGATCTTTGTTACTCTTTCACGCAAAAACTACTGAATGGATTTTGATGAAATTTGGCATACTGATAGACCATGGCCTGGATTAACTTTTAGGAAACTTTTTATCTGGGTAAGGTCAACGCACGACGACGAAGTCGCTGGCAAAAGCTAGTACTACATAAATTACATAAAATTAATAGTTAACATTAGTAAGGTAACAAAACAGAAACAGGACCAAAATAGGTAAGTATCATTGCATAATCTATACAAAACCAAGGCATTCATTTTTTAAAGACTGGTCAATACTTATCTTGTTTGCATAAAAATAACAAAATGTATACGTATTATTTGTAATCATATGCTTCACTCACTGCATCGACATAATAAGAACAGAGGGTCAAGGATTGGTTTAAGATTGTTTTTATAATAACGTAAATCAATGTGTTTGCAAATTTATGCAAGTATTAAAAGTTTTGAAGTAATAAAATCAAGTTAATTCCAATAGTTTTGATTGATATCTTGAATGTGATAATTTTAGAAATAATGCAAATTTATTACCTTTTGAAGTGTCATTACTAGCTGTTTCTTCAAGCGATTCCTGTAAATAAAATAAAATAAAAGTAAATTGACATGTGTTAGCATTCACTGAATAAATAATTTGTAAGCTGGAATAAGGATTCATGCAAAAGTCAATTATCATCTATTGTCTGGAAAGGTTAAAATAAAAACCAAAAAAAAAAAAATTACTTACTTCTAGTTTGGTCTCTCTGTCTATATCTTCAACGAGACCCATAATACCTTCCCATATCGAGGAAGATGGCTGCTCCACTTCATCAGTTGCGACGATTGTCGCATTCAAGTCAGTCGTCTCATCATTTGGCACAAGATCAGGGCCCGTATTGATGTATGAAGTTTCAATCACTTGTCCACTTTCAGATACCTCTTCGCCTTCTTCGTGAATGCGTGTTATGTTACCATAATCTGTGCCATCTCGTATGTAATCATCTTCATCTGCATCCTCACTGGTAGAAGACTCTATGTTGATGAACCTGGAATCATTATATCATAGACAAATTAATCCATTATTGGCTTTAAGCTTTGTAAGCAGACAAAATGTAAAATATTTTTGCCATTGCCTTCCTGATAAATTAAAACACTGACTAGCACTAGCATTTTACCTAAGTTCTACTTATTTTTTATAAATAAGACTAGCCACATTTGTATTATTATCAGAACTCATTAATTTAAATTTAAATTTAAATTATACAAGAATATCTTAACAAGTTGGTATTGTGTAATATTCCAGTGGAACTAACTACACACACTGGAATCTATTCATTGCCGTTTGTTCAAGACTTAACACCCATTTTCTACAGGATTTTAGGACTTCTAAGCAATATGGTGTATTGCTTGAAAAAGTGTATATGTCGTGGCCAGATCGTAAAATTAAACATTTCATGATGTGACTGATCATTTCATAAAATGGTGGTATTTTATGATATAGAACAGAACCCGCTGCCTACATCGTGATGTAGTCTGGCCAGATCAATGAATACTCAGCGTTTGACGATATAAGCATCTAAACGCACGACTACTTCATGAAATGGTCAAACATTAGTGAATATATCGTAAAATCGTTACATTACCAACTGATAGAGGCGCTAATGTTGCTTTGTTTTTGTGATGAATAATGGCGGCGGACAAATATTTTATTCTAAAAGTGAATAATATTGTGTAAATTGAACGTGAAAGTGCAGTAAAATATCGTTACGATACCAAGCTAGGCCATTTTTACGAAAGTCAACTCAAAAAACCAGCGCAACGTCAAAAAGTCAAAAAGTTCGGTACGTAATTTAAGAAGTTAGTTAGTTTATTTAGCTATTCAAGTCATTTCATTTCTTAGTTTTGTTTAAAAATAATAACTATTTAAAATGTTCAATTTATCTATCAAGCAAGATTACAAATATTAAACAAATTCAGGTAACTTGGAAACATATTTTTATTTTAATGATATGGCCAAATGTGGATCGACATTTCATCGAATGTTGACGTTTAAACGATATGGTCAGCTTTAGTTGGCCATATCATAAAATACCACCATTTTATGTAATGATCGGTCACATCATAAAGTGGTCAATTTTACGATCTGGCTACGACATATACATTACATAACACAAGATAAATAGTGAAATAAAGATAAATAAAGTTATGATATCGAGTGTTTGATAGCTAACAAAATTACCTTTCAAATGATATCCACAATCCCTAGTTGTCCGAAATAAAAAAAAAACCTTATCAACTCGCATTGAAGTGATTCCAGTTTGAAGCTCACGAGTGTAGTTGGCCATGGCCAAGACAACTTAAATAAAAACATTGCAATATGCAAAAAACAGAGCAAGGTCCTTAATGTTTAATTTTTTTTGAGGAAACATTACCTATTTTACACTGCAGCATTTTACATTGTATCACTTAACTTCTCAACACCTTAATGGGTACCAAGACTGGGTAACAATATAATTTCAGTTGTGTCTCAGTTTTGCAGACTTGACTAATTAACAATTAAAATCAACTACTTCAATGATGCATAATAAAAAGTCTTACCCTTCAGTTGCTAACATTCCAAGCATAGTACTGAGTTCATCTTTGTCTTTTTTCAATCTGCGTTCTTTTGCATAGCTTTGTTCAATGCTGTAGTCCTGTGATGGGTTTCTCAATATCTCCACCCGCAGTATTCCATCTCTGGGCCAAGAGTCTTTTACATGGTTCAAACATGTTGTGGGTGTTCTTGAAAATACTATGTGAATGTATGCCAGAACAAAGAAAGCTACTAATGCTTTCAACAGCACAAGAAATTCAAAGAATCTCCTTACAGGCCTCGGAAATGTTCGAGCATAGGCCACAGCAAACTTAAAAAACAGAGCATGGAATAGCCTGTCTCTAACGTTGAATAGAGGGTTCTGATTGTTATTCCTGCGATTTAATGCAGGATTGAGCATTGGACCTCCAGGTAACACATTATTATCAGGGTTTACTCCAGGAGGTATGTTATTGACTGCTGGACCGCCTCCTGCACTCATGTTTACTTTGCTATAGATTTATCTCTAAATATTATAAATTATAATAGAATATGAGCATCTCACGTTTAAGACCTGAAAGAGAAAGTATACCTAGTAAACAAAAATCATACCCTCTGATATTTAACCTCCAAGAAATGTCACAGAGCCAAAGGACGTGAGTACAAAGAGTTACGAAATGAGTGTTCGCAAATTACCGTGCGCTAATTGTATTTAGTTTACTTTCCAAGATCAATGAAACCTTCTAAATAGACGTCGACCTTTAATAATTAAAACTTATAGCACAAGTAAAATTTTGTGCAAATCTAACAAAACATATATGCCAAATACATACATTATGCACTACTAATGTGAGTATAGATTCTTTATATGCCTTATTAATGACTAGACATCAAGAAAAATAAGCAAATAATTTTTTTCTTAGGTCAAAGAGTAAGTGCTTAGCGCAATCGTCGACATGAAAGCAAAAAACTTACCCAAACGTCAAATATATTTTACTCAGAACATCTTTAAACAAAGGTGCTGACCTACGTACATTTATTTTTCTAACTAATTGATAATTAACAAATTAATATTAATCTAATTTTTGTAGTTTACTTTCTAGATAATATTTATTAAAATCGAGAGAACTAAACTGTCAAATCGATCGAAACGTCACGTCACAACGTCAAAAAAAAAGATGACTTTTTACTTTTTTTCAACTTGACAACACAAGGAAGAAACCTATTTCCTGCACTAGTTATGGATTTTTTCGTCTCTTTGTGAGAAGAAATTCAAGTGTAACTAACTTAACTAAATCATCATCTTGTAAACTGAAAAACTATAAATGAAAATAATTATGAGCACCTGAAGCAGGACTGCTGACTGTTAACTGTCCTACTTTTGCGTTCTGTCTTGTGCTAATGTGAGTTTTTTAAATAATCGTATCGCCTAAATCACTCGAAAAGTAAACATGATCGAGTAGTGTATATGTACCGCTTTATGCGTGAGTGGCGCATATATGCCAAATGTGAAAAACTATTTCGAGTTAAAAAATATAGTTTTGATAGCGCCTTATAGCCGCGAGGGAGGTTGCGTGGACTGGCAGGGTAGGCGCCAGGACACACTCACATTGTTTGAAGCCAATCAAATCGAGTTCAGTAAAACGTGTTACATTTGAGCAGTTTAATTATATCTTGTGAAGTTAACTATTAAAGCAACATACTTTTTTTTTCAACCATTTTTATTTTAATTTCGATTGAGTTAAAAAAAAATTAGTATCTAGATATAGGTGACTGCTTTAACAGTCCTGGATTTGTCAATATGCCGTATAGGCTGTGGCCTAGGGGCGGCAGCATCTTAGGGGCAGCAGGTTTCAAAGGACGCTCACTTGATTTTAAAGTATAAAAGTCAAACAAGTTCACTGGGTTTTATAAACTAATACGGTAAATAGGGCGGCAAATTTGTTGCAAAAATTTGGTCATACTTGATAATTTTGCCACAATTTTGAGTGCGAGTGGGGTGGTAGCAGGGAGGGGAGAGAGAGGTACGACTTTACCTTCTCGGAAACGCTTAGTTTAGGAGTTATGCATTTGTTACTGAAAATTAGTAAAACCTAACCTCAAAATTTTTATGTTTTTTTTATTACAAATTATTATTTATTACTTAGGCAATTTTTTGTGATAGAAAAACGACTTTGCTGGATTTTTTTTTTACCAACGTTTCTCGCCTGCCTCACTTTTATTGGCCTGTTCTCATTTTCAAACACCCATTCACAAGATTGCTGTTTTTTTTCGGGTGCAAAACAATAAATCCACGTTTCGTCTTCTGTGACAATGTCATAAACTGCATTAGAATGTCCGTGGTCGTACTTCAGTAGCATCTGGGAGCACCATTCAACGCGAGCCCGCTTCTGCTGCGCTGTCAGTTCATGAGGGATCCAACGACAGCAAAGTTTCCGAACTTTCAATTCTTCGTGTAAAATTTTCTGAATTTGGCTCATACCAATCCCCAATAGTCCTCGAATTGTCTCATAGGTAATCCGCGGGTTTTCTTCAATTAGCCGCTTAACAGTAGCCACATTATTTTCGTTGACGGCAGTTGAAGGCCGCCCTTCACGAAATTCGTCATGTAAAGAAACTAGACCTTTCTCAAATTCTCTACAATCTTTTCGACTTAATTCCATTTTCGTTGCGTACCTACGTAGAACTTTGATGTGTGATAAAAAACAATTGACAAATCATTTCACGCCAATTGTTTTTTTTTAATTAATAAGAAGGTTACAACGTTTAAAAAAATATAACATTCGAAATATAAATAGTTCCGATTAGCTAGAAGTGCAAAACTTTTAGTGTGCCCCATGTATACTTGGTCGAAGTTTCATACAAAACTTTTTTTGTTTTTTTATGAGCATATTCAATTTCTGACTTTACTTTATTAAACAATATTGCTTAGGCATAAATAAATAAAATAAACTTTATTTGCCATAAACATGGTATACAGAGGGGTTTAAGTACTAATCATGTTTAGCCAAGTACAGGAGGCATGCAAAAATGAATTGAGAACTTAAGTATTTTAAGCGTATCGTATTCTCAGTCTATGGTTTTAGGTACTGGGCGTAGACAATTCTCTTTTTTAACCGACTTCAAAAAAGGAAGAGGTTCTATGTTCGGCTGCATGTATTTTTTATGTTTTTACACTAGTACTAGGCGTAGTCCATGATGCTCAATATAAACCGATTAAAATTTTTTTTTTTTTGTTTGAATCGGTTTGCTCTCGCAGTGGTCCCGATTTTACCAAATTAGGATCTGATGATTAGATGGAATCTCAGGGAAATCCTCAAAACATATTGAACGTAAAGTGTGTTTGTTAACTTTAAATAACTTATTCCGGTGTCTGCGACACCAGTAAATACTGGCAAGTCAACGACCGTCTGTGTAGTAGTTCGCGCTCCGGACTAAAAAGCGAGAACTACCTTCATGTTTGTGCCTTTTGCCCAGTTTTTGCCTTATGACGTTTTAAGGGTTCCGTACCTCAAAAGGTAAAAATAAACCCTTATTGGACCACTTCTTTTTCCGTGTGTCTGTCCGTGTGTTAAAACCATTTTTATCAGGAACGCATGGAGGTATAGTTGAAAATAATATCGAAATAATACATTAAATTAAAGGTTATGCGACATTTTTGACACGTACAAGGAAATTAAAATCTATACGGTAGTTTCCGTCGATTTCGCGAGTCCGACTGTACGAGTTGGCTAGTTTTTTTAAGTAACTACCTATATTTTCATGTTCCCAAACATTGGTCCACAAAACGTATTGGTGTGGATACACTATAAGTAATTAGGCGCAGTGATACTTACTTACTTAAACTTATTATTGTTCGGCGTTTGCGGTCGGAGTCCTCCTCCTGCTAGATTCACGAGAACGGCGGGATTAGCACAAGACTGTTGTACATTGGCACTCTAAGAAGGAGGCTTATACTCTGCAGTAGGATCAGATTTGCTGAAATACTTATTCTGATGATGATGAATCGCAAAAAAATTTTTATTTATTTGAGTGTTAGTATTCCTATAGTTAGAATTGAGCTCAGCAGCCATAATTTTACGCGTCATTTACGACACAATGTGGGGATTATAACGACCCCGGGTGTAAAGAAAAGCGTCGCAGCGTGCGCAGGCGCATTGAACAATGACCATACACACGCACAAAGCCCATGCAGACAGTTTGATTGACATCTAAATTGTACACGACAGTCTTGTAAAAGTTTTTTTCTAATATACAAATTCAATGCGATAATTCTTTGATCGATGGAGAAAAAAAGAACATTACTTACTATTGAAGCAGGTCCTATTACCTGCGCTTAAGGTTGCGTGCTATTGTTGTCGTCACTTGCAGATGTTTTTTTTCTTCATTTCTTGTGAAAAATATTCCTTCTCTTATTGGTAGCCTACAAGCTAGAAAAATAATAGTAGTAGTAACCTATTCGAATATCTATTGAAATCATATTAAAGTAAGTCTCGTACTTTTTTTAACACGCAAAATAATAAACCACAACGAACCCTTGTGGTTTATTATTTTTTCTATTTTGCTATGATCACACCGATTCACACCTCTTACGTACCTGACAAAACCTTGTTTTAGTTTTTTTTTGTAGAACGCGAAGGCATCCACCTCAGCCAAGCCCAGAGTTAGATTAAGTCTCAAAGATAACGCAGAGTAAAGTTAAATTACGGTGCGCTCACGATATAAATATTCAAAAAGCCGGTCGGGCCGTGTTTCGAAAAAAATTGACGTCTCAATTATCGGCATGGGACGAGACGGTACCTCTCTTGATTTATAATATTCTCACGTTTTTATTTCCTGTTCGTGTCGTGTTCGTGTCGTGTTCGTGTACCTGTAGTTATATGCTGTCGACTGTCGTACAAATGGGCAACCTACTACTAGCATGCCACTTTTGAGAAATCTTAATTGATCCTCAAATTATTGTGTTGATGTAAGTAATTAGTAAAGAGAAAGATAGAGAAGATTTTGCCTACTTAAAATTGCATAAACATTTTGTTTTAGGTTGTAGGTAGGTAAGACTTGGTTCTGTAATATTTGAATGTGTAAATTATTACATTCCTTTACATTCCTTGTGTAACCAATTATCTACTGTTTCAATTATATTAGAATTGTGTGTGTACTTACCTTTACTACGAGTAGAATAACGTATGCTTAATGCATTAATTTATTAACATTTTATTTTAAACAGTTTTTTCTTTTCGTATTACTAAAGCTAATTAATCATTCTGTCTACTCGTCGACAGCTAAAACGATTCCGACTAAGGCAGATTCTGCGAATGCGGGCCCAAATAAACCATGGTAGGTAGTCGGAACTGTCATGTCATGAATCTCATCAATATAAATAAGTAACGTTATAAGTATCGAACATAAATAAGCTTGCAAATTTATTAAAACTTTACATAAGTTCTTACGTTTAGAATAATTGCGAAGGGACTAACTGTAATCCAAACCCTACTTATTAATAGTAAGTAGTTATTTATAATTAGTTAATAAAAAAAACAATAGTTCGTTTAGAGGTACGGTGGAACCCTAAATAACCGTTTTTTTAATAAACAACATCTATTCGTTCTACCTACTTTATTAGTCATCTCTAATGTTTATCATCATTTAAAGTTTGTATTCAAGAAGCCAAGAATAAAACTAACACACGTGTATGAGTGAGTACCCAGTATGAAGTACCTACCCATAAATGATGTGGAGAGAGAGGCTTACATCTTTAAGCAAGCCATCCAGTTAGTTTTAATTAAAATAAATCAAATTACTAAGCGTAGGCCGAATAGACGTTGGTACGTCTCTCTCGGACAAAACCATAAAAAAACAAAGAAAAACTTCTCTCGCAGTCGCGATACAATGATGATAAGTCGAGGCATGATTAATCACCGCTAGAAAAATCTTTAATAAAAACGCTGGAGAGCTCAAGCTTGCGTCTTTCATTTGGCCAGATTGTACTACACCCGTTCATTATTTAATATTACAAGTTATGTAGTCCAATGCGGCCAAATTGGGGATGTACGTAAAATACTGCCTCAATCGACTCTACATCGTTGTCAAGAGAGCAATTTGTAACTTTAGTTTTAAATAAAAAAAGGGTCCAAAACAAGATTTTGATAATTTGTCGACCTGTTGACCCTTTTTTACTATATCATTTTCTCCACACTCAAGAAAGAGATTAATAATTAAATATTGTTTATTCTTTTTATAACCATTCTATTGCACCTGTATACCCAATTTCCTACAGTATTCACAATTTATTTAACTTTTTAGTTTGTTTAGATTTTTTTTAAAATTTAAGCAAACTAAAAGAAGTAATAATTACTGACGATTAATTGTTTACTTCAATTAAATATTTTAGTTTACTTAGTTAGTACATTGAATTTAAATAAATAAAAACACACATGCAGAGCACATACAAAAAAATTACAAAATTTCGAACACAAAAAGCAAATGGTTTCAAGCTTCCTGCTTGTGAATAAGATTATCTGCCAGGCTCTATTAGTGTTTGAGTTTACTGTTTGTAAATGTTTACTTGCTTGTCTCTGTGTAAATTATACACCCTTAGCAAACAACAGATTTTACAGTATTTTCAAACCACCTTGGTCTCTGTTGCTCAAAAAATAAGAGCGTGTCTACTTTGTAGTTTATAAAATTGTTCGTTTATATCCTGTGATTGCCAGCTCCCGTTTTGACGTTTTTCTCTTTGATTCTATGTCAGTCGCTAATTTTTATTTGCGAGACAACAGTTTTAGCACTTAGAAAATTCATTATAGACTAAAGTATACTTATTTGAATACAGGAGAAATAACAAAAATCCGTGCTCAAAAACTTATTCGCAGGAATGAATATTATCTCACGAGAACACAAAATCTGAATAATTTTCTGTTAATGAATTTCCAACATCGAAATTCGCCTTTCAACTAATCGTGACTATAGTTAATAAAAGTTTATCGCTACTAGCGATTTTTGTGAATAAGATAAAATGATTTTAATGAATTGAGAACCGCCTCCATTTTCTAAAGTCGGTTAAAAATTCAGTACTATTAGGACTTGGATAGAGAATTATGTTACTTACAACAAATATTTGCAAAATTTTAGAAACTATCTATTTAACCCCAAGTAAGAATGCTTACAATAGTTACAAGTAACAATTTACGCATTTTTTTTAATTTTCAAGATACGTTTTGAAATTCATTGCTCTCAAGTTTGTAACGGTTGTCTAAATGAGATGGTTGTTAGTCAGATAAGATCACCAAAAGTATAAATAGTATAAAATCCATATATCTAAAGATGGTCAGGTACAACACTCGTAGATTATTGACAACTTTATCTATAATCTATAATTTGAACCGTAACAGCTAATCACGAGTTATAAACCTCCTCAGTTCTACTCACATCATAATTATTGTTCCGAAATAACAATGCTCATAAATATTATACGAAGCAATATCCTGGTGGAGAAAGATCTATTGTGCTCGCTTACCCACGCCTACAGTGCTGTGTAAAGGTTTTAGTAGCATCTGCAGACGTTTTGATGCGTTTGCGTACGTTGTCAACCTTTTTGTTTTGGTTGGTACAAACCTCTACTACTAACGTGTTAAATAAAACCAAATAAGCTAATTTTGCTGATCAAACACAACAACAGAGAACACCTCTTAGATCTTAACCTCAAAAAAATTATTGCTTGTCCATTCAAATCTTAACATTTGGTTGGTAATTTAGTTAATAACAGCAATTTTTTCTTGTTGGAGATTTTGATACTGTAGATAACATCGAGTACATACTGTACATACCCTATAGAGCAGCAATACGAACCATCTTTCTCCGAAACTAGTAAGTGATTTTTTACTTGCATTTAGTATAAAATGACAAGTCCCGTCAACTCTCGCCCATAAAAACAGTACAGATACAGATTAAAAAATGGCGGAAAATTTCGTCGAACAAATTAATGACATTTCTACTCTATAGGGTATGTGGTGCTCTATGGTTGATAATGTTAATTTAAAGAGCACGAAGTATTTTTATTGCTTGTTTTATAGACATTGTATTTAAGAGATGGCCGCTTCCTATAAAAGGTTTGCCAAATACCAGAGAATACATAATCCCGAGGTTATATTATCATAGTTTCAAACGGAATCGAATTAAATTAACAATATTTTTTATGATAACAAATTAATAAGTAGTTACTAACCTTCAAATATTTTTAAAAATAAAATTTATCACTTCTACCATGAGGTTGACGACACCTGAGCTTGATCCTCTCGCATCCAGCTGCGATATCTTCATTTGGCGGCCGGCAGGTGTCACGTGGTTCAATGTCTTTTTTCCTCCTCACACACCAACTAATACCTGCCTGTGTCTCTCTCCCTTTTGTGCCCCGGCTCAGTTGGAAACTTTAGTGAGGTTTGTAACATTTTATTTTTAGTTGAAGGCTTTATTTATTTCTGTCGAGTTCCTGCAGTGCTACAAGCAATGTGTTTGTATAGTAAGACTTTATTTGTGTATTAGTCTATATTGCGAATGATACGTTAAAACAAAACATTTCGAATTGGTTTTTGTTTTGAAATTTATCTGTACAAAAAGCTTGTGTAGTCAATGTGCGTAGGTGCCTAAGTTTCGGAATCATCTTATAATTGATAAATATGTTTTATTTAAATTACATTGCCAAGCAATTAGACGTCTACGCTACATCGTTACATGTTAACGATGCATCAATCAGAGTCGAATCTTTTTAACAATCAAAATGGTCAATAAAATTCGAAGTCACTTCCCTTAATCAGATCAAATAAAGGATCAACAGATTCTGCTGTCACTTAGAACTATTTTTTGTCGGCCTTTTCAAATACTCACTTTAAAAGTTTATTTTATTTTTAATGTCAGTCAAATACAATAGGAACAATAAAAAAAAGTTTTTCTATTAGAATAAAACAATATTGAGCGTTCGTTTTGAACAGAATTTTAATTAATCCTTACTTCAGTAGTTAGTTAGATTGGAGTAAACGCTTTTAAATTGTTAGCTTTGTAAGCATTGTAATCAAGTAAATTACTTTAAGTAGGTGTTTCTTACACCACCTTTTAATATACACTTTAACTACGGGGCTGTCTGAAAATAAAATAGGTCCTTCACATATATTTTGTTCAAGTATGTACATAATCTATGTGTTCTTTAAACGACAGCTTTTTACGATTTTAATTAAGCTTGACAGTAAAAATTACTATTCTTAACAGGTAGCTAGCACCCTGTTTAGGGTTTTCACTCAATTATGTGCCCAATTAAAACTTCACCGAATTATAAGGGCTGAACGAACATGACTGAAGTATGGTATGAACTCCAAAAGTTGCGTATTCGGCTACATCAGCCGCTCTGACTCTCGGCTAACTTGACATCCATTTTCACGGTACAACGGCCACGTCACTCAAACCGACGCTGTGTAACTAAAACCTTTAGTTCTCTTGAAGGGAAACGTCGATTAAGCTATTTGGTAATTTTAATTGCATCATTATAATCGCTCGTGATAGCTTTATGGACTGGTATTCGGAATGCTATTTACTTCATATTGTAACGGTGTTTTATGTTGAAGTAGCTGTTGCCCGCGACTTCGTTCGCGTTGTCTACATTTCAATTCTGCGTCTGCCATCTGCGGCATGCGCACGATAACTCACGTAAAAATGCATACGTATATGTATGTATGTATATTTGTAAATGAATAAATGCGTTTATTTGCCAGAACACAAGATAAAAAGGTGTTAACAATAGCTTATTTAGGTACATGTATTCGACCTGCGTGCAGGTGTGCAAATTCATTTCGTCAAGTATGTGAAGTATGTGGCAATATTCATATAATTAATTTTAAGTTAGGTATTATTACAAGTCAGAGATTTCATTTACTACATGTCATATTTTTATAATTCATAAATTCAGTCACGCTGTAAAAACTATATTCCATTAGCCATGCAGTCAATTTAATTTTATACTCCCTACCTTCTAAAGTTTTAATGTCATCCGGGAGGTTGCTGTACAGTAATTAGTTCTGTATAAAATATTAAAATTCACGATTGGTATATTTTTTTAATGTAAAATCATCTAACAAAATATTTGTTTTCATGTGTTTATAAAACCCTAACCAAACAGAACGTCCGTCTATCTAGCAAACCAAGGTTTATTGTAACTATTGCTTAGATGACAAAACCGGCTACGTGCGTGTAGGTCAATATATAATTAACAACTTTATTGAAATAATTTTCATCATTTTAATTATTAATTTTCATAAATTAACTCGGTAACTTGTAAAGCCTACCTAGCTGCGATAACTTCCGTTTTAAGTTTGTTATTAACACTACTGTTGTATTATATTTTTCACATTCTTGAAAGCAAACAATTTGCTTACAGAGGAAAGGGACACTAAAGACTTGACTCTAACATAAAAATACGAACTTGAAAGTTTAAAATAACGCAAACAGATACCTAAATCGAAATATAATGTTCACACAGCCACAATATTTTTAAACGACCTATCCAACGACACCCCACAGCATAGAATGCCAAAAAAAACCGTGTAGTAAGGGGAGGTAGGGGAGGCATGCAAAAAAAAATCGAGATTTTGTTCTACCGCTTTGCCGGCGTGATTAATATGTATACTCATGCAAAATTACAGCTTTCTAGCACTAAGAGTCTCTGAGCTAAGCCGCGGACAGACAGACAGACAGACGGACGGATGGACATGGCGAAACTTTAAGGGTTTCGTGTTGGCTATATAACTCAAAAAAAGTTACTTTAGTTAGTAACGCTTGTCACCAAACGGATCTCCTAAATTCAGCTTGGGTCTAGAAAAAGACATCAACGCGTCAAACTTACAACAAGATGTACATTGTGTACCACAAGGCAGTAAGTACTTAATTATTATATTAGGATTCCGATGCTTACGAGTATATTTTTATGGTACATACCTACCTATATCAGTAAGTTCAGTAGTTTAAAATATTGAGTAGTTATTTACGAATTCTTTCCAGCTATTTTGAGTAAAGTTAACAACATAAAAAAATATTTTCAATTCAATATATTTATTGCATTCTATAATATAGGTATTTTATATAAGTTCATTAAACAGATCATTACAGATGTAGTTGTGCATGTTGGAATTAAGAATTTGGATTTTTTCAATTACTTAATATATGTTTTAGTATGCTGGGTTACACTTTGTTAATATAAAGACTACTTTCATTTTTACTACTTTAATTTACGTTACATTTAATTTTATCTTATCTATATATATAAACAAAGTCGGGTTAGTTACACCATTTATAAGTCAAGAACGGCTGGACCGATTTTTATGATCTTTGCTTTGTTGAATTTGTCTCCGCCCTGAATAGCAGAATAACTATAAAAACACGGAAAATTCACGATTAAAAAAGAAGGGGCGGTACAAAGTTCGCCGAGACAGCTAGTGTATAAATAAAATTAAAAAGATATTAATATATGTTTATGTAAAAAACTAAACACTAATTATTTACATATGGCCACATGTTTTATTGAAGTATAGGATTTATGTCATAGTAAAATATTTATAAAATGTTATTAATATACGTACAATCCATACTATTAATAAATTCAATTTATTTGTCTGTTATGCTTTCACGGCAAAACCATTGAATCGATTTTCATCATATTTGGTACGAAATAATTTTGAACTCTAAGGTCTGGGCACTGTTTTATCGATGCTAGAGACACAGATAGTTGTTACTATTTTAGTTTTATGTTAATTTATCCTGTAAAGAACATAAATACAGATTTTATAGACTTATTCATTTCATTTCCATGCGGAAATAATTTCCTACACACGTAGTATAATATTCCGATAACCATTACTGCGGTATCTCACGCAAGTGGCTGGGTTACACCGTTACATTTTATTGTAGGTACAGCAAAACAATACTTTTTGTTCCGAACGCTATAAGGCGATTTAGTTGTGAAGCAATCGGCATTACGTTGTAAGTTTATGGCCACCAATAAGAGCCTGTCATTGCTACCCGAGCCTTTTATTTCTTTATTAGGAGCTCTAGACGCCTGATACTGCACCTGCGCCTTTTGAAGAAGTTTTACTGTTTTTAAAAACAACACTGGCTGGAATAAATAAAACGCGGTTTAAAATATGTTTTCTTTTAAATTAAAGTTTACAAAACTATGAAACTCACTTTTGACCACTGAAGAAAGAATACTTAGTCCAAAGCCGTAAAACAATATCTAAAAAAAGAAACTCACTTTTATTAAATTACTAGCTGTCCCGGCGAACTCCGTACCACCTCTTTATATATATATATTTTTTAATTAATTTTTCCGTTGTTCTGATAGATAATCTGCTATTCGGGACGGAGAAAAATTCAACATATCAATGATCAGGCGTTCTTGACTTATAAATGGTGGAACTAACCCGACCCTTGTTTTATATACCTAACAACCTATTTTGTATATTTATAGAAATGTCATCAGGATTATACCAGCTTACAAAATTTAATACGAAATGATACGATCATCATCATCATCATTTCAACAATAGGACGTCCACTGCTGAACATAGGCCTCCCCCAGTGACTTCCAGGTTGGCCGGTCGGAAGCGGCCCGCATCCAGCGGCTTCCCGCAATCTTTACCAGGTCGTCTGTCCACCTTGTAGATGGACATAACTTGCCGGTACGTGACCTCTATTCCAGAACCTTTCTGCTCCATTGGCCGTCAGTTCTACGTGCTATGTGCCCCGCCCACTGCCACTTCAGCTTGCTTATCCGTTGGGCTATGTCAGCAACTTTTGTTCGTTTACGAATCACCTCATTCCTGATTCGATCTCGCAAAGAAACACCGTGCATATAGCCCTTTCCATAGCACGCTGTGCAACCTTGAGCTTTTCTATGAGGCCCATAGTGAGACGCCACGTTTCAGTTCCATATGTCATCACTGGTAACATACACTGGTTGTAGACTTTCGTCTTTAGACACTGAGGTATTTTGGACGAGAAGACGTTACGTAGTTTTCCGGACGCTGCCCAGCCGAGTTGGATTCGACGATTGACCTCCTCAAAATTTGACCTACCCAACTAGATCACTTGTCCCAGTACCCAGGTAGACATATTTGTTAACAATTTCGAGAGTAGAGCTCCCAACTGAGACAAAACAAAGATCATGTCCAATGCCCATATGGATACGTTAATTAAAATAACGTTTACATCGACTCACATGTCGTTATATGGTTGATTACATGGTTGAATACATAGTAGATTTGATAACTTGAATATTTTAGTTTTAAAAACACCCTTAAATAATGTATAGAACTAGTCAAAACGAATTAAATAAGCCTAAAGTCTATGGTTTCACAAGTGGCTATTGGAGGGTTCAGGTCAGCTCTATAAGAGCAACTTTTGTATTGTCTAAAAAATCACATACCTTTTAAGATTGGTCCTAGAGAAAAAAAAAAACATATTCATTCATGTATAACATTTGCTGTCCTAATAAATGGCAACTGTTTCAACTATAGGAACGTGTATCAAAGCGAATTAAATGAGCCCAAAAACACGAACTTTTTACCAGTACCAGTATATAGTAGCCATTGAAAAATTCTACTATCTTCCTCCTTGCTTCATCATTAGATCAGCTAACGGTAGGACCAGACATTTGGACAGTTAAATAACATGTCCCAATTTTTATATTAAATTTGATAGTTTTCTAGAACATTTTAGAACTAAATACTAGGACAAATAACAAAAGTGACTATAAGTTAATGCAATCTGTTAATCAGACGATCATCGAGTGCTTGCGGGATCGTATGCGCCATGTTTGAATAATTTATCAAGCAGCTAGTGCCTCATTAGATGCGTGTTGCACGTAAACTGGTAAGAATATCGTTTACTACGTAAAATTAAGGTAATACTTCGTGCAGGTATATACATTATATAGCGCATTTAGGCCCACTTTCAGTTGTTCTTAAATAGATATTAAACTTAAACCGGGTTTAAATTTTTATTCTGCAACTAAGTTTAACTTTGTTTGAAGTGGACTGAGACAGAATGATGTTTCATCTAGATAAAAGCTTTACAAGTAGAGTTTGCAGTTAATAATACAACAACATTTTATTGTAAATACTTTTAGATTAATTATTTAGGATATTAAATGAAAATCAGGTATTATTAATACGCAATTGAAAGAAGATAGCGATTACGGCCTAAGTGTGGACTTTAAGGTGCTTTGACCTGTGCTACAAATTATTTGTAAACGAGCTTAAAACACCATTTTTCAGTCTTAAAAACGTAATTAAGTCTCACAAAGACATTGATATCAAAATATTGACCCTATCAGTAACACGGTGGCGGGTACCAGCCAATTAGCGTAAGTTGTTTGCTCTCCATCTTACTTAATTACTTTGTTGAGAGCTTGTTTATGTATGTGATAAACATTGTCACGGATTAAGATGCAATTATCTCTACATACTTTAAATCTTTTCAAGATTGTAAATGCAAAAGATTAAGAAATCCTTTAGGACAAAAATAATAAGATAAATGAGACAGATACTGAAAAAGTTAAATTATAGGGTGAAACATTTTATGACACAGCAAATTATACTTGAAGAAAATCTATACTATAATATAAAAACATTTTTTGTTTGTTTAGTTGAACGTGCTAATCTCAAGAACTACTCGAATTGAAAAATTCTTTTTGTATTAGATAGCCCATTTATTGAGGAAGGTTATAGTTTATATAACATTACGCGACAATCAATAGGAGCGGAAAATCAATGAAAAACATTTCTAAAACGGAAAAAAATATATTTTGTGAGCTTCACTTTAAGGTACGCAAAAATAATGTATGACGGAATTGTTTCTCTTAAGGTATTTTGTGATACCAATTGATAGTAAATATTTTGGATTAAATCTATCTAACAAATTTATTTCGAAAATTATCAAAATAAAGAAATTAAATTTAAAACCTACTGAGTACAAAAACTAACTATTAGTAATTTGTTTTAAAGAAATGTCTTCGTCGACGAACAATATTCATTTAAACCCTTGTCCCGAAAGTCGCACCATTTTTGCATAAATTGCGATTTTGAGTTTTCAATGGCATATTTTTTAGAAATAATAAATAAATAAATAAATAAATAAATAAATAAACGATTTATTTATTTATTTATTTAAAATCTTTATTTGCCCAAAAACGGTGCGACTATTTTTGGACAAGGGATATAGCTTTTTATGCTCTAAGTATGTACAGTTTTCGTTTGGCGCGCTCCTTATGAGACAGTCTGTATATTTTTGTTATTCTAAGTTACATTCGATGGCAAAGTCGTAGTGTTTGGTGGAAGAGAAGTGGTTCTATTACTCCAAGCCCTCTGGTTTATTTTTTTACTTTTAATTATTTAAATGCTTCTCTCGTTTCGTCCCGTCCCGTGTTACAAATCAACTTTTAACCTGTTGATAACTAATCTTTCAAAAATCTTCTTATTCTTATACTACGTACTGCCTCGTACATTAAATATGCTATTTGTTTCGATACTACCTCGTATGTCGAGGTGTTAAGATTATGTTTTCCAATTGACATACCGTCTCCGACCCAAAATGGACATAAAAAATCCATATTCCTCGGTTGACCGGTTACTGCTATCGGCTCTTATAAAACGAAATTGTGTAAACCCATAAAATATTCATTCGAATATATTACCTAATTAAAGTAGGCCCATAATTTAAAGTGGAATTGTATTTTTTTACTGGCATGATTGGTTTTAGTGACGTACTGAGACTAAAGTCGAGTTCGTTTTTATTGACTCGACCGAAAAGATTCGAGTTGAGTAAATTCATCGACTTTCATATTTCGACCCCGAAAAGATAATTAGGTACTAAATAAAAATTTGTGTTTGGAGCTAATAGTTAATTTATTTTATTTTATTTCGCCGCGTTTATTGTGTAACGTTCTCACTAAGTCAAAACAATATTCACAAGATATTATTTTATGACAAATGGTACTACGAATTGTAAGTATGTATTTCTATTGCGGTCAGTGAGTAGGATCACACACCAAAGATTTTACAAAAGTATTTTTTAACATGAAAGGTTTTTACTTAATCTGTACCTACTGTGTAACCTCCTACAAGGGCTTTGAAGGAATTTAAGATCATGCAATCTCTCAACCTCTGATATTTGGAAAGTCGTATAAAATACTCGATAAAGAGAATCGAGTCACCATCCAAGTTCTCAGTTAAACAGTACCAAGCACAGCGCCGATTGCTGGTGTGGATAATGGCTCGGCGTGTCCACGAACTGGTTTGCGCGGGCGCTCGTTAACGCGATGAAGTTGTTATACGCGACGAGTCGCGCCTGTTTTTGTTATACACTTTTGATTCACTACAGCACCCTTAAGTTTAAAGCCATAAGGGATACAATTCTTCAACAATGGACCCGCCAAACTACCACGTACAAATTCACCGATTAACCTTTATAACCTTAATCAAACAGTCGAAATTTCCTTGTACTCATTAGGTAAGTAACTTTTTGTATTAACACCAGCCTTTAAGGCTTTTAAGACACGGCTGTGATGCACTATCACGTCTACAGATTAAAATGAAAGAATTTCAATTTTAGGTTAATTTCTTGAACGAATCAAATGCCGTTGTGTAACAATTAAAATACTTGTATAGTTACGTGGTACCAAACTAAATGAAAAAAGGTAATAAAATGTTTATGATCGCCATAAAAACGAAAATATGACTTAATCACAAGAAAATAATGGCTCCTACACTGGCTAGCAGTTTTAATACTTAGTCCAGTATGTAATATCAACGACGAAATTTCCACTACCATTCATTTCTGTAAACAGACCTTAATTAAGCACTTTTACCCCTTTTTTACCCTATATACACTGCTTTCTGACAATATTCTGAGCTAACCCCGAAAAGAAGGAGCGCTAGAAACTCGGTCACTGTGGTCAGCCTATTTTAAAATAGTATATTTACAAGGAATAATATTACATGTGCGAGCCGTTTGAATGCCAGACATTTTAATTTATCCTTAACAGTATAATTACCTTTTTTTCATTACAATAATCTTAACATGCGATTTAAATTAAAACATACCCGTTCAACAATAGACTGTTAAAGATGAAGATACCAATGAATTATTTACTCTATGTAATCTGAAATTTGGAACAGCAAGTTTATCTTTATTCCGGGTATTTTATTTATGTTTGTCACATGTAATAAAAATTACCTTAAACAGTTCTTTTAACGAGGGTTGATGTCTAAGGTTGTAATATGCCCGTACAGCTCTATTTAGTTAAACTAAGAGATTCAATTTCTGTTGCTTAGCTCCATAACAATATTCCATAATGACATTATGCTGTAAAAGTAGCTTAAAAACACTAATCTTGGTGTAACTTTATTTAAACACAAGTATAATATTACTTAATTGCTGGAAAAATAAATCATTAATATCAATAACTAATGCGAGAACTCAATTAATAAATTTTAGGAGGAATTTTGACTATTTCACCTAATTTTTGCTTTTCCTTTTAGTTAAGTAACGGTTTTAGTACAAGAAAAAAATAGTACTCTTATACGTAGACTAGCTGTTTTCAGCGGCTTCGCACGCATGTTATTTAAAACAGTAGCCTAAATATGAATTCCAATGTTATGTTTCTAACTTCAACCACTTTCCCCTATCTCTATAGTTATCCTCTACTCTAAGGTTGTCTGGAAGAGATCGCTTTTAACAATAATAATAAGACCGACCAAATCGTACATCTTTCTGAAAACATTAACTGTAACTTCTTTGTATGGTGTGCAATAAACAGTATGTTTTACTATCTATTTTATAAAATTACTATTTTATATTGACGGACTTATACAAAAATCTTCCCTCTAATTTTTACCTTCTTGGGGGTTGAATTTCAATACCATCCCGTTTATGTCACAAATTATAGTTAGTGACTAAATTTCAACTCTCTATCCTAAGCCATTTGGGCTGGGTAAAGATTTTAACATACATACTTTCATCCTCCATTTGACACTCTAAAGGGATGCAAGATGACAAATGCTGTAACAGGTGTTTATTTATTTTTGTTAGTAAATATTTGTGCTAAATTTCAAATCCATAGATTACATAAAAAAAAGTTCCCGATACAAATTTTCCCACCCAATTCCACCTCCTTAGGGATGCATTTCCCCAAAAACTCCGAAAACAGTATTTTTTATTTACAAAGAACTTAGCTTAAATACGAATTTAAATCTTTCTAACTTCAGAAATGACGAACTTTCATACGAACTGTTATCGAAATTTTTTAGAGGTTAAATTTCCAAGAATCCTTTTTTATTCCTTGTCTATGTTATTAAAGGAACCTCTGAGCAAAGTTTTATCATTCTTGTCTGTCTTTTTATATATATAGATAGATAAATCTGTTGCATCCTTTCGGTCGTAAGGCGAAACGTGGTACCAGCACCATGTTTCGCTACCACCGCCTCACGACTGAAAGGATTCTGCCTGTGCCATAGAAAAGAAGCAAGAGACCGACCTCTGGCATCTAGTATATAATTTATATGATCGGACTAACTTACCTAGTGACGTCCGATCCTCAATTATGTTCCATAATCTCGTCCTCATTGTGTACAATCTAGTACGCATTTTTTGCTACTGCACTGATTACAATCTTCAAAGTTAGGCGCGTGCATGAACGCGTCAATAAACTAAAAAATAAATAACCGGAACGTGCCCGCACCGTCACCTATCAATGTCATCTGTCACCTGTCAATGTCATTATTTCAAAGGATAAAACTGGACACAACTTTCAAAAAGAAGGGAAACTAAGTAGTATGTAGGTATTTATAGCATATAATCTTTTTTGTACTTTAAGGATTGATAAATACATACTAACTGGGTCGGGCTGGGGATAGGATGAGGACGAGATTACTTCACATAATTGAGGATCGGACGTCACTAGGTAAGTTAGTCCGATCATATAAATTATGTTCCATAATCTCGTCCTCATTGTGTACAATGTAGATGTTCAAAGAGGAAAGTTGTGTCGACAAAGCAATATAAACATTTAATATGATCATTTATATGATTTGCTAAAGTCTTCGCACATGATAAAACTTTATTTTATTAACTATCTATTGGTAGATGCTTAATTCAAGTTTTATCTAACAAGGATATAGTTGTTTGATTAATTCATTGGAATTAATCAACCAACCCTGTATATCGATACAACCCTGTATATCGATACAACCCTGTATATCGATACAATCCTGTATGATGATACACCTTGTGTGATGATACACCCTGTATGATGATACACCCTGTATGATAATACAACCCTGTATGATGATATAACCCCGTATGCTAATACAACCATGTATATTGATACAGTCCCATCCCATTTGATGACACAAACCTGTACCTATTTTATACCATACAGGTGGGCCAAAAAATGTGTAGGAATTCTATAAAATCGAAAATAGCAAATTTTACTTTAATTGCAATACTCTTTTATTTTTGTTAAAACTGTAAGTCTTTATGAATTTATAGATTTGCTGGGACTGAGACTGATAATCCACCTGTTGTACACTTTTAAGTTTGTGCAATAAAGTTTTAAATAAATACCCCGCGCTATTAAGTAGGTATATTCTTTACGAATAAACTAGAGATCACGCAAACGAAATCGCGGGGCAACAGCTAGTTTAATAAGTTGTCATGGAAATGGAGCCAATGCTTTGAACTATTAATATCCGTCTCATTTATCCAGTAGTATGTAGTACATACTTAGTATATGGTTACCTAACAAGGTAAATTTATCGATGTGCAAGTAGGTAGTTAAGCTAGTATTTCTTCTGAAAAGACTTATTTTATTTTATATAATAAGAAAATCTAGTAACCTTTTAAGTTATCATTGTCTGTAATACAATTTTTTATGCAAATAAATTAGTCTTAGGTATTCTTAATAACTCCTGTTCAAGGTGTACTTCCAAAGTAAAGGAAACTAAAAAAAAAATATGGATGTTTACTATCGCAAATTTTTCATTAATTATATGTTATAAATAAGGAAATTATATACAAATACTACTAGTATTGTTCCAGTAGGGATCCTATTTTGTTGACAATAGTTTCAACATTATTTTACTGAGAAAGATTGATTTTTACTCATCTTCTTAGAAAACTGTTATATGTGTTACACTTGTATGGCTGGAAATCAGTATGAGACTTCCTGCACTTTATGTGTGGATCCCTGGTAGGGGATATTAATAAGTTAATGAAACAGTCTGAATACTTATTTATAAAAAGATTCAATGACTGGTCAATTCTTGTAAGCTAATAAAAAATAATAATTAAATAAGTAATAATTTACCAATACATCACATCGGATAAGATAGAAAGTTTATTCCGGCTCAAAATACTTGTAGGTAAGGCAACATTTATTGCCTGCATTGCCTTAATTATTGCCACTGATCAATGCCTCTATCGTCTCATCCATTTTTTTTTTTTTTTTATTTTTTTTTTTTTTTTTTTTTTTTTTTAAGTTAAGTTAGAAATTTTCTGTCATTATTTATCATCTCCATTTTTGCTTTACATGGTAATTTAATATCTAATAAAATTATTTATACATAGACTTACATAGGTACTTGACAATCTTCAATTATAATTGTAAGATTCATGCCTTAATTTAAATAATAATTTTAAGTCAGTAGTATATTTTTTATGAAGTTTATAGTTTCATGGATACAATTTTAATTTTTTAATTATGTTTTAATAAATCATATTTTATTATAATCATCTATTTAAATATGAACCTTTGTTATCCACCTGGAATAATTCAGATTATTTACTATCTTTAGTATCTTGATAATTTAATGATTGGATGATTATTTATCTTTGTCTTCAATTTTTGGTATCAAACATTTTCACAAATAATAAAATGTCTAGAAATATATGGTTTATAACAAAAATATATTAAAAATATATTTAGGTCAGATTTGAAAATTCAAGTTATCATTGGAATTTTGTGTCTAGTTTTGAATTTCTCTTACTTTTCCAAAGGTAGCAGGTACCTACTTAAAAATTAAAATAATTGGTTTTCGACCTTATGACAAGTACATAAGGATCAATTATGGTGCGACATTTTTGCCTGTAAATAAAGCTGCATAAATCTTTCCATGGGTTTTTACTGACTGAAAATATTGGAATATAACATACAGTTACAGTTAAAAAAGTTTTTAATTATGGTAATTTTTATCTTGTTGATAACAAGGAGAATTATTTTTCCATTTCTGTAACAGTGATCTTCACTCACATTATTTGTAAGTAACACTCATCTTGAGTGTGTCTTTATTTCACTTGATGAAGACTAGAAATAATCTAACTAGCCATGGCGATCAGCTAGAATAATAACCTCAAGTCAGTAACAGTGTTAAATTTTAATTGCTTTCATAGATTATTATAGAATCTTGAGAATTAAGCTTGATACTATGAGAATTTAAGGTTTACCCGGTTGTAACCAGATCTAATATTATAAGTTACACAAATGGGATACCATATCAGTTGTATAGGAACATACAAACATGCACCAGCCAACATCAATTTGTCATGGTCTCCAAACAGGGAGTCAACTTCCCTGTATTATGAGGTACAAGACAATGTATCTCGCCAGGGTCATTCGACCAGAGTATCGAACCTGGGACCTTTTACGTTAAGGCACTTCACGAATCAAGTGGACTAATGATCTTTAAGTCACAGATATCAATTAGCAATGTCAAGTAATGTTTATTTATTTATTTAAGCTTTTTAGTAAAATATAAGAGAAAAAAAAAAAACTTAATATGGTCATAACTACATGAACTATTGGAGTAAACAGGTTGTTTTCTATGGTATGCCTTATAAAGTCTTGCTCTCTTGGGCCAACATCAAGAAGTATCTCAATTACTTGTGGTAAAAAACTTGTGGAAATCCACACCGAGATAAACCATAATTTGTAAAAGCGCTATTTATCATTGACTTGTATGTATATAAATGGGGCAGAATAAGACAAGCGGATCTGAGACCAACAGATTGTCTTGGTACCATTAATGGTTGCCAAAGGCCCAATTTGATAGTAACAACTGATGAAATTATTAAAAACTTAAAATCTTTATAAACAGACTGAAATTGTCTAGGTAAGTATATGACTTGTTTACACAAGACTCAGAATTCCTTAAGCCTTCAATATCAGCAGGCAAAGGGGCTTCTTTCATAGCCTCCTTAGAGTCAAAGTGTTAAGTTGAAAAAATTACTAAGACGGAGGGCATTACCTCATGGTCTCGGTACCCATATTCTCCCTCCTCTCTTTTTTTTCTTCATTGGCATTCGAAGATATGTATCGTCTTGATACTTTTGTGTTCGACTATATTTTCAACTTCAATTAATGAAGTCGGTCTCTGGTCAACCTTATAAGATTTGCAGACCCGCAATATTATAACAAAAATTTTAAGCCACAGGCTAACCCCTCGTGAAAGCAAGTGGAAGTGTTATAATTCTGCTGCGAGACAGAAAAGAGGAATAATTGTTCTCTCGGTACATATGATGCGCTAGAAGAATTTTAAAATATTAATAACTTACCTTATGCTATTACAGATCCTTTGTAGTATATTTCTGGTGCAACATTGTATCGGTCTCATGGTCAACTCTTCATGAAGACTAGAGCCATAATGTTACGTCTCAGGAGGAATCCCTCGAGGAGACGCTTCAGACTGAACAAAAACCTACTGGCCACTCCATCGTAAAGGCCAGTGCTTCTGTACAGAGCAGTTTCTGTGGAGTCAGACAGACAGACAACTAGAATGAACATATTGATCACCAACGGCCAACCTCCCGTGAAGGCTCCGATGTCATTCATTCTGAGACATGAGAGACAACTAGAATGAACTTAATGATCACCACGGCCAACCTCCCGTGAAAGCTCCGATGTCATTCATTCTGTCTCGTTTGCAGGCTGAAGCATAACGCAACTCTGTCACACACACTCCTTGTTTTCATGATTAATTTCTGGCTGATTATGTTGTTGGAGTGGAGGCCACGTCTCGGCGAACGTAGTGTAGGACGCTTCTCAACTCGATGGGCCGACGAACTCGGGAATATGGCTAGATACATTTGTATCAAAGCAGGAGATCGTACTCCTTGGCGCTCTTTGCGTCCTTCCCGTACGTCCAGCAGTGGGCTGTAATAGGCTGAGATGATGGTGATGGTGATGATATTATAAATATAATAACACTAAAGTTAGTGTGCTGTGGTGGTGATAGAAATCGTAGTAATCGTAATAATTGAGCCGAGGTATCGGTCCAACAATTTCACAAATTCAACTGACAAGTTTTGTTTTCCAGCCACCATACTTTTACACAAACATCACCGTATTTTCTTCTTGGTTTTTTGCATTTGTATGTAAGCTGTAAATCACTAATTAGTTTAAAAACTAATTTATTCTAAATATTTATGTCTTCAGTGCTGTGTACAAAAAAGTACAATGACATTGACAGGTATATAATCACTAAGTACCCGACCTATGACTGAAGAGCCAGATATATTTCCAGAGACTGACCGACGCAAGCAACCCCAGCTCACAGATGCTCGAATTCAGCCCTGGTCCTCCAAGATAGAACCTTCCGATTTTATATTACCTTCTGAAAACCTACCACCTGGGAACAAATAATCTTGGCCAGCTTGGAAGACGCTAAACCGACTTAGTACAAAGGTTGAGGATCGATCGGCAGAGCGGTTGTGACTGTAGTACGGACCAACAAACTATGGCCCACGAACTACCCTGATCTTTGTGTCTTTACACTAACACGAGAAATAATCTAAACATAGCGACACAAAATGTAGTAGCAGTTGCCAAGTTTTGGTCAAAGTCTATCAAGGTAGAATCGCTATAGACAGAAGAAAAAGATCCAGCATCACGTAGTGTAATTAATTACCACTTTTGTCAGCCTCATCCATTTTTATTATACGGTAATATAACCATTTTAACGGTCTACAGTGACATTACTCATTAAACTTTTGATTCATAAATGGTAATATAATTATATGCTTATACCGACATGTGTTGCGTAGGCGCCTCTATCCGGCCCACTCACCGCCATCATACTTATCGCTGAGACAGAGCCTTTCTCGATTGTATTTTAATTACTTACCCTAATGTTCTGTCTCGTCATTTCCTTCCTTATATGACGAATATTCATGACGGTACCGAGTAAGATATGTGTGACGCCTACAGATATAAGGTTTGTGAGATCCTCTTGTTTGTATGGAATTACAATTTCCTGTATAATGCGCGTATTCATTCAGTATCAGTTTGTAAAAAAAATAAAAGGATGACCTTTAAAGTAGGATTTTGATCAATAAGGTTATATCTTGGCTCTACAATAAGACTATCTAGTATTACCAACATTTATATTGAATGCATTCTGGCTCGAAACTAACTAAACACAAAATTATATTAGTTTGGAATCAGTGCCGTGGCGTTCAACATGTCAATAACAATTTAATAAATTTGCATTGCACACATACGATAAGAAAAAAGAAGAAAGCCACGACATAGCGTCGTGGCTAGTCGTGTCTCTCTCAAATGACTGAAAGATTGTTGAACACTAACATCATCAAAATATAGAATTGATTAAAACCATGGCTTAAGATAAGCCAACCAATTAATAATCTATGTTACCATTATCAACATGTTTAGTTTGTCAAATTTTTTAAATGTACATAATCCATATATTAATATTGGTGTATTGTTATTCCGAGGGTTAAACGAGTTTATTAAGAGTACGGTGAAAATACATAATGTAGGCAGCATACTTCATAAGTAAGTAGATTAATTAGTAATTTTCCTATAACGTAAAGCTTTAGTAAATTTCATTTTACAGCCGTTTGTGCTTTCATTTGTAAGTAAACTGATTCCTCTAGAATCGAAACTTTCATTTCCCATAACGAGCGAGCTTTTTGCCATGCCATTGTTGCGATGTCGTAAATCGCTAAAGACGTTTTCAAAAACGAAAAATATTACGAAATGTGTAGGTATGTACTTCAAAATACAGTCGGCAAAAATCTTTTCTCGGTAGCCGCATCGCCCGCAGGATATACTCGAGAAGGAAACGTAAAAAAAGGCAAGGAGGCTGTAAGAAAATGATATATATTATAGCCGGGTACAACGCACCTCGCCCGCGCCCGCCGCATGCACTGCGCCTCTCAAGCTCGACGAGTTAATCAGCCAATGAAAACTGCTGTTTCTCAAACTTATTTCTAATATTTTTTATATACAGGGTTGTTTGTAAATCATCAACAACCTCTTAGGGGCTGATTCTTGTGCTCAAATACAACAACTTTTTCTATGGGACCAATTCAATCTCAATCAAATAAAAAAAATAAAAAAACTGCTTCATACAAACTGATGTCAGCTGGGGCTGGGGTTTAGTATGGAAAAGCCTTTTTTTGCAATTTACGTTCACGATCAATGTTGGTCCCATGGAAAAAGTTGTTGTATTTGAGACAGAGACTCAAATACCTAGGGCCTAGGAGGTTGTTGATGTTTTACAAATAACCCTGTATAATTGGGAACATACTTATAATAAAGCAATCGTTTCAGATCGCCAACGCCAGGGTCAGGTCAGCATTATTAGAAGGACCCTGTTACCTAATAAACTGTGTGAAAAACATTCTTAGCAAAAATAATATTCTGAAGATCTGATCGGGAATCGAACCCAGAACTCTTGCATTCAAGGCGGATCGGAACCACTGCGCCAACCAGGTCATCACCGAAAAATTATTCGGAATAAAGCCCCGCATTAAAAATATATATATTTATGTATGATTGAAAGACTCAGCAATGTTTTCATTAGAAACATCTAAAATAATATTTTAATTTATTTATTATAGATTTCATACCGCTGCTTGAATAAGAAACACTTTTTAATGAAGCTAGTTGGCAAAGTCAAAATGCCTTTATAAAAAATAGAAATGATCGTAAAACTTAAGCGATTTGATGAAAACTTTTTTCATAAATAGCCCTACGAAGCTGATGCCGTTAGTTTTTAACCCCAGACGAAAAAGAGGGGTGTTATAAGTTTAACGTGTGTATCTGTCTATAGCATCGTAGCTCCCAAAAAAATTTACTAATTTTGATGTAGTTTTTTTTTGTTTTAATGCTTATATTACAGAAATGGATCTCAGCTATATTTTATGAAGATCTGTTCAGCCGTTTGAAGGTTATCAGCTCACTTCCTACTTGACAAACTTGTTTTGACTCTTAAGCATGGTTTCAATGAGTCGGTGTTAGATAAAAGATGATCGAGGCCTTGAGCTGATGCTACACAGTTGTCTCGGGGGTTTTTAAACATTTTAAATTTAATAGTTATTTTAAATTTAATGCAAAAAAAATTTTTTTTTGGAACAAATAGGAGATAGAATACAATAGAATAGAATAAGTTTATTTCCATAAAATCCATTCCAGGATAATGCCTGTCCTGTGGGGAACAGTAAACGATTTACTTAAATATTTACGACATTTGCATAACAAAAAGAAAAACAAACAAAAACTATTTCTAATTGAATGAGTGTACTCGTACGTGTGTGTATGTGCGTACGTGGTAGGTGGTAGCCATATTATTTTAGGCGTTTTTATGGGTTGGACCTTTTATGTGATTTAGTGAGCCGTGTATTGGTTTCATTTATCCTTAATTTTAAGGTTTTTAATAGTATCTTAATTTGAAGTTGGTCAGACGAGTGGTAGAGTGTTTAATTTCCATTTTACAACTGAGATCCCTTTCCAAAAAGGAAAAGTAACCAGCTAAGCTATCTTATATAGTTAAACTAGTTTTCTATAAACAAAAAACACATACAAATGGGTTTAGCGTCGGGGGCTAAAAGGTACCTAAATCAAAATAATCTTGCAATCACTTAGTCAATATTCAGTTTCAATCCATTCCTATCAAAAACGGCATTCTGTAAACTTATATATAAGACGTAATTTCCATAAAAATCTTAATGCATTCAACAAAAAATATTATTTTCGTTTGTTTCATTTTCGGTCATTAATAAAAAATAAGATATCATTTTTTGGGTTTACGAGAATACCATTTTGTTACTGTTATTAACCGTAATGTTACTGAGACCGGAGCGAAACTGAATTCTGACTAGGTACTGTTAAATCACGGAAATTGGGCTTTGTCAAAGAGAGCCAATCCGCCGTAATAACTTAGGATTTGTAAAGTTTGGGAACCGTTGAAGAATAATGGAGCATAATGACTCTATCGGCGGCGGCGCGGCGGCGAGCGCGGATCAGCCCACAGCCATCAGCTTTTTCTACACCACGGACCGCTTTCGAGGAAATATTAAGATTAGATTGAGGAACTAAGTTTGCCCAATGCTGGGAAAAACATCTTACCGGTGCGAGTAGTTTGAAGATTGTACAGTAATGCCTAGGTTTACATATAGTCTAGTAAAGTGATAACTAATCGAATTTATATATGCAAATACATATATTATCATTGTTAATTATGCAGCATAGGACGTCAACCCACAAGTTGGACAGACAACCTGGTAAAGGTTGCAAGAAGCCGCTGAATGCTGCTTGGCTGGCTTGGCTTGAATGGCTGCTTCCAACCGGTCAATCTGGAAGTAAATGGGAGGCCTTTGTTCAGCACTGGACGTCCTATGGCTGAAATGATGATGATAATTCAAATCAAACTGTAACATTAAATCCTAATTAGTGCATTAACGCCACAGCTACATTTTGTTGAGCAATGTTTGCAAAGTCCAAAGTTCAAAGAGTTTATTTGCATTAAAAATAGGTTTACAAAATAGGTGTTAGATATAATTACAATATTACAATTCAGTACTCAATTCTTTTAACATACATTAACACGCAAAATGTGTGCGAAGAAACTCCTGGACACTGCATAGCTGGAAGTTATCAGTCATTCCCTTATTAAAAGGGTCATCCATTTTATAAGACCTATTTTAGATATGATATGGGGAAAGTATACACCTTTACGCACATACAGTAGCAGCTCTTTAGTGAAATTACCTAATAACTTTGGGCAAAAGTCTAATACGAGTCAATCAGATAACCTTTTCTTTGTTGGATACAATTGAGCAGCAGTCTTAAATATTTCAGGGTGTTGTTTTACAAACTTAAATATTTCCAGGATATACATGCTATAAACAGTTAGTATCTATGCCCTATTTAATAAATAAGGTTTTACAATTAAGGTAAGTAAGTAAAGTATAAGTAAGGTTTCAAATGAACCTTTACAACATAAGGCTCGCAAACATTTCATCTGGGCTACAAAGTATAAAAACATAGTTAATAACAGAAGCAACGTATCTGGGTCAATTTCAACAAGTCCATTTTTTTTGTCATTACGGTGAACTTTTTTATTTATAACTTTTTTTGAAATAAAACCATGTAGTATTGTTATTTATGATATTGTTATGATTAATCTTTACTCGACATCAAATTGAGTTCATATACTTGGGAGATATAGTACTTTAAAATTTTGGTGTCACCGAAATTAAAGAATAGTTCACCGAAATGAAACTTCTCATCACCGAAATGAAAAACGCGAGTCACCGCAATGAAATTACTTATGCAGTCACCGAAAAAAACTAAACTGTTACCACGCAACGCACCTAAAATGCTGCTATCCTAGTTCCATAATTACTTACCTACGTTTTGAAGAGTGCTATCACACAGTACAGGTTATCCTTTTCTGACTATACTATAATGGTATTGAAAGTATTAATTAAAATGTACCATACATGGATATCAACTTATTTAAACTTACATTCATTTAGGAACGTGTGAGAATAAAACAACAAAAATAACAAATATATTGTAATAATCAACCATAAAAACTGAAAAGATAAAAATAATATCAACACATAAGTACCTAATCAGTTACTTTTGGAGTCGGTGCTATCCGATGAGAGTTTGAATGTTTTCGTTTGCACCGACTCCAAAAGTAACTGATTAGGTACTTATGTGTTGATATTATTTTTATCTTTTCAGTTTTTTGAAGTCGGTTTACTTTTTTTTATAAAATTTACTTATTTCATCTATTTTTAGTGATACATACAGTGATAATCCTCAACAATACGAATCTTTTCAGCGCAAACATAAGTTAACAGCTGAACACCGATTTCATCCTTTATTTACCCACCTTAGAGGTGAAAATTTTCCAAAAAATTTTCAATATACCATTTTTAAAGTATAAGCTATTTGATAAAGAAATAATCATCAAAATCGGTTCACAAATGCCGAAGATATTGGGCAACATAGGTACAAAAATCAGTTGGCACGGATGGAGTTCATGCAAAGTTTGATGATTTTCTTATAGATCCCATCATCAGAACTTGATCAAATTTATATGGGACCGTTCCGAAAGTATTCCCTTTCGAACAAAAAAAGAAGTATCGAAATCGGTTAACCTGGTAACGAATGATCGCTGAACATACATAAAAAAATAAATAAAAAAAAACAAAGATACTGACGCATTGAGAACCTCCTCCTTTTTTGAAGTCGGTTAAAAATATACAGGTTGCACCCTTTCCATGTTCAAAGGGTCCAAACTCTACAGCCTGCTGACTATCCGCGCAGGATTGCATTCTGCAGAATCATGTTAAATAAAATAAGGGAGGACCTGCAATTTTTCAATAAAATGTTGTGAACGGATGATTCCTCATGCCGGAAAGATGGATATCTCAACATCCACAATCTACATAGCTAGCAAGTAGAAAACCCACATTTGATGAGGGAAGATCGGTCCCAAGTTCAATTTAAAGTTAACTTGTGGACTGGGATTATTGGCGGACAGGTGATCGGGCTATATGAACATCCAGCTACACTGAATAGTGAAATTTACCTTAATTTTTTACAAAATGATTTACCCGGCATGCTAGGAGATATCAGTTTAGAAGTGAGGCGGAGAATGTGGCTTAAAAATGATGGATTATTTGAATCAACACTACCCACAGAGGTGGATAGGCCGGCTCGGCCCTATTTTATGGCCACCCAGATCGCCGAATCTAAATCCCTTGTTTTTTTTTATTGCGGATGTCTGAAAGACCTTGTCTACGCGAGACCAGTATCCTCAATAACAGAGTTGCGGACTCGCATACAAAATGCAGCTGCATACATAAAAACGTCTGGTTACGCGAGCCGCATCAAACATCTATATATATAAAAGAAGAAACTGACTGACTGACTGACTGACTGACTGACATATCAACGCACAGCCCAAACCGCTGGTGCTAGAGATTCCAAATTTGGCATGTAGGTTTCTTATAAGGTCTAGGGGTGCACTAAGAAAGGGTTTTTCAAAATTCACCCTCTAAAGGGGTGAAATGGGGGCCCAAAGTTTGTTTGGGGAAACAAGATTAGTCAGACTCTTTTATTCAAAACTTCACAGGAGTGAGTTCTCCTTACGATAAATGAGTAAACATGTTTCAGATTTTTTGAAAAGTCAACTCCTAAAAAGGGGAAGGGGGCTGACAAAGTCTGAAAATCAACATGGGTATTGTTTCTATGGTTTATCGGGTTGCTGATTACGAAAACAACAACGATTTTAAAATGTAACGTTGCGGACGTGAAATTCCATCTCCCTTGTTGGGATGCGATGGGGTTGAAATGTCTATCAATATAGGTGTAGATTTTATGGTTTTTTGGAACTTTGATTTTAAAATGAATATTGTGAACATGAAAATTCTTAAAATTATTTGTGCCAAATTGCAATCCAATTGGGCCAGTAATTTTGGAGCTAATCGGTTGTAACAGACGGACTGACAGACAGCCATACGTGATCCCAACACAAAGGTTCTATTTTTGCATTTGATGTATACCCGCGTTATCCTAAAATTGATAAATCGCTATATTATATCATATCATATCGTGTTTTGATAGTCATGCTAAAAATATTGTCTAAAATTTGTAGTTTTTTAAACTACTGAGTTTGACATTCATACTTCACTTAAAATCAAATCTAACGCGAGCGAAGCCGCGGGCAAAAGCTAGTTCTTTTATAAAAAGATGCCGGGCGTGTATCAGAGCGCAAGGACGCCAATTCGAACATTTATTGTAATTTTAATAAAAAATTAATAAAAACCAGACATGAAGTTTAAGAGATTTAAGAGAAAACATAAGCTTATTATACCTTTTCGGAAAATATAATAACTAAGAATTTTTTTAAGTTAATGGGCACGATGAGCGCCATACATTTTTTTAACATGGTAGTTGACCAAAGATGAGGAAAAATAATTTTGTTTTTTTTTTGGAACATTGTTTTTTTGAAGCACTTCGTGATTAGCTAGCTCAATTTTAACCATTGTTATTGATAGCTAAACTATTCTTTTAGAAATAAAAAAAAACTGAATTAGAAAAAGTCCGTATTTGTAAAAATGGCACATTAAAAACTAACCGAAAGTGGCATTTAAAAAAAAAAACTCAATTATCTTGAAAACCGAGATATTTTTACTAGAGTCAAAATTTGAGATTAGAGAGGTCTTGACGAAACCTATCGACAGTGTTTATCCATTGTTTCTGGGACACCCTGTATATCTTTACAACTTTTTCAGATTCTTATTTTAAAAGATTTTAATTATTAGTTTTGATAACACAAAGATACTGTAATATACGGGTGTAACGAAAAGGTGAAATAAAACTCTAAGGGGTTATTCTACGGCTAAATTACATCAACTTTTTCTATGGGACCAACATCAAAAATTAAAAAAAAAAATTGACGTTTTCATACAAACTGATGCCAGCTGGTCGCGTTTTAGTATGGGAAAGTGTTTTTTTTTTTTGCGATGTAGAATAACCCCTTAAAGTTTTATTTCACCTTTTCGTTACACACTGTATAATGTAAAATAAAACAAACGTAATCTCTTGTTATTTGTCTTCACAAAATCTTATTGTGTATTAGTCATTAATAAATCAGGTAGCACAAAAATCTATCTTTTGGATGGGGACACGACTCTAGCAAAAATATTTCGGAATTTAAACAACAAAGGTTAATATTTCGGAAACCGATCACTGAATCGAAAAATGGTCTTCACAACCTCGCAATATATTTGAAAGACCCATCGAACGATACCCCAAACGATGGGGTAGACTAAAAATAAATAATTCATCCCTTCTTTACGCGTAGGGGAGATACCCTAGAATTTTTGTTTTCAAGATATTATTGTACCATTCTGTCGGCGTGTTTAATGTTTATACTCGTGCAAAATTACAGCTTCCTAGTACAAACAGTATCTGTGCTAGGCCGTGGACTGACAGACGGACATGGCGAAAGTATAAGGGTTCCTTTTGTACCATTTTGGTACGGAACCTAAAAAAGCACGTGTTCAATATTTTTGAATTACGTTTAAAGTGGACTAATTATCACAATTTAGTCAAATAGCCTATTGCCCACGCGAGCAACAACTGAGATTATTCTTTTAACTAGTAACTACATTTTAGTCCCCAAAACAAATATATTCCTTGTGCAACTAAAATGTAACAAAAGAAATTATGGTCTGTTTTTCACCGAAGTGAAATAATTTGTCACCGGAATGAAAAAAAAAAACACCGAGATGAAGATAAAAATCATCGAAATGAACAACTTCTCACCGAAATGAAAAAAAATCACCGAAATGATATTTTTTCTCATTTCGGTGTCAATTTAGGTCACCGAATTCACCGGAATGAGATCACCGTCATGAAAAACAGCCAATAGAAGTTAACACTACAAGCACAGTATTTATGATAGAAATAAATTGATACTACCTACTTGATCGGGCGACATTAAGTAAAAGTACATATATTTAATAAACATATCGGATCATTGGGTCACAACTTTTATCCACTCACGTGAATGAAAAAAAAAGCGGTCCCAAGTCACCGGAACCCACTACTTACGTTTTTGGTGGGAACACCAGACAAGCAACACGCGTCCTCTCACATCAAGCGCTTAGGCGTCCCTGGTGCGCAAGTTTACTGCGCAGTAGCGAGAAGCTAGTGTTGTTGGATGCCTAGATATTCGCGTACAACGAAAATTCACCGCGGTGAAAAATCTAATTTGGACACGTGAATTTGTACTTACCATTCATTAAATACAACAGATTTTGTAATGAAGTTTCCGCAATAAAGTACAGCCACTATTTAGGATTTAAATAAAAAAAAGGAAATCCCTAAAAAATCAACTGTTTTTATTATATGATTAAAAGTATACTGAAAAACAAATTGTGCCGCTTCACCGGTATGAAAAACTTAGGTGTTTATATATTTTTTTTCCTTATTAGCGACAATCATAATGGAAAAATATTTGTAGGCTGCTGTAGGAGACAACCTTTTTTATCTAAAAAAAAATATTACAAGTTAAAAGTGCCATCCTGCACTAGCAGTTTCAGCCATGCCGTTTACGATTTGGTGCTGGGAAAATCACCCATCTACAGTGTGCAGACGGTACGTCGATAAAATATGTAACCCTGGTTAATCTTCACGTAAACAAACCTCTTTATTTTGTTACATACTTTTTAAAACGATGTCTTTAGTAAGTTACATAGTAAAATTATGTGTAAGTAATCTTAATAAAGTTATGCCAAACAAAAACATAGAATTTAACAATTATGATTATAAAAAAAATGTCTTACTACAATTCTGCATTATTATGTTTATGCGTACTAAAAAAAAATTATGCCAAAAAAAATTATACTTTCTGATTTTTATGGCATATGATGTATTAAAATTATGTGAATATTTGTTTAATTATATTTACATCTAAATGATTACATCCAACCAATTCAATTGCAAGTGTTAATGGGCAACATTATGACAATGAAAAAAAATAAAAATAAAGTTGCTAAAAGTAACTTAATTTTTCCATGTTTTATACCAAATTTTAGTTTTAAAAATTTTCGAAAAAAACCTTTAATAAATTTGGCACCCAACAAGTTTTCTTACAAATCAAGATACCTTTTATTTTTGATGTGGATGTTGGTACGATGTGACTCAACAAAATAAATCCCATTCATCACATGCAACCAGAAACCAAATCATAGAATCTGCCTCTGTTGTTTTGAATTTCATTTTGAGTATTTAGTATTTTTCAATCTTGGTAATTATGAATTTAGAATAGAAATTTAGAACAAAGAACATTTGATTGTAGTTTTTCATGAAGTCGATCCGACAAAATTACACTCCCACACAACGTAACAACTTCTCCAATTGCCTGTGTAAAACCCTAACTTTACGACTTATCTCACGAGTTTCCTTCTCGAAACCAATTATTCGAAAACAATCTCCAATCGATCACAATTCACATCCAAACGATAGATCAAAACACGGAGATTTTAATGAAGTCCTCATCGGCGCGCGCGCAATCGGCTCTACAAAGCTTGGGCCGCCCTTTGAAGCACCGCCACACTTGTGACAGAGCGAGGGCGATGATGCCTTTATAAAAACTCAATGATTTACACCGACTAGGGTTGGCACATGAAGCTTTAGTTTTCTCTATAGGTTGACTTATTGGCATATTTTGTCTCCCTGCCCTTTGCTAGACATAACATTGCCTCCTGGCCTGATGTGCATGTTCTTACTATAGCGCCTAAATATATCTCTTTATATAAAACAAAGTCGGGTATGTTACACCATTTATGAATAAAAAACGGCTTGATTAATTTTATGATCTTTGCTTTGGTGGATTTGTATTCGCCCCGAATAACAGAATAACTATTAAAACATAAGAAAATTCATTAAAAAAATTGTTACGAAGGCGGTACGAATTACGCCGGGAATTAGTCCTGAATGAATTAGTCCTCTGGTTAGTTGGAGGCCTATATTCTAGTAAGAACATTTCAAAGACTTGGATTTGAGATGTGAACATGTTATGTGTGCCTAAAAATGTTAAAAGCAACATACAATTGTAACATCAAACACATCACTTACTTTCATACTTCTAAGAACAGACTGCTCCAAGAAAAATGGTCATAAAACTATAACCAAATTCTATGACTATAACATTCTTAACTTAAAGTACTCTGTCAAGTTGTACGTGTCATGATGACGTCTTAAAGTCTGACAGCTGGCATCCTTAATCCTGTCAAGTCTATACATCTGAGTGACGAGTCTATCGACCTCAGGGCTGATTTCTATCCAAAGCAAAAACTGTTTTGTTTCTTACTAACGATCCACTACATTTATTATCTAGATACGACGGGTAACTTATAAGAAGGTAAGTTTTTATACGCCTCTTGTCTTTAGTAACGAGTGGTTATGCATTATAGTTTGTCTGGTAATAAATCTAATCCAACCGTTTTATTTTGATCATTTTTCAGAGGTAAAGAACTAAAATGAATTGATTTCGTTAATTAATAATATATTATTTCGATATTAATGTAACATAGTAGTAGTAGTAACAAATTATTAAGCATTTTTGTGTAAGCTTTGTATAAGTCAAGAACAATATTCCTAGTTCAAGTGTTACAATAAAAAAAACATCTCTGTTTAGCCTAATGGTCGACTGGTAGAGAATGCCACATGGCATTAAGTTCACCTTGTACGATTTTACTTTGTGCAATAAAGTTTAAATAAATACAATTCGCAGAATAAGAATTGTTAGAATATTATGTAGATATTATATCCAATATATTTCAGGGCGATGACTTATTGCAGCCATATGAAAATAGAAAAATCTATTACACTGTGCCTGATAAAGAATAATTTGTAACATCAACGCTAAGATTGCATTCTAAAGTAGTCGCAAATAGATAGATTTGCATAGTTCTAATTATTTGCAATTTATTGTAGACAGCCCTCAGACGTGTCTAGGATTGCATATTTCAGACAACTATAAATTTTACTTTAAAGGCCGCTTAAGTTACTGCGACTTTGCTAAGAAAAAATATATTGTTAGTTTGAACCCGGGTTTTTAAGCTTGCGCTTTGTTACCTACTTTACGATTTAATTTTTTTAATAATAAAACTTTTCATAACAATAAACTTGATTTTAAGTATAACATTTGTATCGGAATAGGCTAGTTTCCTGAGTCAAAAAAAGATTATTTTAATTAGTCCGTCGTTAGATTATCAAAAAATATTGGACCCATATTTTGTCTTTTGTCAATCAAACAAAAAATTATGAAGATAAAGCGCATCAAAGTGAGCACGTGACGTCACGCCTTGCTAAAAAGTGTCGCAAGGCGTGACGTTACGTGGAACTTCAACGGGCTATATCTTCATAATTTTTTGTTTGATTGAGAAAATAAAAAATACGTGTCCGTGCCGTGTTTTAGGAAACTATTAGCCTATTATCCTAAATATAATCATCCTTAAGAGATGTTACTTTATCATCAGAATTGCAAGGAAGTTTAAAAAAGCTTGTTTTCATACTTTAGTTTTAAACTCTCCTAATTTCATCAACTACTTAGCAATCGCTCACAATGGTTGGATGGATCTTGACAAAGTTTGTCTATATTTGCACAAAGTGGATGTTATTAGAATCGAAATATGTATCTACTTACAAAGGGACGGTAAATAATACGAAAAGTGCAATTAATGAATGTGCAAATTAAGTTACTAAAAATGCGTACAAGTCAGCCATGGCTGAGGACATAGATTTTCTTAATTGATTCAGTGCACGTTGCTGCATTTATCTTTGTATGGTATAATTTAATGCGTCTTTTTATTTTGCTATCCATATATAAGTTATACTACATGCCATCTTGCATTCTTGATATCGCAAATACCTACGATATAAAGACGATGATAAATGTTATGTTAGTTTGTCCAAGCCTCACTCAACGGCTTATTGTTTGTTTTCTTTTGTTATTTATGTTTCGTAGAAGTGGCGGCACGGCACTAGCACGGTACAGTCTAGCGAAAAAATATCTCTCCGTATTCCATCCTTGTGTCAACTTTAAATACCCTAAACACTATCGATGAAGATTTCGTAAAAAAATTGTGCATGCACAGATTAGATTTTTTTGTGAAAATCTCTTTTTTAAAAGATAATCGTTAGGTACTGAAATACTTAGACGCTGGTTTAGTAAACTATCTGCAAGCCAAATAAAACTCAACACACGCATTTAAAAAACGCTATTAAGTATGTAAAAACAAAACGCAACACTAGAAAATACTATTTGGTTATAATTTTTATTTTAAAACGTTTTAAAAAGGTCCAAAATAAATATATTTATTCTAGCTGATTGTACCACAATAACAAGGGCTTCTTAGGACCATAACTCAATAGAGCTTAGAGATTAAACGTTTTTATAAAAGTTCTAAGATTGTTTGGAAAGCAAGGTCATTGTCAAAGGCTACAAACCGGATGGTATTCGGTATTATGGACAGTATTTTTTTATTTATCTAAATAGGTATACCAACAGCAATGAAAGTAACACTGGTAGCGATAAAAAAACAAGTGTATGCTGGAAATCGTAAGAGGACTTAGGCAATATTAACAATGGTACTTACCTGCTCTAAGTCCTGCCTTTCATAAATAGGGCAAAAAAATACCGAGTACCCTACCATTATATATACCATAGTTTAAACTTAAACATATACTAAACTTATTTTTAAAAAAGTAAGATTATCTACCTATAAACATAGGTCAATCTAAACACATTTTAACTAAATTTGATTACCATAAAAAAAGTTATATTGTGAGTCAACCTTATAAGATAGACATATGTATTATGCTGTGCCGTGATGGACTTTTTTTTTAACTTTTAAAGAGAACCAATTCTGTCATGCATGATTTTTGCGTATCTTTAACCGTTTACGCAGCGTACGCAACAAAAGCTCTCAACAGGAATATTTTTTCCAGTTTTTTGCAACATTTTTCATTGATACTCAGTTCCTATTGATTTTAACGTGATGTTATATAGCCTATAAACCTTCCTTCCGATAAATCGACTATCCAACACAAAAATATTTTATCAATTCGAATCTATAGTTACTGAGATTAGCGCGTACAACCAAACGAACAAAACAAACTCTTTAGCTTTATGATATTATTAATAAGTATAGATTTCCAACAGTAGGTAGGTAGGTTTGCATATAAGTAGTACCTATAAAGTTTTGTAATTTAATGTAAAATGTTTCTTATTTTTAAACTTACCTACGTCATCATCTAACAAATTACACCTTTATAAACTGTTATAAAAATAACTGGAATCTTGTACTATAATGTAAAGAAGTCACTTAACCACTTTACATGACAACGATGGATGATACCGTTTGACACAGAAACATACACCGTTCCATGTTTTCCTTAATGTACGTATGTATGTCTCAACTCAATCTTCGTGACTTCGTGATATCATGTATGCAGTGAATACTATCTACAATTATTTATGAGAATGTAACTTTAACTATAGTTAGTTTAATTTGTGTCCTATTGTTAAAATGAAATTGCTGTGGAGATAAGTAAATCGAATGGATTTGATATTAGAAAGCACTTTGGCTTAATATTTTAACTCTTAAGAAAATCTTTACATTTTATTGTGTTTAAATAAAAACAATATTAATATTAGAAAATGCCGAATGATTTAAATAAAATATGTTATTGAGTTCAATATTACTGCTCAAACATGAGCTCAATTTACTTATCCTACTGAAGTCGACTGAATATGTATCTTTTAGGAACCAAAGGATTAAATGGTCATTGTGCATATTCCCAGGAATATTGAAAAATGACCAATATGAGAGAGAGGGCTACCGCGGCACCGTTTGCTTCGGTAGTTCAGATCGCAGATTTTGGTCACTGTACTAATCCTACACAGAAGACCTTCTCCGTGCTATTGGATTTTGCCAATATTAATTACATTCGATGATTAGTTTGGTTAAAATCATCTGGATTAGGTAAGGTTATAACAGTGACCAAAACCAAACTTTTTATTTTATGCTGTGTGTGTGTGCAAAGCCTAATTTTTATTAATTATCAAATAGCCCGATCTTCACGTAGCAATATTCATAATGACCAGGCATTACAATAAATAATGAAGTTTAGGTAATAATTAATCAATTGGCCCGATTTTTATCCATATTGTCCATAACATATTCACTTACTAATTTTTCTTGGAGTCCTATCAGGGTAGTTGGAATGAACTAGAACGGCTATCTCTATTTAACCATCCCAAACTATTTAATGACTATTTAATGATTTTACATTTATAAGTCAAGAACGGCTGGACCGATTTTTCTGATCTTTGATCAAATCAAATCAAATCATTTATTTGCAGAACAAATGTTACAGTAATACAGGTATTCAGTATTAGTCATCAGATTTCTTACATTTGTCTCCGCACCGAATAGCATAATAACTACTCAAACATAGGAAAAAAAATTAAGACGCGATACGAAGTTCGCCGGGAAAGCTGTTAATACTATAATAATTAACTGAATTATTATTTGTCCTAATCTTCTATTATTATCTTTAGCTAGTACGAGTATTATATATGTTTAGTCACAAACTGTGATGTTAAGGATGTAAGTGAGTCCAAGGGCTGTCTGCGTGCAAGTTTGTCTGCATGCTTTGCTTATAGTATGGGAGCTTGAGTATAAGCGTAAGACATGCTGCACATCATCCACGACACCACCATTCAGGACATTTTGTGTGTCTGCTTTGCTTATTAAATGCGCAAACTTTACCGATCAAATATATCTAGAACGTAATCGCAACAACGATACCACTTAACTGTCTCTTAATTGCAGTTCTGTCAAACCATGGGCATTTGGGTAGCTCATCTGCAGTAATATCGAAGTCCTTTAGAATCGCGCCATTCACTCTTGCACTGTTTCCTCACATAAACACAAAATGTCAGTATATCAAAGCAGACAATTCCAAGGAACCTCTTCGGTGAGTGCCTGTTTTGCTGTCAATTATCAATAATTCTGACGTTGGAGGGTGTTGAATTACAATCATTTTGTTTTAAGATTTCAATTAGCTGCAATGTTATTAAGGATAGAGTAGGCTATTAGATATCCTTGACATCTCAAGGTTAACTGAGCCAGATCTTAAAGGGCTACCTTTGAATCCATTAAAATTAGAAAAAGTTATTTTCCAACGATAAAACAATCTTTGACACTCTTTGGGGAGGCTTACGTCCCGCAGTAGATTGCAATACTCCCTCTACCGTGTCTCTACATCTTTGAGGTCGCTAAATTTGTAATACAAAATAGGGACAAATTCATCAAAGTAAAAGACCAATCAAATAGACAGCTAGAAATCCGGACAGGCTTGTGTCAGACACGTTTCCAAAAACACAGCGGTTCCAAAAAAACTGTTACGCGATGTGTTTCAAAATATATAACCAAATACCTGAACATAAGAAAACTCACAAATAATACATACAAACGTGCCCTGCGGGAGTGGCTAATAACAAACACTTTTTATTCAGTGGATGAATTTTTAAGCACAAAAAATAACTTAATATTAATATTGCTGATGCATAGATTTAGATTTACTGTAAAGTATTGATTCTTGTAGATTGGGTAACACTAATATAGATTTTTTGCACTTAATTTCTTCTTATGGCTATTTACATATTTGCATGTCATAACCTATGACTAGATAGGTCTTAAGCAACTTGTAACTATATTTTATCTACCAACTTTGTAACCACCTATTTAGAGCAAATAAATGATTATGATTTTGATTTTGAATAGGCTGACATGATTATGATGATAAAACATAGGTAAGATATTAAGACATCATTTATATTATAAGTTCTATAACCTCAACACATTGATACTTGTGTATCTACCACATCTGATGATAGATGCAATTACCAGTCATAAAAATTTCATGCCCCCATTCATTCTTTCACTCTGGCCGCCTTTACCGAGGTCCACCTCAAAACAGCGCACGCGCCACACACGTTTCCCCGCTTGCGCAATAGACAACTGTTCGGTTGGCCATAATTACTCCATAGTGCATCATCAGAGATCATTACGAGGGCGGGACGGTGACTCCGCGGACCACCCACAAACTTCTAACAAATACACAATTTGATGAAAAAACCCGCACGCGATATAATCATAAACATTTCAATGAAAGCTCATTTATGACGTTCAAGCTCGTAATGCGCTGAAATAACTGTAATTGTTCGAATATCTTTTCAAGAGTCAGTGGTAGGTACCGGTACTTTCTTATACACTCAATATTTACCAACAAAATTTTCTTCTACTTACCGTATCCAGTACCTACCTACTTACGTAAAATTGTTTACATACAACTTCATTTGTGAAGGCATATTACCTAGATTCAAGTAGGTACCTATTTGTTAACTTAATAATTATCTGTACCTTTAAGTAAACTTTTTATAACAACATAAAGTTTAATAATAAAAAGACGTGAGAAACTCATTCATAGCAAAAAACTCGTCGTGTTTTTTGCTGGCAAGCACATCGGATTTGCATACCAAATCGCAATAGTAAATTGCTCCAGTCAACAACACAGGTCCGGCACGAATAGACCAATATGTTGATCACGAAGCAAAGTGCTAATTTGATGCATTCGTCATCCGTCATGTCCTAATAGGATAAACGAAGTCTTGTCACAGAATGCTACAATTTGCTTAAACCTATGTAGATGTCGTGGCCAGATCGTAAAATTGATCATTTCATGATGTGACCGATCATTTCATAAAATGGTGGTATTTCATGATATAGAACAAAACCCGCTGCCTACATCATGATGTGGTCTTTCCAGATCAATGAATACTCAGCGTTTGACGATATAAACAGCTAAACGCACGACTACTTTATGAAATGGTCAAACATTAGTAATCATATTGTAAATCGTTACATTAACCACAGGTAGAGGCGCTAATGTTGCTTTGTTTTTGTGGTGAATAATGGCGCGAACAAATATTTTATTTTAAAAGTGAATTATATAATGTGTAAAGTGAAGGTGAAAGTGCAGTGAAATATCGTTACGACCCCAAGCTAAGCGATTTTTATAAAAGTCACTCAAAAAACGAGCGCGAAATCCAGGAGTTCGGAAAGTAATTTGAGAGGTTAGTTAGGTTATGTAGCTATCAAGTGTTTTTATTTATTAGTTTTGTTTAAAAATAATAACTATTTAAAATGTTTAATTTATCTATCGACCAATATTACAAATATTAAACAAATTCACGTAACTTGTTAACGTATTTTTATTATAAGGATATGGCCAAACGTGGATTGAAATTTCATCGAATGTTGACGTTTAAACAATATGGTCAGATTTAGTTGGCCTTATCATAAAATACCACCATTTTATGAAATGATCGGTCACATCATGAATTGGTCAATTTTAGGATCTGGCTACGACATAGACATGACTAATTAGCATTAGCCTAGAAACAGGAGTGAGGAAAAGCACTGAATATACGATATTCTATCATTGAAAGATAGCTAGACAATTACTAAATCCTATAACTCAAAATTTCATCAAAACCGGAATACCCTGGACTGGCATATACCTACTGGATGCTGGGATGGAAGAAGAGGGTCATACTTTACCACCTTATTTCTTTTGGTTCAACATTCGACTCTGTCAACCTATAAAGTTAATATAACCATGTTATTCATTACCCATTTTCGAGTTTGGAATACATTCAATGATGATTAGTTAGTCAGCTGTCACCAATAGCTCCTTTTAATAGAAACTGCAAACACTAAAGTTTTGTTTTTTTAAACCTATCTAAACCACTTCATGCAAAATGTAGAGATCTCATAAATTCTGCAACAATCTATCCTTTTCCTATCGATTGGCCAATTGAACCTATCCACCCAATAAAAGACATCTTCATAGTGTACCCCTTACAGTCTCACATCAAAAGCATTTCTATAGACTCTTAAGAGTGTCTGGTTTACGACGACAGCTCAGGAGAATAGTATGTGTACTTAAGTGTGATCGCAAAGGAAACGACAAAATAATTGTGATTACCGACTAGATAGCGGGGTACAATGTAGCATGCAAACGTACCATACGTTACAATGTAGGAAACATCACTGTTCATGATTTCCTTCAAATAAAAAAAAAACTTTCTTATTCCTTACATACTAGCAGCAGAGTCAACTAATAAAACTTATTGAACGTTCAAAAAAATTCCACTAACCTAAATAATATTCTGCAGTAGGTACCTTTACTATATAATATTTCTTAATGCTTTGCTAATGTAACGCTTAGTGCCATACTTAACTAGAGCGGATATTATTTTCGGGCATCATCATAGTAATGACAGGTTTTGCATAGTTCCGAACATAACCCAACTAAAATTCAGGTGGAATGACACACAATCAATATAATGAGTCCTCGATGCGGACTCGGGTCTATAGGGTTGTGCGAATACTTTATGGTAAATCATACAAAAAAATCTTAGTATATAGACTAGACTCCAAACCGCACTTCACTCTGACTGAACGCTACTTAGCGCAACGCTGCAAACTCGTTTTTCTTCTTTGTCTCATTTACCCATGAATGAATGGCCAGGGGCCACAGAACCTAAAACTGCTGCAGCCTACTCGTAAATTACCTAGATCCAAACTTCAGGAGAAATTAATTAACTGATATATGCTTTAGTTGCTCAGTGTGGTATGGAGTTTTCAGTAGCTCTCTGAATATGATTATCATTGTAGAACATGCACTCAAAATGAAATGCGAAAGTGGTTTGCGGCGCATATCTGCATGACTTTGTTTGGTTATCCCTGCAGCCATAACCTGCGCCTAGAATAGGCTTAGGATAATAAATAAATAATAAATATAATAAATATTGGACAACATCACATACATTGCTCTGATCCTGTGATAAGTAGCTTAAGCACTTGTGTTACAGAAATCAGAAACAACGACGGTACCACAACACCCAGACCCGAGACAATATAGAAAAGTTATTTTTCTTCATTGACCGACCGGGAATCGAACCCAGGACCTCAGAGATAGCGACACCAAGTCCGGTATACTCGCCTCTCGGCTACGGAGCTACGGATAATCAACACAGTTTACGTATTTCGTGCGTGACCCTTAAGTAACCTTAACGTACCGTTAGGTGCAATTGTTGGTATCTATATAATTTTCAATATTATCTAGAAATGAAAGGACGCCGAAATATTTATGTAATTTATTAAAAATCCTAATCCTGTTCATAGTCGTTTTTCCAGATTTATTACAGTGTTTCCAATTTTCCATAAAACAATAATAAATTACAAAATCTGTCTATATTATGTGTACCTAGTTTAAAGATCATCATCAAATCTATCTCAGAAAATAAACATAATTTCTTCTTAATCTATCATTTAAATTCAAATCGTTACATGGACACGTAGTAAGAGGGATTATTAAATTATTAGATCAACTACTTTATTACCAAAAGTATTTCATGGCAAGTTAGACAGTGCTACGAGTAGTACCTACTATTAAACTAACATTTATTTCATTTTCTGAATTGGTTATCAGGTAATTTAGGTATTAGGTATTCCGCGACTTAGGTCCACTGACCTGTAAAATAATGTACACTGGACTGGCTGAATCATTTAAATAACAGCTAATTCTGTGTGCCCATTTGAAACTCTACAAATCAGAGTACCGACAACTAATTTTGACGTGAGTAGGTAGGTACTGCATATATCTTGCGGCCATCACTAACTTGGTTCCATGTACTTGCATCTGCCTATACAGTCAGGCTTACAGTGCCAAAATAGCGATAATCAAATAGGTACGAATTTAATTTGACAGCAGTTTAGTCGGGTCCAAGTGGCATCCCTAGCGCGTCGTGCAACGCATGCGCCTGCTCGGAGGCGTGGAGCGTCGTGCTCGACCGACGCGGTGGTCTGCCGATGTCTTCATTTACCGACCATGATGATTGCTTTGGATCCGGTAAATAGTACTACGCTCTTTAGTCGTCCGATAGCTTTTTCATTTGTTGCATTGTGGTATTACAATGTTTAATGTCGGAATAACTTTATTAAAGTTTAATGTTCAAATTGTACTCTGGGAGGCGTGCGACGTCGTGCTCAGCTGTTGTGGTGGTCTGATAATGTCTTCATTTTACTGAATATGAAAATTGTTTAGAAATCTAAATAGCACGACAATTATTTTTACGTTTATTAATGATTAGAACATAACGTTAGCATAATCATTTTAAGCCTTAGAAATACACGATGATTTTTTAATCTGTCAAAAAATAAATACCAAAATACGAACACTGATCAACTTCAAATGCTGATCGAAATGTTTCAGTAAATTTTGTTTTGAGTTGTATGTAATTTTGATGGTAAATTAATGCAATTTAGTATCTAGGTACTAATTTTAACTAAACCTTATACAATTCCAACTTACATAACCTAACTAGTGTAGGCAGAATGTTTACTGCACCTGATTACACCTAGGTATCTGTAAAATCTCATAACATGAAAAATGTGTAAACTACTAATCATAACAAATTATTTAATTATATCTTGCGACTCAATAGGTACCCACTTAAGTAAGAAATTAAGTGTGGTTTCGGCACCGTATATGAAGAAACTCACAATCATTTCCTAAATTCAACTCCACTAACATTGCCTCAAATTTCATAGAAATACCGTGTCCAGAAAGAATTACAGTCCAAATTGAGCGTTCTCATCATTATATTTCATGGAATACTTACCACTGATTTCGATGTGTTTTTGTCTAATGCTTTCTGGTATAGTCTAATGGTCTTCCTTACTGAAGTGGTAATAATCATACAAACTTACGTAAGAAAAGTCAGCATAGGACCACCCGCGTAGTAGCCGCGGGCTTTACACATACGTAGCCGAGCGTATGCGAATTCAGGTCATGTGCTGATTAGAGAAACTGGATTGAGTGAATAATTGTCGTGTTTGACGTGCCTCATTGGTTTTCAGTATTGTGTTGATGTTAATTTGCCACTCAGAACAAACAATATTGGTTTTGTTTGGTCGGTTGAGAAACTCGTGACAGCCATGTCATAGCATTTTGTTTTAGCAAAAACTTTTAATAGTAGCGATCCTTTAGAAGAAAATATTTACAATATTTTGTGTAACAAACAACATTATACAACTTAATAGTAATGTAAAATTTAGTTCAGATACACAGAAATAGCGCTTGTTAGGATCATGTTAGTGTACCTACTACAACTCGGTGGTAAAATGTTTTACCCTATTCCCCTCATCTCCCAAACAAAAAACATTTGCTATACTAGGTTCTTGCTTATTTGTCCTATCCTGCAAGAGTCAGCGGCGACTCTGACTGACGCTGACGCGACATCGCCATTTTCCCAGGCTTCAAGCGGATGCTGGCCATCTCAGCACAATGCTTACACTTTATCACGCTAAGTGCCTAATCTACACTCGAGCACCACTCATGTATCGATTTACATCCGCCAATTTCGACCTTCCTCAATCCACAGAAGGGTGTACTTATTTTAACTGGAGTGTTCAGAACAAGGATCCTCGACTGTTCACCTGGCCAAGAGCTGGTTTATCGTCCGTACGTGATTATTTTGGCGAAACTAGATGTCGCGAACTGTGGGAACGGATGCTTGGCCACTTACATAATATGGTAATGCACGGGTGGTATCGTCAGCAAAAAACGGCTGAACAGATATACGCGTTGTGACAAAGAATGGCTTGTATGTGCTTTTTTGCGGGTTTTATCGACGTATGTATCCTTAGATGCGGAAACATATGTACCATGTAGTTCTTTTGTGCAATAAATAAAGCCTTGCTCACCCAACCCATAAGTTTTACGACCGCCAGCGGTTAGTTTTTTCTGATGTAGTGCAAAATGTTTGAATAATATTTTTTTGTTCATAGACATTCTTAATTCTAGGTATTTTTAGAAGCACGCGCATTTTGCGCTGTATGAATTTGACAGTAGTAAGTATTATAAGTAAGACAATACAGACAGAATATACAGATATACGTTATCATTATCCACTCCTATCCAATAATTACTAAATATGCCTCTCTTCTCTCTCTTTAGGTAATTAACCGTTTCTGTCAACCGACTTCAAAAAAGGAGGAGGTTCTCAATTCGACTGTATGTTTTTTTTTTTTGTATGTATGTTACGCGATTACTCCGCCAATTATGAATCGATTTTAATGATTCTTTTTTTGTTTGGTAGATCATACTTCAGAGGTGGTCCCATATAAACTTTATCGAAATTGATTTAGAACTTTTTGAGAAAATCAACAAATATATACACAGATAATATTTTGGTTGTGGTTCTTGTTTCCTATCTTCGACAAATATGAGCCGATTTTGATGATTTTTGTTTTATTGAATAGCTTATACTTCAAAGATGCTATGATAAAACTTTGAAAAATAAAAATCACCCCTAAGGGTAGGAAAATAGGGGATGAAATCGGTGTTCAGCAGTTAGATTAGGATTTATCGCTAAAAATAGATGAAATAAGTGAATTTTAATAAAAAAAATAAAACCGGCTTCAAAACACTAAAATGCTAAAAATAATCTAAAATAAATAGGTACTAAAATTTACTTATTTATTTTTCCAGCTTGTGGACTGCACAACTTATTTTTTTAGCCAATGCTCTAAATAAACGAGGCTAGTTTTTAAATGATGGTTAAATTCAGAGAGGAAATAAATATTTAATGAATTTATTATTAAAATAGTAAACATATAAGTATCGAAAACAATATTTTTAGTTCAAAATTATTAGTATTTTCTTCAATTGTCTCAGATGGGAATCGAATCCTCGACGTTTGCAATTCGAGTGACTTATCGTCCAACTGTTGAGTAGTACAGAGAACAGCTCGTCAACCTACCACAAAACGTCAATTATTTTAAATTGATATTGAACTCTACGTGTCGGATTTTTAGTTGAAAATCGGTTCAATGACCTTTAACTTTTTGGGTAGGTTGACCTGCCGTTGTCTGTACTTAAATGGAATAATATGACAAATTTATTTATTTTTTATTCGAATTTTCTTTAGCTATTTCGATATTGGTCTTACCAGGTTATCCCGCAGCCTGAAATTGGTAATTATAATGTAGTGTATGATATCTTTATAGAAATCTGCGATAACTTCGTAAAAGTAAGTTGTAGAAATAAAAGTAAGTTGTAGAAAACAGGAATTTTATTGCCGTTTTGTATAATAAATACAACTAATATACTTATAATATTTTACAAAAAACGAAACAATTGCAACAATTTTTTACCTACTATACTACGTAGCTAATTCAATAAATTATTAATAACTCTAAAATACTTTGTAGGTACGAATTTAAATTACACAATTATTTTCTATTTTGCATAATAATATTTACTTATTTTTACTGGTACTGATCGTACCGTATTTTATTTACATTTTCCTATTATTCTAATAATCTCACTTTGGTAAACTGTGGTTAAATGAGTTTTATTAACTTTTGTGTACTTAGAAAACTATATTATTAATGCAATCTTAGCTGCATACACCTACATGGGTTGCCCTCACAACTATTTTCTAATAATTCATAATTGTCAATAATAACAATAATATTTATAAATGAAAAATTATACACTCCTGATACATGAATTATCTCATCATCATCATTATATCCTCCACACCGTTTTCGGTGACGGCGACTCCTAAATGAATTAAGGAATACTACGCATATAAACTCAAATCAATCAAAGCTAAATAATAAAGACTTATTACTTGACTAAGTTATTGACCTGCTCGGAGACTCATTGGGATCATTACAAAAAAAATAAATTGACTTAAACTATGGCCTAACAACGAGCTCTACAGTATTACTTGATAAACCTTGTTTTGTTTATTAATTATGCATCGAGACTTTTTAATAACCAGAGAAAAATTACTAACCTAATCAAACATGAAATAACAACACCAGAAACACTAGCTTTACACCTTATTCAAAAAAGCTGCATGGATCCATCCAAATTCACATTCACATCATATTTTCTGAAGTTTTACTATTATTGAAAATGTATTCAAAGGTTATCGCACGTAAATAAGTATTATGTGACTAAATTATATTGGTTTGGGTTTAATTCATATTGTAATTATAAAAATGCCTATAAATTTGTATTTACACTTTTTTCTTGAGGTTGCAATGAGGACATTTTTAATAAAAATAAAACATCAACCGATGTCTGAATAATGTAAGCCAACTTTCTCGGGTTATTAAAATGTAACGGTGTTTGAGTATGACATAACATAAAAATAACACTGTTAAGGTACTGTTTAGAGTTCATGGTTAGGCCCTGGGACCAAAAAATTGCTTAACCATTTGAAATATTCAACAGATTAGACATGTATCGATAATGGTGATATACATTTTAAATTGTATGGCTAATCTTTTTTTATTAAGCTTACTATTTAAGGATTAAGGTTAAATACCTACTAAAATTATTCATAGATGTTTCATGAGAAAATTGGTAAGTGACTATTTAACATTCTTATTTAGAAATCGAATTAGAGACAAACGTAGATAGATATTCCTCAAATCAGCTGGATGCTATGAAGTTACAAATTTTAGCAGATTATAATATTTTTATAGTATCATGAACCTGTAAACAAAATAGGTTGTATTGTAGGTTAAAGTAGATTTAGATATTTTTTAAAATCAAGAGTAATAAATATTATTTCATAGTAAGTATATCATTTCGCCATGTAACATATTAATAAACCTCTTGAAGCCTATTAAAATTCCGCACGTAATCTTGAATGCCTGATGCATTATGCATTTACGACGCCATGAATGCGACAAAACATTAGTACACATTGTTTAGAGATCCATGTTTAATAATAAGCACTTATCAGGTTCTATGCAAAACAGCGTGATTCTTATGAGTCGCGTGATTCACAGATTCGACATCTTGTGATGATCAGTTCAGAGAAAATGTTTTTTTCACGTTCCGACTGACCGAAGGTTTAAATCCGTAGTATTTACCTACGACGGTTTTTTCTAAGTGAGTATAGAATCGATATTACTTTTACATAATTATATCTACATAGGTATTTCCTTTCTAAAATACATAGGAAATTAATCACTTGTGCACAATTTGCTTTTAATTTCGATGAGATAATCAGATTGATAACTGTGTTAATTAAATTTACTATTACGATTGTAGTTGATGCATAAAACTTAATGAGAGAGTCGTAATTACATTTTATTTATTTTCAATCAACTAGGCTTGAAGGAATGATTTATTTATAAAACACGAACATAAAAATATGTCTTCTTTAAAGAGAAAAAAAAATGTGGTAATATATTTTTTATCAGGCGTTAATTACATTTCAAAACAAACAGTTACAGCTCTTGTAACTGTGTTTATAGCGCACTTGATAATGGGTAATTACACAATACTACGGATCTGCCCCGGTTTCGTTTGATAACAGCTAGTAGGCGGCACGATGGCAGGAGGCCTTGCGAGAACCGGTCCAGACCTCCTCATTAACCGCCACAAGTTATAGGACAAAGCATAAGCAATACCAAAAAACATATACCACATTAATTGCTCTATCAATGTAGAGTCTGCAAACCAAAAACTTTACTAGGACACGTTTAATAGGTAACTGAATCTGATATACCTATAGATAATTTTTATGAAAAGGTTCCCTGTGCTGTGTATCACATATGATACATCGCACGGGTATCGCATAACAAAATGTTTGCCTATTTTGTCTAATCTTGGACGTGAAACCGGTTAATACTACCTAAGTAAGAATCATTTTAACCAGCCAATGTGGAAGTTACTGTGGCCTATGTTCAGTTGTGGACCTCCTGTGGCTAAAATGATGTTGATGATTAAGAATAATTATACTCTTTTCAAGATAAGAAGAAACTTATGACACATCACGTGACTTCCCTGTTGACACAAATGGTGTTGTGCCCTAACGAAATCCAACCGATTATTTTTGAAAATCGAGAAAGTTTATAACGAAAGTGTAATCGATTTTTATTCAAATGAACTTATTTAAAATAAGAGATATACTGCAATGTTCTACTGCTAGAGTGCCGTATACAGATTTTTGACAAGTTTTATTCCCTTTTTTTTTGGTATTTTACCAAATTAAAGCAAAACAATAACGAAAACTTTACAAAAACAGTAACAAAAGTCAAAATAGGAACTATGCGAAAAATAACCATAACACAAATGGCATACAAGCAGACGCTCTCGTACTACAGACGTCAACGCATAGGTTTTCACAAGACGACCGAACCGATTCATCGATTTAGTTCCGATTATGTATTGTCAATCCCTATAAGTAAACCTTCCGTTTTACGCATTAAGTATTTGAAGGAAATCCTATTTATTTATTAGTTCAATCATTAAGATATATTATTGGTTTAAAATTTTTGCTTAGATTTATAGAGGCAAAGATTATTGTGTTTTTGCAATGATATAAGTTAATTTTTTTTTTTTTTAAATATTACCGTAAATAGTATGGGTGAAACGGAAAATGTCAAGTGTCATAAGTATCTTATTGTCTTGGAACGACTATAGTAGATTGTTATGTATTAAAAAACCTTTTATCGATTTAGCCCGATGCATAATTTGAGAAATCTGTGAATAAACGCTTCTACTTGTAACAGGTATCTACATTTCGGGTCTGGTTCTAAGAAAAGCAATCAGACCGTGACCGTTGACAAATATAAACCATGGCTCTTTCTGAAACCATGTCAGGAATCTTGAGAGCAACCTGTCTTACTCGTTCAATTAAACTTTATAAGATGTAACTGCTCACTTTGTCCAAATCGAAGTAATTACATTTAAAATTCCTCATTATTTAAAGAATGAATTGCGAATTCAATGTGGATGATACTTTACATTTAACCACACAATAATTGAAACAATATTACATTGCATTTCGGAATTTCAGAGTTTGAGATGGATAAGATTTTTTTATATAGATTACCTTGTCGTTAATTTTGGCATTGGAAGATTAACGAAAAAGTCAATGATTACAATATATTAAAGTAAAAAAAAAACATTCATCTTGATACTCGTGTCAAAGAATAGCTGCTGATAAATTAAAAAACGTAGATTAAATCCAACTTTCGAATATTTACTAATCATACATCTAATACGCCAAAACAAATGCGACAAACGGCTGTTAATTAATGAAGTTAGTCAAACGATTTAAGAAACGCGGCCGACGCGCCGCTCTTCTTTGAACGGATGTTGGAAAAAAGTCAACTCGATTTAGTGTTGTTCGACATCGATAGCATAGAAATAGTACTAATATTATAAATACTCAAATCGACGCAAACAAGAATATTAAGAAAATCTAACAGTCAACATGGCTAATAATTCTGAATCATCTAATAGTACAATAGATTTTAAACTGGGTACAGTTTCAGTTGTAGTATTTCTAGAAAACTAATCGAAAAGACAGAGTATAGTACCCCTAGTTTGTGAAAAGGGTTGTAAGTTGGTTCGTCATCAAATTGTATTGGTTGACACCATAGAGCACATGCACTATACTCAGTATACAACGGACCATCTATCTCCGAAACTGATCAGTGATTTTTCACTTTAACTAAATACAAGTTGACCAGTCTTGTCACCTCTACCTCTACTTGTATTAAAAAACATAGCTATAACATCACTGATCAAATAATAATGAAATTGTTGTGTAATAAAATAGAAGAACCTTGTACTCTATAGGGTATGTGCTCGATGGGTGAAAGCAACAAGAGCAGTGTCTGTAAAATCCATTTTCATTTAAATCTGGGACTTTAAATCGATAGCCTACAAGATTTTAAAGGTCAACCATCGATAGCATATCGACAGTTGAGCGTCACTATTCCAAACGTGTCGCGCGTCTCTCGCACGACGCTCTGCGATTAGCGTCGCCCCGACGGAATTAGATGCCGACCCACTATGTCATTAGGACATCCACTTTCCTGCCGTTACTAATACATCGGTGGAACTTACTAAAGCATTTATTTGTAGAAAGAAATGCGATGTGATGAGTTATTAAGACAGCAGCTTATTTTATGTTGAGTAGCAAAAAGTTCAACTCGGTTTACCTTTACAAAAATGTACTTTGTAACTTCTATGAGTACTGACGAATTATCCGCTATTTTATATGTTCATAAAAATAATATAATAAGTTTTAAAGAACATTTTCTTGTGAAATTTCTATAAATATTTTTAAGACGATAGGATACTTAAAAATAGACGCTACGCTTACGAACTAGCCTAATAATATTTTGTACTTTGTACCTCAGTAACCCACTTAAGTGTACAGCAAACCGTTTCACGTTTATAAACACGGAAAACAAAGCATTGACGAAACTCTAAATACGTGTATTTGACAACATCGAAATTGGTTTCCCTAAACAGCAACATCTGTTATAAGAGTCAATTATTTTTGCAGTTACAAGATGTAACAAGCCGTTTTCAAATCACCTCATCAATAACCTAATATTCACAATTTATTCAGAATAAGGTAAAAACTCGCATTTGCAACGAAATAAAACATCTGTGTTTTGTCAGTGATTAAGTGGTGCTGACAGAATTCTCGTAAATGGCCAACGATGGGTGTTTCTATGCTATTTTTTAGAATAAAACCTTGAAGTTTCGTTTCACTTTTCCATAAACCACCACTCCTAGTAGACCGAGTCAATCTGGCATGCTAAGAGACGATAGATCAATCGAGCCGGTCCGCATTTGTCACCGGACCACCGGCGCCGCGGGCCGTATTTATAGCACGCCCGCGCAACGCCCGTAGGCGGCGCAGGCGCAGCACCAGATACATTTATTTAGCCTACGCTCAAAACAATGATCCAATAGATTTTTAGACAATTTTTATGGCATTACAGGTAAGATACGATGCCGGTTACAAACTATTCAGAAACCATGTAACTAAGCTCCGGAGGTGAAACCCAATTTTTATGGTGACCATAGATTTTACAATATAACGTTCTTGTAAAACAATCTGCTGTACATTATAACTTAACATCATATTACCTTATTTGTACTAAATTATAAATAACTTTTGTACCCGCAAATAGAAACACGCACACAATTTCACAAAAAATCACACATTTACGCTTAAAACCGAATAATGGAATTTACATTTACACTGTTTTATACTTCGCTATGTTTACTATAACCACTTATCGTCATTCAATTGGAATAGCCTCACATGGAACAGCAACAACAACAAGACTGATTGGATAGTTCATACTTGAGGTATACCTTTAGAATAGTCTAGAATAAACAGCTATCTTACACTAAACGCAAGAGCAGCACTTAATAAGAATAGCAACCACGATACTGCGCACATTGCAGCTGCATTACTTTTAACTTCATCTACTATTTCATTATGGTGCTTCGACCCGTGCCCTCGCTCGTGATTCTTGCTATGGACCTCGTGAGGCTTTCTAAAGCAGAGTCTCTCGAGATTGTTCTGCATTCTAGGGCAGTCATAATCCTCGTTTCCATCGCATTGGCACGAGGTCAAAGGCGCTGCTTTCTCCTGCTTCATCAATATGTCTATGGAGTTCCGGCATCGGTTTGAGCATTTTCTACCTTTGAACATAGACTTGCAGAGCTGCTTGTAGTACCTCAGGGCGACAGCACACTGGGCGTCTGCCATGCAGACCAGTTGGGATAACCGACAGGACGACGTGACGTTGGCTGCGCCTCTCAACACCTGAGGTCTGCAAACGTCCACTCGCCTCCTCGCTTGCTCGCAGTACTGATCCTCACATTGACACTGTAACAATAGAAACCCAGTCAGTCGAAACATTTACTATTTTTACAAAACCGATATAATAAAATTTCAGGTTATATCATAAATTCTAACGGGCCGTAGCTCGTATAATAACTTTTCACGCTCGTAAAAGTTTTTTTACGATAGCCAGAAACATTCTGGGCGCTAACAAAATGTTTAGTTTTCGTAAAGTCTCAATAAATGCTACGCTTCATGTATATTTTCTGAATTATGTAATAGATATTCTTTAGGATTAAACATCAGAATGTTTGGAACCGCATTCCTCGATCGTTAATGAATAAAGATTTGCATAGATCGCAGCGAATTATAGCCGTATCAACTTTATCGAGTTTAAATAATATTTAAGGCTTGGAAATAACAAATGGCTTTAGAATAACGTCCGTTTACATAAAAGAAAAGCAATTTCATAGTTGGTTAGGCGTTGCTAATTCTTGTGTTAGTATTGTACCGGCATAGGTCAATTTAATGATTATCTAGGTTCGGTTTGTCAGACAACCTCAGCCGCCGTGTTACGCCGCGTTTTTTGTGGCAGCAACACCTGCGCAAGAGGCGCGCTGCGGTAGGTCCCGATCAAGACGTCAAATCTCAAGGTTGTAGCCACTCCTTCGCCTTTCGATACATATTGCCCAACGGTCGTACAATAATCACACCGCTACGATATAATTAAGGGCCAACCTGTTTTTGGTTTATACCGCCTTATCTATGTATGTCTAGAATAATGTAATAGACGGAGTTCGTCGTGACTCCATTAGCCAGCTGTTCCGTTTGTACTGTTCCAATGTAACTTAATGATTATTTAATTGAACGTTGCAAGGAACCTTTCATTCGACAGCTTTCTGCGAATTCTCGTAAATATGCAAGGTAAAGAGCGAATATCTGTTGTTGTAACGTATTTTCTGTATCGATTATGCACCTGCTCTCTCGGGGAGGTCCGAGTCATTTGCTGTTTTCCAAGCTGTTGTGAAATTTAGTCGGATCTTTGTAATCTTGTCCATGCAACTTTGTTTACATTATTCGTTTGTTCGAAACCAATAATACTTATAAACCAAGGTGGATGGACTGCCATGTCTGTACCATTAAATTATTTTCTTCTATCGCTTTGTCCCAATTCACAGTCCGATCCCATTCCATTTTAGATGCTGCAAGTCTTAGTTGGAGCGATTGCCATCAGACCTCTGTAACCCGATAATTTGAGACTAACAGTGTTTTCTTAAACTACCAAGCAAGTGGTAAATCCGTATAGATTCGATAATATCCACAGGTTTTGCTCCGCTTTGAAGTTTGAACCCATAAGTTCACGATGTTCACGCGTGACTTTAAGCTACCTATTGAAAAAAAAGGAAAATATGGTCGAGGATTTATTAAGCAAGAATGGGACATGAAACACACAAAACTAATAAATCGAGTATGCTACAACGATCTTTAGCCTAGAAGTAGCTTTTAGTTTTAATACAAATTACATAATACGTAGGTTTAAGTTAATAAATACTTATCGCACAATTTTGTTACTAAAATATCATTTTTTTTATAAAATCTAAAAAAAAGGTATTTATTTTATAGCTGTGAATAAATTACTAAAGTTACACGTCAGTATCAACTTAGTTGACCTTAAAAGTTCACAAAACTGGACAGCAAATCAGACGTATCTACTTTTAAGAGATAAAATAATCGTATTTATGCATCGGTTTCAAAATTTACGAGTTAATATTACTGGATATCATTATTTCCTTGAAATTTTAAAATATTGCACTTTATCGGGTATGGTTTTTAATGTTAGTAAAATACAAGAAAATATGCACTTTAATATTTATTTTCTTGTTTAATGTTTTTTGTCGACCAATTATTATCTCTGAAGACTATTAATTAATTGCTCTCTTCATTCGAAAAAAAATTGCAATCTCCTTTTATCACGAACCCAGGGGCCCAATTCCCGTAATTTAAAAGTAGTAATAATCCGGTGTCGATCCGGTCCCAATCGCATCAACTTCCCAAACGGTATTCACGTACCCTAAAATTATGACATTAAATTGCCAAACTATGAAAAGCGATCGTGATGTTACTGAAAATGGAAAATGCCAAAATGGTATTCTACTAAATTTAATTTGCACTTGATTTGTCAAAATCGGTATTCTCGTCGCTATTTATACGTCAAATTTGTGTATGAAAAGTGATTATAAGCGGACTGATATGTGATTGTGATGAGACTACTCAAAGTCAGTCCTGTCAACAGTATTTTTATAACTTTTTCATTAATTATGAGTAATTACGGTCTCCGCTGGCTTTATTTATATGCTGCGTATTGTGCCGACGCAGAAGCAGCAGGCGGCTTACCCAAATTACCCTAAAAATAGATGGGCAAGCCATTGTTCTAATAGTCTAAGATCTCATTGCGAGCTTTTACAAAGTACCTAACACAATGTCTTATCACGGAGATCAAGCCCTTCATAAGGTCTGAGAAGATAAAAGGTGCCCTAAATGTAACTTGCAAGGTATGTACTTATTTATTACTACTTAGTTAAAATCATAAAAATACTCCTCCTTTCGTTACATTACCCACTAATTCTCTTTTCTCATTCATTTTAAAATCTTATTTCCAGTTTCAGGTTTTAATTAGATTACCTACCTACTCTTGCATTTTTTGCAAGCGGGTCGTACCCACCAAACTATTGTATACAAATCCTGTTTTGTCCTATGGGACACCTTAATGTGGAGGGCTGTCCACTTATTTAACCATCACTTAATGAAATTATATGAGGATGGACAATATTTATTTAAATTGGGCAATGGGCATACACACTTATACATATTTTTCTGTATTAACTTATTAATGTATAAAATAAAAATATATCAATAAATTAAAGCTTGTAAATACAATATTTTTTACCATAATTTTATTGTTATTATTGTTACAGGAGAAAAAGGATATCATTTAAGGAAAAATGTTATAATACCTACTAAATGTGTCAGAATGGAACTCCATAAGCTTATTATCATCAGGAACATAATTATAAAGGCTCTGTTGTCAGAGGCTATAGGTGTCCTCAAATCAAGATTTAGGTAGGTTGTTATTTCTTAGTTTATTAAAACACAGTTGCAGTATAAATAATAATTTAATCTTTTATTGAGCACAGTCACAGTATGTGTATAACATGGAACTGTTTACGCTTATCTCATCTTAACTAATATCTAATAGAACATTGTTACACTTGCGATTTGCTGGCGAGTTCAAAGAGAGGCTTTCCTACAAAAATGAAAATTAACCTGTTATAAAAGTCAAATTACTTTACAGGTGCCTCTCCCCTACAAACCGAAAATAGCAGCCCAAACTGTAAACGCATGCTGTGTGCTTCACAATATCGCAAAATGTTTCCGCCTTCGTGCACCCGAGCTGTCTGTCCAGTCCACAAGCGCTTGAGCGCAAGTGACCACTAGCGGGCGCCGCGCCTCCGCTACAACGCACCGCTCCAACAGGGCAGAGCCGTAAAGAACGCGTTAGTTGCAAATCTGTGGGCAATCGCGATGTTTAATTTAAAGCTTTGTTTAATTTAAAAAAGGACGTTATATTAAAGCATTTTATAAATTTCACACTACACAATTATTATTTAAGTACCTTTGTATTCCTCCAAAAACCTATCACTCCCAGTCCCAGATTCAGGGCTAAAATGATAATGGAACAACAAATAACTCTTCCTATGTCGCAAAGTAGCCCTTTCTGCAGTAACTGGGGATGCAACTTGGATTTGTTGCTCATAGAGGTGTGCCTATACACGTCCACAGAGCAGGGCACAGGCTTTATCTCAACTATGAGGTGGTTTGGGCCATACTCTACCAAGCGGGCCCGTTAGAAAAACAATGTAATATGTCAATACTAACCGCAAGTAGAGGATTCTGTCTGATAGGCAGAGGTGAGCTGCAGCCTCCAAGAATAGCAAAAAGCCTTTCCTCGAGAGTTTTGGGGGTAGTAAGTTCTGCAGGGCCTCCACCGGGCCCCTTTATTTCTTCTTTCACAGCACTTGCCCTACATTTAACACGATTTTTGTAATGGTTGTAATACTGGAAATAAATTAAAGCGGTTAACATCGGTCATTTTTTTAAATGAATAATTATAGAAAAGTAGGTAAGTACTTACTTTTTACAAATCTTTTAATAACCAAGAAACTCGAAATACCTATATCTTAATAATTAAAAACTTTGAAACATAATATTCAAATAAACGACGAAACCAATGTTTGTTTACTTTATTGACAACTGTAATTGACAATGACTTTGACAGTCCTTTTTTTCTTAGAATTTTAGCACTCGGGTTTAGTTTAGTGGCCAAATAAACAACAATAATTATGGTTTTCTAATCTGTGACAGTTGCTTTTATTTAAGGTAGTCTGTGGCAACACCTGACACAGAAATACGAACCAATGCGAACGAAAAGTTACTACAAAAGGAATTTAATGCGATGCGATTGGGAAGGGAATGCGATGTTAACGAAACTTTCAAGGACGGGAATACCGATTGTTAGTAACATCAGAATCGCATCACATGCCAATCCACTTATGTTCCCATTGAGAGATAATTACGGGAATTGGCCTTCAGATATTTTCAACGTTGCTCTAAGCTCTAATAAACCTAAAATTTCTGTTTTTTGGCACAACTTAGAATCTTAGTTACACGAGTAACTAGTTAGTAAAGAATTGAAACAGCATGATTTCGCTTTGACTAACTATCTATCCTATACTCAAAGTGATTTCGTATACTTAGGGTAACTTAGGTTTAAAGATAAAGATAAATTTATTTACTAAAACACGTGTTAAACAAGTTGAGTTAAGTTAAGGCTCAAATATTTCAAAGTTATAGTATTAGAAAGAGTTACTTCGTATTATTTTTCGGATACAACGTGAATTCATGACAGTCCATCAGTTGCAGTATGCAGTTGCCGAGGTCATCAACCGCGTTTTGGGTGTGCTACGTCGCCCGAGACTCGACAAATCTGCTCGATGTCTAAATTAGATTTTATTGCGGGCGTCTGTACACCGCGCTGCACCAGTGCAGCTTGATCCCAACGATACACCAACACCACCCTTAGAACAAAACGCAAAAACAACTGAATTCGAAAATCTGTGATAAGACTGTACTGACCTAAAAAAATAATGCACGCGGATGCACTAATCCGCAAAAAAATGACACTCGCAAAAAATCTTTTATATTGAAAAATTTTAATGGCCAGTAAACTAAGTCATGGAGCATTTATCAAACTCTATGAAAATATTCGTGAACAACTTAACTACTTTGCGTTCTTAATGTGTTAGATTATGATTTCTATATAGTTAATTAATTAAATGTTTATTAAGATTTTGTTAATTGGAATATCTCGCCTGATTATAACAGCTAAGTAAGAGTAAGTACTAGTCGATTAAATCATCTTAAAATAAAATCTTTAATCGGAATATCGTTGATCGAAACTGATTAGAACACATGCATACGACCAAATACGTAAAGTTCTTTCTTTACTGGTCACTCCTCAATTTAAATTGAGTGAGAATATGCCTGTAAACAGCTGCGATGAGGAGTCACTCTGACAACTCTGAACTGCTTGACTACTCAATTTATAATGCAAACAAGATGCACTTCATGATGTGTGAAGCTGGTAATTGGTTCCAATCGGAAACAAGTTGTTTTTAAATTTAAATGTGACCATCATACAAATTGTGCGTTCCACTTCCATCCTATTAAGCCAATTCAAATTCAACACAATTCTATTGAATTTTGAAACTTAAATTGGCGGTCATTCACCGCCATAGCTTGCCGACTTATTACTTTTTTTCTGTGGTGAAATCAGTTGAGAATTTTTGACCTAGGTACTTAATATTTAAGAACTTGGGACAAATAAATATTCAATTATCATATTTAACTAAAGAGATCATTGAAATAGCAAAATTGGCTTCACCGCTTAGCAAACTAATTGCCCGGATTCCTGTTTTACTTAACACTAATTATTTTCTTGTTAAAAGAAGGAATAATATAAAAAATGCCACTTGTTTAGCCCTAAAAACCTTAAAGTGAAATGGCCTTTTTGTACTCATTACTTTTCCTCGTTATGCATAATTAATTAAGTTATCCTAATTAATTCATGTATGGCTGTATAAAAAACAACTAAATTACTGGTTATTACGAATTCAGTTATTTTCAATGGTGTTATTATTACTTACAATTAGGTACAATAGTACACAATAGTACTTAATTGTTTGTTGCCCGCATTGGTCCATTTTCTTTCTGTGGGTAAATTTGTAGTAATAGGCAAGCTACTTAACGGACAAATGTTTTCTAGTCAACGTATTTAATTGGCGGTTAAATTATTCGTAATTTAAGCGATGTACCTGTAACCATAATGTTTTTAAAATATTTAAATATATTTATTTAAAATAGAGAAATATTTACAAATAAACTAATAAAAAACTAAAAGAAAAATATAATTTAATAGTTGCATTAATTATTATTATAAGATTATTTTAATTCAGTTATATAAGTAGGTAGTATTCTATTATATATAGGTATTTGGATTTGGAGTTTTGCTCTATTGAACGTTTTATTGAGGAGTGATGATGACAATTAGGTACAATAAATATCTATTGTTATCTTCTCATAATAACTGTGAAAATACTCTTCACCTTGAACTTGAACCCGATAATATGTTAATCGTCTCTTATTAACATCTTCAACTTTACCAATGAGACACTGTTTTGGTGTAGTGGTTCGAGGTCTTGACCACAAAACCATGTCGCGGGTTCAAATCTCGTTCATTGTTTTTGTGTAATGAGCACGAGAGTGGATGTTATAAAATAATGAAAGTTTGGACTAGATAATTGGTGTGATAACATTATTATTTTTCGAATGAACACCTAAATGAATATAGTTCATTTGGCACAATTAAAAAAGAAAAAATCTATTAAGTTATGCCTTTCCTAGGTACCTAGGTATGTATACTGGCATGAGAGTTGCTCATATGTTACAATGGAGTTGGTCAGCATTGATGGGAAGTTCAAAACCTATCAATTTAGGATTCATCACACACATTTTATCTTTCGTTATCTCCTCGTGAGGCAAGTTGTTATAGTTAAAAACAGACAATGGGATAGTTAATCCAAACGCATACATTTGGTTTGGTCTAACTACATATCCCTTTCTTTTTAGAGATATTGCAATTTATTTTGCGTTGTGGAATCGACCACCAATTCAGAACCATTCGGTAGCAATTCGTCGACTATATGATTTAACATTAGTGGCACGTGGTTTTCAATTCGGGTCCGGCCGTTAAGGTCCCATTCCGTTACGCACCCGGCCGCCACGCACCCACATTGAAAAAAATGTTATTCCGGGACGCTTCCGATGTTTCTTTATTGCCATGATACCTAATTAAGTACAGCCGAGTACAAAAATGAAATGACATTAAGACCACAATCATGAAAAATCAGGTATCTAACTAATATCGATCTATAAGTGTGCCGGCTACATAGTGAAGAGCGATCGCCTATACTTTTCTCTACATACAATATTGTACTCGTTTTATTTTAATTTTAACTTACTCACAAATAAACACTCATTATTTATTTTACTGATAATTTAGTTTGCATTTTTAAACATATTTTTAATAGATATTTTCAAAACAGTATCGTGCTAATTCTAAATCATGCTGGTAGAATAAACACACCACAAAACAAAGAAATAAAAAACATTTAATTTAAAAACACTTGTTTTTAACAGTATTTGTTAAAATATATTGTCCAAAAAATGATTATTTTACTGGGGGCTTCACGGCCGGGGGCGAACCGGATTTTTTTTTTTTCTATGTGGGTGCGGTAACGGAATGGGACCATAACGGCTGGACCCTTCAATTCGCTATCGAAGGGTTCTTAATCGGTGGCCTGAACTCCTTGTCTTTAACGCGAATCACCACTACGTCAATAGGATCGTATGAAAATATGTCGTTCGAATCGGGGTCTAATATGTCGTTGTTCATTATTTTGCAGTTCTCTAAAGTAACCGGAACCAGTCCGGTACAGTCACCGCATGTACCCTTCCACACCTAACTAATGACTGAAACAAGGCGTAATACTCACATTCATTAGATCCTTTCCCTCGTCAGTTGACGTGAGCGCTATCAGCGCGTATTCGCACCCCTCCGAGCACTCGGCATCAGCTTCCACTAGCACATCGTTGCACATCACCTCGTAGTTGACCAGCGCGGCGCCGCAGCCAGTCCGGTACGCGCACCGGATCTGGGCCTCCTGGCACCGGAGAGCGTCCGCCACTGCGACCGCGGCAATCAACACCGCGGTAACCAGCCACATCACCTGTAGGCAAGGATACACTTACATAAATAAGTACTCTCAACAATCATACTAGGACCTTGTCCAGAAAGGGGCAAATTCGCGGTGAAACCTTATGCGTCAATTCATTAGCGCTTTGATGACTAGGCGGCATGTATGTAGGACATGCCGTCCACGAGCATCGCGCGAGTTTTCTTTCGAATCGGGCTTGTTTTGCGACGAATTCGCCTTCTTCTGGATAAGGCCTTAGACTGTGTTCCAGTGATGCGTTTTACGTGCCATTTTATGCGCGTTCTTATGGACGGAATGTATAGGGCCCTAGGATCTTGACACGCGCGTTTCTTAAAAACACGCGAAATACGTGCGTCAAGAGTCGACTGGTAGAGAATGCCACATGGCATTAAGTCCACCTTTTGTACGATTTTATTTTGTGCAATAAAGTTTAAATAAATAAATAAATAAATAAACGCCCCGTCTAGAGTAGGTCTTATCTAGCCCGAAACTAAAACCTTGTATGGACCCCCGTCCGCGAATTCACCGCGATAATACGCGCGTTGACGAGATACTTAGCACTTATACATGCCGTCCACAAGCATCGCGCGAGTTTATATTTCGCCTGATTCACGACTTAGGCGTGTCTGCTAACCTTCTGGTCAAGGCCTAAGCAATTAACTGGACTCGATTATCACAGGACCGTTTATGAGGCTCAGGAGGACGCTTAAAAAACCCTGGAGACCTATGTCCAGGGCCTTTCTAAGGCTAATGCTCATGATGATGATTTCATCCACTTTCCTTTACCAAGTCTAACCGGCGGCAGCATTTTTAACGTTTGAGCTCTCGCAAAGGTAAGCCCTTTTAGAGACATTTGATGACTTCTGAGGGACCCATGGACACAATTGACCATTGGCAATAAACAAGTTCTCTGTTCAGTCTCCGACAATGCTAACGTCCTTTATGAATGATGGCTTTTTAACAATGTGCCACCAAACGGACATCTTTGACAGACGTTTTCTTCCGGCGGACGACTGGCGCCTACGTATTTATGTGTGGACGTATTCTATTGTTTCGTAAAACAGAAATTAAGTAACTACCTAAATACTTGATCGCTGGCCTTGGCTATGTAGGCTGTAGCTGAACTGAAAATATCGAATCTTTCAGTTTACTACAAAATACTACCTACCTTATATTATCTCCATCCATAGGTAGGCTCATTTGACGAACCAAATAATTCCAAAGTATTTTTAACATCAAATGTAAGGTAAAAGTTTAATATAATCAAAACAAGCCCAATAACAACAATAGAAAATTATGAAAACAGATTCCGCGAAGCAGGGTTGCGTCAGGCCGACGCTTATTTTTGATTTCTCGGAAGAGCGGGCTCCCCGGAAAACAAACAGAATCGCCTCACGTCCTCACCACTAGCCACTAGCTACTAACTTACACGTTTACCGTAACACATGTTAATGTTAGGGCTGTCAATTTTATACTTTTAATTTAGTAGATCGTAGCGTAGTCGTAGTCTCTCTCTAGATCATGAGTAGGTAACCAATGAACAAGGCTCTCAGCCTGAAAACTGAGCTACGCTTTTCAAGCCTAGAGGAGAACTTAATTTTATTAAGTACTAGCTGTTACCCGCGACTTCGTTCGCGTGGTCTTCAGTTTATTCATAAATAATTTTCTGCGCAACTTTCTTCATTATTTCTTTCAAAAGAACCTTCTCCTGACAATAAATAACACAACAAAAAAATAATTTGCGAAATTGTTCCATCCGTTCACGCGTGATGCGATAACCAAGGGAAATAGAGATTCATTTATATAATATAGATAAAAAAATATATAAAATTTGAAATAAACGTCGCTTTGCTGACGCCGCGGATTGGTGGTTTTCGAGGTTAGGCGAAAAACTTGAAAATTATTTTGTTTTCTAAATTCTGTTTTCATGTATCAAATACATTTTGACTGAAACGACAGTTATTTAAGTACTGCTTCAAACAATATGACTTGTGATAAAACAAATCGCAAATTTTACGAAAAAAGGTAATTTAATAATAACAATCTATTTTTTAAGAATTGATATCGTTGTACCAGAAGGGACATAAAAGTAATAATGTCGTTAAGTTTGCACTACTTGTGTATGTTTGACAAATTTTCAGTAGAACCCACTTAACTAATTACTACTCCGTGACAACCCTATCAAATAGAGACAAGAGCACAGGTCGTCGCCCGGCGAAGAGCAGCCGATGCAAAAAGAAAACAATGTGACAACTTAAGATGTCCACCAATCGACTCCCGCGCACCGAGTGTTACATTACAATAACAATACCTCTCTCTTCGCCCTCCAAAACTGGACCTTATTACCATTACTATAAAATCTATTCGAGATAAGTGGGGCGTACGTGCACACCCGTGTTGGTTTAGTTAATTAAATTACGTTACGATACAGAATTGTGTGTAAATAGAAGAGCCTCTTTAGGTAGAGATTTACTTGAGTGCGCTTATAGCCATGGAATTGCACTCGATGATATCCTAATAAGAATAAAATAAACTTTTCTGACTAGCCTTAATATAAACATTACGTCGTAATATTTGATCCTTTAATATAATCATATAAACATAACGACAGTCATAAATTAAATACTCATATTAGTCATAAATTACCTACTCGTAATAAAATACATTTCCATGTTTATTTTTAGCAGAAGCAAATATCATGGTATTGAAATTCAATCGAATCCTCAAATATTTGTGTGAAGAGCACGAGCATGTGTACCTAAGTCATGGATGTTTATAAAAGTATTTAAGTATGTTTATCCGTTATCAGTCGCCATAGTACAAGCTTTGCTTAGTTTGGGGCTAGATAAAAGTGTGATTGTGAAAACAATTTATTATTTATTTATTTATACCCTGTCCATGGGATAGCAAAAAGGACACAATGTACTCAATACTTTAAGAAAATGCTCTGCTATTGACATCATAGTGTACCTTCCTGACCAAAACAACAAAATAGGATTATAGAATATCACTGTCCATGGCAAGTACGCGCGAGTAGGGAAAGCGCGAACATAGAGGCAAGTCAGCCAGGGGACACTTACACAGGGGTGTAGACCGAAACGTAATATATTTCATGGTAACTGTTTTTTGTGTAGTAGTTTAATTCGAATTAAATTTAAAATAGATGCCCATTTTAAAGACATATTATCAAGTTTCTTACATATCCGATCATATCGAGTAGCTTATTGACCGAAGTTGTCCACAAATATGTTTGTCATTATCATTACAACTTCTTTATCAGTCAAACAAAAAACCCACGCTCCAAATTAGTCGAGCTACTGATTCATCATCCCATGACGACGCATAGCGATCCCCAAGTTCATAATACAGCATCTAATGGATGCCGCTTGTCGAAGATAAAATCTATGGTCAACATTCAGAGAATTCGTGCACCGAACGTGACACTAGAGATAAACACCATATGAAGGCTTTGGCACCGAGGCTCTACTCACGATTTGTAAACAACGTGACCATACTTAGCTTTAACTTAACTATCACTTTTCCAAACATGGTCTCTGGCGTTGTGTACCAGAAGTTATGATACCCTTATTATAAGTACCTTTTTCAATTTCATATAGTAAACAAATGTTATTTTGACATTACATTGCAAACAGACACTTTAATTTTATGTATTTATATATTTTTATGTATATTTGTATAGATTACGATGTGTTATATTAATTTAAGAACTTTGCGTACTTTTGTGCGATTCGGTCTGTCCTTAGTCCGGGGGACTTTTTTACGCAGTGTCCTTCGGGTGCGTTAGCCTTGGACTACTTAAGTAGTGACAATTTCAAAAAAACTGACTACCAATCTTACTGTGGATTCCGCATTCTTTAAAAAAAAATTGTTTATTACTATAATATTTACAGAATATAATGTGTTATTATTGCATACTAGAAAACTTTTTTTCCGAAGAATGTGAAGCTGTAAATTTTGACACACAATGCGTAAACGTTTTTGTTAAATAATAGTTCAGTTTTCATATTTTTTTAATATTTTGTAGATACCTATAATAAAAAACTAGGTCCATACGTTTTTATTATAAATTAATATTGCTTACGATATAACTAAATTACTAATAAAGAAAAACGTACAGACCTAGATTGAGGAGTACTGTGAGTGAACCTAATGATATCAAAATTAGGTACAAACATTATCGCTGAAAACAATATTTAAAAAAGGAAATGTGGACAATAATCACCAGGACTCGCAACTTTCTCTATCGACAAGGGAGGAGGCAGTGTGTAAAATAGACAGCATTTATAAAAATACCTAATACACGCGCCGCCTTTCGCCACTTCACAATCCTCACTCCGCTCTGAGCAACCGCCTCCCTTCGTAAACACAATTAAAATCTTAAATATACTGGCCACGACATTATTTTGGAAAAAAAGAGATACCTATTATTTTCTGTATCTTTCAAATCCTAGCCACTCGCTCATGAAACTAAAAGAAAAATAACCGTGACATTTCCACACTCGGCGTTAGCAGTTAGCGGGTAGGTGTGAAAAGCCAGTAATTACCGAACACATACACACGCGGACCGCATGCTCGGAAACACGTTACGAAAAATACACAACAGGCAAGTAGAGTTTCGAAATGTTACACTTCTCGGAGGAAGGAATGCTGCGCGAGAAAACCATTATCTTCTAATGATAACATTTGACACGCTAAAAAAAGCACGCGTGTATTTTTTTTAATATATTTTTTTTTCTAATGTATTATTGGCGGTCTTAATTCCAAAACCATTTTATACAAGTCTACCGTAGGGCATTTATATAACTCAATTTCAAACTAAACCTTTTATCAAGTAGTGAAAGTAATTATTTGCCGATATTTAAATTTTACTAATGTATCTATCCTGAAACTCAGAATGCTGATTTCCTTGTACGATTTTAGAAAAAATATTAAAAAAGTCAGGTATTCCAACTTCCAAGACGTCTGTCTTTGAACGTACAATGCAACCTAGAATTTTGCCTTTTTGACAAAAAATAAAACCACACCACTACCCATAGGTAAATAACTAAGAGATTTGCTACCGGACTGCAAGATGCAGTAATGTCTGTCTCACCCTTAAACTGATGTAATAAGGTTTATTTCTACCGTTGGCAGTGAATGGTTAGCCTGCGCCTGCGCCTGCTAAGTAGGAGGGCAAACACTGGACTCATTATTGCGTGTCGTTAAGCGCCAATGGGTTACGCAAACAGCTACCGTATGCCTCGCCGGTGTTAGGGTAGCCGGGAATCTTACCAGTGACAACTTTTTGTGTATTATATTATGTATTTTTTTAATCTACTAGAAATGCCATCGCTACCATCCTAACACGGGGAAGGAGGATAGCAATACCGGATTTAAACCGACTAAAATATAAACTAAGTCGGTTACAGCCACAAACCGCTTACGTTGGTAATAGCATGCTTTATATAACTATCGCTATCCTAACGTAAAGTACAAATATTCGTACCTAAACTACTTACATATACTACGAGAAATGGTTTGTAGAGTTCTTATGAGCAAATAGTTATTCTGAAACGTTCGATTCAGGAAATATGTAATCGGTTAAAACGTTTTTCTGTTCAAATTCAAATTCAAATTCAAATTTTTTATTAACCATTTCGTTACATTGCATAACATTGGTACGTCAAAATTTACAATTTCCATAATTACATTGTCAAATAATTTACGATCACTTAATTTATAACTGAAAAATAATTAAATATAAAAATAAAATAATTTAAACTTAAATAAATTAAATGTCAATAGAAATTAAATTTTGTGTGTAAGTCAGAAAATAAACATTTCATAAATTCGTTTACATCATAGAAAGCATGATTTAAGAAAAATACCTTAATCACTTGTTCGAACGCATTAAGAGGAAGTCTTGTAATTTCTGATGGTAATTTGTTAAACATATGAATTTTTAACGAAAGGCCTTGTTTATGGGCTTTAACCAGTCTAGTTTTTGGGATACACAACTTCTCCCTATTTCGCGTGTTATAATTATGTACGTCCATTTTCATTGGCAGCTCCTTCTTATGCTGGTGGACTTCTAAAAGCGACTTATAAATAAAAAGCGATACCACTGTCATTATCTTAGCCTTTTTAAAATAGGCTCTAGCTGACGTTAACCTTTCCAATCCATAAATAATCCTTAACGATCTTTTTTGACAAATCAATACTCGTCCTATTTGCGGAGCATTTCCCCAAACTGTTATCGCGTAACTAATAATTGAGTGACAGTAAGCAAAGTAGACCGATACTAGAGTTTTTCTGTCAACAATAGGCCTAAGTTTGAATAAGGCATAATTAGCGCTAGCTAGTTTTTTACAAACTTTATCTATATGACTTTCATACCTTAAATTAGAGTCAATTGTACAACCTAAAAATGTCACCTCGCTATTCATAATTTTATTTGTTCTTTTGCTTGCATAATTTAGTACGGTACTTTTGTCTTCATTTAATATTATCCCATTGGCTTCAAACCATTTTTTTAATTTTATTACAATTTCGTCAGTCTTTTCTGTTAAATTAGCTATATTATTATCTTTAACGCCTACTTGTGTATCGTCAGCAAATAGTGTAACCAACGCCCAGTCTGGTAAATTAATTGCAAGGTCATTCACATACACCAAAAACAACAACGGTCCCAAGATGGAGCCTTGCGGAACGCCAATATGACTGTGTAGTATGTCCGATTTAGTGTCATTTAATTTAACTAATTGTGTTCTATTACTAAGGTAAGACTGCATCATACTTAATTCTTTTCCTTCGAATCCGTAAAATTTTAGCTTATGTAACAAAATGTCATGTCGCAAACAATCAAAAGCCTTCGACAAATCGCAGAAAATACTAGAAACTTTCTGCGATCTATCCAAAGCATCTAAGATAAAGTATACCGTTTTTCTAATGGCCATCTCGGTCGATCTATTTTTGCGAAAGCCGAATTGGCAATCCGTAAAAAGGTTTCTATTTTCAAAATGGTCTATAATTCTTGATTTCAAAGCAGTTTCTAAAATCTTAGATAGAACTGGTAATATACACACGGGTCTGTAATTGTCAATAGCGATAGCTTCTCCTTTTTTATACAATGGTACGATTTTTCCTATTTTTAAGTTATCTGGAAAAACACCCTCAGTAATAGCATTGTTTATAACGTCTAAAACTAAATCAAGCATGTTTTTGTTGCCCATAATAAGTTCTTTAATTGTCTTTGTATTCATGTCGTATATATCTTTCGACGTTTTACATTTTAGATTTCTAATTATATTCTTAAATTCGGTCTCATTCATTTTTGAAAAATAAATTCTTTCGTCTGTTGGATTTTTTAAATACCTGTCACAATTTTTGGTCTCAATCTCTAGATTTTTTGTGAGTTTGCTGGCTATATTACAAAAGAAATCATTGAAACTGTTTGCTATATTTTTACTACCCGTTACGATTTCTCCAAGTTGATTTTTGATTTCAATTATTTTATTGTTATTTAGTGATTTTCTTTGTTGTTTTTGTTCCTTAATAATGGTCCATGTTGTTTTTATTTTGTTTGATGATTTTTCAATTCTAATTGCGTTCCTAAGTTTTTTAGCTGTCTGCAATACCTTTCTAAATGTTCTTTTAATTTTTTTTATTTTGGTTTTTCTTTTAATGTCCGGATACAAGTTTTGTAATATTTCAAGTTTCTGAAGGTTATTTCTTGATACTAATATGCCTTTCGTTGTCAGATTCTTCTTTTCGTTCCTAGATTTAAATGATTTTAAAGGAAAAGCAGTGTTATAACAATATTTTATATGGTTCATCAGAATGTTCATTTTCTCATTTACGTCAGGTTTAGACTTTATATCGTTTCTTACACATTCGTAATCCTTACAAAACAAATAATGAAAATAGTTTTTATTGGCCTGCGACATTATTCGAGATGTAATAATATTCCCCTGTCCTAGTCTAGGTTTTTTACGATTTAATTTATATTTGATTTCAATAACATTATGATCTGACAACTTTGTACATAATACTTTCCTATGTGATATCAAAAATTTTCATCATCATTTAAAATAAAATTATCAATACAAGAAACAGATTTACCTTTGGTACGAGTTGGATCTTTTATAACAAATTTACATTTAAATTCATCTAATAATTTTAAAAACTTACGCACTTTATTGTTTGGTTTTAGCAAATTTAAATTAAAGTCACCTGCAATTACGATTCTTTTGTCTTCCTTACAAATTTTTTCAATAGCTTTAGTCATTACATTTTCAAATATTAAATAATCGTGGTCCGGATTATACACACAAATTATAACCAATTTATACAATTTTAATTCTATTGCTGCCAACTCACAATTCATCTCAAAACTTAACTTAACTATGTCGTGTCTTGTTTTATATTCAAGTGAGTCCTTAACAAAAATAGCGGTGCCTCCATGTCCAAATAAAGTCCTGTTATAATATGAAGCAAGTACAAAACCTTCAAGTGTCATTATATCCAGTTTTAATTCATTCGCCCATGTCTCTGATAGACAGAGCACGTCGCAAATTGTATTTTCCGTTAGTAATTCTAGTTCTAGATATTTATTATTAATACTTTGTATATTTGCATGCACAATCGTTAACCATTCACTGGGGTCTTGTGTGTTTCTAGAAAAAAATGGGTATGATCTGCGTTAGGGTTTATAAAGCGTAGGCAAGAAGAAGCATCAAAGTAACTATTTGTAATACTTCTTATTATTTCTTCTGTCACGATTTTTTTAACTTTTGTATATACTGTTCCATTTAGATCGAGATATTTAACATTCTCGGATACTGTTGCTAAGCGATGCAACTCTTTATTGATGCTGGTGATTTTATCATCATTTATGCTGTCATATAAAACACTCACTACCACAATGTTAAATTTTCTGTTCTCTGTACTTACTATTCTTCTTATTTCTTTTACATAAGATGTCTCCATTTTATTTTCGCTATAGTATCCTACCAGTATCACTGCTAGATCATTATGTGTTAGTTGTTTGGTATGTAGGTTAAAGTTTCTGAGAATATTTTCAATTTGGGCTCCTGGCTGACAGTGATTTATGATTTCTATGTCATCTAATTGTTTTATTATTCTGCTTGCTAGTCCACTTCCTATAATGTCCGAAAATATTTGTACTTTTTTAGTCCTTTTTCCATTTCCTTTTTTGTAAGTCCTCGATGCGTTATCATTTTCTAATGTTTTTATTTCGTTTTCTTTTTCTTGGAGTTTCGATAAGACCTTTTGTGATTTGTGTACTTTTTTATTGTCTTGTATATTTGGCGAACATATTTTTTTTACAGTGTTACGTGTTTCTAATTCCATTATTTTATGTTGTATTTTATTTCTCTCTATTTCAAAATTCTTCAATTTCTTCTGTAAATTTAATATATTTCTATTCTGTGTTTTAATTTTTTTTAAGAGGCTTCTAGATGTATGTTGTGTTTTTGGTTTCAAAAACAGTTTAATTTTTCTATTTTTCTTTCTTTTACTAATTTTGTGGTTCAGATACATTTCAGTCTGAGTCGCTGCAACCTGTTTTTTAAGAAATAGTGATTTATTTATACAATTTACTGACCTAGGTGACAATATACCACGCATTTTTTCTGGCGCTGGAGTTTGTATGGTTCTCAGTGTTTTTATTAAAATATGACAATTTTCCAGTTCTTTTTGTAGATTACTGTTCTGCAATATCAGATTATCGACTTCTATGTTTGCAGCTTGAAGCGCTTGGTTCAGGTTTTCAATTTGCATTTCCAAATCAATAATACGTGAATTATTATATATTGAAACATCGGGTAGGCTTCTTATAGTTTCATCACATAGAATAACTGAATCATTGGCCATTGAATTTAAATAATCATGACGTGAAACATCATTTTCGGAATTAAAACGCCTAATGCGCCTAAATGTTATGTTGTTGTTACTTATATCCATCATTAAACTTTTCTTTGTGTATAAATATTCTTATTATTATTATTTTTTATAAAAGAAAAAAAAAATTTTTTTTTCTGATTCAAAATAAACTTTTATGATGTACAAAATTTTTTTTTTTCATTATGCCGAGATAAGCTTGAGAGATTTGAACTCGCTTCCTCTTGCGTAGCACGTAGATTGAATCGGTTCTGTTACCACTACGCCAACAAGCACTTATGGAAAGTGGTGAATTTAAGTCTTATACTTTGAGGTAAACCGTTACGATATTTAGACTGTCGTTGCTCTTGTGTATATTACGAGACGAGATTTACATTTACCGTCACTTGCACAAAAAATAAGCCCACTTCGGTTCAGTTTTGGTCCTTATTTCTTACTAATAGATTGTTTTCAGCCACAGTCTTATCACTAAAGTATGCGTCCGTTACTTATGCGCGTTGTAGATAATATTTCGCACCAACTAATGCATGTTTAACCACTTTTCTAAATTTATTTTTGAAGAGCACAAATACAACACCCTCTCACTTAATCGACCCGCAAGTCAACACCCTGTCTATTTTCTTCTATTCACTGTCTATTTCTGAATATGGATAGAAATAATTGAAAGCATTTCCTTGTATTTTCAAACCATACTCGCTGTGTGCGCGATGACAGCGCCCCTAGTGACCACAATTATTATGGACTAAGATCTCTCAAATTATGGCAACTGGATGGTTTGAGAATGATTTTCGGATTGTTTTTGTTCGAAATTAGATGAAAATATCTAAAAAGGATTAGCGAATCATGGACGCATCTCAGGATTAGCGAATTTAATCCCGAACTGTCCTAGTACACGGTGTTAAACATTATTTTATAGCTGTTTGTATGGCGTTGACAGATACAGATATATAGCATAATGCCGTACTAAACTAATTCAGTGGTGCGCAAGTAGACCTAAGTGGTTTAAAAATAGTTCTGATAGCACTCGTATATCTTTGCTGGTATCCTAATCAAACAAACAAACAATCTAACTATATGATAGTATATTACTAATTAATCTGCCCATAGGTTCTAAATGGGGAATTTTAATTAGCTATTTAGACGCTTTATATCCTAGCTACCCTGTAAAACAATTATTGTGAAAATATACCTAAAAACTTTATGCGTACCTATTACAAGAATGATTAAAACGTTTAAAATTATACCGCTAGGCAAGTATCTACTTTTGATTTACGACTATGCCTTTTACGGCGCCGAACAGAGAGTCTACTCAACTCTGCCGCGTGGTCGAATGCAAACGATCGAATTAATACACTTTCTAAAATTACCAACACCTGCCCTCTTGGACAGAATTAACGAGGAAATTAAACTTTAAAATGAAAGCTGATTAAGCCAGTGAGAATTATAACAAACCGCTTGTTACCGCTGTGTACCTCACACAGGTTAGTTAAGTACCTAAGTTAGTGTTTCAAATTAATACGTAAGTCACCAAATTCCGAACAAAATTTTCCTATCCACCGTTTATCTTTGTGAAATAATTATAATACAATTATCCCGTAAGTCCAAATTTATTCAGGTAAGAAAAAACATAATTTTATTAAATGTATAATCCTTTATGAAAGTTCTTGAAATAATAATAGTCATCATAATTTCATGATGACTGTCACAGGCCAAAAACCGAATTTTATAGTCTGTTTAATTTTATATTCACAAAAACTGATTTTCTACGTCTCGTAAGTACTTATTATATGACGGTTGTTTATTGCAATTATTGCAAATCGTTGACTTAGTGATAAAATAGAGAGATAATTGTGGTTATCTCTTATGGTTTTATCAAAACCTTAACCTACTTTCACGCTGCAATAGCTTATAATAATCACGATTAATTTCAGTTAATAATGCTCTTTATCAAGAGAATTACCTAAACCTTTAGCAAATGGATGAAAAAAAAATTTGTGACAATCACTCCTACTCTGTACGTCATTTTATTTTCTAATGATTTTTTTTCTTTTTAGCGTTCTTGGTTCTATCACAAAAACTTTATTCGATATTACGCAATAAAATAGGCCATTAAGATCGGTGATTGATTAAAGAGCTAGTAAATTAATTAGCGTGTGAAGTTACAGGTAATTGGGTAGCTATTTAACACGCTTTTCTAGTGATAAGACAGCCTAGTACTTGTGCATGATTAGTTTTTTTAGATTAGACTATCACTAATTAATAATCAGATATTGCAGTGCAAAACGAATAAACAAATCCCATTTCGTGGAAAAAAAAATTTGGAACTAAATTTAACCTCACATTTTATTAGTATTTTATTTAGTTCATCTGATTATACATTTTATTACTTGCACAGAAAAAACACTTTTAAAATATAATCTTACTTCTTTTTATAATGTCGCGTTAATTGCCATTCTACTCACACAGACTCCAACGAAAACTTAGTAACATCCACGCATCTAGCACATACCCTACAGAGCAGCTGTACGAACCATTTTTTTCCGAAACCAGTTAAATTGATTTTTCACTTATATTTAGTATATATGAAAAAATGAAGTCCTGTCAACTCTCTCCCATACAAAAACAGACTAGAAACTAAACAGATTTAAAAATGGCGGAAAATTTTGTCGAACAAATCATATGACATTTCTACTCTATAGGGTATCCATGCTTCCACGGCACTTTTTGTCGCTCTTGTTAGGTCCTCCCTTCCTCGTACAGGTGGACACAAAGACCAAGATAGTAAGTGTGATAGCGTGAGTGAGCCAGTCAATTTAAACTGACGCTTGTTTTTCAATCCTCACATTACCAAATATGTCTACAACAACCAACATCTTTTCGATTCGAAGACGCTTTAGCGCTTCCTAGGTTGGACAAGACTTTACCTAATATAATAATAATACCTACTCTTATCTACTTAGACTACATAGTTTAAGATATTTTATATTTTTAAGCCTATCTTAATTTCTTAAATGTTAAGTAGAATTATAAATTCTATTTGATTTATTTCAATAAAGACTATTTGGAAATTTCCTAATTCCAAATGAAGTGGCTAGTAAATGATTAAGCTTGATTTTGTAGGTAACAAACATACTCGTTTCATCCTACTAATACTATAAATACGAAAGTTTGTGAGAATGGATGGATGTTTGTTACTCTTTTACGCAAAAACTACTGAATGGATTTTAATGAATCTTGGCATACAGATAGATCATGGCATGGATTTAACACATAGGATACTTTTTATCTGGGCAAGGTCAACGCAAACGAAGTCGCGGGCTAAAAGCTATCCTACTTCAGACTAATATTATAAATGCAAAAATAAGAAAGTTGCGCAGAAAATTCTTTATGAATAAACTATACCTAGAGCACGCGAGCGAAGTCGCAGGCAACAGCTAGTATTATCATAAAATCTGTGAGGCAAAGTTATTAAATCCGGTGGTATTCTAAATGAGATGATAAAACGTCGGCATAGTATCGTAAAATAGCGTAATGTCTGCGTAAACAGCACATGATATTAATACATTATAATGAGGTTATCACGAGATATGTTTTCTCGCTTCATTAGTTTGCATGAATGAGCCTATTAGGGTTGACACCCTTTAGATTTTAGATTAATGTAAAAATAAATCCAAAGTATATAGAGCAATAGAATGAAGGCCATGCACCAACAAGCGCAGCGTAAGACGTCTACTCTGCATCTGGTCATCAGGTTATATTGTAGATTACTTATTTTATTGCATAAAAATCTACAGTTACTGACCTTTTTACTACTCAACGAGAGTAATAATTTGTTCAAGCAGTATGTACCTAATATTGATAATATAATAAACCCATACTACTATTCAATCAATATTCATAATTTTACTCATATTTTGTTATAAGTGGAAATTAAGCATTTGGTAATATAAAAATCATGTTATTGCCGTTAACGTATCCTTATTAGACTTATAGTAAGAAACAAGTCACAACCTCTTATTCCAGGAATCATTGAAAAGCAACGAGACACCACAATGACAGCAAATGCACTACTGCCTTGATGTATCTCAGCACTTTTTTTATAGACTAAAAATATGCGCATAAGCCTCAATTTCAATTCTTGGAGAGGTGTAGGATCGCCAGCCCTAAAGTTCTACGAAATAGGACAAGATAACCACAAATCAAAATTGAAGTAATCTCAGTGGGTTCACTTTCTACGGACCAAAGACTAAAGACAGCATTTCATTCAGAGATCTAGCAAAATTCCGACTGTGCAAGTTATGGCGAACGCAAAGTGTCTAAATTTCTAAGATACGAGAAGGTCCAAGTAAAGTAAAGTACATATATGACCTGAGTTTGTCGCTTTTTTAAAGTGAGTACACACCATAGCATTTACTTGTAACAAAACATCCCTTTACAACCCGAACATTGAGCACGACGCCGCTCTACGTTTTGTTATGACTCGATTGTACAAACGAGCCAAAAGGTTTGCTAGATACCAAAGACACAAACGGTGGCAAATAGAGTGTGCGATGCGCTGAGCAACGGATCGTTACTAAAGAAAATTAGTCACTACGATTAAGAAATCTAATTTAAGAACAAAGAGTAATTTGCAAGTAACAAACAAACACAAGAATCGGGCGCGTACAGATCTGCCGAACGCGCCGTAATGCGCGACTCGCGAACTTCACTCGTCGTGCTTCTCGCGCGCACTCGGTTTTAACTTACGCGCATTGAATACTGCGAACACTGCGAGTGTTGTCATCATCATCATTGCAGATGCTAAACATAGGCCTTCCCCGATGACTTTTATCGGGGGGATTGCTAATACTCGCCACGCTTGGCAGGCGGATTGGCGAGCGCAGTTTTTTTATAACATTTCGCACGCAGACGCTGCTGCCCGTCTCGTGCTAAACAGGAATTAGTCGCCTCTTACGACACGCCTCCTGTTGGCGGTGGGGAAGTGTATTCTTTAGGGCCGTCCCCACACGCTAGTGTTGTACGCATCCGTAAATGCTTACTCGCCGTGAGCTTTGAGCATTCGCAAACGTTCCTTTTATGAAAATGCTTATGTCAATTTTTATTTTGTTTATAACGTTAGAACATTTCAATAGGTACATGAAAGATGCAAACACTAAACCCTAAGATGTGAGCCTACTATCTCTACCTATATTTTTCCTGAAAGTATGTTTCAGAGAACCACTGCATGGCAACGAGACACTCTTGCAATTGCATCTTTGCCGTTTCTCATGGTGATAAAAAGATATTAGACAAACTGCCAGTTAGAAAAGAGAGTGTTTGGTTACAGTTCAACGATACAAGGGCCGCATAACTTTATAACTACTACTCGTGTAGTTTGCCTTTTGTCTCTAGCTTTTCAAAGAAAATGTTATACTCGTAGGTATAACCTTTTAAAAAGAAACCGCAAGAAAATGTATGAGACATTACGAGCATTTTTTTATGAATCTGGATTGTCTACTCGGACTGTACTTAGAGCAAACATATGTTCATAAGATTGTTGTTATTAAATATGTATTTGATTTCATTATTCTAGTTTTTGAAAACAACTTACAATTGGTTTAACTAATAGTAAGTTTGTGTATTTGGATGAATATTTTAACAGCTGATCGGAATTAGCCAAGTTAAGAACACATTAGTACAATATATTGATCTATCTCTCCCGTTTTTCTATTCCGTATTCATTTCTCGTTGGCTTTATTCTAAAGCCAACGCAAAGAAACAACAAATAAACTGTAAACATTTATATTTGATGACTCGTTTGGGAAGTGGCGATCTTTTCTTAATTAGCACAAGTCTGGGTGTGCTGAGAGACGCCTCTGGCAAAAAATTACTATCCAGTACCTTGTAACACAAGGATATTAGTTCGTGACTTCAATAAAATGACAATTGGTGTATAGTCTGACGCATCTTTAAATATAATTTGCAAACACATAAATTTGTACAGTAGGTATCTCATGAAGATTAAACTCTCACGTATACGGTGTTCGAAAATAAGATTTGTCAATGTTTGTCGTCATGGCGTTGGTCATGCTTGCACAGGTGTTTCGGCTTTGACACGTAGACTGGCTTGGCTAGTACTTATATTAATGTCTACTTTAAAACGTATGATTTAGTATTCTGAAAATTGAGTTTGATTGATCTTTAAATATTATTCAAGTCATTAGATAAGGTGAGTTTATCTATCCTGCCCCATTTAACTATACTTGATTAATATAAAAAGGCGTACTTGACAACCAACCACTTCAATGTGAGCACTGTATATGCGGGTACATACATAACAATCTTGAGAGTAGTGTCTTTATAGCGCACTTTCACACGGCTATCAAACAACTAGAAATCTTAACTTAATGCTCTGATCATATCCGGACACACAGCAGGTGATGGCTAATTCAGGTTTGAACCAAACGGAATCTGACTTATTGAAATAGAAGCACGTAGCGTAGGTATTACAAGTCTATGATGTTAACCACAACTCTACATAAGAGACAAACTGAGTAGTTTAGGTTTCTACCTACAATCTCCGTTTCTAAGCAAATTATTTTTAGAACCATAATACTAAATTACATTGTATTAATAACAACAATAGCACTGAATACTATTATTAAAGACATTTAAGCAAAGTTAATATAAACCAAAATAAAATAAATTAATTAATATTGCACAATATCACATACATTGCTCTGATCCTGTGGTAAGTAGCCAAAGCACTTGTTTTACAGAAATCAGAAACAACGACGGTACCACAACACCCAGACCTGAGACAATATAGAAAAGTTAATATATATAAGTTTAACATTGATCCGACCCCGATGTTAATGTTATTATTGACGTTCATAAGTGGCAGTTTTCTGCTCTAAACTGAATAAATGATTTTTGACTTTGACTTTGACCGGGAATCGAGCCCGGAACCTCAGAGATAGCGACACCAAGTCCGGTATCCTCGCCTCTCGGCTACGGAGGTTGTCAAATATTACTTCTAATACTAATACTAATAATAATGCTATAAAATAAACATAATAATACAACAACAACAACAAAACATAATAATACTGGTAGAGAATGTTGTATAGCATTAAGTCCGCCAATTGTACTTACCTGTGCAATAAAGTTTAAATAAATAAATAAAATACAGTCAGAGTAGATTAACCTATCATTAACTTTGTAGGATTTCTGTCTAACTTTGCTATAGTCAATATCTTTAATTCATAGGTAAATAGGTGTCAATGACTGCAAGCAAAATATACTTAATAACTTAAGTCTTAACTTTGATTTTGTCTTGAAACTACATCAACTATTATTTCAAAAACCTAAAAGTTTTTAGCTCTACTAACTGTTTTTATAGTTGTGTCTACATGAAAATACAGAATCGTTAAAAAAAACAAAATCCGTTGTATTGTACAAAGCACTTCAGAGACTAAAAGAGACATCTTCAGGACAGTAGACCCATCTTATCCGTAGCCGAAAACAACAAAAGGGTAACAACTGCCGGTAGCTGACAAAAAACAGTCAAAAAGGCCGCAGGTAGCTAGGAGCCATGTGAGTGTGTATTAGTGCATTCAATCGGAAGACATTAGACGCTATTTAGAAACATTAAACAATATCCGAACTATTACGAAGGGTAAGTACCCTAGTAGAATTGCAAAAAATCTCAAAAACCTTTTAGGCGGCTTACGAGCTTTGGCAAAAATGCTTAGACATCAAGCTACGTTATTCCAAAGAATAATAATAATAAATGTTTTAAATCCACATCGGTCATTTTTAAGTAACAAGAGTTGAAGGTAACGGGCTAGTTAAAAAAATCAAATTAGTCCGTCAGTTGGAATAACAGAAAATGTTGGACACGTATTTTTTCTTTTCTCAATCAAAGAAAAAATGACGAAGTTATATCCCTTTAAAGTTCTGCGTAACGTCACGCCTTACGACACTTTTTGGCAAGGCGTGACGTTACGTGCTCACTTTGATGCGCTTTATCTTCGTCATTTTTTGTTTGATTGACAAAAGACAAAATATGGGTCCAATATTTTTTGATAATCTAACTGACGGACTAATAGAACAATCTTTTTTTGACCCAGGAAACTAGCCCATTGTTAAGATACTAAAAAAACCATGCCTAAAAATATTCAACGTATTACGTACCTGTGGACTCATTCCTTAAAACAGGATTGAGGAACATTGTTGCAAGTTTCGTAACTTAATCTAGCTATGTACTTGATTAATGCAACATAATATTATGAGTAACAGCCTATACTACCTTTTGAGTGAATCGTACCTATAACATTTAGAGACAATACGTAATACGAAACAGATTTACATCACAACTGATTACTTTATACGTAGAAATGTAGCATGATTGAACCCAAACCACAAAAGCGTTCAAAAGCTTTCAAACCCAGTATAATAAATCACTAAAAAGGTTAGGTTTGAAAGACAAATTTTGGACATATGGTGAGCAGCTGTATCGGCGATGCATCAACTAATTTATTACGACTTGACAGCTTTTATTACCAACAACCAAGGAATGACTTTATTAACATTTCTGAAGAAAACATAAGATTTCTGGCTTTTTAAGACGGACAGCCGGCTTGCGTGTACGTAACCAAAACAAGGCACAAATACGAGGATAAATTAAGCAAAAGACCCGATAAATCAATGTAAATGCAATAATCTATAACGCTCATGGCGTCACAAACGCTAAGCATTAAAATAGACGCACCTCGTTGCAGTTGTTTATATCTACATACCATAATTTTAAATTCATATACGTACCTACACCGGTGTATTATAAAGTTGAGGTTAACCAGAATATATCATAACTCTGATGACGGTTAAGTTTAAACTCTGATTTCTACCAATATTAACATTTTCCCACTTCCTAAGCTTTATTTGAGAACGTAACACTGCGGTATTCTATAAATCTAACGCATTATTTACCCAACTTTAAGTGACATTATGATGACACTATGAAATCAAGAGCCATAATCAAACAGAGCGTTGACGAGAAAAGTGCGTTAAATCCTGATAGTACACGTCACGTAACATAATACGGTTGAAGAGAACTCATCCACATAATTAAGTGTGTAAACATAGATTAGAGACGTCGGATGCAGCTGAGCTTATCCGATTTCTTTAAACGGCGCGTGTAAATACAAACCGTAGAGTATAACCTCGCAATTCGTTACCCTCGCTTTGAAAAATAAGCAGAAGAACATTTAACACATTTGCATGTTTTCTAAGACATCATTTTGTTCCAATAGTAAAAGTTGGTCTAATTCAGCTGTAGAATCACCGCTTAAAATAATGTTTGCTATCTAATAAATATGACCTACCCCTCATCTAAGGTATTTCACCTTATTTTTAATAGACTTTTTTTGTAAAAAACATTGTGGTATTCATTAATGATGAATATATATTTAGTGAAAAGGTATTTATTCATACATAGTTAATTATTTGGAATTTACTAAAATGGAAATGAGTCGTACCATCTTGGCCTTACAAAAGTTACAAGAGCCATCACTGTCGTGGCAAAAGTTGCACCATACAAGCCAGTGTTTAAGCCTTTATTAAACTTTTTATACTAAAAGCATCACTTCGCGTGCCACTAAAAAAAAACCTATCGTTTTCCATTGTTTTTCCGGTCTACCGTGGGTAAGTGGAACGCGAAGGCATGAGTCTAAAACATTGAACAGGACTCGATGTGTAATGGCAATAATTTTTACCAATTTTATCCCAAATACACTAGAGAATGACACTTCAACCGAAATAAATAAAAATAGTAATTACGTAGACATTATTCACGCAATAATTATCATAAACATATTTAAAATGAAGCCCAACTTACACTTACACCAGTATATGTGTTACAAGTGTTATAATTATCATCTGTCTATTGTGTTAAAACGAGTTAGCTAAAAAGAGTAACTTGACATCCTTCAGCCATTGTCGTATTCTGAGCAGAATTAGCATAATTTTCCGCTTACAGTCGTTCTGAAGGCAAGACGTTTCGCTCATTAAATTAGACAACCTCGTCTTAGACTCGTCAAACTTGTAAAATACATGGTCCTTTGTTAGTCAAGTCGGCAAATTTAACCTCTGATAAATGTAACAGGCCAAGTGAGTGGCCATCGTCTTTCTCAGCAAATAGTCTTAACTATAAACAGGATAATTGCTTACATTGTTAGTAATGTTCAAGGTGATTATATAATTGCTTTAAATGTAAGCACTTAATGTGAATTACTAATAATAACAGCCAATAAAAACGTTCTATCACTACTTATTTTTTGGACTCTACCTATAAATGGGTATGGTAGAATTTGTAGGTAATTAAAACACCTAAATTAAACACTTAAAACTAATTTTAAGTTATGCAAACAAAAGACAAATAACAGCAGATCGACTATTCAGTATGGAAAAGCAGTTTTTATTGCGATTTTTATGGTGACCTCATTATTAGACTTGGTGCATTTGGCCAGTAGAGTAAGACATTAAATAGTTTTAGAATAACTATATTCTATTTGCTGCTTTATTATTGTTAATAGCAATCTGTATTTCGTTAAGTATCTAATGTATGCTCTACCACGCCTAAAGGACTTCAAGCCGTCAACGAATTCTGCATTACTCATGAATTGCCTGTTATTTATGCTGTAACTGTTTGGCCGATGTAGGATAGTTGGAATAACAACATTATTATGGGCAGCGTGGTGCCATAAATCACTGATTGGTTTACGCTGGGCCGGCCCGTCTTGCCTGTCCCGAAAGAATTGGTCGTATTAACCTGTATTGGTGTCCGGGGACCGTTTCGCCATACTAATGCCTTTGGAAACCATCACGGAATCCTAGATAGGCAAATGTTTCTAATAGTTTACATTATCACTCGTCATCCAAATCCAAAATCGTCAAGTTGAAAAGTACACATGTACCTAGTTAGGTAGTGGATAAGAATATGGTTGTGGTAATTATTGTTACCTTCCTAATCATTCTAATAAGGTCGTTTTATTGATTTCTTTAAAATTTGAGACCGTTTGTTTTAATTGAAGCTCAATGCATGATGATTTTTCCTAATGATAACTTGATTTTGAAAGTTTGACTCTCTCCCAAAAAGTGTAATAAACAAAATCACATAAGTATTTTTAAATATTCAGTTTTAGGAATTATTGTAACATATAGGAAAAGCAAAAAATCTAAATTTATTCATTTGTTGAAGAAAGATTCTGAATACAGAGTAACTTCTATCTCATCCAAATTTCATTGTTAAGTGTATAAAATTTTGAAAAACCTCGGAAGAATAAAAAGAATATATTGAAATAAAATGGTTTCTAGCATTGTCAATGAATTAACCAAAATTGACTCTTTCCACGGTTTAAATGTAACTCAATAAAGCTGATCGTATAAAATTATAAGGTAAATTTTTGCTCTTTGAAAAAAAACATTTGAGATCTTTGAACATTCATTATCAGCAGCACACATCCTGTTTTCGTGTTCAGCTCATACTTCTATTTGGAATGCGTCCGCTGTCCCCATATATTATTCTTGGACGATATATTTACGTCAAACAGTTAATAGGCAATCTCATTAGTTCAGGCCACGTCTCTGGTACTGCTAAGGACGCGGGAAACGCGAGGACGCCATAGACAATCACGCGATTCCTATGCAAAGCCACGACTATGCAAATACAAGTATTCTGTCAATTGAAAACGTGGAGGCTACTTACTGGCACGTTGTATGTTGCGGGCACATTGAAACATTAATGAAAATTGATGTTCAATCATAGGTGTTGCACAATGAGACTTTTTATGGTGGTGTGGGAAGAAATGTAACTTTTGGCCTAATAGGACCTGACGCACCCATTGAATATGAAAATAAGATTTCGTTTTTGTCTTAAGCGGTACTTACTTCACACTATTACTTCAGCAATTATGTTAAATGATAAGAACGTATTTTGTATTAGAAGGTAAATTTTACAGCTGTCAATTAAGTTTTTGTCTCTGTAGAATATATCTACCAGTCAACTCTTACTGCTAAAGTGAGACCAAAAATGGAATACATAACTAAAAAAAAAAATTAAACCACAAAGATTTATACTTGGTTGATAAATTATATTATACACAATAAAACTGTTATTACACATGGTCTCATGCGACCGCTCGGCATCCAGTAAGATAAGAATGCGTCCTGAAAATCAAAATAAACTTTTCAAGTGCACTTTTGTACATCTTTCACTTTCGTCGCGGAATGCAATCACTTACAGCCAACTATTAATAGACGCTTCATTAAAATAAGTTAAAATAAAATAAATGCACGTACAAATCTTGCTCGCCGCTCCCGCTGTAGTCACATGGCTCGCATTCGTTGGAAAGTTTAGAACTCCTGTTTTTGATAATCTCGACGATCCTACACCGAATTTCACTAAACAAACAAGTCACAATAACATCACTATTCCGCCGGCAAACTAGGTAGAGTCAAGTTTCAGTTATGAACACATTTGTCTCGGGGTTGTGTTTTGTTTTGGTTTCGGAACGAAGCTACATACAACGTGCTCGCAAGCCGCGCGCGCGCCTCGGATTGAGTCAACTTTTAGTCGTGTTTTGAACGCCCGCGCCCGCCGTACATGACAGCTTCATCTTCTATCCCCACTCTACCCGAGCCCTTCGGAATACGTAGCGCATGGAATAGACTTGTTGCGTTTTTATTTTATTTTATTAGACTACCAACCGGTCCAAACTGTCTTCGCTTCGGCGGACGTATTCGGATGAAGATAAATGATTAATGCAATTGTGGGTAATTCGGTGGGTTGGCCCGGACGCTAAGCCACAAATCGCTTGGGAGTTTTTGAGTAAAGGACTTAATCCAATAAATATGCATGAAACTTATAAGTAGGTACTATAGCTGCTCATTAATGGCTCAGTGTTTTTTCTCTACCCTCTTCTCTCATAGCTCCCTAAACAACAACAAAATACAACTTCTTACCCGATGATGATGTAATGTGTTACTTAAGTACCTATTATCAGGAAAATTATTTGATTAATAAGTATTTATAAAGTTTTGCTTTGACACTACACGAAATTGCCACCTTACACCTACTCTACTATTTTCAATCTTATTACTTACACGAAATTACCTAACTTAAGTACTTACACAAATACTGTCAGAAATTATTTTAAAAAACAAACATAATACACTCGTGTTATTATAGTCCGTAGGCACAGGGCACGCAACGTGTGTGTAGCCAGTTCTTGAGAAAGTCATTATTAAAAGACCTTCGCCGGTCGTTTTTGTACGCAGCGGCCGCTTGTATAAAAAAGGTTTATTTTAAAATTGCGTTGATTGAGATGTTACGGTCCGGGAGCTCGATATTGCTTTTTTTTGACATGAGTTTCTGTCGGCCTCTACCTTCGTATTTTTATATAACTATACAAATGGCTAAAAACTAAAGAAAGGAGTAAAATTTTGATCATTTTTACAAACATGAGTGACTAGGTAGAACAATATTAGACTCTTTAGACATTGTACACAATTTTGTACTAATAAAGTGTTAAGCAATTAAATAATACATATTATGTCTATTTTTATTTTATTTACCTTGTCAGATTTAAAATAAAGTTAATAGTTAAGTATATACGGTACGCCAATCGATTTTTTTTTTGTACATTACTATTAAAATCGACTGTAGTCATATTTTGAACTAGCTATGTCCACGACTATATTCGCGTGGACTACAGGATGGTAGGTACTACGTATGTCTCTTATTAGTATGCAACGCTGTGGTCTGCGATGAAGGTCTGAGGTGCACTCTTTTAATGAAAAAGGAGCTTTTTACTTTGTATTTAAAAACTCCCAGGTTGTATTTATCAGCAGGAAACAGTAACTCAGGTAGAGAGTTTCATTGCGGTTCGTACAATAAATGTTGGTGCAAAGTAGGTACCTACTTTGTGAGAGTCTTTGGAATTTCGACTGCAAAACAGTGTTGTTAACAGTGAGGGTTATGATGTCTGTTATTTCTGAACTACAAAACTGCTTACATTAAAATATTTACGGGGCAATTTAAAATAGAGTACTTACCTATTTTCTTTCTAACAAAAAAAATATACTTACAACTAACGTTAATGAATTACAACTAACCTTGCTGAATTTCGGAATAAAAAGTATGCAGTGTAGGTACTACCTCGTAGTATGATCTCAAATCATGTGAAGTGATGCGCGCTCAAGATAAAGACAGACAGTCAAACAAAAATGAAAAAAAATATTGAGTTTTGGCTTCAATACGGATTGTAGAGTGCCTTACAAAAATATTTAAAAATATCTTCTATGTACCTACATAGTTGGACCTGTTACAGTTTTATATCCATTTTGTTTAAGTGTACATAGCATGCAAAAATTGTATCACACTTAAATTATAAAAGCTTACGAGGTAAAGTCATTCTGAGCCTGACAATAAATATTATTAATATTTTAGAGTCGTAACAGCCTTATTAAAGGTCCGAGAAGCCAAACCTGACCTGATTATGTCTGAAATGCGACTGATCTATCATCAAAATTTGTTACTGCCCACAATATTACATAAAACATAAAAAGTAAATAACTCAATCAACAGAAGGGCCATTTTACTTATCTCTAACTCTCTAAATAATCAAACCTCTTTCTCTCTCTTCCTTCCTATGTATATCCCATATAGTAGAGAGATCAGTCTTACGTATCTTTTTTTTCCACTTCGCTCTATCCTCGACATCGTCTTCGGAAATTTCGCACTCCCTCATGTCCTCTAGCACTACTCTCCAATCTTGTCTTGGGTCTTCCTTTGGTTCTTTGACTTTACTTTCTTTTCTGTATATTATAGCCTTGAGCTATCATTGTTTGAGGTTTTTCAACCTTCAAATCTGTAACAAGTTCTTCCAGCACAGACAGCAGTTTCAATGATGTTGTGGGTGGGAAAGACACAAACATAGTATTTTCATGCTACCTGCTGTTGTTTATTTTTAACCGACTTCAAAAATGGAGAAGGTTTTCAATTTAGGCAGGTAAAGGTCATTGAACTGGATTTTCACTGTCCGGCATGTAAGATGTGCTTAAAAGATACTAAGTAGGTACACTTAATAAAAAAGTCGAGTAAATTTCACCCCTAAAGGTGGAAAAATAAGGGATGAAATCAGTGTTCAGCAGTTAACTTTCGTTTGCACACTTATGATTTGTTTTGATTAGGATTTGTCACTAAAAATAGATGAAATAAGTAAATTTTGATTCGGTGCCAGCTGATGAGTTTGAATGTTTTCGTTTGCACTGACTCCAAAAGTAACTGATTAGGTTTACTTACATATGCGTTAATAATTTTTTTTTTTTGCTTTGCTTTTTAGTTTTTTGAAGTCAGTTTTATTTGTTTAATATTTTTTTTTTACAAAAACTAGTATGTGACCGCCGGTCACCTAACTGGTTTTTAGTTTTTATCACATTATTGAGGGCCACTTTCACCACTTGCTGATAAGTTCCGGATAACCTATCTGGCACTTGTTTTGATAGATAACCCATACAATTTTGTATGGGTTATCTGTCAAAGCAAATCCTTGTTTCCTAAAAAAATCGAATTAGTCCGTCAGTTGGATTAACAGAAAATATTTGACACGTATTTTTTCTTTTCACAATCAAACAAAAAATGATAAAGATATAGCCCGTTAAAGTTCCGCGTAACGTCACGCCTTGCGACACTTTTTAGCAACGCGACTCCCAAACTTTGATGCGCTTTATCTTCGTAATTTTTTGTTTGATTGAGAAAAGACAAAATATGTGTCCAATATTTGTGGATAATCTAACTTACGGATTAAATAGATTAATATTTTTTTGACCCAGGAAACTAGCCTATTAACTGTCAAAAAAGTGTCAAATAAGTTATCTGGAACTTATCAGCAAGTGGTGAAAGAGGCCCTGAATCATTTATGTAAGTAGACTTCTTGCCTATGCTGAGTTCTATCTTAGCACGTTTCCCGAATGAATGAATATTATTGATGCTGATTGTACCCACAGCACAAGTGATGTACAATCAACGTGAATATTTTATACGTAGTCGAAATACGGAAAAGGCAGGAAGCTCTCTCTGCCCTAAAAAATTGTAGTTTGCAGGTACTTGGAATCGTGAAAAACTAGTGTAGGTAATCAAAATGTATAAGAACTTTAAATTTGCAACTAGGCTATTAATTGGCTAGGCATTAACTCGTTAATTACATGGCACTGAAACAAACAAGTTAGGACTTAAGGCCCGTGTAGTCGCCAAATGTAAACTAGCATGTGGTTTCAAAAGCCTACTACTTAAGCCCGGCCGTTTGTCAGAAAAATATGCTGAGAATTGTCAAAACCTACGCAACATTCTGAGCATTTGTTTCTAGTACCTACTTATACTCCAAGAGATTATTTTTTTATTGAAATCACTAAAAAACAAGCAAAATAGATGCTAATTCTCTTTCTTCTTTTAAACCGCTTGACCGATTTAATTAATTTATACGTTGATTGATAGACCAACGTAATAGCTACAAACTAAGCATAGGATTTTTTATTCGAACAATGGCGTCCATGCGAAAAGTATTATTTTCCTCAATTTTCACAACCTAAAGCCGCAGCGACTGTCGTAACAGCTACATTTCATTGCGCGCTGTTATGAACCGTATTTTAATGAATTTTCGTGCTACATTCGTACTCATATTCGTCAAGTCGCTAATTTAGAAGCACTACTCGCCTTAAGGATGCGTTGACAAGAAAAGTAAATTACCGTTTAGCTTACTCAGAATAAAGAAATTTAAAGGTTGTTAAATATGTGGTCTATGATAAGGCTCAAAAGGGCTGTTTACGATCACCAATAGATTTGTAGAGTTTGCGATATACCTACACTTTAAAGTAAAGCAGTAACAAAGTGCCTGCCATAAATTTCAAAATAGAAACATTATTTTTACTTACGGGTCTCTGCCCTGCGAGGCCCCTTGCTATGAAAGTGACTCATCAAAAAGCAGGGCAGATTAATAGTAGGCCTGTTTTATGCTCATGATAAGGAGGGCGACTCTGCTCCCCTGGAGTTGTCTTGTACGAGTATGTACAGCTCCTTTCCTTTTTTAAGGAAGGTTTTAAGGTTTTAAGGTTAAATGTGTTTATTTTTTATATTTTTTACTTTGTATTTTAAAGGTACCAAGTAATATTTTATACTTTCCTTCTTTATTTCAATTATGAGTATCTATATAACTATGTATCTTACATAATAACGACATTGTTATATTGTTAAGAAAATCTATGATCATAACATGACAAATATTGACTTTAATATCGATGACGGATTTTTTATTTGTTAGTGTGATTCGGAACGTAGTTTAACTGACATTGACAGCAGTGACTGGCCTCTGGCCTGGCAGTGACAACTGACAGACAAATGTTGTCTGTGGCAGACGGCGGTAGGTTCTAGCACAGAATAAATAATATGTTGTAGTTCTTTTTGATTTTGTTTGTTGTTCAGTCAGTTTTATTTTGTTTGTTGTTTGCTGTTTGAACTTTTATCCAATCTACTCTGGCTGAATTGGGTGATTGATTGATTATTCTTTTCGACTGTATTTTGTTTGAATTAGGTATAATGTAGAATTAATTTGGTTTGCTTTAAGTCCTAACTTTAAATTTTGTGACTTTATTTTAGTGTTTACTTAGTTTTGTTGTGATTTGATAGTAATTTCAAGTTGTTAGGGTTGTTTATTTTATAGGACTTATGATGGCGTTTCCGCGAAAATATTTGATAAAAGATTTATTAAACAAACCGCCACCCGTCGAAGTTTGGCTACAAGGAACTATAGAACAAAACGTAGGAAAAGATATCTTGATTATTTCGGATACTTTTGGCAGGGCGAAAATAACAAAATGCGAAGCGGCTGACGGAGTTATCGACAAAAACTCCCTACAAAAAGGTAAACCTGTAATTTCTAAATTTTTATGAAAGCATGAATAGGTTATATCTAATATTAGTTCTTTTTGCGTAGTTTTAACTAAACTATTCAATGCCAACTATTCAATAATTTACTGCAGTGCCTACTTATTTCCATATTTACTATTTGCAGGCACTTATTGCTGTATCATAGGAACTGCCATCAAAACGAAAGGTCTGCCTGAAATTCAAGCAAGCAAATTCATTGACTTAAGTACAAAACCCCAAATGAAATGTTCCTGGGAAAATGAAGTAAGAGAGGCAGATTTAGTTCTACAGGGAAAAGTAGTGCCATCTGTATGAATTAAAGCAGTTTTTAATAAGAATAAGAATAAATCTTTATTTACCAAAAAGTACAATTACAACAAGCAATTACATTTAGGTACCTATGTCACTTGTTTGCATAGATAATTCGAAATTTTGCTTGGGAAAAATACAAAACCTCTAACACTAGGCTATGCCTGTCCTGTGAGAAGCCTTAACACGATTCACACTAGAGATTGGCGGCAATAAAAGAAAGCTGAAAACAATGGTGACTTAGAACTAATTTAGGTAGGTATTAAAGAAGGGATAAAACTAATTTTATTTAACTATAATATTCTTTTGAGGAGATCCTCAGAGTCCTGATAGGTGTAGTTTTGAAGTTTTTTTTCCAATAGTTACTTTAGCTTCACGGTAACTTAGAGTGTGAATGTTCCACAACCTATTTAATTTATTATAAACGAAAGGCTTAGTGTAGAAGCAATAAGGCTAGGCGAATGCATTTCTGACTTGAGGAGTAGGTAGCTTAAAACACGTTTTTTCCTCAAATTGAGATAGTCCGAGGATGATAACGCCTCTTTATGTGCCAATAAAAACAAATTAAAGAAATATTTCTTTAATTTGTTCGAAGGTTATATTAACCTTCGAACACTCAATACCCGGGCCTCTTCAAACAGGTAAATTGCAGGAAACAGAAAGGGTTTTTTGAGCATTGCTTTCAATACTGCACGTTCGGCTCGTGCCAGAATAATGAGATGAGAGGATGCGGCACCACCCCATGCCGTGATGCAATACGTCAAGACTGACTGACACAAAGCGACATATACAGATTTTAACAGAGCCAGTAGTGCTACGTCACAGAGACTTTATAATATAAATTAATTTTCTAATTCTTGCGGCCGTAGTCACGATATGTTCTTTAAAGGAGAGCCTCATAAGTGTGAAGATAGTGGAACCATGGGTAATTGATCTCCTGGTATATCTTAATAAGAAAAACAAAATATTGTAGAACAATTTATTTCAGATAGATGAATTTTACATTTTGTGAGTGGGTACTTAATCTTTATCCTTGAATAAGCACAGACAGCGTTATAATGAAGAGACCACACAAATAATGGAAAACATTAATAATAAAATTAAACCTGTAGTCAAGTATGTTTGCCACTTGACTTGAGTAAATACAAAATCTCTAGTAAAATCACCTTGTAGCAAACTTTTTATTAATATAACAATGTAATATAATACATATGAATAAAAATAACTTATCCTAGTGGAATTAACATTGATAAAATATTCATTGAAAATTGGTACCTAAGACCCTCTTGTGTTTGTAAATAATTATCCCTTTTATACATAACATACATATTGATTTAAGGCTTTTTATATACATTATCAATACTTTATAAATGCAATTAAAATTATTGCATTGCTATTATAAACATCGCACCTTATTTTACATAAAATATAGTATAAAGTGATAAAGTTTGAGTCTTATAGTTTGGCCTCAGTCTTGAGTAAGGGCTGCAGTTTCTGTGCGAGCATGATGTTGCCAGTGATCTTGAGTTTTCCCTTCATGAAGGCTACTTGCGGGCTGAGCGATCCAGACGCAAGCTCTACCAAGTCAGTGTCAGATACCGTCATGGTGGTGTCTGCTTTACCGCTTGGTGCACCTTCCTTGACTTCGCCTGATTTTAAGTCAAGAGCTGTGAAAAAGAAACAATGTATGAGAGAATTGCATTTAGTCTAGTTTGCAATTTGCACGCAAGAGCCAGTCATTTATGGCATGCAATAAAAAGTATCTATTTAGTGTGTGAGTACAGCATGCGATTGACAAGACGCGTATAAAATTAACAGCAGATTGTTTCATCCTCCCGTCGCTTACATCAAAAGGTGATTAGCACTTAGTCTTGCGCGCAGCTTAGGATTATCAGTATGTAATACAGACAAAGCTCTAGAAACTGAACCTACTTAATCATTAATCAAGTATTATTCTAAGGAGTCAGACTGTATGACTTCAGGCTGCTAGTGCTATCATATGTAACAGCTAAATTAAATGTTAACAGAAATTTGGTCAATCGGAGTGATCTATGGAGCAAAGACGTGGACACCACAGAGCTGCTACAAGCTGAAGTGGCAGTGGACTGATTATTATTTGCCCTAGAATTGATAACCGAAGGATTGACGTGTTCTTGAGTAGAGACCACGATTTGGCAAACGCAGCTTAGAGCGCCCTCCCACAAGGTGGAGCAATGATTTACACAAAGCTGCGATGGAAAAAAGGAAAAAATTAACAAGCATGGGGCTTAGTGATGTGCATTGGACGAGGCATATGTTCAGCATTGGACTAATTATGATAAGAAGTTAGGCATTGGATTGAACTGACAAGGGTTTGTCCGCATGGTATTTGGTTGGTCACTGTTACATTGAATTCTTTGGGATTCCACTGTTTGACAAAAAGTCTATCTTAATCTAGGACTAATCCAAACCGTCGAAGTGCCGTTTAAGCAAGATTGAATAACAATTATCAAAACTTTCACATTTAAAAATAAATATAACACATACTCCATTGCTTCACAGTCTTGCCATCCAGGGTGATGTTGTATAGGAACACCGCGTTGATGCTCTTGGCCTTTGCAGGGTTCTTGGCGACCTCCTCCGTGATTTTGGCGAAGAGAGCGTCACTCTTCAGGTCGGAGGCCGAAGCCGCTGATGGGCGGACTTTGCTGACGTTCTTGAGGTCGACGTAAGCGCCTGAGAAAATTATTACACAACTTGAAAAAAGATGATGATGAGAGGTGATGATAATATAATGAATGCAACATTACTTTTTTTTTCATTCTGTTCTTACATTCAGCAGTTTCGGATCGAGCGGCCTAACCTCGGAGGTCTGAGAGATACAAAATAACCGCTCCGCACAAATTGATCGAAAAGTAAGTTATTTTATTACTTTTGGTAGTGGAAGCGATTATTATAATATCAGATGGCAATCGCTTCAAATGTGATAAACAAACTTGCCGCATAGGTTCATGGTCAAGCGTATCGCGACTATCAATGTAACAAAGCGCTAGGAAGAAAATCGAGAGCGGCCTAACCTGTCGAAACCTGACTTAGAGGGACTTAGCTTTACAAGAAGAGATCACGTAGTAACTCTATAGTCCAGTCCAAACATTGTACAACAGCAGAAACAATAATAAAATAATAAGTAAATCTCACCTGCAATAACGACGTTTCCAGACTCCTTGACCTTGGTCTGGAAATGGACGCGTTTTCCCTCCAACCACATCTCTGTAGCGAGTGTTTGTCCCGGCATAACTGGCTTGGCGAAGCGGACTTTGATTGCCTTCACGTTGGCCGAGTCGTTATCGGCGTATCTAGAAACGAGAATGTACTTTGTAATACTTTATCGCAGGATTATGAACTTATAAATTAAAGTTCAATTTTGAATAACAAATTAACAATACGCCACTAGCATTGTATCAGTAAGTATGCATATCTCATGATAAGCTAACATTTTTATTAAACCAATAAACCTTTACGTTATAGCTGTCTCTTCTACAATGATAACAAAATGTGACCTTTTGATCGACTACATAACTTGAACATAACTTACCTTCATTGTCTGCCTGTCCCTTTCTGCAGATAATAGTGATTTACAAGAGATAATCTCCGGAACTAATTATGATAATCTAAAAATCTTTCATCGTAAAAGAGCTAAAGTATAATAATATCCACGACTGACATCACATTTACCATTAGTATATTAAAGAGTTTTTCTGAGAGCCTTTCTGTGATAAAGCGAAATCCATGCGATCGAAGCTGAAGGGTTATACTACAAACATAAAAAAAACACTTACTGGGCTAAAACGTGTCTCACTGAGAATCCAAGAGACGCGAGTCCGTGTAGGATTGGCTTCTCGTATCCACTTGCAACCGCTACACTGGGATCGATATGTAGAGGGTTGTAGTCTCCAGACAACCTACGACACACAAGAATACACTTATAATACGCTATGAACAAAGTCACGCAATCTTGACTGATTTCGTGAAAATAAAACACAATAGACATTAAAAATTCACGGGGCAAAGTGCAGTCACTACGCGGGACAATTATGTATGTACATATGAATTTTAACGACTGAAGTTTGTTAAGTAATCGGTATAACTTGGTACCTTTGTCAGCCGCTTACGATGGAGTGACTCAAAACACTAAAATCGTCATCAAAATAAGGAGGGGATTATACTGTTAGAGCGCTACTATTATCCTTGTAATTATGATTAATGAACGTATTTAATATTATCCAATCGTGGTTACAGATAATAATACTAGCCTTGTAAATATAATTTTAAATTTTGTCGGTGATTTTCTGCTTTGCATTTACATTCTAACTTACACGCAAAGTGACTGACGACCTAGTCAAGGTTGCAGGAAGTCGCTGACTGCAAATGGATGTGAGTCGCTCGCTGTGGCGTTTTATAGAAGAGGGAAGATGTCCCTGAAAACGATGACAATGTATTCTGCCAGGGGTGTCTTTTTAAATTGGTGATTCTGCCAATGTCGAGTGATTCTTAAGAGGCCGTCCTAGAAATCATCTTATTTCCGTACATTTTGTTCTCTGACTGTAAAGACGTGAATGATAATTGAAACAAAATAACACGTGATTTTAAAAGATTAGTTCTTATTCTTGCATGTGGCGCGAATGGATTTTTCATATCATTTCAAACAAAGGTAAATCACCAAAATAACTATCTTTGTTACAGAAAAATGACGTTCGAGTTACGTTTGAACATCGGTTTACAAGAGACTACAAGAAGCTAACAATTCGATTTTAACATTTAATTGATGGTCTATTTGCACATGGGTTGAATACTTTTTTTTTACTTTCTTACTAAATAAAGCAGAAAAAATCTGAAATAACATAAATTTTTTGAAATTTTCATTCAAATAACATTTTTTTTCTGTCGTCATGAACAACTATTATATTACATAAGATTTAAATACTACACAATAATCTTCAGGTATACTTTCAAAATATTATCAAAGTCAAAGTTAACTATAAAATCAAGCGCGCAAAACCCATCGTTTTTTAAACCTGGGTAGGACGTCCACTACCTAATAAATTATCAATATTATCTTTTATAGGATCAACATTGTTGACGCTTTATCCCGCATCATAGACGCACACAAGCATAGAACTGTATTTAAATTTTGCACTGAAATTAGGTGCACGGCCTCTTAACAAGAAATAACGGGTGTTTAGTTTTTATTGCTTTTCTTGGCTTCAGTGAAGGCTACTCTTCCCGTAGAAGCAGATTTCAAGACGCTATTGGGTCTAAAGCAATGTTGTCTTGAGACAAGTCAGTTGACATTCGATGCAGCGTTGAATCCAATGATATTTCAATAATTTCAAATTTTTATCACTTCACCAAACATTAGAACTAGAGCTGTAAAGGTGTCCGTCACGTTATAAATGTCTGACCAATATGACCGAGCAAATTGGACATTTTCTCAATGTGACCGGACATTTTGGACATTTATTGTCACAAACGTCACATTCAATTCTATTGACCAACTATAAAAAAAATACATTTGGTCACAAATAAGTGCATCATTAAGAGAGACAGGCTTTAGTAGGTAGTAATGATCTATAACGAAATGAAATTTATAAAATCTGCAAAACTGTTATTTATTTACCTAAGGTTAACCACTTATTTAAATTTATTTATATTTCATTTGCTAAATTGCACCTTACGTACAGACAACAGCTCGTCAACCTACTATAAGACTTACAAATTTTCACAATTGATATTGATCTCTACGTGTCGGACTTAGTTGAAAACCGGTTCAATGACCTATAACTTTTTGGGTATGTTAACCTGCCGTTGACTGTACATTGAGCTTGTTCGTTTATTAATTTACCTTTCTGCACGAACAAGCTAAAAAGGACACTTTTTAGCTAAAAAACCAAAAAACAAAAGTCTAAGTAAAAAGTCAAAAAACCTCGCGCGTAACGATACGACAGTATCGTTACGCGCGAGGTTTTTTGAGTTCAATCCAGATCCATTATATGTTTTATTGTAAGTATGTTTTTATTGTCAAATACTTAACATTTTGACTTACTTTAGTGGAATTCTTTTTGTTTTAAATTTATACTAAAAAAAGTGACCATCGTGACAATAAATGTCCAATGTGACCAATCATTTATCATAAATGACGGACACTTATAGCATATGACCGTCATTTTACAACTCTAATTAGAACGTAAACTACACCAAACTTGTACTCTGAAGCTCTTGAATTATTAAATAAAAACCATTAAAATAGATCGACTATGCTTTTCGTTCGACTACCCCTTACCGAATCGTCCAGGGGCGTCTTCCAGCAGGGTTTAGTCGAAAAATGTCGGATTCTAGAAATGTCAGACTTGTTTAAAACGCCAGATTCTATGATTGCCAAATTCTACAAGCGGCAGATTCTACAAATGCCTGATTCCGATAATACCAAAATCTATACATGCTAGATTCTATTATTGTCAGATTTTATAAGAATTGCAATTTGCAAATTGGTTTATGTGTGCATTCAATTTTCGTTTTACGGCAAATAATTTTGATTACGCACGTTCCTAGACATTATTCTTGTCTGGCAGTGGCTGGATGAAGAAAGCGGGAGATCGTGCTCTTTGGCGCTCCTTAGGGGAGGCTTACGTTAGAGGAGGAGGCTGCCGTTTGTAGAATTTGGTAATCATAGAATCTGGCGTTATAAACTCGTCTGACATTTCCAGAATCCGACATTTGTCGACAATACCTCCAGCAGACCCAGTCTCGTATAAAATTAAGCATCTACTCTTACCTGTAAAGAGCAGCTTGGTCTTCGGCAGTGCGTTGTTCGACCACTGCGTCCGGGGCCCGCTTGGGCGCGGGCTGCACGTCCACCGCGACGTTGCTCTTGCGCGGGCCCCCGAACCCGCCCTGCCCCACCACGAAGATGTGCTGCTGGGTGCGGGCCACTAGCTTACTCTTCTGGTAGATCTCGCCTAGGGACGGCATCCAAAGTGTGTGTTATAGAAATCAGAAACAACGACGGTACCACATCACCCAGACCCGAGAGAATATCAAAAAGTTATACAGGATGACTGAAACTTAACCCGCCGTAGCAAATTCGCTTTTAAAGGAGGCCATTTGCTAATAAATGGACCTTACTATCCATAACTTTACTTAACTTTTTTAAATATATTTATATGTTTTAAAGCTTACTCGCTTTATAATTTTTAAACCCTAGTTTGAGGGAAAATCCAACGTGTTTTGATCAATTACAAATATTTATGACTATCAACAGATTATAAAAAATACTAAAATAAATGAAACAAAAAAAACAATAATATATTAAAAAAATTACATATTATCTCCTAAACTATAAACATTTAGGGAAAGCAAGGTCCAATAACTAGCAAATGACCTCCTCTATATGCGAAATTCCTTTGGCGGGTTTACTTCCAGTCATACAGGATGACTGGAAGTAAACCCGCCAAAGGAATTTCGGAAAAATATTTCAGCTTTTTCTATGGGTCAAACATCGAAATCAAAAAAAAAACATTCCCCCATGCTAAGAAGCCAATGAGCTGACATCCAGTTTGTATGAAGCAGTAAATTTTTTTTAGGGTACGATGTTGGTCCTATAGACAAAGTTGTTGTATTTGAGCACCACAATCAGCCCCTAGCTAGGGGGTTGTTGATATTTTAAAAATAACCATGACTGTATAAGCTTACTTGTATTATTTACACAATCATGTAGCTCTAAACTATTTATCTTTAAGAAGAAACTAGTTAACATTCTGCTGCGAAGATGCACCCAAAAAGGTGTTTAAAACCCCGATGATAGAGACGCGAAGTGAGCCCGTTGATATTGACAATAACATATATTAATACTTGTGAGTGAGAAAAGTTTTTAAGCGTACAGTCACGAGCAATGAAATGTATACACTTCGTAACTTATTCAGTTGTTATATGATTTAAAGTCCAATTAACATATATGTATATTTATGCTCGTGACTGTACCTCCGTCATCCCAACTATGCCAATAGCGATGTTGGCTTAGTAACAATCTAAAGCCTAATAAACTTGCCAAGAGATATGATATAATAGGTATGTCGGTCTGTAGGTACAATGTGCAGATAAACGACACGACGAACTACAAAAGATATAATTTTATATCGTTACTAAAATTCTTGCTTGCAATAAAATATGTGTTGATATCATAGATTAGAACTGATAAAGTTCATGTTTACGTGTCTTACTTCGCATTCGTTCTGTTGACTGTGAGCGACATAGGGGGGTTTGTTTGTTTGGTTTAACTAGACAAACTTACTACAGGTTTCCATTCTCATGCATTACAACTGGACTAATAGTAATTGTTACCCTGGGGACAACAGTTAAATCACTAAAAAAAACTTTCTACCATAAAAGTTACATTCGTGTTAAGAACAACACATAGATGAATGTATCTGAAATTCTATAATTTGTCTACAAGCACTGGATTGTTGTTGGTTTTAGAGCTGCAAAAGTCACATTCTCTTGTTAAAATACAAAATTCACAAACAAAATCTTATTAAAAGTTATGTTTCCAATACAAAGCGTACCAGCTGACTGGTAATTTTATAGGGAAGTGAGTGAGGTGAACCTACAAGTGAAGCTATTAGAAGCGTGTTAATAATGAGTGATACTCACTGTTAACAATGGCTACAGCGCTAGAGCCCTTATCTAGCATGTCGGCTACGTAGCTTCTGATCTGGAAAGTGCCTTCGGTTCCGGGGAAGTCATCCACGTACTCGATGTATTGTTCGCCGTGAAGGATCTACAACAAATATGTATGTTCTAGATAAAAAGGGGCTATAAAACAACTGTTTATTTTAATGTGTGCATTATCCATAATGTTTGTGTGACAATCAAGTATTCAACAAACTAAAACGGGAATTAACGCGATCATGCTAGACATTTTACCTTTAATTTTAGAAAAATAAAAGGTAAATAACTTAGCATGATTGCATTAAATCCCGTTTTAGTTAGTCTTATTCATGCAACGCAAAAGTTCAAAAGTAAGTATTCAACAAAAACTCAAATCAGGTTTGGTCCCTCAATCAGAAAATATAAAATACTATATAATGTAAAAGATATCAGCCCCAGCGCTGCCACTAAGGATGGTGCCTACAAGGCTGGCAGCTTTGCCTCTCTGGATAACGATGCTTATCCTTTGTCCGAGGTAGGTGCCAGCCTCTGGATCACCAGTGGCATGGATTTGCATTAATGAAATCAAGGTAGAAATATTAAACTCACAAGAGAAGGTTTCGGACAACATAGAGTGGAATATGGAGAAAAGAAGGTTTCGGACAGCATAGAGTGGAATATGGAGAAAAGGAGCAAGCCAAAAATATTGTCCCTGACATAGCCCAACGGATTAGCAAGCTGAAGTGGCAGAGGGCGGGGAACATAAACGTATAGCTGAATGATGATGGGGCAGAAAGGTTCTACAATGGAGACCACGAACCGGCAAGCGCAGCGTAAGACGTCCACCCACAAGGTGGAGAGACGACCTGGCAAAGGTCGCACGATGCCGCTGGATGCAGACTTTTATACGCCCGTTGCGAGATTCTATATCTACGTCCATGCTTGACACAAAATAACGTATGGTCTGGTCATTTCTGCACCTCTAGTCTGCGCTCTGCACCTAGGCACCACACCACTGGCACAGCTCTAGTTACAGCACTGTATGGAAGGGTGTTTATATGTAATCTACTTTCGTGAAACTCTAGACACAAGAGTTAGTTTTTTACGGTCTGTCATTTTGTGGAACAATATCTTAATCATCATAATCAGCGCAAGTTAGTCCATAGGATATAGGCCTCTCCCTATCTTTGCGTGTATCATCGCTCCACTGTGTCGGAGGGCGGTCTACGCTGTACTTGCCAAGTCGCGGTCTCCGCTCAAGAACAATTCCACCCCATACGTTATCGGATCGGTATACGACAAATGTGACCAGTCCACTGCTACTTCAGTTTGCTTATTCCGAGCTATATCGATTACTAGTTAATACCAACTGGAAACTGGATTAAACATCATCATCATGTCGGCCTATTGCAGTCCACTGCTGGACGATAGCCAAAGAGCGCCAAAGAGCACGCTCTCTCGCTTTTTTCATCCAGCCACTGCCAGCCATCTTCCTAAGGTCGTCGGTTCATAAAACATATTTCTTTGTTATTTTAAAGCACTTACGTTGGTGAAATCGGCGTGTTTCCCAGCGGGCATAGCGGCGGGAACCAGCGGTGCTTCCATGCACATACCCGCCAGGATGAAGTAGCTGGGCAAAGCCGAGAAGTTCTCGTGGCTCTCGTATAAGAACTTCAGATCTGACGAGTTCTTGACGGAAGCACCGACTGCGTACAAACATTAATGAATACAATGACAACACCAATATCCCTATTGGTGTTGTCTGACGACTGGGTAAAGAAAATTTAATTCTATCCTAGTTCATTATTTTTTCTTTTGTCAATCAACCAAAAAATATAAAGATAAAGCACATCAAAGTTCGGGAGTGACTCACTTCTGAGTAAATATTCAAATTAATATATCTATCTATCTGATTAGACGAAGAAAAAGTTAGTCGTCATCCCTATTGTCATATGTAGTTTGATGTTAGGGATTAACGTCATTATGTTACGAGGTACGCGGTCAGCATCAAAAGTAATGGTTTCAGAACTTTATTTCTCAAAAGAATTACAGTTACCCAATTCACTTCCTGAGAAATTACATTTATATAAATAACACATAAACACAATGAGTAGGCGAACAAAAAGTAGGCGACCATATTCAGATTATCAACCTTAATAAAAATAAATCGATCATTGTCATGTTGAGCGGTTTAGGTATAATATGGTGTATAGTGATTTTGAAAATCTGAATGTGGTCATCAACTTTTGAGGATGACCATACCAAACAGTAAATTTTAGCCATAGGCGACTTCTATACTTTTGTATGATTAACCACTGTCACTGAGCATGAAAACAAAAAGTCATCAAAAACATAACTTGTAAAAAAAACAAGTCTCGCAACTCAGTTCTTCTACAATAAAAAGTTGTGAGATCCATGTAATACCAACTCGGTTAATTTATTCAGTAACTACTTAAGGGGCCTTCTGTCTTAAGTTATTACGTAATCAGCTAACCTAACAAAATCTTATAGTGACCATAGCAATATTAAAAATCTTTTATGTTTTAAATTAATTGATTGACTTAGCCATCGCATGAAAACACTATAATATGTATCTTACTAGTAATACAAATTATATTACATAAGATTGTTTAGTACAAATAGACTTATCTTTGTTCCATAAAAAGTTGCTATCGACTCGACTAAAATGTAAAATATATCTGTGCGACACAGATTAGCTTCGTTTTATCATTAACAATGTTCTGTGTAATGTTATTGGCGCAAAGCGCAAGACTTGGACCTTGTATGCTTGTCCTCAAATATTTTATTTTTACATGACGTTAGATTACTGCGATTGGTAACACGATGCATCCATCTTGTTTTGTGAAATCGTACAGGATATATGCAAGTTATAAGAGTCGTAAAACTATCGTACGTAGGTAATGCTATTTTTATTAGCGAAACATAAGCACCTTTTAATGTTTAATGTTACTATTTTATACCATGTTTTGTGCAAACAAACGATTTATTTATTTTTAATAAGAAATTAATTACTTATATCATTATTTTATTTCTTGTTAAGCTTGTCAATATACTCTCCGATTTTACACCTCAAATTTTATACTAGAGTAAATGTATACAAAACTAGCTTAACCGAGAGACGTTGTCTTGTCCAACTCCGACCGTAGTAAGTGGGAAAAATGATGTTCAGTTTTCTCCAATTTGAAAAAGTCCCGGGAAGTTTTTTTTTAATATATAAACACCTTAATGTCCTGACAATTGCACAACAAAAAAGTGGCAAAACTGTCCAGCTTTTCTCAAGAATTTCATTACATGTGGTAACTTATTACAAGCTTGTGTGGTTTAAATACTTAAACAAGGTGTAATTTAAATAATGCAAAATCTGTTGGAAGTTGATTCTGGTACTCAAAAAGAACAACTTTTTTATGAGACAAACATTGAAATCTCAAAAAAAAATAACACCTCGATATAAACTGATGTCAGCTGGTCGTGGTTTAATATGGGGCAGAGTTTTTTTTTTGGTCCCATAGGAAGAAGGAGTTGTATTTAAGCAGTAAAATAACCCCAAAAAGGTTATGCGTTATATCAATTCTACATTGTATAGATTCTCACCCCCGAGAGCGTACAACGCCAGATCCTTTGAGTCATAGCTGTATTCAGTTCTGTAGACATTCTTGTCGCCATCCAACTTAGCGCGGTCTTCGAATTCCTATAAAAATAACATTTTAATATTGTATTGGAACATAAACTTATTAGGAAATAGTGTACAGTGCCTACAGTCCGGCTCTGGTAGATTAGGTCTTTTTAAGCCTTCGCCACATTACGCGTAAATTTTGTCGCCGATGTTCCGCGACCGATGTTCAATATAAAACGCGACAGTAATTTCGCGTAGTGTGCTTAGTGACGGTAAATTAATTTGCAATAAAATGTATCGGCAGAAAGTCCGCGACGGAATTGCTGCGCAATGTGGCGCACTGGGCCGATAATGTTGCACGATGTTGAGAATTGCGTCGTGCGGTCAATTTGAGATTGACTTAAATATATGAGAGCGTTCATGAAGTAGCGTTAGATAAATTGAACAAAATAAGTAATTCGTTTATTGAATACGAGGAAAGTAGATTCTAGAAAAGATCTTTGCTTGCAGGGGGTCCCTGCGCACGGAGGAATATCGACATGTATAAAAAACATTACCTGCAACTTTTGCACCAAATCGATAGTGACATCAGCGATTTTTTCCAAGTGTAATGCATTTTTCATGTCCACTACTTGGGGCCAAAATTGTTTGACGGATTCAATTGTGACGACATCGGAAGGCTTTTTCCTGCAAAAGAATTGACATACCTACTTAATATGAAAAGCAAACAGTGATGGTAGTTAGGTACGTATCTAATATCTCATCGTGTTATCATTGTTATCTTCATTTGAAAGACTTATAACTTATCATCAAAAAACCAAGTTTTGAGTTTGTATTTCGATAATAAGATAAATAAAATACCTACAACAGCGTGGCACCTCTTACTACTACAAAGCATATTTTTGGTGACGCGAGTGCCTCGTAATGCCATCGCCACCTCATGACGCGTTTCCAGGCGCGTGTCAAAATGAAAACGCGCCAGGAATATTATTCCTTCATTTGGATTAACCAATAAGCCAATTGGCTTGTTACATGACTGGTGGTCGGTGACTGAAACCGCTTGACACTAGACTAGTTACACTAGTAGCTGACTGAAAACGGGCACGTCGAATACGGTCAATCCGAATAACATTTATACTAATCGGTGACGGAATACAGGTTGCAACCTAATAAGGCCTAACCGATTGATGTAAACGCGTCATGATGACAGATAGTCAAATAAATAATAAATAAATATTGGACAACATTGCATACATTCAAAAGTCAAAGCAATATACCGGCCATCGGCGACTGTCAACTTCTTTCCTTTTGCGAAAAAATTGAAAACTTTAAACTGGTCCGTAACATATCAATACTTCGAGTTTATTTAATAAAACAACGATGTAACAATAGATCTTTGTTATCTGATCGTTAATAAATATCCATTTTCTAAAAGCAATTTCATGTTTTTAATGAATTTGCAAACTACGATTCGAAGGCCGCCAGAGACGGTGCACTTAACCTTGTCCCATAAAGCATGCGTAAACGAGACACAATAAAATTCTATTATTATGCGGTCTCATGAGACCGCTTGGGTGTTGACAGGTTGCGCGACGATCGCTGCTTACTGTTAGGTAGCTCGCCTGGCATACATAAAATACTCACTTTAGGGGAGTTCCGACGGATCGTACGTAGTGCAGCTTGTTGGCGTAGCCCAGAGTGGAATCGATCACGTTGCCATTACCTTCGAATGACTCGTGAACCATGTAGGCCTGTAACAAACGTATTTAAAACTGTGTATTCTAAAACATATTACCGCTATCAAGCGGTATAGCTTGTAGATTAAACAAACTGTTAATACTTTCTTTGAATGATTAGATCAGTCAAAAATGATTTGGTAAAACGTTATACGCTCGTTTAAATCAGCAGACTGTTAGAATAAAAAGGATTTTGTATTAAATGAATAATTGCAATAGTAGGTTATTATTTTTGTGTTTATCTTATTTTAAAATGAATAATTTCGTTACAAAGGATTGTTGTCAAGATTGTTTTTCTACTTTTTTTTAGGCTAATCCGCATTTCCACGTTCACCAAGTCAAGATTGTTCAGAAAGAGAAGTGGACTTTAGTCCGACGATGGGAGCTGAAAAATACAATGTTTGAGTAGAGGAATCCACGAATCGTCGTATGAAGATATGAAACCTGCCCGATCCGCTATAGTTCGAGAAGGTATTTTCGATGTAAGTTCGTTTTTAATTCAAATGTCGAAAGTACGTTTGCACATGAATAATTAATTATTACAATGACATTCAATATTATGTACGTATAAATTATGCATTTTTCGTACCAAAAAAACGTTAAACAAATACTACTTAATATGTACTATACATTTTACATCCGTATCAAATAGTTGTATTCATTTAGGGTCAATATTTCATTTTCTAGATCCTTCAATTCAGAGGGTCTACGAAATATGATTTCAATACGTATATCGGCTTTATCCACCTTTAAACATACGAGCATCTGCGTGAGTGAGAGGGATATAGCCGAAATATACTGTCGATATCGTTTAAGGAGATAATACTAAGAAGCCGAAACTTGGTTACCTTTGTGGGCTGGATTATGTACCTATACAAAATATTAAGCCATTTTAAAAAATCATTTGAATCATAGAGTTTTGTGCTTGTGTTGTTGTGCGTGTACTTCGTGTACAACTTACATAATCATATCATATCACCAATTTGCTGATAAAAAGCAATAACATGAAGCGCTTTTATACTATAGATAAACTTGGCTACTCTATGGATTATGATAATAAATTTGGAAGAATTATTTTTTGAAAAATAATTACCAATTACGTAAATTTATTTTTTATATTGATTTTAAATTATAATTTCATTATATTATACATCCATAATATGGTATAAATATAGGATTTCAATATTTTTAGTAATTGATAGATAATGTCTATTGATTGTTTGATTGTCGCCTTGCGCTCAGAAAAAAGTATTCAAGAATTTCCTTTCCTATCCCTGACGTGATTTACCGGATTACCCAGACCTCGGTAGACTCAAACCCAAAGATGTTCCGTAAGCGATTTAAAAAAAACATGATCAATACGCCCGCTGCGTCACTATATCACGGTGTTATAAAACCGATGATAACAATTCGGCGATGACAATCGCGGTTATATAACAGATCGAGATATCAAAGGCAAACATACAATTTAAAACATCATTGTGTTACACAATTTTTGTATAAAGCCTCGTATTTACTAGAAAATAAATGTCCAACCGTCCAATCTGGAAGTCACTGGGAGAGGCCTATGTTCAGCAGTGGACGTTCTATGGCTGAAATGATGATGATGATGATGATGATGAAATGTCCGGCAGCACGAGTCGCTAGCGGTCGGGTGTAGTTGCGCGACGTTGTTCGGACAACGTGAGGTCTGCGTCAGTAGACATTTTGTGATACCGCCCGATATTACAAGACATCTCTAGCAACACGTATTGCAAGACATTTGTCCCTTAGCTAGTAATTGCAAGACTTGATGTACGTTTTATCAATCCTACGTCACATTTATTGATTGATTGCATCTTTTAAACAACATATACTGAATAGCAGACATACTCAGATGCTATGTTATGCTATGTGTGATGCTATGATATGCTGCGTAGAGACGGCAGACGTTAAGAATAAATGCCCCAGTTTGACGGCGGGACAAAGGGTGCTTAGAATCCCCGGAGGCTGAGACATCCTTCATTCGTTGGAAATAAGGGTACTTTCAAAGGAATCGTATGATCCGCAGTGCTTTAAAGTGAGTGTTCAATTTTCGGACGGAACAATAAAACGATGTTCCAACGCCTCTCGTGTGTCCGCTGCGAAGAACCTCAGGACCGAGGAAGATTCGAATCATACGCATTGCTCTTCTGCCAGCCTTAAATGCAATATGTACTTTCAACTTTGTAGCGATACTTCTGACAAGTGCGTAAGCACAGATTTGCATAGTAAATAATAGTCATTCTGGCATGTAACACAAATTTGCGTAAACGCGCTTGACAATTTGTAAAAGAAATAATAAAATAAGCAATAAACCTTTTTTTTTATTTGGTTAAAAACTTACCACAACAGGCGCGATGAGTTCAGGCTTCATCGCCTGGAACATTTCGGGGGGGAGGATGTCCTCGGTGAGACGGGACGCAGCTGTCGGGACGATCGTGTTCACTTTGATGTTGTATTTGTCTCCCTCCAAAGCTAGGGTGTTCGCAAAACCCACCAGACCCATCTTTGCAGCGCTATAGAGGAACAAGGGAACATTAATTAATATCTTGTCAGCAGCCTATTAGCTAGAGAAGAGACCTTAATAAATCATCATACACACGGTTTGATAAATCTATGACTTTGGAAGGAACGAACTCTTGTCGGTAATTTATTTATATTTTTGTATATGATCTTCTTTTAGTTTTAACTTTATACACTTAATCCATCGATATTGTTCCAAACCCTTTAATTATTTCGTTTGTCTAACCGTAAAAAGTAAGCGTCATTGCCTATGCCAGTTGCCAGAACTACCACCTTCCTTGTTTGATGAAAGAGTTTGGCCGTCTAGCTAGTTCTTTATGTGTCAACCATATATAGCCCACTGCGACATCTTTTTCTGGCTTGGTGGACAAAGATTTTGAACGATTGAGAAAATGACATGACAATGTTAAAAAATTATGTTTTATCTGTTGCTATTTAACTGCATTAGGGCTCTCATGACTTGGGTCATATTTTATGTCCGGCTATAAATAAATGACATAAAAAAACCTTCTTTGTAATTTCTTACATTGGTGCAGATAAAGCGACTGCAATTAACGATCGTTGAACGCTTACCTTTGTAGCAAAATGTGTTTAAGATGTTTGTGTTTGACCAAACTCGAAAGTAACTGTACCATCATCAATGCTTTACGAACAAATTTATTAACCAGACACTTTAAACACTGCTTTTCCTATATTGTTTTATGTTTGCATGTTTTCTGCCTTCTTTGTAATCTTTTTTATCTATCCTTTAACTGTACTTTATCCGTGATAAGTACTTATTTTTTATTGGTACACTTTCGCGAAGCCGCTTGCGCGAAAAGACATTTGAGCGAATGGACATTAGTGCGAAGTGTGCGCAAAAGAATGTGCGCCAAAACTATTTGTAATTTCCTAGTCCGTCAGCCGTCAAACTTTTCCCCCGAGCACCGCGTAGAGGGTAGTGGATTAACGATCAGCATTTTTTGTTTTTTTTTTGTCTTTTGTATATTTTTTTATTTTTAGTTTGTTTATAATATTTTTGTTATTATTTTTTATCATGCCTATACTTAGGCTAGCTATGTGTAGTTGATCCATAATGATCCATCTGATAGAATCTGTTAACTTTTTAGTTTAGTCAAGCTTTGATAACGACGTAGTACCTCTAGGAATTTCCATATTACATGGGCGATGAACCGATAAAAGTAAACCATTTAACCAGAAACTATCGTTCGCGCAAATGTCTTTCGCGCATATGGCGTTCGCGCATATATACCTTAAGCGCAAGCGTCATTTCGCCAATAGTCAATTTACGCTAATGTCTTTTCGCGCAAGTGTTTATATACGCGCATATGGCTTTTCGCGCAAGTGACTTCGCGCAAGTGTCTATAGGGCAAATGTCTTTCGCGCAAGTGTCCTGATACGGCACTTATTTACGTAGCTTAGGTAATAAACATGTAAGTAACAAATATCTATCTAATGATATCTATTTCTAATTATCGCTGTACTGAACTTTGCCCTTGTTGGAAGAAGCTAGTTTCCATTGTTGTATTTTTTTTTCTATAGATGTTTGGTTACAAATGAACGAGTAATTTAAAATTCAAATTAGTGCCAAGATACATTTTGTCTTACCCTGCAGCACAAGTTATTTGTATGTTTATTATTAAGTTAAGTAAGTAATTCAGAATCTGGCTACTAAAGTTGAGATTGATCTTAGACCAGGATTTTGATAAATTATGTATTCATCTTACTAATATTATAATACTGAAAGTTTGTATATTTTAACTCAATCACGCTTTACCGGCAGAATGAAATCAAATGAAATTTGGCACACATAAATATCGATCTAGCTTAACCATTTTTGTGAAATCGAAATAATTACTTATGTAACTCCAGATTGGAAAAAAAAGCACATACTTATATTCAACCTTAATTTTCTTGAGCCTTACAAAACGTTAAATGTACCCTTTTCCATTATGATGGCAGATTTTTATCCAGTTATTGTGTTCCCTAACCTAACCTAACCTAAACACATTCTGTTTACTCATTCCTCTTTAGCTTTTTTTGGGAAATCTACGCAAAAGAGCAGTTGTCAATAGATCAAATAAATTTATGTATCTAGGATTTTCAAAATAAATCTAGTAAAAATATGTTTAGTTCCGCAAAAAGTTGGACATGTTGTTGAGGTTGTTATTTCATAGGTAAACAAGTTAAAACATACCTCATTTGACTACAACTTAGAAAGTAACATGGTTTCCAACTTTTATATATGTTCATATGTTTAATCTATGCCTCACCTGTAGTTGGTCTGACCAAAGTTGCCATAGATACCAGCATTGCTGGCGGTCATGATAATGCGTCCGTATTTCTGTTTTCTGAAGTAGTCCCATGCCGCGTGTGTGGTCTTGTACGCTCCTTTCAAGTGTACAGCGTGGATAAGGTCCCAATCCTGATAAACATAAAAATTATTTAGTACTTACTAATATAGATGCTTACTGAACGGGAGTGGCAGCGGATTGAGCTCAGTGGAGACAGATAGAGGAGGCATATGCCAAAACGCAAACATAACAAAGGACAGAACATAGAAGTTAAGAATAACGTACCAATTTTTTTTAAAACTTATTATTATTACTTCTGTAGGGCTTATCACAATCACACAGAGTGTAAATTCATAGAGAAAAGTTTGGAGATTCTTCAATTCTAGAGCTCGTAGAGCTACATAAAATACTGAGTTGAGCTTCCTAGCTTGATATTTCAATAATTAATTATTTAACAAACAATAATGATACACAGCATTTTCTACAGATTATGGAAACTGTATTACAATATGATGTTAATGTTGTAATCTACAGTTTTATTACCTGTTCTGGCATTTTAAGGAAACTCTTATCACGGAGGATACCAGCATTGTTGATAAGGATATCAATTCGGCCGAAATTATCAACTGCCGTTTTGATGATCTTGTCTCCTTCCACAACTGAGTTGTAGTCGGCAACAGCCACTCCACCTAAGAAAACAATATGAGTAATTGAATAAAGAAAAATGTTAACTATATTTAAATATAAATCTATACGACCCGGACCACAAAACCAGCGGTTGCGGGTTCGAATCCCGCAAGGGGCAAATGTTTGTGTGATGAGCACAAACATTTGTATCTAAGTAATGGATGTTTATAAATGTATTTAAGTATGTTTATCCGTTATCTAGTCGCCATAGTACAAGCTTTGCTTAGTTTTTGGTGTGATTGTGAAAACAATTTATTTATTATTTATTTATTTACACCAATTTGATATGAAAACCTGATTTGACTTGAATACAGTTCCTGGGGTAGATCCCCGTACTGTGTCAATTCAGAATTCTTTTTTTTCTAACTGAAACCCAACTAAGCAAAAATTCATTTTCAAGTATCTTGCTACACCAGAATGTTAATTCCTTACTGATAGAGCCAATAATAAGTGATGTGTTGCATATTTATAAAAAGTTAATTCATGTGGTATACAAACTGTCATTCAATTTAATGAGTTCATTAATATTATTCAGCTTAATTACTTTACCACAGACAGAAGCACAAAATGCAAAGCCATTGTTATAAAACATCGATTGATATCATGTCATTTGGGACCTTCCATAATAATGTTATCAGTTTTGGCCAATGTTCAGCAAATTTATAAACAAGCTTTTTAGATAGTATTGACACACTCAAACCAAACAAGTATTGAAAGGCTGTGATAAATTGTATCCCCTTAGTAAAATTGGACTGACACCACCAAACAATCAATTGACATACTTTTATGAGCTACCAAAACACAATTCTAATAAACTAAGTATTTATTGATATCAAATTTTAAAGCAATAAAAATAAAATTCAACAATTAACTAATAATTAGTGAGTTAATTTAAAAAAAATGGTGTATGGAATTTGTTGCATACTGACACATCTTATTATATAAAAATGAATCTCTATTTCCCTTGGTCATCGCATCACGCATGAACGGATGGAGCAATTTTGCTAATTCTTTTTTTGTTGTGTTATTTATTGTCAGAAGGTTCTTTTGAAAGAAAAAAAAAATTTTGTTGCAAATTTCTTTAAAGGAAAGAACACACGAAGGAACACAGGTCAACAGCTAGTTTGTAATAATTTAGGTACAGACAACAGCACGTCAACCTACCCCAAAACATAAAATTTTATCAATTGATATTTATTTATATAAGGTCTAACAAAATCAACTACATTCCTTTTAATGGGGGTATCTGTACATCGAGCTGAGCAGGCTCACCAAATTTGAGCCAAAAATTCAGGCTAGATTATAACAATCTCATTCTGTAACTACGAAAATCTACACCCTTTACAGCTGTTTACTACTACATTGACACACTACGCACGCACACAAGCAAACGTGACCCACACATGCACACACTCAAGAGAACAGCGCGGTGCGGCGACGGCGACTCAGAAATACCAACATGAAAGAATTACCCTGATTTTAGGGTAAAATAAAGTTTGTGGGTTTTCTTTTATAAGGATTTTTTTCACTACGGATTGGAGTAGAATTATGTGTTTCGCAATTAGAGAATTAGGAATTAGGGGTTTTAATTGGTTGTTGATTTTTGCGGTCACGTAACCGAACCGACGTCAAGAGAATCAAATGTTGGCGGTACTTCATAATCGATCAAGATACTACGAACAGCTGACCGCAGAGTGCGTTGATCGCGAACTGACCGGAGAGTGTGACTGTGTTGTTGTGACCTAATTTACGTAACAAAACTTCAACGACTCACCAGTTTTCGTAGTAACCAAAGCCGTATTCACATATCATTTTGAAAAAACGAAGATACCGCGGAGACAACGACAATTTTGATCAATGCACTTGTCTATTTAGCTTCAATAAAAATGGCTGTACGACGTTACGTCTAACCGTTCCCAAGTCCCAACTTCCCATCACGGCTGTAAACTCGTCGTGTAATGTGCTATTAAATTAAATTAAATTTTACAAACAAAACTACAATCGAGTTGTTTAAACTGAAAATAACAAGGTCATTAAAGTCTAATTTCTCGCCTTCTTTAATTCTAATTTATTTTTTAATTAATTTTGAGGGTAAAATTATTTTGGAGTTAGCAAGACCAAGTTTCAAAGGTGGCCCCGACAAAAGTACCCCGCCGTGTTTGTCGGTATCTTGGATAGGGTGACAAGCATTTTGTTTAGCTAAGATAAAATCGTAGGTATTCGTAAGGAAATGAAAGATTTTGCTATTTTAGGAACTGAAATACATTTTACTTATTATTTGAGTTTCAACATTTGAGATATTATTATTGTTTATAAGGAAAATTGTTGGAATAAAAAGGTTTTGCTATTTTGTAATTAATTCTTGACTAGTCGTCTAGATAATGAAATCGACACCATAAAAGTTGATATTAACTTGACAAACCACGGGACAAACTCATTTCAAAAAATGCTTCAAAACTTACCTAGAATTTAACTCTTAACCGGTCGCAATATTACAATAAGAAAAGTATTAAAATGTGTTATTTCGTTCAATTAAACACGATTATAATTGTTTTGCTTAAAATAATTAAATAAAAAATGTTATGGATTGTTTTAATAAACCTACTCAAACATTCGTGTAAAATCGTAATCCTAGTCCTAGATATTTATTTAACGTGGAAGCCCTACCGTACTCGCAAACTGCTGACTATGCCGCTCGAGCCGAAAGGCCGGTGTCGGGCACGTGTCGGGGTCAATCAAAGTGTGCATGCGGATAGATAGGGATGTGCCACATTTGATCTGATTTCTAGGCTCATAGTTTTTTACGAGATCGGATCATTCATTCATTACATTACTAATTAAGATTTTATTTGATTTTAACTAAGTTATTGAGACGATAACAATGTTTTATGAGTTTCGAAAAATAGTCTTATTAGCGCATATTTCATATTAAGTAAGTAATACATGTTATTAGTGTTTTGATTTCTCTCGCAGTTGTTTCCTTTTTGCTACTTACAGTAACTCAAGTAAGTAGTTATGTGAATAAGCATTTTAAAAATACATTTTGGTAATTTTGCGACTGTCAGTTAAGAAATAACTGCCAGATAAAGTACGATATGTCCGAGTTTAAATGCTATGGCCTAGTTAGTTCGTTAAAAATAATTCTTAGTGACTTTTTAAATTCAGTCGTTGTATGTTTTATCAGTCTTTGTCTGTCTTAAATTGACACTTTAGAACATTTATTACCGGTTTGGACAAAATATTTTTACTCTAAAAACAAGAGTTACACTTAACTAGATTGGCGAGTTGAAAGCTAAGGTACAAAAAAAACTTGTGTCGCACTCACGATTTCGTTTAAGTAGTAGGTTACCTCGCCATAATACTTAATTAAATGCGAGGTGTCAGTTCCCAATTCACGATCAATTATCCGGTATGTTTTAGTTTTTAGTATCCTTTAAATTATGATCCCATCATAGGCGTCCATTATACGCTCATGCCCTGGTCAGTCAATTCCATCAATCATGAATTATGTTTGATTGTTGGTGACTGTCGGAATTAAATCGACATTAGACAGTCATTCCGACTGATCGTCAGTCACACGCAAAATTTCACAAAGAGTACACGTGTTCACGCAAGATAATTATGGATATTCATAAAAAAAGGCCAGGCGCGTGAAAAATTCGTTCATTCCTCGTCAGTCTTGAACCTCGGGAATATAGTAACACGGCTGATTGATGGTTGCATGACACAAAAATCAAAATATCCAGATAATTGTCAATCAATTTCATGCAACCATCAGTCACAGCATTACACGGCAGGTTATTTATCAGTCACAGCCATGACTGTGGTAAAACTGACAGCAAAACCTACCGTGTAATGGACGCCTTAGGCGCATCCCTAGCTTGAGCCTTTTCGGCTTTTGCAGGACGACCGCCCGGGCGCCCGCCCCGCGCAGTCTCTAATTCGCTTCCGTGCGGCGTGCGTGTGCGACGCCGCAACGGTGTCAGTCCAGGGTTATGTGCTACCAGGATCGCAACTTTAATTTGTGCTAAAGCAGCGCGCCTTTACGCTGATATTAAGGGCGTTTTCGTGAGCGGTTCAAGGACTGGAGTGCGATTGTTAATGCCCGTCGGGGACCAGGGAATGCCACGCCAGCCTGTTCAATAAGAAGACAGTGTGATGCAGACTTTTGATCGGCAACCCAATCGCAAGCGCGACTGATGCAGCGTTCGTCTTCGCCAAGAGCTCATGGGCGCAGGCGTCATTATTGCGAATTCTGCGGCGAGACGCAAGACAAGGGGCAGGCGCCTGTATCATTTTTCACTAGTTCAAGAGCTGAAGCCGCATGACTTCACACTACGAGTCCAGTTTTGCAGAAGTCGCAGAAGCTGCAACATTCTCTGGACGGACGAGAGAAGCTTCACCAGTGGTTGGATGTTTAACCTCTACGCCGCGGCGCCTACTATTGGGCTGAACCGAACCCCCACCTAGTTCGGCCCGATCATTTTCAGACTAGATGTAGCAGTAGCCTGAACATTTGGGCTTCCATGTGTGGGGCTAAGTGTAGGACTTAGTGTATTGTGAAAGTGATTAGGTATAACATTGAAAAGCGACACAACTACGACAGCGATTTTTATTGCAAACCGTGTGAACGCTTTAAAACATAAAAAGTGACAGAGACTGTTATTTCGCGTAAAAGTGCACGTCGCATTGCTGTGCAATGTTTTTTTGTAATGTGACTATGATCAATGTAATTTGTTGTAAAGATTGTAAACCTCTTAATGAACTTAAACACGCCAAGTAGCGTAGATTGAGAGTAAGTGGTACCTACTTGATTGATTTGTTTGTTTAATTTTTTTGTTAGTCAGATAAATTATTTACCAGGCAGATAAATTATTTACTACGCTAACCTACTTGTTAGTCCAAAGCATGTGAAAGTGTGATAGAGTCAGTCAGAGTCAGAATTAAATAAATAAATGTTTTAAAACCGCTTTATTTTCCTTTATTTCTATCCACCTTGCCATTTTGCTAGGAGTGATTCTAAAGAGCTTCGAGAGGTAAATAACGAATTACGTAAAACAACAATTACAAGAAAGTAAGTAAATACCTACCTAGTTCCTACAACTAAGATTTAATCTAACTCATTAAACATAGAAATTATCTTTCCTTAGAGCCTTGAAGTAACAAAAAAACGATGTTGGTTATTAATTTAGTTGACATTGTTTGTTTTGTTTGTTATCGAAAACATTATTATCATGAAAGTGCATTCTACACACACTAGTGTACTAACATGTGTGTATGAAGCTATTCTTCGTTGCAATTGATCTGTGATTGGTCGAAAAAGCTCAGCTGTGCCACTCGACCAATCGCAGATCAGCTGGTTTGACAAGGGTGATGCACACAACGATCTTTGGTAATAAAATGCTGGTGTGCGCTGTGTACGTACACACCATCTGTGAACTACAGTTTGCATGAGTAAGAAAAGATACAGAGTGTTTCATTTTTGACTGCGTTTTAATTTATTTATTTTGTTAGAAAACATAACTTTTAATTATTTATTTATTTATTTATTTATGGACAGCTAACAAGACATACACCTACATTAGCACAAATACAATGACATATAAACATGTTTACAGTGTTGCCTTAATTAAAAGCTGCCACGACATGTATAATTATCTGCGTGGAAGCGACGTATATAAGCCAGCAATCCAATATCCCGCCCTCCAGAGTATATCTGAAAATTATCTCGGTTACAAATGTAAGGGTGGTTAAAAATCAGATTGCTGCCTGATATCGCGTATTACAAATATACACTAGAAAACAAAAGAATACATCGCACGTTGTACACTGTGGATAGCATCCACATCAACATCCACAATATCGATTTAGGAGGCCCGGCCGCCGTCCACGGCACTAACCGGAAAAAACGCATAGATGATGATGACAAAGATAATAGTGGACTATGTGGATAGTACCCACAGGCCTGTATTGGTAAGTCAATGAACAAAATTGTTACAGTAACAAATGTTATATATAAGAATAAAACTAAAATTATGATAGTATATAACTTTGATCGAGAGCTTGGTTTACACGTGTTTTAAAAGTACTAAACTTTGAGTAAATATCTAAATCGTATTGCTTAGAAAGGACTCCAAACTGACTTTGAATTCTGTCTATAGGCGAGAAATGTCCCAGATTACTCCTGAAAAATTTAGAAGAAAGAGGCTTTATAAAGCGCGAACTTCTAACCTGCTTACGTACAACAGTAAAGTTAATTCGTTTCAAGAGGAAAGAACAGTCGACCGAAGCGTGAATAATTTTATGTAAAAAGTATTGATCCAGTAGCTGTCTTCTCTTCTGCAGATTTCGTATCTTGTAATGTGATAAACGATCATTGTAAGATGGTAGTTTCTTGGCCATTTTATGTTGAAATGCTAAGTGCCAAAGAAATCTTTTTTGAACAGATTCGACGCGTTTGATATGTACCTCATAACGAGGGGACCATACTATGCTACAGTACTCCAAATACGAACGTACTAAAGCATTGTAAATAAGAATTTTACTATGAGGGCTATTAAATGTTTTCGTGTTTCGAATAACAAAGCCAAGCATTTTAAAACATTTGTTTACTAGTTTATCTATGTGAATGTTAAAGGTTAATTTTTTATCAAAATGAACACCAAGATCACGAATTTCTGTAACTTCATGCAAAGGCTGGTTGTGAATTTTGTAAATGTAAGTGGACGGCTCCTCTTTCCTGGTAAAACGAATAAAGTTACATTTTTTTAAATTTAAAAACATACGATTATCGTTGCACCAATCAACAAAACGATCAATATCCTCCTGCAGTAATATACAGTCCGAAATGTTATCTACACGCTTAACAATTTTCAAATCATCTGCATATAAATAAAACGTACTATGCCTGAAACAATGCGCTACATCGTTAATAAATAAATTAAAAAGGAGAGGTCCCAAGTGAGATCCTTGGGGCACACCCGAAGAAATGTCAAATACATCGGAGGATTGCCCATTGATAACAACTTTGAATTTGCGACTTACAAGATAGGATTGACACCACTTAAGAACGTTGCCATTAAAGCCAAATTGTGATGAAAGTTTATAAATAAGAATGTTGTGGTCAACCTTATCAAACGCCTTGCTGAAGTCGGTGTAAATAACATCAGCACAGGCGCGAGAGTCAACTGCAGAAACTAGATCAGTCACGTAGCAAGCTAGGTTGGTAGTAGTGGAGCGGGAGCTGATGAAACCGTGTTGTTGAGGTATAAGATACGGTTTGACGTGCCAATATATTACTGGATATATAAGCGACTCAAGAACCTTCCCAAAGATGGGAAGGATTGAGATTGGCCTATAATTCCCAACGTCGGATCTATTGCCTTCCTTAAATAAGGGTAAGATAAGGGCCTCCTTCCAAGCTGAAGGGAATTGACCCTTAGATAGACTCTTGTTATATATTAAGGTAAGGGGTAAAGCCAAAACGTCAGCGCACTTTAACACGAAAAAGGCAGGGATACCGTCCGAACCCGCGCCTTTCCTCCAATTCAAACCCTTCAAAACCCTTTCCACTTCATCTTCAGATAAGTAAATGTCGTGTAGAATAGCTGTGAGATTATGAGTAACAGAGACAGTGGACACAAAACCAGAGTTAATGTTGTCGAAATTTGAAGAGAAGCACGATGCGAAAAGATTGCATATTTCATCATTACTAGTTCCAGTAGCGTTGTTATAAGACATCTTAGAAGGAAATGAACTAACAAATTTTCTTTTTTGTTTTATGAATGACCAAAATATTTTAGGATTCGATTTAATTGAGGACTCAATAAGTGAGATATATGACTGGTAGCAAGATTTGATTAAATATGTGGATCTCTGTTTAATAATATTGTAAGAAATTTTATCGAGAGGGTTTTTATATTTATTATAAAGAATTCTGTATTTATTTTTTTCCTTCAAGAGTCGTTTTAAATCACGATTAAACCAAACGGGATATCTATTACTGCGAGAAAAAGACATAGGTACGTGAGCTTTAATAATGTCTTTTAGGATGTTATAAAATATATTTACCATGTCATCAATGTTATCAGTGTTATAGAATTTCTCATGCCACTTTATATGACTAAGAGTATTAATAATACTAGTATAGTCTGCTTTAAAAAAGTTATATCGTTTAATCGCTACGCTGGCCGGAGTGGAGGACCCAGTGTCACTGTACAGTGTGAATTGCAGTGGCGGGTGATGCAGGTCTATACCACAAAAAGGAGCGTCGCACTGCTTTAGGTCACTTAACGGCAAGTTGGAAAGCACTAAGTCCAGCATTTTATCATTGTGATTTCTGACGCAATTAAACTGTTTTAGATTGGAGAACGATATAAAGTCCAATAGAATATTATTCAATTTGTTATTAGAGTTAGAAGTGCCAGTTAAATAAGACGACTGAGGTAAATCTGATGGCTTCCATGTTATATTACCTAGATTAAAGTCTCCTAAAATAATCGATGGCCTGTCGTTCTCCAACACAGCACACGTATTGTTGATAAAAGTTGTTAAAATACTTTCTTGAATAGGCGACGGCAGGTATACTCCGCAGATTTTTAATGCAACGGTCCTGTCATCCATAACTACATCCACACCTACCCAAACATCTTCACACATACTTTCAAAATTAAACAATCTATATGAATTATATTTCTTTGACACAGCTATCAAAACTCCTCCTCCTGATTTCCTACAATGGAAGCCACTCGATTCCCTATCCCTCCTATAGACAGAATAATTATTACTAAAAAGTTCAGAGTCTAATATGTCGTTATACAACCAAGTTTCAGTTAAAACTATAATGTCGAACTCAGACAAAGAAGAGTTAATATAAATATCTACAGTTTTCGTACGAAACGTACGCGAACGTTCTGGTAGTAAACTGTAAGTGGCGCCATTGCTATGGCTGTTAGGATCACAACATGCCTAAGATAACAATATGAGAAACAAAAAAAGTTCAGGATATTTTCTTTAAGATATCAGTATCGCGGACGTAGATAGGTTCAGAACTCTCCGACTTGCGCATAAAAATACGACCACCCCGAACCCAAACGAATTTATAGTTTAATTCTTTGGCACGCAGTCTCGCCGCAGCATGAAGGCTCTTATTTTCTGGACTTAAGTTTTCCGCCACGAAAATGGGAGTCCTCTTATCATCAATGCCCAGAGTGCTGGAGTTGAGCTTATCATGGGGATGAGACTTATTATAATTTATTACAGCTGCTAAGAGAGAGTCCCTGGTGCGTGGAGAACCTAGCTTCAATAGGATCGACCGTGGTCTCGTACTATTAGAACTCATTTTAGCAACGCGCGAGCAATATAACACATCAGCTTCTTTAATGGGATAGTTGACGACTTGACCAAGTTGCTTAATCAGGCTGATAATATTTTCAGAGCGGTGTTCCGGTATGCATTGCAGCTCTAAATTGCTGGATCTGCTCAACTGGTCCATTAGTTTCAAACGACCATTCATCGAGATCATTTCACTACGCAAAAAATCATTTTCCTTTCTCAAAGACTTAATCTCCGTATCGTGTGTTAGAACGTTAGCTCGTAATGACTCAAACTGATCATTTATGAAGTCGATTCCAGACTTTAGTTCGGAGTATTGGTCATTTAATTCTCGAAGATGAGTGTTTAAAGTCTTGTTGAGTTCAGCGATGCTGCTCTGCAACGCCTGTTTCATTTCATCGCGTAATATATTCAGAGTTAAAAATGACTATAAAACAATACCTTATTTTTTGTCATCGCATTCAGTATGATGTATAGGTACCCCCCTTTAAAGGAATGCAGTTGATTTTGTTAGACCTTGTATAGACTTTATTGCACAGATTAAAAATCATACAAAAGGTGGACTTAATGCCATGAGGCATTCTCTACCAGTCGACCATTAGGCTAAACAGAGACATATTGATCTATTATATCTATATTGAGAGGCTATTGATCATTATGCGTCAGACTTAAAGTTAAAAATCAATTCAATGGCCTTTAACGTTTTGGGTAGGTTGACCTGCAGTTGTCTGTACCATAAAAAAGTATATTATCATTATCGTTCAAATGGACATCTGTCATGCTATTCAATATGTCCTACATATTTAAATGGTTTTGTTTTCTAACACAATTTAGGATATTTGGAATTATTTCTATGTGGTGTCAACATCCTTATTTTGTAGTTTAGTTTAACACAAAAATATAACAGTAAATATTTAATGTTTGAATTTTTTTAATATTAAGAAGAACTTGTCGTATTATGATGATCCAGCGCATAATGATGTCAGCTTTTACACAAATATTGTAACTGTTAAACCAATGCTTGGATATTTATATGAAAAACCAACCTGCAATGCTCATTGCTTTGATTTCTTATTTGGTTTGGTTTCAAAGTTACTGGAATACATTTTATCACATATCGCCGAACTATAAGCACAATCCATTAATTAATAATTGATGCTACATTCAATTTAAATGATAAGTTCACAATCACTAACCTTTGTCCTTAATTTCCTTAACGACGGCATCAGCGAAGTTTGACTTGCCAGAGCCATCCCTGGCCGATCCAAGATCGTTCACAACCACTTTAGCACCTCTCGAAGCCAAGAGCAGAGCGTAGGCCTTGCCCAAACCACCACCCGCACCGGTGACCACCGCAACGCGTCCGTCATATCGAAGCTGATCCATCCCTGCCGACAAACAAAAGCTAAATGAGGCACTTCCTAACTCACTACGCGTATAAATAAAGATATAGAAACGAACAAAGTCCATATAAAAGTGCAAAATAATGATCCGATAAGATAACCACTATGTACAGGTTTATCCTAAATGAAAATCAACATATGATACTGCAAATAAACATGATATTTTAAAAAAAAAAATTCTTTACTTTTTGTTTTAATTAGATTGGATCACTGAACAAGTAATACTACGTTTTAGATTGGATGGAAAGCAAATTTTATGGAAAACACAAACTCTCCTTCCTGCGCAAAACAACTTCGGAAAACTTGATTTTGACAACTTCTTTGACCACTGAACAAGTAAACTTTGACCACTGACTGATCAACTTTGACAAGTAAATACTACGTCAAATATATTTTTTTATGACTGGCACGACTGACCTAAAATTTAAATGGACTGGCTGTCCCTATAAAGCCCTTGCTAATGGGTCTGACAAATGGAGGCTGCTGCCTCTTGACATTGCTTGACCGTTGACTCTTCGCTTCTAGTTCCGCATGTTGATGGAAGGATCGTCCAATGGCAGCGTTTGTCCCTACAATAAATAAAATAAATTGTTCCCACAATCACACCAATTATCTAGCCCCAAACTAAGCAAAGCTTGTAATATGACGTCTAGATAACGGATAAACATACTGAAATACTTTTATAAACATCCATGACTTAGGTACATACAAATGCCTGGCTCATCACACAAACATTTGCCCCTTGCGAGATTCGAACCCGCAACCACTGGCATTGTAGACCGGAGCGCGAACCACTACACCAGACGGTCGTCAATGTCAAGAGGCGTCCGTCCTCTGTTTATGAAGGGCTTAAAGCCGGTGACAAACTGTGACGGACGCGTCTCTGGACGCGTCTTGACATTGTGAGGTCAAACGCTGCCATTGGTCGATCCTTCCGTCAACATCTGCCAGCCCGCCAACAGACTCCACCCCTTCCTGTTCCAAGACTGGCCATAATTGAAATTACCGTTTGATTCGAGTTCATATTCGCCTAAACTACTCGAGATTCTGTAAGCTAACATCGATGTATGCTCATTCCGGAACTAGAAGCGAATACCAGTGACAGATGGCGGCGGACGTGGCTCCGGACTCGTCTTGACATTGTAAGGTCAAACGCTGCCATTGGTCGAACCTTGGGCTGGTGGAAGTTGTCTGTAGGATAGACCAATGGCAGCGCTTGACCTTACAATGTCAAGACGAGTCCGGAGCTGCGTCCGCCGCAGTTTGTCAACAGCTGAAGAGTCGACAGTCAAGCAATGTCAAGAGGAAGCCAGCTTCCATTTGTCAGATCCATAAGGTCAGTCAGTCAGCAGATCAAAAAAAAGGAATGGGTCTGTCCTTTGCCTATCTATTTAGGATAAATACTCAAAGGGTCTGACAAATTGATTCTGGCCTCCTCGTGACATTGCTTTGACCGTCGACTCTTCGCTTCTTGTTCCGGAAGTGGGCGGAAGAGTTATTTGGACGGACCTATCGCTGAGTGCCTTTGAGGGAGGCCTGCAACAGCTTAAACCGGGCAGGCGTGATCGGGCCAATGTGAAGTGCAAAGGGCACCCTATCAAGCGGCGAACCCGCTAGTGGTGGCGCCGACGGGACCGGAACTGCCGAAACAGGCCGCACCACGGTCGGGCTCCTTTCTAGCAGGCCTGATCTGGGGGTGAGTCAGACTCTGGGTGGAAGAGTCGTCCATCCTCTGCTTATAAGGGCCAAAGCCTGTGTGACGAGCGACCCACTCAACGTCATCCAACACAGCTCTCCGTATTAGCTATCCGATTATTAGTGACGTGGTATAATTGACTTTCTTTTAGGATGTCAAAACATTGTTTTGACATACTTTTATCTAAACTTACTGAAAAGTTAAGAAAACAAGATACTCATTGGAGAAAAGCTATACTGCCAAGGGAACGTCTAGCAGTCCCAATATTGTTCCCTGTTTGCTTTAAAATTATTGTCCATGTATTTTCTATGTGAAAGGTCATAAATTGCAAACTTTTCGTCGTCCATCTTGAAATACTGCGACCGTGTCAAGCAAAATATTGTCCGCTAGAAATTCACGTCGGATCACGGCAAGCGTCGGCGCAGCACTGACATTACTGAACGTCACTGTCACTGACGAGTACGGACAGCGTCGTACAAAATGTATGCTACAATATCATTTTTCACTGACACTGATGGATACATTACTGATCGGCACGTGTCGGCACAGTGCCGGCACTGTTGTGTGCGGATAGGCCATAAACCGGTGACAGATGGCGGCGGATCCTTGGGCTGGCGGAAGTTGTCTGAAGGATAGACCAATGGCAGCGCTTGACCTCACAATGTCAAGACGAGTCTGGAGCAGCGTCCGCCGCAGTTTGTCACCAGCTTTAAAATGTCAAGACGAGTCCGAAGCCGCGTCCGTTGCCATCTGTCACCGGCTTAAAATAATACTTGACACAGACATTTGGGTCTTTAGACATATATTAATCTGTGCATTTTGGTGGATTACTGGATTTACATCAAATCAAACTTCTGTCAGTTGATTTTAAAATTTTGCCTCTGTGGGAAAACTTTATTTCATCCAATTTGTAATTTTAAAGACTAAAAGCAAAGAGATTATGATGTCTGGCTACCGACAAGAGCCTTCTTGGCAACGTGATATCAATCCAACCACTAATATTGTTCAGTCAGATCCCTTAGCAAGTGTGTTATTTGATTTTTATGTAACTTGTAAGATATAATATTTTGTGAGCTTTTATCCTTAATAGGAGCTATCTGAAATCTACGTCGTGATTCTCTATTGTTGTGGTAGCTTAGGTTTTCATGGAATTTTAAATATATACCTATAACATTAAAACCTACATTATGATCTATGCTTATAAAATTTCATCAATTTATTTCTCACTTCTTAGTAATATACAACGAAGGTCAGTGGCGACTCAACAAAGTATCACCAATGTACAACTTACAGTACAGTGCACTGAAAATTAAACAGTATGCATCTAAAATCCGTCAAGCACTTGTGAGCTCAGTCTCTGCCAACACTCTGAAATACAATGTCACAATTGAAGAGCAGCCGCACCTAAAATATTGTGAAGAAGATGCTAGTGGAATAGTGGTAAGACTGTTGTAAAAGAATGATGGGCACTTTTGTATAGACCCTGGCCGGCATAGCCAAATAGAGCTCTAAATGTCTGTTAGCTTATTGTTAGTTGCTGAAACAAAAAGGTAATGTTATAAATCAACTGCAATTGTACAGTACAGTACAGGAGACATTAATAGCTATTATTTCTCCGATCCTATGCTGTATTTTAGTCAGCTTAAACAACAAAACAAAACACTTTTTTCTCTGGCAGTTATTTTATGTGAAGATGAAGTGAAGATATTTGCTTACAATACCTTACATAACGGAGTGATTTAAGTCCATAGGCAGTCCTGTGATGTCAGGGGTGCAATCTATTTTCTCCAGTAGTTTACAGTGTTCTGCCCATAATAACAATTTAGGTTTGTGATATAAGGTTTCAATTCACAGACAAGTGGCTTTTATTGGATATGCCGGCTAACTTGATGCATCATTCTTCAAGGCTTCATGTTTAATAGTAGTTTGTAGATATCTTGCTAGTAATTGATCTTTTTTTTCCATTTTGTATGTTAACATGTTATTAATAATTTTTTACTGCGTCATAGGAGTACATTAAGGTGTTATTACATTGTGTGAGACCATACTTATGGACCCTGTGAGCCAATGTTAGGGAATTAGATTTAAAAAATATAAATTTCAAATGTTATTTTTAAATAAAATAAAAATTTTACTGCCTCTGGTAAAAAGTCATCCTTAACTCATTATGCATCCATAATCGAGACATAAACTAAATTCAATTGTTAAGCGGTCACATGAGACCGCGAAAAACAAAAAAAATTGATGTTGATGAGTTATAAATGAAAAAGTTTAAATTAAAAACTGAAATCCTAATTTCAGGTAACCGTATCATCATCCCTCGAAAACAGTGCTAAGACAAAAGTTGCCTATTCAGCAGTATTTTTGTCTTGGGGTCTGAGCTGCACTCTGGATGGAGCCACACATCTACCGTATATGTTAGAGAAAGGGGAGCAAAGAGTGGGCACAGCTGTGAAGGCAGCTTTGCAGACTATGTTTGACTGTAACATACAACAGTTTATTTTTACTCAGGTACTGTAGTATTTTTTAACAAATGTATATAAAACTATTATTATTTAAATAATATATGGTCAAAATCATGAAGTGACAAAATATTAAATACTACACTAGACAGAAGTATAAACATCTATGATTACTTATATCTTTATATGATATCTATTTTAGCATCAACTATTAGAATTTGGTTTCACATTTATTGAAAGTGACACGTCCCGAGCCTCTGACCAGTTCACATTCACATTCAAGACACCTCAAGTTGAACACAAGGACAAGCTCAACTTATCGTTTGACATTGGAGATGTGCATATCATCTGGAATGGGTAAGAATAATTCATTTTGCAACAATAAATAGGATAATGCTACATGCCTACCTGTACATAATGCAGTTGATAAGTAGCAATGATGAGTATGTATGTATGATAACAAATAAATAAATAAAAATATATTATCTGAAATCATAAAAAAAACATGCCAGTCCTGGCTACTTGCTTGAACTAAAACCTGGATGATGCCTTATTTTATTAGTTTACTAGCTTTAATTAAGTACTTCTTATTTCAGTATAAAAGAAGAAGCAGCCAAGAAGTCAGAATTAGTAAATCTCGCATACCAAATACTTCAGAACCAAATATTTTACATGATTATGTTGGACATTACTGTTTTTGATTTGTGTGAAATTGCTTTGCCAAAAGCTGAAGTTAAAAGTAGCGGAATCATAAAAATGAAGACACCAGAAATGGTAAATTGTGTTTTCACAGTTCTTAATGACATTAGCCAAATCATTTCTGATAAAGACTCCAGTGTAGGGTCAACATAAAAATAATCACATAATTTCGTTTGTTTTTTTTTCCTACCACCTATGTACAGGTCAGTAGCTCATAAAACTACCACAAAATCATAATTGATTGATGACTAATAAATGATTTATATAAAACATTTTTTTCAAATTGATGTTGAACTGTGTTAAACCACATGAGTAAAGGTACTGACTGCGGGTCTCTATCAAAATAAAGATTTTATTGATATCGAATTTCATTTCACATAAAACTATTCCACGATTTTTAATGTCTATTTTTCTTGATTCATCAAATTGCTTATCATCACCGTTTCATAACATCGGATAAATCATTAAAAAAAATGTTTCAAAGTTGTTTTGATTACCAGATTAACGGTATATTGAACTAACATTTTATATCAACTATTAAGTTATCGATATAACTATTTATACAAATATGTTTTAATATTTAAAGGTACACATTATATTTTTTCGTTTACCAACTTTCAATCGCAGTAACGTTTCATCGAACGATGTTCGCGTGTTGAAGATAAAACTGTTGCCGTCAGTTCTTTATTAATAATTTTACATAACCTAGGGTACCTGTAAATAATAATTGTAACGTTACGGCATTCGCTGTTGACAATATTAGTTAAAATGTCGGTATGTAGGCAGGCATCGTACAAGTATGCATGCATCGTGCAAGCAAGCATGCATGCATGCTTATCTCTAAGCTAGGGTTTCCTAGTCTCCGGCGCTGCGGGAAGAACAGCTTCTTCGCCCCTAAGTAACAAAATATGTCACCCACGCCAGCTCGCGCGGGCGTCGTAAGTTTTGTTACAGCAGGCGGAGGCTGTTCTCCCTCCGCGCCTCCGGCTTTTTAATTACACTCTAGGGGTAGGGTTGCTAAGTTGACGAATTCAGTCTTGATATTTTAGAGCACGATATACATTTCCGGTCCATTCGTAACATAAGCTGTTTCATTTCAGTAACTGTAGGTTATAAGCAATAAGCTAACAGACAGAACTTTATTGGCTATGCCGGTCAGGGTTCATACAAAAGTGCCCATCATTCTTTGTTTTGGTCCTCGTACTCGTAGTATTAATTACCATGATAACGATAAACGTCAATCCAATCTATATATATAATAATGAATCTATTTTTCCCTTGGTCATCGCATCACGCGTGAACGGATAAAACAATTTCGCTAATTCTTTTTTTGTTGTGTTATTTATTGTAGGGAGAAGGTTCTTTTAAAATTGATGAATTGATGAAATGAATAAACTTAAGACCACGCGGGCAACAGCTACTTAGTTAAATAAATAAAAAAGAATTTGTCTTTCAACATTTACTCTCATGAATTACACCTTACAAATGTGTTTGCATATTGTAACCTTATAAAATATTTTATCATATCATTACAATGTGCTAAACTTAAAATAACCTATTTTGTAATCACTTCTTTCATTTATCTTGCAAGCAGTCCTTTCCATTCCTTGAGTTTAAAATGAGATGCTCAATACTGTATTCCAATTTGTTCTTGTGCAAGATCAATATAAAATAGGCCCCCAACGAATAGCATTTCAAAGATTTTTGATTATTTAACTGATCAGACTTATAAGCAAATTTCAGTTAGATCAAAAATTGTGTAATAATAATAAAAAATCTTATTGTAGCTTGTCAGGTATGCACCTGCTTTGCAAGAATTTTATTTATTACAAACGCGCGACTAAAGAATGGAATTGGGAATCGCGAAATATCTTGCTCGAGCAGTTGAGCTAACGAGAGGTATTACTCAGATTATTTGCTGAAGAGTAACTTGACATATCTGGTTCAAATACCACCGGTATCTTCGAAAGACTTGTATGGTTAGTTACCCTTAGTTTCAGACAATTGGGATGTTGACACCATTCTTAAATAATTCCGAGAATAAAAAAAATAAAAATAAAAATCCAAAATTAATTTCGATTACAGAAAATAAAAATGCTGACTCGTTCCTCGCTCAAAGGCTTAGTTTAGCCATTCAGCGTGGGAACGCTGCTAGCATTCTCTTCTCGCCTCTTTGCCTCATGGACACGCTTTAATTTTTGAGTAGGTAGCTTTTAGTTTTAGGTTAGTTTATTTTTGTGTTATTAGAATTTTAATTGTTATATTCGAATAAATAAAAAATTGTGATTCCAATAACACCTTATTTAATTAATTTGTTCAGTCATCATTTTTATTTTTTTCTTGAAATAGATTTTTAATTGCTTTAAAACTAATAAATAGATAGTCAGTTGAGTTTGGTAATCAGTGACGTCACTGTCCGATATTGCCATACATAATTCTAAGAAGGTATTATAAACAGCTCGTAAAAAGTATGTCAATTGATTGGTAGTGTTAACTACCCTATTCGGGGCAGATATACCTAAGGTCATGTTTCTTCCCCATCATTCATTTTTATTTTTTATTTATGGATTTTATTTGGCGAATTAATTTTATGATACACCTATTTAATTGTATACAAATAAATATAGAAACTGCCAGTTTTCCACTTATGACCATAGAAATCAATGCCTAAATATAATCTTACTTATATTTTGTACATCATTCGCTTATGTCATAGGTACTTGTTTTCTATTCCATCAAATATTATTGCTGGTTGCATAAAAAAACGAAAATAATGGTGTCATTCCTCTCTTCAATTAAAAACTATTAAACAGCATCGAGATTTCCAATCCATTTTTTTATCTGCGCGGCTTGTATAGAGATTAAAAAATAAAAGAATAACGATCTTTTATAACGCAAAATATAATTATTGTAACTAATTGATAAACCTGTTAGAAAACAGACTAGCCATAAAATTAAATAAACTATAATATTAGTCAAATATTTAACTATTCACATCGAAATTCAAAATAACCACAGCAGGATTATGCCATTTACCACATATCTCTCATCAACAGATAATATAACACAAACAAACATTGGATTACATAGTATGAATACACAACATTCATGTACTTTTTATATAAATGCCAGATAAAAAATATTGTGAAACCTTTTTAATGAATGACATAATATTTATGCAAAAAAAATATACACCAACATACATACACACATAATGGCATAAAAGCGTTGTGTGAACATTTACAAATTGTAACTACATTATGTAGTTTATTATCCATAAGGTATCTTAAGTAAATTTATTTATTTACGACTGAGAAAAATCTATTTTTTTTTGGTTATTCCTACTGTTTATTAAAAACACTATTATGATTCTGAATTAAGTTTAGGTATCTTTCATTGTCGGTAACATGGTCCAAGTCGCATCAACTTCATATTATCAAGTTAAGTCTGAACTATGCCTATTATAAAATATACTGGATGTAACTCAGTAACTATTATAACTCGCCATATTATAAGTAGATGTAGGAAAACACTTTCCCAATAAACAATCATGAGGATTTATAAATATGATACAACTTAGTTGATAAGCCATTTCTTAAAAAAGTTAGTGACTGCATAATAGTTATAAAAGTTGGCGTTCCCTTTTGACCAATCGTTAGAAAATTTTGACTCGAGCGTAATCTACTCCTACTGATAAAATACTCACTTTAGCACCTCCGTAATGACGCTTAGGGCTCTATTGAATAAGACATTTTGAGCAGTACACTCACTGTTGGTAGTTTCATACAATTATCAGTAAGACTGAACGTCCTGCTCCAAACATCTAATTTAGAAGAGCCACTATAGTTGAGACTTGAATTTGAAACAGTAATCCGACATTTTAACTGCCACATACTACAATATTAGCATATAGCATTCCGGGATACACTGCAGGTGCATGCGGCTGGCTGCAGCCTGCAGCGTAGCTCTGAACTCATTTTACACAAGTTCGAACAAATCAGTAGTAGAGCTTCTGCGGTTGGCTGTAACGCAGGCACTGCACCTGCAGTCTATAGCGTAGTATGACTGGCAACTTAATTAACCATAATGACGTTTAGACGATTTCTATCCTGTACCAATAGCCAATAAGGATCAAATGGCTATTACAGTCGAATAAAAAACTCGTCTAGAAAATTCATAATGTCAATTTATAGAAGTAGTAGATACAATATTTATTCTTATTACAGAACAGATTAACTCCGTTATGGAATTAGGTTATATCTATTTAGTACAGCGCGCCGGAGTGGCGATGATAAAGTAGCGAGTTGTGAGACGCGAACTATCTGCAGCATATAAAATAAATCTAATAATCCGGCGTACATTAAGTTTCATGTTTCGTACCAATGTTCGTTGCACACAGCTGCACCTATCCTGGAAAAATATAACGTATATAAATCGTAACTGGTTTCGTAAAAGGACGAAATAGCATACGTTCGTAATGGTTACGAAACTCCAGTTTTTAGGTATATTCAAAATAATAAAAAACAAGTGAAGTTGTGAAAGGCCTGTGCAGATAAAGGAATTTTGTCTGCAGAAGATAAGTTCTCGAAAGTCCGCCGAGGACTTGTTTGTCACGGACTTAATGCGGACGGTGTGCGAACATTTGATATCCGGAAGTTCGCAGTGAAGCGCACTCTATGGAGGCTTGTAAACAAAGATTCTGATTACGATATGTTGTAATTTACTTAATGTTTAAAAATTCCCGCGGACTTTTATTCGGTCCGGTCCGGCGATGACCTCGGTTATCCTGGGGATGGACAAAAGTACCTCGAAGTTGTAAGCGATCTGTTTTACGGGAAAAAAAAAGGACCCCGAGGGTTGTTCCTCGTGTGCGTCGGCCTTAAGTAGTGTACTGGTACCTCCAGTGGCCGTCGCAGGCAGCGCTCCTCAGTGTGTGCAGCGCAGAGCCTAACAGCAGCCGCCGCCCGCCGCCCCGCCCGCGCCCGCGCCGCCCGCCGCCGCGCCGCCCGCGCCGGAGTGCTGCGGCCCGATCTTGATGCCGTTTGCCTGACACATACAACAGTTAGACCGGCCGCATATTATCAGAAGTTTCTAATAGAAATAATATAGCGCCCACCTAAAGGCGCTCCGTGCATACATTTTGTACTAGAACCCGCATATTGTACGAAATGTCTCGTGACGATCGTCCGGTTCTGATGCACGCCGGATTGCAACGTTATCCAAGATTCTTGAGAGGCCCGTAGGCTACCATACATATTAGACCTCGCACACCATTGGGAATTTGTGTCGGTTTGGCAGACGGCGCCGTACGCTGTACATGCGCCTCGTTGCACAATGTCAGACATGCAAGAGGGTTGCCAGAAGTTTACTTTGGTTAACTGACAAAAAAAAAGGAGGAGGTTCTAAATTTTTTATTCTTACAACCGACTTCAAAAAAGAAAAAGGTTCAGCTGGCCATAGTCCATGGATTCCAAAATGGAGTGGTTTTGTCGATAGAAGGGAAAATTGAAAAATGTATGCTCTTATTATTGCTAGCTCGTAATCAAACACACATTAAAGGTCGACCGCAAATAATTTCCTACAGTATTTCATAATGTATTTTTAATTCGGTTTTATACTTATTCGTCTTTTAATTTTTTATTTGAGATGGCTAGTCAATTTGACTGACTAGATGTTACCCAATTAGTAAATTAAATTCAGAATTAAATTTCGAAAGATATTATAGAACAGTTCTAAGTTGCTATATAATGGAGAAAATGAGAATGCAAATTGTTTTATTACATTTGTATCCATGATGCCACCTACGTACAGGCTACACTAGTAGAACAAAAGATCAGTCACTGGAACAGCTTGCTTTCATTTTCTATTGTTTACCTCATTTCATGCTCTCTGCCCATAGGCCTAGTGCCTACCTCCTAATGACATTCTAATATATACGTAATAAACTTTATCTAAATGAAGAAGACATCTTTTACTTTGAATAAAATTATTGCTTTATTCAATTATTGTATCTTATTTCAAAACAAAATAAGTATTTTGCTTTGACCATGAAGATTACTAAACAAATACTTTATTCAGTAAGTTTTTTTGCATAGAAATGCACTACAAACAATACACATGACACGTGACCGACAAGTTAACATGGAACATCTTTTTCGATGTTGGTTCGATGGAAAAATTTGGGCACCAGAATCAGCCACTAAGTAGTTGCGTGTTTGGAGGTAAACTTTGTAAAATAGGCCGATTGATTGCCTAACAAATAACTCACCTCATTGTTGATGTCGAAGACGCCTTCTTGTATCTTCTCGTAGATCTCCTTGGCGGTGTTGATGAACGCCTCTTCGACGTTCGCGGCTGTCTTGGCTGACGTCTCCATGAAGACCAGCCCGTGTTCGCGGGCGAAAGCCTCGCCCTCCTCCTTCTTGACCTCTCGCCGTGATTCCAGATCACTGGAGGAAAATACATATTTATGTCTACCTAAAAATGTGGGAAAAACGCCATTTTACCCACGGATGACCGCAAGCTTGTGTTCAATTTCCGTTTGTATTACTTAGTTTAAAGCATGGAACTTTCATCAGATAATATCGTATAATAGTGAAAAAAATCGTAGTTTATTAGGCTATGTTTATAATAGCTACAATTAAAGGAGCTTGCTGAAATGATATTCCTACGCCTTTAGTTAGGTACTAAAGGCGTAGGAATATCATTTCATTAAGGCACAGGATAAGGAGAATACACGTAAAAGAGGTGATTTTAGACAAGTTTTCTGGCGAAAATACTGGATATAGGATGAGGAAATTAATATATCATGTAACTTATATGTTAAAGTTTTTCCTGATGTATCTAAATACTAGTTATTATTTCTTATAAACACTAAAAAATATTTCAAAGTACCGCAAACATCGCGAGCTTGTAAACGACGTTTTTGTCTAAACAAAACTTTGAAGCTAACTTCAAAGTTGGTTAGGTATTCATAACATTCGTGCCTTTAGGATGAAGTTTTTTTTTAAATAGTCAACCAATTAAGAATTATAAGGATTTTAATGGATTTTACTCTTAGCGCCTACTTTTTCATGAGCGGATATTTTGCTCGCAATGATAATCTATTTTCACAGGAGCGCAACGGATGGATGTTTAGTCTGCGAGAAGCATTTGTCTTATCTTAGGCACGTAATAGAAGTCGCATTAGTCGACGCCTAATGCTCAAGGTCACTTGCCTTACCCGTCGCCTTAATGCGCTTGCTAAACGGCGAACTCCTCTTGAAATTGCTCGACTTTGCCTCAGACCCCGACCCTTCTTGTGTGCCTAATGTGTGCAGTATGTTTTTGTGAGAGAGAAGTAAGTTTTAGTTGTACCACTCAGGTGGTAGGTAATTTACTGAAGGTATTTATTTATTTATATTTATAGTTCTCCATTCGATATTAGTCTTTTCTGAGTTTATATTCGCCTACACCACTTGAGTTTCAGTAAGCTAAAATGGATGTGTGCTCAATCCGGAACTAGAAGCGAAGAGGACGAATGCTATACCGGAAGTGGAGACTGGCTTCCATCAACTTCCATGTGTCATACACATATGATAAGGTTCGACACTCGTTTCAGATAAATGAAAAACTGGTAAAAACTTAAGTCCTAGTTTACATAAAAATAATTACAATGCGCAAGAAATGGAGTACGCCTAAGGCTGCCGTAGGAAACGCCGCAGAATAGCAGGCGTTGTCGCCCACCAGCCACCAACAAAAAAAAATAGTCAGGTCAAGTGTCGGTGACTGATCGCTGCTTGTATGTATTTCGTCCTCTCGCTATTCTGGTCAGTAGAGGAGAAGACAACGAGTCATGGGAATTACCTTCCAGGATAGAATAAAAGGGGTAAACAAACCTTTTGTTTCCAATTAGCATTATCACCATGTTGGAGTTTGAATGCTGGCGAGCGTCTTCGAGCCAAGTCGTGAGGTGGTTGAACGTGTCCCGCCTGGTGATGTCGTATACTAGAAGCGCGCCGGCGGCGCCCCGGTAATACGATCGTGTGATTGATCTGAAAATAATTAAGTTTTTTCTACTTGTTTTTTTACTTTAAGTATGCTGACTATTCAATTGGTAACATAAGCCTCTAGAAATAAATACATCCCACTGCAGGGCATAAGCATCACCTTAACTATAGTGTTTGGGCCTCCACAACGCGGGACCAGCAGTGCGGATTGATAAAGAGGAATGAAATGTAAGGCTAGATAGAGTAACTAAATTTATGTAATCAAGTCGCCATAATATAGCCTTTGACTAGGTTTCGTCGTGAATGATACTAGACATGAAACTTTCATGTCTAGTATCAAGTGAATCCTTTACCTTCCGAAGCACGGAGATGTTTTCGGTAATTTCACTAAATATCAACGATATTTACTTGGTCACCCATCTAATAACAGACGCGGCGTGGTTTGCTTAACTTTTGTAATTACTAAGTAGCGCTTTGGGCTACTGTCGCTACTGAACTACAAGCACCTTTTGGCTTACTAAACATTACATTAATAAAGACAAAAAGCAATTAAAATTTTAGAGGGCACGACAAAAAATTAATAGTTCGTAACTTTGATTAGTCCAGTTGTAAAATGTTTTGCCTAGAAGTAAAAGACCTTGACATCAGTTTTACTACTATCCTATCACAAAATCAATATAACATTAGGGACGAGCTACTACCTAAATAAAGTTTACTACATAAAAGACCCTGTGCTTAAAACAGTTTGTCATAACTATACAAGAAAACACCTTAATATACTGTTTACTTTATTTCATTATAAAAGTGCCTCTTTTCTGAATGGTTAGTTTAGTTTTAATTTTAATAATAAATCCATATTTTATGGCATTTTTGACGACCTCTGTAGCCGGACTTGGTGTCGCTATCTCTGAGGTCCCAGGTTCGATTCCTGGTCGGTCAATGTAGAAAAATAACTTTTCTATATTGTCTCGGGTCTGGGTGTTATGGTGCCGCCGTTTTTCCTGATTTCTGTAACATAAGTGCTTAAGCCACTTATCATAGGATCAGAGCAATGTATGTGATGTTGTCCAATATTTATTAAGGCTACAAAAAATAACAAGACAGATTATGAGTAAATAATGACCTATTAAAGCAGAAGTAAATATCAAGAACATTTTATTGCCTGGTGCTTAAAACAAACAAACCTGCTAGCGCTGCCAGAAATTAAGTGCAACACAACTGCATTCGACATTGCATAGTACACACACACAATAATGTATCATCTTACAAGGTCTGTCAATGTTTTGTGTTTGGTTCTAAATCATAATAGTAAGGGCAATTGTATGTTTCATGAGTCATTCGTGATGATGATTTATTACTTGAGTCACAATACTCACAATATAGATGTAGTTATCCATATCCTGGATATTTTATACAAAAAAAAATACAAAAGAAATGACCCATATGAATTCCTTACTAGTTCCAGTAATACAAAGTTTTATTTAAGTAGGCTAATAGAATATTGTAATTTATATTGTTATTATTCGGTTACAACAGGTTGGTTAATTATAATTAATGAGGCTGACTAAATAACTGATTAGTTACCTAAACTAAAGGCAGCACTCGGCAGTATTTGACAAGGAAATATCTGGAGCTACTCATATCAATTAAATAAATAAAAATGTATAAAATAACCTTCAGGCTAAAATGCTAGGCTACCTAAAATAAGCACACTTCCCAAGGGATGCTGAGAACGGAGATTAATGTCAATATAAATGTTGCCGATAATATTGCTGTTCAGTTGTCAAATAATCTCAAAAGCAACACAATAATATTATTTACTACTAGTATTAGCGGCACAATTATTAAGTTCACTAACAAACGAGATAAAGTTCATACAAACTTCTTAAGTGTTTGATATTGAAAGAGATATTTGTGGCACATTCCAACACCATTATGATAATCATATCAAGCAAAAACACTGAGAAACATTGATAAAATTATGCAAATGAGGTATTGAAAAAAAAAACTTCTCTGGGTAGGTAAATATTGAGTTATTTTTTACCAGCAAACTAGTTTAATCCAATGGAATCAAATGATAGTATAACACCATTTTACTCATTATGTACTCCTTGGTAGTTTACCATCCTTTTGTAAATCATTTTTATTTAAGTCTTTACCTGAAAGCCTCCTGTCCAGCAGTATCCCATATCTGAAGTTTGATTTGCTTCCCGTCAATAGTGATCATCCTGGCACCAAACTCCACTCCAATTGTGAGATCATGCACCGGCTGGAACCTTTTGTCCGTGAACTGTAGTAGTAGGCATGATTTGCCTACACCTGATAAAAAGTATTTTTATTGTTATTTAGAGTGATATTTAGCTATTCATTGGCAGTGATTATCTATTAACAACAACAACTATAGACCATTAAATTATATTATTTCGTTTTGTGTGCTGTGAAGAAAGATTATCCATTGTCTATTCAGAACCAACTAGAATAACTTTACAGAGATTAAAATAGGTGATAGACTTTGTACACCAAGTAAATGTTAACAAAAATCCTACTTTTATTACTAAACAAAGGAGACCTTGACAAAACAATGCTTCAAAAACCTATCTATTGTTATTAGACAGGCTAGTTTACGATTCAATGGGCACGAATTGTAGGTACATAAACTTATGTGACTGTTCCATTTCCCTTTTACGCAGGTACTGTAAAAGCGTAGGCGGCAAACAAAGCTTAGCAACATAAATCGTTCATAGATAACTTCAGACAACCATCATGATCAATGTTTAAAACTGCCCCAAATAAACTGATCATTACGAATATGAGTTCATCTACATTGTTAGCCAAAACAAAACACAAAAAAGTCTGTGAGGCAGTAAAATAGCAGCTCAGATAAATATCAGTCACAAAATCAATACCTGTGTCGCCGATGATGATGTATTTGAACAAGTAGGCGTATGCCATTTTTCACGACTGTTTCTCGTAACTACACGAAAATATTGTGAATAAAAAGGATTATTAAAAGATATGAAGACAATTTCAATATAAATAAGACGCAATTTTTAGAAATCACACAGCTGGCTGAATCAATTTGTCATTGTGAAAATTTGACAGCTAACCCACAAACAAAAGAGGGAGGTTGTAATTTGTGTTACCAGTTAAAATAATGCCTTAAATGAAGTGTAATCAACGTTAATTTAACCTTACTCGAGTACCGTTATTAAACATTTAGCTGGATTGAGGGGCTGCTGGCTGGGCCTGAGAGTGCTGGAAGAACATAATTTGTTACCTACCTACGACCAGCTGCGCTGGGGTTTACTAAGTTGTTTTATAGTTTTAGTCACAATTTGAATAGCTTGGATGGAATGAAAAATGTTTAAAATATAAAAATACTTACATGATAACATTGGACATCACATACATTGCTCTGATCCTAAGGCAATTAGCTAAAGCTATGTGCACAACACCCAGACCCGGGACAACATAGAAAAGTTTGATTTCTACATTGACCCGACCGAGAATCGAACCCGGAACCTCAGAGATGGCGAACGATAAGTCCGGCTTACTAGCCTCTCGGCTACAGAGTAATTCTTCAAACATTACCTACGTAAGTAGCTGCGTTACCTTACTTAGACCATCTAGGATAAATACTCAAAGGTGTCTAACACACAGGTGTAGGAGCTCCATGGATACATACAAACTAGAGCAGCGGTTCTCAATCTTTTTTGGTGACGGAACCCTTTTGGATAGCAAAATACTTGATGGAACCCTACAATAAAACAATGGTTTTTAAGTGTATTTTTTATTAATAAGCATAATTAGAGTACCATGTAACAGTTACTTATTACTTACTTACATAACAAGTATAATAATAAATATAACATTGAAAAAGAAAAAAAATCTAACTAATGGGATGTATGAAACTGTTTTTTATTTTTCATCAATTGGTTGATATCAGGTTTCATAGAGGACAGTTGAAGTCTCATATCAGGTTCGGCGTCCAGTCTATTGCGGTATTTTGTTTTCGTGGCTGCATAGGTTGAGAATCCTGTTTCGCACAAATATGTTGTTGGAAACGGGAGAAGAATATTCAAAGCCATTTTGGCAAGCATTGGATATTCATTTCGGATTCTGCAGCAAAAATCGTTGAGAGGCGTCGTTTTGAACAGTGACTCCATACTTGTGTCAGATGACATTTCTAAAAGAGATTCATATATCTCGTTTGACATACTTTCGGGCTTTTGTAAGTTGGGTAAAAAAGGATTATGAATCCATGAATTCAGTTTCATTTTTGTATTCTGTTCTTCAGGAAAATACTGCTCAAAAGATGCGCGCATCGAAGTGAGATATTGGACCAATTCTTCAAATACATCATCTTGAAATATTTCTGAGTTGTTATCGCCAAGAAACTCACTGAGTGACGTAAAGCTTTCTATTTCTCTATTTCCAACGCAAATAATCCAAAAATCTAATTTTCTTTTGAAGGCAGTTATTTTGTTACAGGCCTGGAACACTGTTGTCTGTTTACCTTGCAATGATAAATTTAATTCGTTCAGTTTCTGAAAGATATCCGCCATAAAAGACAGTCGGAACAACCAAGTTTTATCATACAAACGGTCTTTCAAATTAAAAGAAGTATCTGAAAGAAACATTTGTAACTCGGCTCTAAGTTCAAATAGCCTTGTTAAAGTTTTACCCCGAGACAGCCATCGCACTTCTGTATGGAGCAGCAGTGTTTTATGTGTGCTGCCATAATCTTCACACAATAATGAGAACAATCGGGATTGTAGTGGTCGTGATTTGATAAAATTAATTATTTTTACCGCTTCATCCATAACTAATTTTAGATTGGACGGCATTTGCTTCATCGCAAGTGCTTGTCTATGCAGGATACAATGGCTGGAACTACAATTAGGCGCTTTATTTTTTATTCGTGACACTACTCCTGCTGTTTTACCCGTCATCGCCTTGGCCCCATCTGTACAAATGTCAATGCAATCGTTCCAACTGAGATTATTTTCCTCAAAAAATATATTTATTTTATTAAAAATTTCCTCTCCGGTAGTGTTTGTGGGTAGAGGTGAACACATAAGCATGTCTTCTTCAAAAGAACTTTCACATGGATATCTCACGATAACCAGCAAGATAGCCAGACCAGCGACATCAGTCGACTCATCCATTTGCAAGACGAATTGTGTTTTTTGTAGACGTGTAACTAGTTCTTGTTTAACGTAGCTTGCTAGATCATGAATTCGCCGTGAAACAGTATCGTTAGATAGCGGCACAGTAGAAAGATGCTTTGCAGATTTTTCATCGAGCATGCATTTTGTTATGTCTAATACACATGGTTTTATTAAATTCTCAGCGATAGTGTGCGCTTCTCCTGCTTGTGCAATGCGATAGCTAACTAAATATGATGCCTCCGTGGCCTTTTCATTGATAGTTTGGGTTACATGCATCATTGTTTTTTGACTTTCCAATACCTGTTCTTTTTTACGTACAAAAAATTCTTTATTCTTGTCTTTAGACTCGGGGTGTACAGTTTCTAAATGTCGGCGCAACTTGGCAGGTGCCATGGAACTATTAGGAAGCAGTTTACTACATAACATGCAGAGAGGTGAGCCGTTGGAATCAACAAATCCAAAACTGATATATGATTCATCATACTTCCTTTTTTTCGCCTTTGAAACCGTGGAACTTGACGTCGTTGCATCATCGTCTGGATCGGTAATTGCTGTATACTCCACGCGGACTGCTTTTGAACATTCGGCTTCGTTGGAAGATGTTGTTGCGACACGTTTAACGCCTTTAAGCCAACGTTCCATTCTTTCAGGATGGTGAGGTTAAAATAATGCACGGTCGTTACTGCGTAGAAGAGTTTAGCACTTTAGTCCAAAGAAGAAATGTACAAAACTGATACAATCAGAAAACAGCAGTAGAACAATACACAATTTTTTTCTAGCAGGTAGGTACTTATCGCTCCGAACGCTAATCGACGACTGACTAGTGTCAAGGCTTGATCATCGCTTTTATAGTCCTAGCCTCAATCTCGAACATTCTCAAAAATACTCGAGTCGGCGTCTTTGATAAATAAAAAGCCGATATAAAAATAGAAATTCAAAAAATGTGGTGTAAGCAATCTCGACTTTACGTTTTGAAGTTAGAGCCGAAAGTCGCTTGTTCACAATTATAGCGTCTAATTTCAAAGGCGGCTTTTATCAAAGGGATTGCGCGGTCACAAGTAGGTATCGGCGGTGGCGGCATAGTAAAATTGTTCGTGAATCGTGATACGCCGCGACAGAACGGTCGACCAGAGAGAGGTGTTTTGATTTTTTTTTCTAACTTCTTGCGGAACCCCGACAGGGGTATCGCGGAACCCTAGGGTTCCGCGGAACACACTTAGAGTATGGCTGAACTAGAGTATCAATAGATAGGCGATGCAAATAAATGACTTTTTAAATGGTCAATTAGGTACATTATGGTAGGGTACCATCCGCCGAATGTTGAGTCCTTTCCTTACTGGTTTTGCAGGAAACTGTGTCTTGTCAATTTTCATCACCATTTAACGAAACGGTATTGGAAAACCGGGCGGAAATGAACTGGTCCAATGCTTTTTTAGATAGTTCAGTTAAAGATAAGCATGTATGTTTGAGATAAAGAATTAAAGATCAGGGATCACACTTCCTACCACAATGACTTCTGCGTGCGGGTATTGTCATTATAATGATATATAAATAGGTCTCCATGAATTCGATGATCTTTCCTGATTATTATGTTAAGAGCCCATAATGTCACTGAGGCACTTAAATACTTACAGTGTTATGTAAATGGCTGCATTATTTAGCTAGTTTATAAATGACGGTATACTTAAAATGTTCTTCTTACCTATTATCATTCGCTGGCATACAGTCGTATCCGTCTCCCCAGTTAAGCACCTAATCATTTATTCAGATTCCTGACCAAAAATGAGATACCGGAAATCTATGTTGCTGCAGTTTAAACCATACTCAAATTTTCGGTAAGTACGGTACATAAGCCAAGTAAGTAAATAATTATGAACAAATAATTTGATGTTTAAACTTAATGTACTTTTAAGTAGGTACCAAGTCCCAGCAAGATTTACTCATTTTACCTTACCTTTCAACGATAAATATAAAACTTTTGATAAATCTTTACATAAAATTATATGTGAAGTTAGAAATGAAAGGAAATATTTGGACATAATACCGAATTTTGAGAAAAATATACAAGAGGTAAGAAAATAATTTGAGTTTTAAAATCGATAATGAAATAATAACTAACGAATTAGGTAATTTATAGAAAATCAAATACAGTGGAAAGAGTATAAATAATAATATTAGCAAAACCATGTTAAGTGCCTACAATATGATAGAGAACCCAGAAAATATCACTGCTGAGTTAAATTACCAAGCTTTTGTGCTAGCCTGGGCGGCCCAAATGGTAAGTTATAATTGTACGCATATAATTAGTAATTGCGTCCTTTCAGCATTACTAACCTGCTAAATTGCAGTCTACATTCTACCAATCATTCATAGCGCGTACTAATCATAAGTATTATACCTACACTCGAAGGACCAAGAAAGTTAAACGGTGCTCCGTGTAGGTAAAGAACCAACCGCAAGACGATTTTTTTTACGCGGACTGAATTAAAGCGCTTAGTAAGTTTAATAATCACTAAAGTTTTAAAAGTAAATAAGAAAGCAGTGCTGAATAGACACAATGTAGGTACACGTAGTATTGTACTGTAAGTACTGTAACCGATCATTATTTATTGAACTATCAACGAGTGAATTAGCCGAGCCGATTGGTATTACCTACTTACTTATGAGTTGGCAAATGTAATGCTTCAGTTTCGTAGAGCATTGTCTCTTTTTGAAGGTGGTAGGCATTCGAATCACTTACGTAAATCCGAGTGAGAGACGGTGCTCTATTAAATTGGAGGTAGTCGATAAACGGCAGCTATTTTCGGCGGTAGGTAATTATAGAATTTTTTTATGAAAGCATGCATAGCATCAAAAATATCCCACATACAATAATGATATTAATATTTGTATTGTTTATTTATTGCATTTCATTATAACTCTTGTAATTCGTTTCGAATAGGTAGATTCTTACAAGATATTAAGATATACGGGAAATGGTCATAAAGAAGAGTCAGAACAAGACTTTTCTAAAAAAGACCCGGATCTGCTACGAAGTTTCATCTATGTTATGATAGAACAATATTTCCAGGACACCAAATGGTATCAAAAACTCTTACAAATATACAATAAGGTAGAATATATATTTTATGTTTAACAAGAGGTAAAAATTTAATTCAAATATATTAACACTTAAACTTAAAAATATTTAAATTAAATTTCAGGCTTTCCTTTACAGTGCAATTGAAAAGTATTTCGAGCACAGTTCCACAAAACAAACAAATGCACACGCCAACATAAATGCAATGCAATATAAAAAGTTATGCGACTACAAAGTTTCATATCCATATTTTGAACTTCCCCTATTACTAGCACTGACCTTAGCAAACAAAACAAATATGGAGTTGCAGCACAGTGTTAGTAAAATATGTTCAGAAATGGGCATGTTATACCAAATTCAGGTTAGTTGTGCCTTCTACCACCAACCTATGTATCATGCTGTATGATTTGATGTTTTAAAAACAAACTGTGTTACAGGAAGACTTCCACAACTGTTTTGGAACCGAGTCCATCATAGGGGCTGGAGGCACCGACATCCAAAAAGGGAAATGTACCTGGCTAGCAGTTACAGCGCTGCAGCGCCTCTCGCCACGTCAGCGGGTGGTATTCGAAGCGTGCTACGGGAGCGAAGAACCAGCTCACGTCGAGCGCGTTAAGCTGCTTTACGAGCAGCTGCAATTACGGCGGCTGTATCGGGAAAGAGAAGGAGGTCTCCACGAGAGTGTAATGCAACAAGCAGAAACTTTAGAGAAAAGTGGGATTACATCTAAAATCTTTGAAGAGTTGCTAGATGTGATACGACAGAGCAAAAATTAAATCATTAGTCTAACTTCCACCCTATGGTGGAATATCGTGCATATTCCCTCTTGTTATACTATTATAACAATAGGAAATATGCACGAATTATAAGAAATTACATGAAATTATAGTGCTAATAGTGAAAACAAAATTTTTTTTGGGTAAAAAATAGCCGTTATACAGTAATTTAAAAAAAAACTTTTTACAATGAAAAATGTATGGCGGACATGTACTGTGACGTCACGGTACATGTTGGATCTCCTTGTCTAGCACGCGACTTTAATGGGTTGTAACTACTTGTAAGTCAGGTATTTATCAATATTTTTCGAAAATTCTTTGTTTTATTAATTTAAATTTATAAATATACGCATATTCCCTATTTTAAAAATGATAAAGCTCGGTTGTTGCAAATTTATGCATATGCTCGTTCTTTGTGCGACACTATAACTACCGAAGCAAATATTGCGTACTGGGGTATATACAAATGTACTCTATGACTGATTGACTGGGGTATTATCCATCAGTAGGTAAACTAAAATCCAATGCGCTCGAACGTCATATTATCATTTAATTAAAGTCGTTGCATAAAAAGAAAAAGTTTGTCCTTAAAACAAGAAGTAACTATACTATTTTAATGGTGCAATCACACCACAGTTACTTTTTAAAGAGAAAATATTCTGCAACTTAATAAAATTAAGCTAATTATTTTTTCATTCGGATGTTGCTCTGCCCAATGACACTTTAAAACTAGTAACTGCGGTGGTGATGCACCCATATGTACCATAAAAACTACAATTAAAACTCAGATGGATATTCTATCATAGTATATTCCAAAAATATAATGTTATACATAACATTGCTTTAATGTAGTGTATCGTCATTAGAGCCCAGTAACACTGTTTCACTATGACTGCACTATACAAGGTCATTATTTTGTTTACAATTTGTTACTATATCACACTACTCCCAAAGTGTGAAATGTGAATACACATTAGAAGAACCAAAGCTTACTTAGCAATGTGATTAGGATACAGTTTGTTATAGTGAATAATGTACAGTACAATTAAAATATACCTTTAACAATTACTGAACAATAGGTAGAGTTTAAAAAAATAACACATTCCATACAAAAATGTTGAAATGCAAACATAAATGGCACTGAAGATTCAATGTTTGTGCCACAAATGTCGGCATACAAGAATTGTTTAATATTTTTGTTCAGTGCACGCACATTAAGATGTTTCTTATTTAAAAATAATGGTTATAAGAGCTAGAAGTAGTAGTAGTAAAAGCCGTCAAGAAATAATAATAAATAACGAACATCACTTATCATCAGTCGACGTAGTAATACGGATTTTTATATTAGAACTTTACTTAATAAAAGTAGTCGTAATTTGTAGTTATTTTTTTATTTTGACAACATGATACACCATCATGTTTTTGCAATTCGAGTTCAACTATATATTTGGATAAATAAAAACATCTCAATGACTGCTGTGCAAAATATGTTATCTCACAATATTTACTTACACTATTGTTAATGAATGAGACGGTTGTTTTTGTTCTTTAAGTGTACATAGTTTCAGCTTTCTCAGACTTCTTAAATAGTAGTTTTCTATAATATACCAACCAATAAAAGACAAGTTTTTTTTTGTTAAAAAATATTTTTAACTATAGAAGATTTTTTTATCAGCCGTCTCATTAAAGCCAGAATTATACAGTTTTAGTGTAAGTGCAATTTATGTTCAGAAAATGTATGTCAATGTATATGTAGGTTGCAACAATTACAGACGTATGTGCTAATATAATTTTGACTAGTAAGCACCAATTCACTAATATATAATTAAATTACATTATATCTTTTACAGGAATATTTACACCTTACTGTTTTATAGGTGGCTAATAAAATTTAGCCAATCACACGCGTCCGTTTTGTGATAAGTCGAATCACGGGTTCAACTATCATTATTAATTATACAATAAAGACAAAACAACAAAATATTTGAGCGTATTGATGATGAAGCCTTACATAAAGAATTATAACAACGTAACAAACATAATTAGGCAATTAATAAATTACGTTCACGAGAAGGTAGATTGTAAAATCATAGTAATAGGAGATTATAGAAAAAGAAATGGAACAGTTACAAAAAAAATTTAGAACGTAACGTAATTTATTAATGACTATAACCGTATGAAGAAGGGTTAAGTACTAAACTAATTTTTAAAATTATGTAATATCTCAAATAATAATTTGTTGTAGGTACATAGAGTAAGAGCATGGAAATTTGAGCCCCATCTAAGTTTTTGAAAAAGAAAATAACAACTCAGGGCCTATTTTAAACTGTACAACGTAAAAAATGGTTGTACAATGAATCTTCCAACATCTTAGCAATGAGACATAACTGTTAAAAACCATATACACAATTAATTTATAGCACGGTGGTTTAGATAAGACACATTATTCACTAGACAAATACTATAAAAACGTATTTTTAATAACTTAAAACTCAAAGCAATGGACACCCAAATTTCAAATTATCGCTACTGCTACTACAAATTTAATGTATTAATTACAAATTGGTATCCTTGACCAACATACACAAAAACGATAGAAAATTATAATAACATTGGTACATCTACATAAGATATGTCTTCCTATTAATAATATCTTTACTTACAATAATGTTATTACTTATTAAATTGGTGTTAATAAATCATTTTGTCTTTTTCAAAAGGTTGTCTACAGAATAAACTGCATAGACAATTATTATAAACACAGATCAGATTGGTACGTACATAGAAGCGTTTAATACAGCAGATTATTAAGAGATTTCTATATGAAGAGCATGTTATTTAGTTGTTTCAACACCGTAACTTCTCTTATAAATCGAGTTGTTTTACATTATAGGCCTAACTCAGAGTGACATGATCAAAGTGTATACACTCAGAGTGACATGTAAAGCAACTTTATTAATGATCAAATAGTCCCACTTGTTAAAAATATTTGAAATTTGACTTATTATTTGGTTGATGAAGAAAAAGTATGTGTGTATTATGTTCTGGTTGCATTAACTTATTTACCAAGTTCGTTAGTACTCATTAGTACATTAGATGATTAGTTTCTGATAAATGTTATATTGGTAATATTAATATAAACACGTACGTATACGACGACAATTTACGTATACGTGCCATGTGTGTGTACGTATACATTTTACGGACTTCTTTAAAGAGTTGTTTTATACATTAATGTTGTTTTGTAATAAAATTACAATAGCAACACTGCATTAATAAAGACCATCTTGTAGGAAATCATAATGAAACCTCAGGTTTTTTATTCGTGATCCTGACGCGTGACTGTGAACAAAAACAACGTCGTCGTTAACCTATTTCAATTAATAATCTGTTCATATTAGCAATATTCATTACAATGGTGCCAACATTGCAAAAAAATTCAACCTATCAAATCGAAATACCAGTTTTACACATTGACAGTTCTTTGTTTTTGTTTACATTTACTATATCAAATTAAAAGTAGGAGTTTACAATAAATAAATGATATCTAAGGATGCTGTAGTAAGTTCGTTAGAGACTGTTTTATTGAAATCTTTTGGTAAATATGAGTACGCAATTACTGCCGTCTTAATGCAAAAGGGCACAATTAACATTTATTTAAACTCGAGAAAATTAATATGCGCTTTTTTTCGGGTCCCGAATAAAATGTCGCAGCCAACTGGTGAAAATAGCCGTTTAATGGCACGGCTAGCCATTTCATTGAACAACGTCATTACCGTGCTGAACTTTCAGCTGATGTGTTGCCACACTTAACTTATCAGTTAGTCTATGGTTCAATGATAGGTAGTCTGGCCTTGGGTAGCTATACTATGACTGGTAAGTGGTAGTAACGTGAATTCAAGTATATCTCTTGCACACCTTGTGGCTCCATTGGGATTTGGCATTCATTGTAATCTACCTTCCACATACCATACAGGTATAGAGCACGTATCATAAACTCGGAATGTTTACAAATAAACAATATATATAGTTGACCGGCCCGATAATAGGCAGTAGCGCGGCGTGCATGATGCAGCGGTGCCTTTATCTACCTCCTACCTTCACGATATTATGTCTATGTTGTTCGTAGACTAGCGCGCGAGTTAAAGTATGAACAAAGGACCGAAAAGGTTACCCGTATGGTTTTTATCCGTTTAATTTTAACGATTCGACTGGAAACCAGACGTTCACGGTTAATCCTTAAATCGTACAAAAACCGGTTCTGGCCTGAGGTTCAGTTTCGTTTAATTTTTTCAAGCTTCCATACAATCTACTACTATTTCTATCTCGTTCTTTCCGATTAATCAGCAATATTATACGGTTGTACTTATACGGGTTACCCTGAATACGGTTTAAGCGGAACGTCGGGTTAGTCGTCTAAGCGGTTACCGGTTTTTCGGTTCTTATCGCGCTATCTGTAGGTATCATACATTCGGATTCGGAGAGTTTTTCACAAGTAAACAAACGAAGTTAGACAGCTGACCTGTGGCCCGATGATATTTTTTACTAGTAAACAAAAGAAGTAAGGCGGTTGAACTGCGGCCCGATGATGTGTCGTTCACAAGTAAACAAATAAAGTAAGGCAGCTGACCTGCGGCTTGATTAAGTGTTTTTCACAAGTAAACAAATTAAGTAAGGCGGTTGAGCCATGAGCTGTGGCCCGATGCTCTGTTGCTCAGGAGTAAACAAAAGAAGTGAATCAGTTGCACGGCGACTCGATGTATTTTTCACAAATACACAAATGAAGTAAGGCGGTTGAGGTATGAGCTGCGGCCCGACGCTGTATTATTCACAAGTAGAAAGTCAGTCGACCTGCGGCCCGATGCTGTAGTTCACAATTAAACAAACGAAGTGAGGCGATCGGGGCTCGAGCTGCGGCCCGATGAGTTTTTCACTAGCAAACAAACGAAGCGAGGCAGTCGACCTGGGGCCCGATGGTGTTCTGTTCCCGAATAAACAAAGCGAGTCAGTTCCCGTGCGGGCCGATGATGGGCAGCTGCGCGGCGTGCATGAGGCGGCGGTGCGCCTCGCTGCCGGTGAGCGCGGCCACGGTCACGCCGGCCTGGTACGCGCACGGGACGCGCACGTGCCGCGTGCGCGTCCCGCCCTCCGCCCAGCCGGTGGAGCGCCACTCGCGTATCACGTTCGCCACTTGCCCTGCAACGATACGACGCGCGACGCTGTCAGAATGGCTGTTTCTAAACTATCGCTAAACTAGTGATAGTTTACACCATATTAACAGTATCGATAGCCCGTCGATAGTATCGATAGTGTTATACAGGGCAATATTACATTAAGTATTGATAATAAAAATAATATCGACACTATTGAAAGTATTAGCGCCCATGGTATAGATACTCGTACCATAGAAGAACAGCATATGTTTAGTAACAATACTATCGATAGTATCGATAGCTCACAGGATAGATAGTTTAATAAATAGTTTCATACTATCAAACTATCGGTAGTATCGATAGATTTTATGATTTGAATACAACGATACAATTTTTGCAATCCTATTTGCAGCAGGTAAATTTAAGAATTATAAGAACTCTGCACCATCTTCCCCCTTCTCTAATGGTTGTTCTCTACCTGAATGTTGTCTGGAAGAGATCGCTATTAGCGATAAGACCGCCTAAATTGTACGTCTTTCTGTAAAAATCATGTGTAATTTACTTGTAAACCTACATGAGTATAATACGCGGCATAAAGATAAACTTGTCGTTCCAAATTTCAGATCGCACAAGGTAGGAAGTTCATTCATGGGAAAATGTATTCGTATTTTTATTAATTACCACAATCCCTTGCTGAACTGCTAGTATTTGAACTTAAATTACATTTTAAGATGATTTTAATGAAAAAGGGTTATTGCACCGTTAGTGATTATATAAATGATAAAAATGTGTGGATTTAAAACTGCTCAGCTCGCACCAAAACTTGTAATAATATTAATTTTAAAAGAGGCTGACGACAGTGACCGAGTTTCTTGTGCTGCTTCTTCTCGGCACTAGCCTACAAATTGTTCCGAAGCAGTGGTAGGGCAAAAAAATATATTGGGACGTGTAAAAGTGCTTTTAATGGCCTATTTGCAATTTTATTTTATTTTTGTATGGTGTGCAATAAAGAGTACCTATCTATCTATCTACTATTGACAGTATCACTTTAATACTATTGATAGTATTATGATGTTATTATCGATACTCTCGATATTATTGCTTCAGGCCAATAGAATTAGTTAATTTGTGATATCGATACTATCGATAGCACTATTGATTTTGTTACTAGTTTTGAAGGTTAAGGTGCGAGTTTTCTCCAAATTTCGTATTGATAGACATAAAACTATAAAAAATCGGAAATATTAAATGACAATTATAAAAGAAATCCTTAATTTTCACCAAGCTTACTGTCCATCTGTTTCATCTTATCCTATAGCTCATGCTTGTATTCTCTCTTATTGTGTCTGTAAATTATGTATTATTTATGAAACGGCCAAGCCACATATTGTGACTAAGGTGTAAAGTTTGTGGAGTTAAGGCTTTTACAGTTAGGGCGTGCAGAGTTAGAAGCTTGGCTCTACATGAGATTTGATAACTTTTTGACAGTGCGTGCCATATTATGGTCTCGTCTTAGCAACATTTTACATGAAAATGTTTTTAGTTAGTGGGATAGATTATTCCAAAGTTGCTACAAGAATGAAAACAAACACTCACCTAGCACATTAAACGTGTGGAAGCGTCGATCAGGCACAAACATCAGTGGTGACAAATCTGTACTCGCCGTGAATCTTGCTAGCACATCTCTGGTTCTAACCAGAAGAACTGAAGGAGACGTCAAGCGCGGCCACAGAATCGATTCCCGAACGCATTCGACGGGGTTGCTGAGATACACCCCATCTTGTGATACGCCGAACACCATTTGATGATGCCACGCGTCAGGGATCTCACCATCACAGCCCACTTGCAAGTTTAGCGTCACTATTGGGACTGCACCTGTAATAAATTTCGGATGTAATATGAACAGTTCAACATTGATTCATAATGGTAGATGGTTTAGCTAAATACACAAACTTCGTAATTAACCTTTAACTAGTCGCGTGGGGTTTAATGGACCCCAAGCAACTTTGTTTTTGTCATAATTCTGCAAATACTGAATCCTTCAGTAGCTTCCTACCTTAGACAATCTTCCATCCGTAGTACTTCGCTAGTCACGGCTTCAGTATAATTATGTATGATTACGGAGGTGCTTAAGGTCTAATGGACCCCATGGGACTGTTAGATAACTAGGGCCTTCGGCTTTTAAAGCTTAGTCAAAAGCTTCCAAAGACCTTTGTCACATAATATGTCTAAGATCTATAGACAGAAAAATTTATCAAATGCGATAAATGTTCAATAAGCACCATAGCAAAGTCTGCAATTTATGTACCTGTTTACACTAACTATATTTGAGAATCTGATTTAGAATTATATGCTTTTATCAAGTTAAAATGCTACTTTAAGTTTATAATAAATATAAACAAACATTTGACTTGAGTAGTTTTTTTTTGCAAATTGAATATGAGGTCCAGAGGACCCCTAGCGTCGCTACTAACAGTGTTACTTTTTTGACGCGCTGAACTTAAGGTTAATAACAACATGTTTTGAATTAAAGTCTCTCTACGAGGTTATCGTCATCCTTGTTTGTACAGGCAAATCTCCTAAATTACTTCGGTTTGGTTTCACTAATAAATATACCAATAATATAAAAAAAAAGAATTGTGTATGCTTATCATTGGTATATTTATTGCGGGTAGCAAGCTGGTTATCTCTAGTTATCTGTAAGTTTGAAAATTTGATGTTTATGGGGCTTTCAATCAAGAAACACATTTAAACGGATTTGAAGTAGAACTTGATTAGACCAAGGCTACTTTTCAACGTTATACATCGATTTCTCGTGTTTCCTTCACGACATAATCACACAAGCTGAATAATGCACGATAATACGTTTCTGTAATAAACTTAATTCACGCTGATCCTTATAAATCTGGGTCTTTCTCCGGCATAAAACTACGTACCTAACAAAATATTTTGACGACTTACTATTATCTAAGTTCAAAGATAGAAACATTAAATACCTACACAAAAATTTAATTTACTTACCTAAAGAAATCCAGTCTGCCAGCCAATGTGACAAAGACACAGCTCTCTCTGGATAGGTCGGGAAAAACCTGGCCGTCACCAGGCCATCGGATGCCCGCTGTATACCGGTCACCAGGTCGGCCGCCGTACAGCCGGCCACGGCCCGAGATAACAGATACCTGGTACCGGAACAATGGGTTAATATAAAATAAATAATAAACTAATATGCGCTAGACATACTAATTTTCATGGTCTCGAAGTAAGGAATTTCCACCATTGTGTTACAAGGTACTAATACAGAATTTTGCCAGAGGTGTCTTACAACAACCCTATACCTAGGCCAATTAAAAAAAAAGTGTTTTGTCTAAATTGATAGGAATCGAATACCCTTTTTGTAGACGGCTTCTAAGCCAATAGTGTCAACAAATTATAAATCTGTCAGAGAAGCTCTACAGTATAGTTTTTCTTTTTCTTCCTAGCGGATTAGGATAATCCTTTATTATTAAGTTCTATCTTCAAGCAAATTTGAAATGCACAAGATGCAATTCGTATAAAAACTAAACACAACTTATTGCCATTAATTATTACAAATTTTCTTTATACCTAGGTAGGGGGGCTGTGTTTGCCCTCAGTCTTGTACCGACAGCAGAATTGATTTTTTCTACGTTTACAGGTACGCCCAATGCAATCTGAAACACATAAAATCATGGGGGCAAAACGAACCTTTTACAAAAGACTATTCTTTACAAATCCTACTTGAAAAAAAGCAAAATGTGATGGTGTTCTTTTAAGGTTGAGGATGTGGTTTGCTTCTTGATAGGTGTTTTGACTAATCACAACTTTATAATAAAGAGATAGATCAGATAGAAATAAATAAATTAATTAATCAAACATTTGTTTCTCTCACAACAGATTAGTTGTTAGTTAGTTTAAGTTATTTACTAGATACATAGTACAGTATACAGTAATGTGAGATCTGGTGCCTATTGTAGATTTTATAAAAATTTGTCTTAAAGGTCACCAGGTCACCATAATGCTTTGTTGAGAATCTAATTTGAGGTCGCAGATTGCTAATACTATGAGCACATGAGTAAAGAACTAAAGGAATAGAGACAAAGCTTCATACAATCACGCTTCATACCAGCGCGCGGGGCCAGTGTGCGTGAGCACTGGCTGCCCGTCACGTACGCGCCGCGATATATAATAACCGGTTTGTGCCGGCTCAGCAAGTGCCCAAAGTAAGGATTTTTAAACTAAGGGACACATATTTTGCATTAAAAAATTGTAAATAATAAAGAAAATATTTCTACTTCAAAACTTTATGTTGCAATGTTGAGACTTTTCGTCCAAAATTTTTAATATTTTTTTTTACTATTTGCTGACGATTGAGCTAAAATTTGGCATATTAAGGTAAATTCATTAGTTCTTTTAAAATTAGATGAAAGATTAAAATTATTATAATCTTTCTTTCTATTTAGTATATTTAAATAGAAGCTTGTTTAAAAAATGTTTTTTACATTTAGTTTTTATGGAGTACTCTTAAAATTTGTGAAAACATCGCATTTAAATATCTTTGACAAAACACTAACAAAAATAAATATAGTTTCATCTACCTTTTTATGACAACCCTACCAAAATAGGTATTAATTCTGAACACTCTCTAGCTAGAAACTATGCCTCTGTTGCTTTTTTTCCTCATGTGCTATAAGCGTGAACTGTGATTAGTAGGATAAAGAGTATCTTTCTAGTTTAAGGTAAGGCAGCAGGGTCCTAATTGATTTAAAGTAATCTTACGAAAACATTGACGACGGCAGTGGCGCCGCAGGCGGAGGTGCCAATCTGAGTGACCTGCCGCTCGCAGGCCTCCCGCTCCGACCAGACCATACATCGTGGCGGCAATGTGCACCGTGAGTCGTCTGAACTTGTGCTTGGGCCAGGCTCGCTGTACTGTAAAAATAGAAATTATTATTTGTAAACATTCCCAGAGGGCCTATCTTGCTAGCCTGTCTTCGTTTCCCATTAACACCTTAGCAGTGTAAACTGCTTTACCTAGTGAGTAAACAGCAGTAGACAATTTTTTTTTCTATTTTTCGTTTCGTCTGTTAAACAGTTCATATTGTAAAACTGCTCATAAAATCCCAAATAAAATCGTAAATAATCAGTGCTCAAAACCAACAAAACCACTAGTTTAAGTGCCAAATTAGAACTACAAACGTTATCTCCGCTATCTAAAAACTCTAAACATCCAATTTTTAGTTATCACGATCTCAAAAGTGTGACCCATCAAAGAACTGACAACTAACAACTACCTCCAAATTTTCTAACAAAGCAGTAGACAATAGATAAAACAAAAGCTGTGTACCATGTGGTACACTGGACTGCTAGTGTTAACTCATCAAGCATCCATAATTGAGGCACAATAGAAATTCCATTGTTAGGAAGTCTCATGAAACCGTTTGGATGTTGACAAGTTATTGTACTAATAGGCACTAGCAAAATTAAAAAATTGTGTGCACCAGTGCACTTGTGTTTATTAGAAGAAATCGCGTTCAAAATGTCGTGTCGCTCTCTTGTTTTACTGGGCTAAGGGGTTAATGCTAATTTACTTTTCCACTTACATTTGTTGCTTGCTGATCTGTATCTGCTTTGGCGTTCTCAACAAGTTTTTTTGCCATTGTAAGATGATATAGTGCTGATGTCACGTTGGTTGAGTCATATGTTGGCCTCTCCCCTTGGTTGATCTGATGCGCAAATGGTCCTTCAGTGTGGTCATCATCATCTGGAAAGAAGACTTAATACTCCAAATCAAAATTACAATTTCAGATTAGTAATGAATAAGTAGCTATGTATTTACTTTTAGAAGGGTGCATATTTATTTTTAGAATTTACAAATTAAAAGCAAGGTTATCTATTTGTTGTTAAATTTAAAAATAAAGCCTTTATCTAACTGAAAAGTAATAGCACATTATTAAGTGTTAAGGATATAATGTAAGTTTTGTTCTAAAAGCAACTTACAATGCAACATTTCCCTCGGTGATACCAGATCACCACTAGTCAAATGAAGGTTTGTAGACACAGAATGAGGGCAATGGGACATAGTTCTTCGAACTAGCAGCTGCTCGCCTCTCACATTGACATGTGTAATTAGTGGTCCAAACAAATGACAACTTCTAGAATCCTCTCTTACATCCCCATGGTCTGTAGGGACACCACGGCTAGTAGATGGCATGTTGTTACAATGTGCATCACCAGCCAATGAAGTAGTGGGCACAGTAATAGGTGGTGGAATGTACCTAGTCCCTGCTAAGTACTCCGGAGACGTCCCTCTGAGCACTGGCTCATTTTCTTCAGGCATGATAATTTCTTCTTCCAAGTCGGCATCTGGACTAGACCCATCCCCAGAATCCACCTCACATGAAGGTCCTGGGTCAAAATCCATTTCTAAAAAGTCCATATCAGGGCTAGAAGCTCTAGAATTTTGCTCTCTAGCATTCTGTGCTCCCTGTTGAGCTGGGTAATTTAGTGGAGGAGGAAGGTGCCTGTCCAATGGCAGACCCATATCTAGACTAAAGAAAGAGCTTGGCAAGTCTGCCAAATGCTCACCACCCCTGTAGGTGTAGATACAGCCATCCTCAGAACCCAGAGAATAGTCATCATTGCCTGTATCACTTGAACTGTCATCTTCATCCAAATTTGGCCTGTTTAGTTTCAATGTTGAAGGTCTTTTTCTATTTTCTCTAAAACTACTACTTTCTGCATTGTCCAGTGGTTTATTAGTGCCACTTGTAGAAGCAATACTTGCACCACTATTTCCTGCTTTATCAATACAAACTTTATGTTTTAAGCACTGCTGAGGTTCGGCATTGTTGTCAGCTGCATCAGATTTGCTGCACCCCGGGGTCGTAGATTGCTCGTTATGACAGTTATTAACTTTGTTACCTTGATTGGAACCACTTGCATGTCTTTTACATTCATTGTTGCTGTCACTTGGTTTATTCGACGGCTGCGATGATTCGTTGCTCGAGGAATTCGAATGTCTTTGTCGTGGTCCGTTTTGCAACGCTGAATTTGCGTCTAGTTCATTCGATGCGGATGTAAACACACTTTCAGGGTTGTCGTTTGGACTACGTTGCTTAGAAGGGCCATTACAATTTCTACTCTTATCACCATCACACTCCGCTCTTAGCGGATTTTTCATTGATAAAGAATTATTCCGAGAATCCATGGCTGGAATAGCGCATTTAATTATGAACAACAGTCGGCATTGTACACTTTTCTTTGGAGGTTACCAGTAATTATTCTAATCACACACACATATAAAATAAGACTATACTAAAATTAAAGGTTTCTATGCTGATAATTATTTCAAATCATCAAGATTTAATTGTATTACATAGAACACTCGCAATAGAATTAATAAACAAAATCCATTCAGGATTTCTTTTACGATGACAAACAAATGACAGAGACCAACAGAGAGGAGACAGTAGACACAGACCTTAACCACAGATTATAAGTATGACCCTCGAAGTGTTGTTTACCAATCGAAAATTATCGATAAAATCTTAACATTGAAAAATGTGTTTAACATTGTTAGTTGTAAAATCGATACCATTTGCTTTTACAGATTCAACAATAATTTTGAAAGTAAACAATTCTATTGATAAATTATAAGGCAACACCATTGCAGTTTACCAAACTATCGATAGTTTTTGAAAAACTTCACTATCGAATGATTTAAAACATTAATTTATTATGGTACTGACACACATACTCATTAGTTGCCAAAAACCAAGTGGCATACTGGCATGTGTGAACACGCCTTGCTAGTAATATAAGCATGCTTAATTTGAGCATGCTCATAAAACATGACGCACATAGGTACCCTATGTCATTATATTTGCTCTGTATCTCTTTAATCTGTATCAACGCTGTTTTTGTATCGGCAAGCGTTGACAGGAGTTGATAATTCATACTAAATGTAAGTGAAAAATCACTTATTAGTTTCGGAGTAAGATGGTTTGTATCGCTGCTCTTTAAGGCATGTACTCGATGTCATAAAACAACCCTGATTTGATTTTTGATCAAGCTACCTGCTGCGCTGGTAGAGGGGGGCGTGCTTTAAGCACGTCTGAACACCTTCTCTTTTAAACATGCTTATTTCAATTGACAACATTCCATTTTTGGGTTAGGTGCAAAAAACTTGAAAACCATTTTGAGCCTCTCGGATACCTAACATGTTAAGTATTTTATTAGATTTTTTGGCCTAAACGTTAATTTATAGCTGCACCGTAGTTTTTTGGAATGATCTGTAAAGATATTCGCCGTCATTCTGTTTCCAAGCGCCGCACAGTGTGATATTTTCGTAATCTAGCTAGACAACATTATTTTTTGTGTTAAATAGGCAGTAATATAGTATTTATTGAAATTAAAAGGCATTTCAAATATTTCAGATGTATATATAATGTTAAAATATGAACAAAAAACTGAAAATAAAAAAGAACTGATTAATGATTAGCAAACACGAATTTGATTGGACGACGATCTGGTGGGACCTGGCGAAGGATTTTGCCATACTAAGATTTTATCACCTAGTTCGTTAACTGAATAAAGTTGAATCGGCACCCTAAAAACACTGAATAAACTTTTATCACTGCGCTGTTTTTCAGAAAATTTTTGTTTGTATCTCACTTGTTCTGCTTCATAACAACCCCATTTCACAATCAAAGCAAGACCACTCAAATCATTTATACTCTTTTAGAAACTCTTCTTGAGCTATATACAATCGTGTAATTGTATGATCCTAAAGAGACTGCAGTTTGATTTCAGCGTATGTTTCTGTGACATTAATGTCACTCGGGTAGCATAATTGTTTTGCTTCTTTAACTTTGTAATAAGGGGGGTACATTTTTTTATAAATTTTTTTTGCTTGATCGCGTATCAAGTTGTACTGATGAGTAGAGAGATTAGCATCGATCATCAATGCGAGCGCTTGGTCTTTGGAAAGCCCAACTTTTTTAGGAATCTCCAAACACTTGCGCGCTCTCTAAAAGGAAGTACCTCTTTTAGGTGAAGACAAACAAAACTCTTTCACAATTGCTGCAGGGTCTCTTTCCTGATTTGCGAAGCTGAACTTCGGTTGCCACTGATAATTCTTCCTGGCTCGCTGTATCAAGTAAATGTTGAATACGCCTTGTTTTCGTTTTAAAACTAGAACATTTAAAGCTTGTTAGTAGTCTACCAGGCCCCCTACTTGTTCCAGGTTGTGAGTCAACTTCAGAACCTGTCGTGACAAAATCAGAAAATGAGATTTCGTCTTGCAACCACGAAGAATAAAATTGGCTTTCAGAAAACGATCTCGATGTCTCCCCGACTTAGACCATTTTTCTTGGATCTTTTGACAAATGCTTCTGATTTTAACTTTCAAGCTTTTTGTGTTGTCTTCAGAAAGTGACGAATGACCTAATTCTACTAATATAAATTGTAAAATAGCATCCAATCTTGATTCCTTATCATTTGAAAACCAAACGTCGAATAACTTTTGACCTGAAATTTGTAGAGCCATTCTGAAAGTAATGAAAACTTGTATGAGTGTCGCAAGAATTCGCACGGAAATAAATGTTTATCATATAGCCCACTTGTCAATCTTTATAAAAACATAGGTATGTGGTCGGTATAATTCGATATACTATACTAAATCTCAAGTACAAACACTTTTAGCGGTTTTGTAAATACAACAATTTTCTCTTTTTTTCTAATAGTGCCTACGACTAAGTTTATTTACATACTTATAAAGAAATGCATGTAAACTCACCTTGAAACAACCCGGAAACACAATCACAATTCACAATTACAATTTGTTAAAAAGAACACAGCTTAATCGACGACAAAACTCAGGTAATTGACGCGATCACTTAAAACACTCGATTTGAAAAACCCAGGTACCCTTTTTTCCTGATTTTTTTAAACGTCAAATCGTAGTGTCAAATAAAAACTATTGTTTGTTCCGAATAGAATGGTATGTCTACTAAGTGTGTATTTAACCACAGATCTCTGGGATACCAGTGATAATTTGAATATTGTCTAGCTAGATTACGAAAATATCACACTTTGCGCCGACCCGAACGGTTGTTACTTTGTAAGTGCGTCGCTTTAACGTATTTACCGCGTTTCTCGACCAAGTAATCCGAATCCATCTATTTAATCGTAAGTTATTATTTCCTGTTATATTCGTTTGCTATATTGAAAATAGACATTGTAATAATTAACTGCTGTCATTTTGAGTTTTCCGCCATGTGGGTCTCACCTTCCTCCTACCCATCAATTGCGTTGCAAGCAATAACACTGTTTTATTACGTCTGTATGGATAGAACTGATACTAATAAAGTAACTCTTCTTTTACCTTATATCTTAGTAACTCTAAAGGTGCTTATAGCTCACTGGCAACAAGGCTTTGATCGTGATTACTTAAGTTAAGCCACCTACGCCGCGGTTGTAATTGGATGGGTGACCATCCAACTATCAACAGCGACATTTATCATGCATTTCCGTGCTTCGGAAGGCACGTTAAAAGTTGATCCCGGCTCTTATAGCTTGATACTAGCCTAGTCAGAGGACTTAGGGCGGCTTAATAACATCTGACGCCCTAACGCCCTTCAACCAATCCGCACTGGGCCCGCGTGGCGGAGTACGACCCAAACCACGGCATAGTTGTGGTAAGGCCTGTGCCCTGCAGTGAGACGTATATAGGCATACTTTACTTTTTTACTTTATTGTACAGAACCACTCATTTTATAATATTTTCATGCATAGCTTCCATTTTGTCCGATAGCTTGCGATTAAATGGCACATGTGAACAGTTGTTTACTTTGAGAATGCTTATTTCAAAAATAAGCGTGCTTATTACTAGCAAATGTGAACAGTGACATGAGCATGCCAGTAATAAGCATGCTCATTTATGAGCATGTCTGTCAGTACCTTTAATTAGTGCAATGAGTTTCAGAGTAGCATCATCATCATCATATCAGCCTATTGCAGTCCACTGCTGGACGCAAGCCGAGAGATCGAGACTCGTGCTCTTTGGCGCTCTTTGGGGGACAAAGAGCGCCAAAGAGCACGAGTCTCGATCTCCCGCCTTTTTTATCCAGAGTAGCATAGAAAAACGTAGTAGTGGATAAACGTACCAAAAGTGAATTTAATGCCAAGTGGTACCTATTTTCTTGTAAAGTGTTAATCTACTAATTTGAACATTCATGGCCACTAACAATAAAAATTATGTATTTAAGGCACATGGTATTTCTAGTGCCAACCAATCGACGACTATTATTACTAATGATCGAGTAGGTAGGTATGACATACCTACTTAAAGAAAATCGATATTATCAATTGTATTGTTGTTTCCATTCAATACTGTTGGTCAAACTGTAATAATATTTATGGTCTATCTATCTCATCGAGTACATACACTAGGTCTATCTATATCTGTCCATACATAAAATTGAAAGTACCATCAATAGAATCGAATGTGCAATTGAAATCTACTTATCAAGTATCGATAGTAAAATATTCAGTAGTTATCCAACACCATTCCAGTGTGTGTCCATAATGGTGTCCATGAAGTTGTAGGTTCAGGATTATTCTGGTGGAGGCATGAAGATTCAAGGTCCAAGCGCATTAGCACTGCACTGCGCGACGCGGCGCAAATAAAAAATTGGTCAGGTTGGTCCTCCTGCTAGATGGGTGGGTGATAATCGAGACGCGACCTAACAAACTATTGTCATTTTTATTGGTGACCATCTGGTTATCATGATAATACTCATTTATTCAGTATACAGGGCTACATTGCAAATGGGTGCTCAATCTTCCCCTGCCCTCTTCCGGGCCCTTATAAACGTCCCTTGATGAGTTATTGTTGTTAAGTTGATTGATGAGAAGAAACGGTGCAACAAACTGAGTCACCTTCGCAGCTTCGTCAGTCTTTTTTACAGTAAATACAGTTACAAGACATGGTAATAAATGCGAGGCGCGAGCTAAGTAGGTAAAGTTCATGCACTCGTTTTAATAATCGTCTATTTCATATTATACTAGCTGTTCCCCGCGGCTTCGCACGCGTATAATTTACTTTGTCACAGAAATTCGTTAACTAACGTCTCTTAGAAGTGTCAGTGGGCTTTTCGAATTAAACAACAAAATATACCTAGGTACACCAAACCTTTATATTTAGGTTTGCTTTAAGCTGGTGACAAACTGCAACGGACGCGGCTCCGGACTCGTCTTGACATTGTGAGGTCAAGCGCTGCCATTGGTCTATCCTTTAGACAACTTCTGCCAGCCCAAGGATCGACCAATGGCAGCGTTTGACCTTACAATGTCAAGACGAGTCCGGAGCCGCGTCCGCCGCCATCTGTCACCGGTATTAATTGTGACTAAGGTTGTAACACGACTTCAATGATGATGAAGTCCAAGGTGGACCACCCTTACTAAGTAAGCTAATTTATATTAGAAATTAACATGTAGTTCTGGCTGTCTGAGACACCTGTCTTACAGAGATCTTCCAGCTGTTCTACGTAGCTGGAAACTCGTCTAGTATATGGTGGTTCAGACAGCCAGAAAATTCCAGCTGAACCATCAAGTTTTTTTAGAATAACTCCTACACGCGTGCGTCACGGAGGTTCAAATGTGGTCGAGAGCCGTCACATCTTGCGTCACAAGACTTTTATAAAGATCGGTCCGAAATGTGATATTTCGTTTAATATCGAGAAAAATAAAATGGTTCAGCCAGCCTGATTTAGGGCTGGCTGGACACACGATTTTTAAAATTTCTCGAAGTGTGTTGCATCATAATGGATGAAATCACTTTAGATGCCGTCACGCGTCGCGTCACCATCCTTTTGTTAGGAAACGGGGCCCTGAAACGGGACCCTAAAACCCTTTAGATGCTGAAATCGAAAGTGTCGAAAAAGGTCAAATTCTGGCTGGCTGAACCAACATTTTATCACTTTTCAAAGAAAGCATTGCGTCACAAACGACGAAACCTTGGTAGATTGGCGTCGCGTAGATATGCGAGATCTCTGTAGGACAGGTGTCTCAGACAACCTGAACTACATAAATTAACAGGGTATTGGTACCCACGCAGCCTGAAATCTCGCGCCAAGCTTTACAACTGGTACACCAGAGTTATCTTACACGCATATCTCAGAAAATGTGTATTTTTTGGAAAAAAAAGGTCAGTATCGTTCTCTTCCTTCTATTTTACTCTCTTGGAATTGTATTGTAATTCAACCCATGTCAATACCATCCCTTTTTTTTCACTAGTAAGCCTTTATGCCACAAATTATAGCTAGTAACTAAATTTCAACTCTCTATCCTTAGCCATTTGGGCTGGATGAAGATTTTATTACATACATACTTTCATGCCCCATTTGACACTCTAAAGGGATGCAAGTTGACAAATGCTGAAACAGGTATTTATTTATTTTTGTGAGTGAGTAGGTATTTGTGAAAAGTTTCATCGGGTCCATAGATTTCAAAAATATATTTTCCCCATACAAATTTTCCCACTCAATTTCACCTCCTTGGGGATACATTTCCCCAAAAACTTCAAAAACAGTATTTTTTATTTACAAATACGAATTTAAATCTTCCTAACTTCAGAAATGACGAACTTTCATACAAACTGTAATCGTCATTTTTACCCCCTTAGAGGTTAAATTTCCAAAAATCCGTTCTTATTCCTTTGCCTTTGTTACCTCTGTGCATAGTTTCATCATTCTAGATTCAAGGGTTTGTGCTGGGCGTTGATGAGTCAGTCAGTGAATAAATGAGTGAGTCAGGACTTGTCTTTTTAATTAAAAGATATTTTTTTCAAATGGATTTTTGAATGAGGATTTTGAACTCATGTAGAGCTAGTTTTATTTTATTTAATTGTACTTAATTGCACATTTAAAAATAATTGTACAAATGGCGGACTTAGCAAGTCAACAAGTCAGTAGTTTAGTAAGAAAAATTATACGAATTTGATAATTTTCTCCTACTTTTATGGATACAAGTCGTGGCCCAGTCAATTTACATTAGTTAGTATTTATTTTAACATATTTTTGTTTAAATATACAATTAAATTCATCTTTCATTACTCTTAAGTAAATCTATCTAATTGGCTAGCATTTACTTGCATACAAACAATAATTAAGTACCATAGGCGAAACATGATGGTGCTCAAATGTGGATATTTTTCCACTATGATCCGATCTAAGACAAATTACAATTGATTTTTATATTACTTTACAATTATTTATTTATGTAATTACATAGAGAAAGTTACCTAAGTCTATGGTAATTATAACAATAACTAAGTGACAATTTACAAAAAATCAAAGTGTAGTTCTACTCGTACTAAGTACTACATACTATTATTAATTATTATGTACAAGTATATTAATTTACACTTGTACTTATATATAATAATATTATACTTAAATATATTATTATTATGAATAGGTACAGATTTACTGAAGAGGTAAGTAGTTAAATTAATATTCACACTATATTATTTGAAGTAGCTGATGTAGGAGTAAACCCTGTGGAAATAGCTGACGAGAAATGTAATAAATTCATGGTGTCATACTAGGTTTGTTTTTATTAAATCAAGCTAGGTATAATATATATACATATATATCTAACTAAAGTAACAATATTATAGAGAGGCACACATTTTGCGTCTTTCTTTGGTAATTTACAAATTAGAACTTTTAAGACATTACCTTCCAATTAAGTAGATCCTATTGTCTAACTAATCTGTGTAATTATTTTAAGATAAGATTCCATGTTCATCTCAAAATATGTATAAGTACATACGCAGCTGATCGCTATTTGACAGTAAATAAAAGACAGGCTTTAATGATTATTTATTTATTGCGGCTGCCTTTTAAAATTTTTAATTAATTTCTTAAATGTTCTGATTGTCATTAATCATGAATTCATGATTCATGTAACATTCATTAGTTACTCTACGTAGAAATAGAGGTGTTGAACCACAGAAAGCGAGATAGTGTTATTATTATAGGATCTGCTTTATGCACAAACTAATATGTCTAGCTTTATGTATTCCGAGTGTTGCCTCCACTCCACCACCCTTAGAGCCACAGTAGCAACAAGATTTCCAAAGAAACTGCTAAAAGTTGATAGAATGTTTGAGTTTACAAAATTATTTTGGACTAACGTAAATACTCGTAGTTGAGGTTAGATACCGGGCTGTCCTGTCCTGTCACCTACTTCGAACCGTCAACAATTATTGCTTTGAATACCATACCCTTTGTCTATTGCCTACCTGCCTATTACTCCGTATAGGAACTAGTAATGCCACATAGTAAGTTAACTAAATTAAAGCAACTACGATTACAAAAGTAGAATTATTAAATAATGTTAGTAAAAAGTGGTGCTTGCTTTACAAGTTATCAGATACAAGTTTTCTCTCATCAGGTTTAGACCGCATGTAATACATCATGTTCAGGAGTTTAAGCATTACGGCAGAAGGAATAACATTGTCTGATGGTAGAGCTTGTATTCGTTTGACGATGTCTTGGTAAGCGGCCCGCTCGGCGTCGCGATAGAGAGCGGGCAGCTGCAGCCGCTCGTACAGCCGGCGCACGCGCCGCACGCGCGCCACGTCCGCGCTGCCGTAACTCGCCACGAACTCCGCCCGCTGCTCCGCGTCGCACAGTTGCAGCGCTGTTACTGCGAACCACGTACACTTGCCTTCTTGAATGTCTGTTCCTGCTTTGCCAGCAACGGCTTCGTCACCGAAACTATCCATGTAATCATTCTGTAATTAAAAATGAATGATGAATGATGAAGTTAAGGATCTTTTACCACATAACTTACATAATTAGGACGCAACTGCCAAACCTTGGACATACTCTGTCTAATCTGTGTGCCAAACTGTTTGAAATTGAAAACCATGCGTGTCAAATTTGTCGCACTTAAATAATTTTATGATGTTACGTGAAAGGAAACATTCATTCTGGTTGGCAAACTGAATTTATGGTATTAAAACAACTGAGTGCCAACAACTAAGTAGGATAGGTAGGTACTACTATTGTAATTGTTTATAAATAAGTAACACGAATATGGTTTCCTACTTGTGGCTCGTGTGTCGACTCAACTCAGTCCAAAAATCGGAGTAGAGATACGCAAGGTAGAAACCACTCAGACGTCCGACGACACTTTAGTGTCTACCTAAGTTTTTAACGCCTTACGTCAGGAGATACTTTAGTGTCCTTTAACGGCAGTGATGAAAAACAGCTTCATGTGGCTAAAATAAAGCACCTTTATGCAATATCTGTGGTCTCTAGGACACGAAACAAAACATAGGTGGCGCTTAAACACAAAAAGAGTGCATTTGTTTAAAGTCGCGCGGATTTCTGACGCAAGTACGCAAACTCGCGTCTGGACGTTTCTGTGGGTTGACAGTACCGGGGCATTGACGTCCAAGTGGACTTGTAAAGTTATAGCCTGTCAAAATCCATGGTTGCTATTTATGTATCCAGAATTGGCTAGTTTCCTGGGTCAATAAATGATTATTCTATTTAGTCCGTCAGTTAGATTATCAAAAAATATTGGACCCATATTTTGTCTTTTGTCAATCAAACAAGAAATTACGAAGATAAAGCGCAACAAAGTGAGCACGTGACGTCACGTCTTACTAGAAAGTATCGCAAGGCGTGACGTTACATAGAACTCTAACGGGCTTTAACTTCAACATTTTTTGTTTGATTTAGAAAAGAAAAAATAGGTGTCCAATATTTTCTGTTAATCCAACTGACAGACTAATTAGATTTTTTTAGGAAACTAGCCCACAGGACAATATTAAAAATGTTATTATAAAATCCAAAAATGGAACTCTTAATAATACAATTTGTTTCATATGTACCTGTCATTTGTATATCCTTTGTGGCGTCATTTTAAAAATTGCGTGTCTTTATCACCTTGGATTTATTAAGATTTTCGGCAAGGGCTAACTCAAAAACAATGCATCGATCAACTCACTTCGACGTTTGGGGTCGAAGCACCATTGAAAACCACGTATCGCTGGTTTTATGAGTTTAATCGTGGTCTGTGTTTACGGACGAATTTAAAGAAGGTCGCCTTATATCGGTTGTTGTATTTCAAAATATTAAAAAAATATGATGCTGTGCCGAATCTAATAACGCAAGATCGTCATGTTACATATCGCGAGATAGAGGCTTCTCTGGGCATAAGTATGACGAGTACCTGCCTAAGATATATAAAATATTACACGAACATTTAAGAAAAAATGTACACGTTGGATTCCGCACAACTTGAGAATCAAACAAAAACGGGCTCGTGTCGATTACTCAGTGTTAAAAAAATGTTACAAAAGTACAATCAGGGTGCGTCAAAAGCTGTTTATTATATCTACACAGATGATGAATCTTGGATATATGCGTATGATCCTGAAACTAAACAACAATCAACGGTTTGGTTGTTCCAAGATGAGCAGAACCAAAAGGGATTTGTTCAAAAAGCACTTTAATACAGGCCGCATATTATCCGAAGCTTCTAATAGAAACATTCTAGCGCAAACCTAAAGGCACTTCGGTGCATACATTTTGTACTAGTCCCCGCATATTGTAACAAATGTGTCTTGCCGGTCATCCGGTTCTAATGCGCGCCGGATTGAAACGTCATCAGAATTCTTGAGAGGCCCGTCTACCATACATTTTGTACTAGACCCCGCATATTATCAGAAATTTGTGTCAGTCAGTTTGGCAGACGTCGCCGTATGCTGTACACGCGCTTCTTGTTGCAAAATGTCAAATATGAAAGTAGGGTTGCCAGAAGTTTACTTTTGTTAACCGACTACAAAAAAGGAGAAGGTTCTCCTTTTTTTACCTTTACAACCGACATCAAAAAAGGAAGACGTTCAAACGGCTATACCAAGAGGGAGGGTTATGGACTTCAAAAGGGGGTGGTTTTGTCGATAGAAGGAAAAATAGGAAAATGTATGCTCTTATTATTACTAGCTCGTGACCAAACACACTCTAAAGGTCGACCGCAAATGATTTCCTACATTTTTTACAATACATTTTTAAATTTTAATTTGGTTTAATACTAATTCGAGTTTTTAAATTATTATTTTTTGGTTTGTATCAAACGTATTCTTTTCCTATTATTCTTATTCTAAAGATTTTGTAGCTGAAGTGGAAAACTATCCGTGCATATGGAATTTGGATAGTGAACACTATCAAAATAAAATATAGCCGGACCTAGCTTAGGAGAAAATATAAACAATGATTTTCTTCTTTAATAAACTAATCAATAGTGCCAATAGCAATAACGTGTCGCCATCCTTAACATCCCTGTGCGAACGTCAAAAGACGGAGAGCTGTGTCGTGGCGGCGCAGTCAGCAACAACTGGAACCGAACCGGATAATGTGCGGAGCTTTGACAGTTCGGTCCGAAATGTTTCTTATTAGAAGCTTATGATAATATGCGGCCTGTCTGAAGCAAATGGTCGCTTGTTTTTTTTTGTTGAAAATAGACAGTGCCACTAGAGGATCGTAAAACGGTTAATTTTATATGTAACCTACCAAATGAATGGTACCCGACCATATTTTGTTTGCCAAAAGTCCTTCTTCATCATCATGACAATGCTAGCTGCCACACATAGGCCGAAACAACTTGGTATTTGGAAGATCAAGAGATCGAATTAACGGGTCATCCATCCGCTGTACAGCCCCGACTTGGCCCCCAACGACTTCTATTTCCCAACCATGAAGAATAAATAACGTGGTCAAAGTATTTCGAGCCGTGAAGAGGCTGTTGAAAGTTAAAAATGAACGTTTTGGAGATACCTCAATCCGAATGGAAAAAGTGCTACGAAAATTGATTTCTCAAACGTATGAAAAAGTGCAACGATCATCATGGCGAATATTTTGGAAAGCAATAAAACTATATTAATTAATAAGTAGGTATAATGTTTGTTACACTTTGTTATTCCGGATTCATAAATAGCAGCCCTCGAGGTACCTACAGTAAGATTAAATTTTGGTTTGAATAGTTTTACCTGCATCATAATAAGAGTCCCCATATCTGTGACAATATCCTCTATGTTCTTAAAAGCATTCTCATGGGGTTTATTAGCCAACAGTAAGGAGCAGTAGATAGGCGTTTTGAAGGTGTAGTGCGCCATCTTGGTGCTGGCGATTGCGTTATAGTTGTCGATTGTGAAGAGGTCATAATTCCGTAGCGACATATAATCCATGTGTTGACCTAACGAGAATAGCAGCATGCTCTGAAAAATAATAGAAACAGTACCTACTTTATAACTATAATTGGCAATATCATTAATTCTTTGTCGCAGGTATGATTATGATCATTGTTACCCGGTGCGTTGTTATTAGGTGCTTTGCACAATTACTACAATACAAATCAATAGGAGTACCTAGAAATGAAATAAGTTCTAACTAGTATGTTTCAACTGAACCTTGGAAACAACAATGGTACACGTAATACCAAGTATAAATTGATGTAATATTATAATTAACGTTATTAAGTAAATAAAATTTGTCTATTGATAGAAGATATAATTTAGGTATGGATCGCACAGCGGCAGCGTCTTAATTTTTAACTCGACAGTCAACATCCACAGAAAAAGTAAGAACTGCTTTAAAATTGCCCAACCCGATGTTTATTTGAAATATTTTTCAATTATAAGAATGACGTGTACCTATTCTGTTCTGACTGTATCGTAAATCCCTACGGAAACTAGCATTCTATTATGCAATTTGTAAATTATTAAAGTTATAATCCATAAGGAAAAAATATAGGACAAATCTAACTCGGAAATACCATACAGAACCTTTGTTTTGATTCTATAGACTGACTAAAATGACAATTTATTTACCTCATTTAAATAGTCCAACAATCTCGGATACCAGGGTTCGTAGCCGAAATTAGCTCTGATGCTGTCATAGAGGACGCTGAGAAAGACTATGGAATCGTTGATGGCTCTTACTCCAACGTGCGGGAGTCGGTACCAGCACACCGACCCGCGCCTGGTGGACGAGTTGTCGATGATGTCATCCAGTAGGATGTTTGATGTCTGTAGCTAGAATTTAAAATGAAGAATGATATTCTCTAGTGCGCCTTATTCGATAAGCATTTAATAGTAGTATATTTTTTACAAAAGTTTATATTTTTTTTGGAGCTAACATCGATATCTAAAAAAAAAACCACGCATCGTATCAGCTTCACTGGTCATTTGGTTTAGGGAAGTGAACTTATTTTTAACCGACTTTTAAAAGGAGGAGGTTTTATGTTCGGCTGTATGTATTTTTATTTTTTACTAGCTGTCCCGGCGAACTTCGTACCTCTATCGCCTTTTTATGTTTTTTTTTTTTTTTTTTTTTGTGAATTTTCCGATATTTTTTTAATAGTTATTCTGCTATTCGGGGCGGAATACAAATCCAACAAACCAAAAATCATAAAAATCGGTCCCGCCGTTCTCAACTTATAAATGGTGTAACTAACTCAACTTTGTTTTATAAATATAGATGAATGTTGCGTGATCCCAGTTCTTGAGCGAATGATAGAGTTGCGGATGCGATCTTTCTTTTGTATTCCCAAGTGGGAATGGGCAAGCCATGTAAGTATTCGAGGTCTAAAAAGTGGACTTGAGTCGTCACGCACTGGCCTACTGATGGCGTCTAATAAAGATTGGCGAGCCATAACCACCGACAGGGATATAGGGAGAGGTTTGGGCGAGACCTTTGCCTAGCAGTAAGACAGAAATGGCTAAATAAGGAAAATGATAACCGATATTTTCGTCAATTATGGACCGATTTCAAAATTTATTTTTTGTTTGAAAGGGTTTACTTCTACTTCCGAGGTGAACCCATTGTCAACAAGCTAGGATCTGATGATGGGATCTCAGGTAAACCAAAATAAAATCAACAAAAATATAAGCCCGTAGAGTAGAGTGTGTTTGTTAACTTTTATAATATATAATAATAACTTATTCAGGTGTCTGCGTCTGAGAGTTATCATATCATACTGTCTAATGAGTTGATGATGGCAGCCACATGACAGAACTCCGTAACAACAACGAGGTACAAGACAGCAGTTTTATTTACTCAAGAACAAACAAAATTAGAATAAAACTTGATTATAGGTCTTCTTGCCTACCGGGCCAATTTTTCAACAGCCTATGATAACTTTTATTTGAAGAATAAGTTTGACATGTTGACAGTTTTGTGTCAAAGCGTCACTTTTATTTGTCGAATAAAAGTTTTTACAAGCTTTTTATTAGCTTGCAATGTTCGAATGTAAGAATTTTAGAAATTAGCAACTTATATTTGACCCACTTCCCGGTGTTTGTTTAAGCTGAAATTTAGCACACGTATGTAAAGTCGGTGACAGTGCAATATTTTGGTACCATCGAGCTGATTTGATGATGGAGCCGGAAAGTGGTCACAAAAACTTGGTTTTCAAATTTTTTAAACTTAAAATCAACTCACTTTCCGTTGTTCGATTGAGCTGAAATTTGGCACACGTATGTGAAGTCAGTGACAATGCAATATTTTGATACCATCGAGCTGATCTGATGATGGAGCCGGAAGGTGACCACAGCAACTTAATACTATAACAATATAATAACATCGAGTTCGGCCGTTTGATTTGTCACAAATGATATTCTGATCAAAGATGGTATCCAGGGTCTGATGATGGAGTCAGAAGATGGCTATAGGAACTCTAAAACAAAACAACGCAACCGCATCGAGTTTGGGTTTGATTTGTATTGACAAGTATTCGATCAGTAGATGATGTCCAGGTTATGATGATGAAGCCAGAATATAGCCAAAGGAACTCTGTTATACAACAACGTAACGATGATGATTAAGCCAAAAGGTGAAGAAGAAGCTCAAACAACGTAAACCCTTAAGTTTAGGCTCCTTTGATTTTCTTGATAAAAACTCTATTAGTAAATGATGTCTAGGGTATGATGATAAAGCCAGAAGGTGGCCAAAGGAACTCAGTAATATAACAAGCTAACCCCATCGAGTTTAGGCTCGTTTAATTTGTTTTGACAAGTACTCTATTATTAAATGATGTCTAGGGGTCATACCCTGGACAAAAATAATAGAAGGTCGCTTAAGGAACTTCTTTAATATGAAAAAGGATACGACTGTTGAATTTGGGCACTGCATTTGATTTGTCTTGACGACAGTACTAATTGTAGATATGTCTGAGGATGGAGCAGGTAGGTGGCCATGGACCTATGACGAAACGATGCAACCCCATCGACTTTGGGCTCGTTTGATATGTCGTGGAAAGTGCTCTACATCATGTAATAAAAGTATGTAAAGTATATGATGTCCAGGTTCTGATGATAAAGCCGGAAGGATACAGGAACTATATTTTAAACAACGCAAACTCAATGAGTTAGAGGTCGTTAGTTCTCTATTTGTAGGTAAACAATGTCTGGGGTCAGATGATGAAACCAGACGGTGGTTATATAAAACTCTGTGATAAAACAACGCAACCATATCGATTTTGGGTTTGTTTAATGTATCCTAAAAAGTACTCTGATAGTATACTTAACTATGATATCACTAATAGTTCTGACGACTAATCCGAAAGGTAGCCACTGGAAAGCGCTAATGTGGTTAAGTTTGATCTCGTTTGATTGGTTGTCTTGAGTATCATATATTACACGTGATGAAGAGGTTCTAAAGATAAAGGATGGAGCCGAAAGATTGCCACTGAAACTTCAAAATGGAAAGTGCTAAGATAGTCGAGTTTGAGTTTGAACATTTAAGATATAGATTAAAAAATCCTCAAGACTAAAAAGTTATAAATAAAGTAAAAAAACTTTTTAAGGACAAGCTTTTATTGAGTAAAATGTGAACTAAAAGGAATAAAATAAATTTAAGTGACTTTTGTCATACACGTAGATAGGTAAGTTATATACGTCTTTTCAAAATGAAAAATATACATAATCTTCAAAAGCATGAGGCACTGATCAATGCTATCCGTTAGGTATACAGGTTTCCTATACGATATCAGTGCCTCGAGCTTTTGAAGTTTATGTATATTTTTCATATTGGAAAGGCGTATAGAACTTCTAGGCCTATATAACAAATGTCACTAAAATTTATTTTATTCCTTATAGGGCCGATTTTTCAAAAGTCAGATAACTTTTATTTATAGAATAAGTTTGACATTTGACAGTTTTGGGTGATCATATGTATAGAAAGTTGTGTATTTCAGCAGGAGAATTTGATATTTTGGCTCCAAACAATTTTCAACTACTTAATTAACAGTTAGTCTTACCATTTCTGCATACCAGCCTAGGAGGCGTGCTCGTTTCATTGACTCTTCGGTGATATTATCTGCCATCATCTGATACGCATGGACAGTCATTAGTCCTCTTGTTTTATTGCCACCTGCTGAATTGTACTCTAGAAGCTGATGAAATAGTACTTGTAAGTAGGTATTACTTAATAAAAAAAGTAGTATTTTTTAGGTGTGATAACATCGATCTTCAAAGATAACGTGAAAAAAAAGATACGGCCGTTTATGCCGCAAAAAACGTTATATATTTCGACACTCAAACTTGCCAAATTTCATAGTTCTAGGTCTACGGAAAGTACCCTATTTCCGTTGACCTAGAACTATGAAATTTGGCAAGTAATATCGTCTTATACTTAAGGCACAGAGAAAAATCTAAAAACTATACATTTGTAATTAATTTGTTATTAAACTGCGGTACTCGATTCCTGAAATAGTTATACCTATCCACAAATTTGTCCGGAACTCTCGGTGGCAAGTCCAACACGCACTTGTCTAGTTTTTTTTTAAAGAAAGATCTTTACATCTCGTATTAAGCATTAAATTACAATGCATAAAATATGGTGGATTGAGCCATCCGACTGACAGGTAAAATCAGTTTTGCATATAGAAATATCAATTTAAAACAATAATATCAAACTCAGACATTCAAATCCAAGGATTTCCTGTAATATTCAATTAAATTTAACATTTAGTTACGGTTTTTATTATAGCAGACTGACAATGAAGTAATTCCAAAAACCTGTATAATACTTATTTAAAAATACTTAGCTTAAAAAGCACTGTGAAAAAATATCCGCGTTTTTGTTAATAATATATCATCGATCGATAGATTGGTCGATTAGTTACCCGATGTGCGCTTATAAAGTTGGCCTAATCGATGAGAGCGACCTCTTTTAATACTCATGCTACGAGTACATACTGGACTCTGGACTACGAGTGCTCCATGCTACGGTTTATTATACGATATTATCGTAAGGCTTATTTATTGCCCTTCTCTTGGAAAATAGCGAGTGTTAAATTAATCACGAATTTGCGATCTGCCCAATAATAGACGACAGAATTGTAAACCATCTAAAGCGTGCAATTGATATCCAATGAATTCTTTCTTAGCTACATCACAAATAATATGGGAAAAGCACTTAACACGTGATTGATTGTTTTTAATCGCGAGATAGAAAGAATATCTTTTTTTAATTGCTCCATCGAAACATAACCAGTTCCGGTTTATTGTGGCAATTAATTAATTAATTGATGCCGTTATCTAATTACTTAATTATATTGCTACATGTTAAAGACGATGACGCGTTCCTAGGCACTATTATGCATAGACAAAAAAAATGGTTACCACGTTTTAAATTATTACTCCCTTTAAGTTACATATTAGTAAACGATAATCGATTCTGGCGTAAGACGTCCAAGAAAACGAGGTAGGTACCTACCTATCATATACTAACTTAAAAATGTGTTTGTTATTTAAAACAGAATGGTAAATAAAAAAAGAAGTTTTAGTAAGTAACTGAGATTGGTAAGCTGGCAATTTTGTTCTGTTTCTGGAAAGTAGAAGAAGTAGTTCTTAGGTAATACTTAAGTAATTTACAGAATTTACTATAAAAAAAAAATAACTATAAATTTACACACAAAAACACGTGTGAGAATTGTGTAGAAATGGGTTAGTAACAATAAGATGATAGAAAATATTCATTGATAGGGATAAAAGAAACGACTGAAAAATACTAATACTAATATGAAAAAATAAAAATACTAATATGAAACAAATATTTAGCCAAGCATCGGGCCAACGATTTTAGAAACAGGAAATTTAATACAAATGCGTAATGGTATTAGTAGATGTGCACAAATATAAAAAATAAGTACCTATTTTCTGAAATTAGGTTTAGAAACGTGGTAAGTATACTTACCTAAGTAATAAATTTACCTCTTTAATAAAACTTTGGACTCCATGGGAATTTGGAAATTTGTCGTTTCGCTTTACGATTGAAGAAATAATCTCGGGAAAAACGCCAAGGAACTTTTCTTCTTCACTGCGTTGCAAAGTCACCACGCCCAGTGAAATTTGCCGTTTTGGGTACCCATTTATTCTGATAAAAATAAATAAATATTTTATTGATAAACTAAAATACACCTATAACCTAAATTACCTTATGGATAGGTAATTCATAAGGTAATTTAGGTTGAAACCAAATAGAAATAATTGATAATTAATTAAGAGCATAGAAAGTCGAACCTGCTAGTCACTGCCTTATTTTGTAAATTAGAAGGTATACAAATATTAATAAACTCTCGGAAATTCCTTTTCAAGATCATTTTTGTTTTTTATAATAAGTAAGTATGATTGACCAAAGTTGAGCTGACACACACGAGGTTTTCCGGTCAATGCTACGATAATACTACCTAGCATAAGTTTGACTCATGTTACTTAAGTGCCTATTCTATCAAATGTTGGTAATATAGTGTTGGGGATTTAAGGAAGCGCAGCTTAAAATCAAGTAAAGTTAATTTATATGGTACTAGCTGTCCCGGCGAACTTCGTACCGCCTTATTTTTTTTTTCGTACATTTTTGGGCTTTTTAATAGTTATTCTGCTATTCGGGACGAAGACAAATTCAACAAATCAAAGATCATAAAAATCGGTCCAGCCGTTCTCGACTTATAAATGGTGTAACTAACCCGACTTTCTTTTATATATATAAGATTTACTATGGTATTTTTATGGTACCTTATCTAATCTATACTTTAATATTATAAAGCTGAAGAGTTTGTTTGTTTGTCTGTTCTCAGGAACTACTACGGGTTCGAATTGAAAAAAACTCTTTGTGTTGGATAGTCCATTTATCGAGGAAGGTTTTAGGCTATATAACATTACGCTATGACCAACAGGAGCGGAGATCAATGAAAAATGTTGCAAAAACGGAAAAAAATATTCCTTTTGAGAGCTTCCGTTGCGTAAACGGTTAAAGTTACGCAAAAATCACGTATGACGGAAGTGTTCCCCTTTAAAAGTTCTGAAAAAAGTTCGTGACAGCATATATCTATCTTTTGGTCGTTGATAAAGACTTCATGTCACTGATCGAAGAGAAGATGACAGACAGAAGAAAGAGTTTTCTGTGACAGCGGGTGGTATGATACTGTACTGTAGCTGTAGCTTCTATTCGTGCGATGTCGCGGTAGGCGGCCAGCTCGCGGGTCGCGGTACAGAGCGGGCAGCCGCAGCCGAATAAATATCGCGAGCTTGTACACATTTATATTTTAAACGACGTTTTTGTCTAGCTTCAAAGTTGGTTTAGTTATTTATAACATTCGTGCCTTTAGGATGATGTTTATTTTTTCAAATAGTCAACAAATTAAGAAGGAATTATAAGGATTTTTAATGGATTTTATTGTTAGCGCCTACTTTTCCATGCGCGGATATTTTGCTCGCAATGATTTATAATCTATTTGCACAGGAGCGCAAGGGATGGATGTTTTGTCTGCGAGAAGCATTTTTATTATCTTAGGGACGTAATAGAAGTCGCATTAGTCGACGCTAAATGTTCAAGGTTACTTGCCTTACCCGTCGCCTTAAGGGTTTAACTTTAATATTTTTTTTTAAAACACACTAAGTACCGCCCTACCGATGATAATGTATAGGGCATAATTTTCGTAATCGTTATCCGTACCTCAAAAGGAAAACGCTGACTCTTTATAGGATCACTTTGTTGTCCATCTGTCTGTCTGTCCGTCTGTCTGTCAAGACCCTTTGTCTCGGGAACGCGTTGAGGTCCGGATTTGAAATTAAAATCATATACTCAGTTCTATAGTCCGTTGCAGCTGTAAAAAAAAAAATCTAATTTCTACCTTATCGTAAAAAAAAGATACGGCCATTTAAACCGCAAAAAAAACGACACTCAAGGGAATCAAACTTATAGGGTAAGTACTTTCCGTTGACCTAAAACTATGTTTGGCAAGTATATCGTCTTAAACTACTACAAGTAGGTACAATTACAAGAAAACTCTGAAAACTTAACATTTGTAACGAAATTTTATAAATAATTTGTAATTAAACTGCGTGTCTCAATCCCTAACTATATTATATTATGTATCTACAAATTTGTACGGAACCCTCAGAGGGTGAGTCCGACTCGCACTTGTCCGTTATTTTTTTCATGATTTCGATGTTGCTTAGCAGCCGATTTTGTGGTTATATATAACCCATTAACTGGAATAGAAATTTTTATTTTCATTGGTTTTCAATCTTATCGCAAGAGCAAAGTCCAACATACAGGGTGGCCGGGGAATTGACGTCACAAAACGGAGCAACCTACAGAAACTTCTTGGAAGATAATCTTCCAATGTTGCTGTTAGATGTGAATCTCGAACTTAGACATACTACTATGGTGTTTCAAAATAAAACACCATACTACTACCACTACGCAACACAACTCCAAAATTACTTAAAGAAACATACCCCAACAGATGGATAGGACGCATTAGTTAGACCAATTCCATGGCCTCCACGCTCTGCTGGCCTAAACCCCATAGATTTTTTACTTTTGGGGCTCAAACAAAGAAATAGCATACGCCGAGAATGTTCGATCTGAGGCAGAAGATTGCAGAAGCCCAATTTGTTGTCAGTGAGAACAGAGAAGCCTTTAGACACTTGAAACTAATTTTTTTACGTAGGTGTAAGTAGAATGTGTATTGCTGCTGGAAGTGGCCAGTTTGAAAAACTAGTTTAAATTTTAAAAATAAACTTTTTTTACATATCATCAAATTAATACGTACTTTCCTTATTCAACCTAGATCTCCAGTATTCTCTAATCATAATTAAGCTTTAGGAATGATAATAATAAAGTGAATTATCTACCTTGCTGTCTTGAAGACCGATATAGCTAAGTTACTACATACTCATTCAGTACTACTTTGGTTCTGACTAAAAAATCATAAGGTTACCTGTATAAATTTTTTATTTAAAGTTGAAAATATTAATCATGATTCACGGAACGTAATTTTCAATCAAATCTCTCTCTCTCTCTCTCTCTTCTGTCTGTAAAAGGAGGAGGTTCTCAATTCGACTGTATGTTGTATTTTTTTGTATGGATGTAACGCGATTACTCTGCCAATTATAAATCGATTTTGATGATATTTTTTTTTGTTTGGTAGATCATACTATCGAAATCCGAATCGATTGCTATTTTTAAAAATCGGCTTAAAGCACACTTTCTTTCTTCTTGACACAAACTGCCTTTATATCTCAGAATATTACTGGTCACTGTTAGTTTCGACATCTCCTCGCATATATCAAGTAGTATGTATGTTTATTGTATGTATGTATAATTATTGTTATGTATTTATTTTATTTTATTTTAATTTATTTATTACTGTATGTATACGTTTATGCCATAAATTTATGCAATTCTATTTGTATCAGGTAAGAATTGTAAGAACTCTGCAACACCTTCCCCTTTCTTTAATGGTTGTCCTCTACCTAAAGGTTGTCTGGAAGAAATCGCTATTAGCGATAAGACCGCCTAAATTGTACATCTTTCTGTAAAAATCATGTGTATTTTACTTGTATGGTGTGCAATAAAGAGTATCTATCTATCTATCTATCTATACTTCAGAGTTGGTCTCATATAAATTTTATCGAAGTTGATTAAGCAGTTTTTGAGAAAATAAAAAAATATACCCAGATAATTTTTAGGCTGGTCATGTCGAAATTTCTGTTAATATCAGGAAAAAAAACATAACTCGAAAACTATAAATAATCACGAAATATACATGGGGGTAATTCGGGTACCCCACGAAATGCCGGACCTTTTTTTTGTGACTTCAATTCCCCGGCCACCCTGCATAAATAGTGGCAGGGCCACCATTTTTTACACCCTGTACATTTATTACATATTTATTGAAAGTAAAAAAAGTCGATGTTGATGCAGCGATTATTCTGTGCCTGTGTGCAAAGCCCAGGGTAGTTTACTAATATAAATATTATATTGGAATTAAATTTACTACCTGCTGATCCTGGTGATTGAAGTTGGTGTGTTTCTAGTGAACGACACTGTTTGCCAAATACACGGCCTTATCTTGAACATTATTTATATTTCGAAACTTTTGAAAAATTACAAGCCTTTCTGAAACTCCTGAGCACACGTGATTAAGCAGCCAAAGAACAGTTTATACTAAGACAGTCTAAAACCTACTAGTTATGTGGATTCTCGATACAAGCATGCAGCGATTAATTATAACATAATAAAGGTACATAAAAAAATGCAAGCAGTGGTAATTTTATTATTATAATAATTTAATACAAAACCTCTTAGGAACAGATTGTTAAGATTGTGCTAATTAAATATACAACACGGTGACCAGAAAAGTGACGTCCAAAATTTTTTTTAGGTGCCTCGTGTTATGAGGTATCTGAATCACCCCAACGTATGTTCTATGATTTTTCGTAGTTTTCGAGTTACGTTTTTTAATGAATTTTTGCAACTGGATCCTTTTAAAAAAAATCTAAAAAAAAAGTAGGTTTCTTCGTTATTTTTTTGCAGCTGAATCTCTATGAACTGTGAATCTCTATTTATGCATAAAATAAACAGTTTCTTAACTTTAATAGAAGTTACTACAAAATTGACCTAAAGTTGGGAATTTATGTTAAGTGAGTTATCATTTTAATTTTCAACTTAAAATTAAAAATCTAAATTGATAATTTCTTTGTTTCTAAGTAGCTTCAGAGAATCCGCTAGACTCTAAGCTTTCATAATAATAATAATAAAAAAATAGTGCAATAAGGAGATCTGTCTATCTCGCATCGCAACACGCGTGAACGAATGGAACAATTTCAATAATTCTTTTTTTGTTGTGTTAATTATTGTTAGAAGAAAATTCTTTATGAATAAACTAATGACCATGCAAACGAAGTCGCGGGTAATAGCTACTTTTAAAAAAAATAGAACGAAATTATTATGATACCCATTTACATTAGTGTAGGATCTCACTTTAGACTTAATGGGTTCTTTTTTGCTTCACATTTCCTTTTTTTCGACAGTAAAATTTATTGCAACATGTTTTGGGAAAGTAGAATTTCGGTAGCAGTTGGTAAAATTTCAAATTAATAATATTTATTTTGTACTTATAAAAAAATAACGATAGATTTACTCGATTGATATCTGGAAATATTTCAACAAAAGATTAACTGCCCCCTTTTACTTCGGAAATTCAAATTTCGTGTCCCTCGACGAAATCCCCGTACTCCTATAGCTCCCCTTTGTCCTCCGTTTCGGAAATCAGTTTTGGGTGCTAACTCCCCGATTTCGAGGTTGTGTAAACTGGTTAATAAATATAGCGACTTGGTTGACATTCACGCCGATACATTTGCCAAAATCAAAAGATGCAAGCCATGCCTGGTCCCAACCAGGTTGATCTTGTCCTTTCCTTTTTATTTATTTATTGCAAGTTAGTTGCTACTGCTTTCATTCTTTGTATATATGCGTATGTTAGTATATTAACGTCAAGTATTCCTTCTTTATGCATGTGGTGTTTACCTTAAAATGTTGTTACATTTAGTTACATTTTATTAGCTTTAAGACATATTGTTAAATACAGTGTAAGCAAACGCTGGTGAACCTAAATAAATATAAATTGTGGGTTGGCTGTATGTTAATTGAAGAAACAATCTCGGGAAAAACGGCAAGGAACTTTTCTTCACTGTCTCGCTAAGTCACCATATAATAATGAAATTTTCCGTTTTGTCGATTGTTGTTCTAATAAAAATAAATTAATTCTCAATGTTCCATTTATCAAAAATATTAAATACCTACCTAAATTGGCTTTAGGTTAAAACCAATTAGAAATGAATACTATCAATCAAGACTATGGAAAATCGAACTTGATATTGCCTGCCTTGTTTTGTAAATTAAAAGGTTCTTGATGCAAATATTAATAAACCTTCGGAGATTCTTTTTAAGATCATTTTTTGTTTTCATATTTAAACATATTATGGTCTTACCTTTTCATACAAAATTATATCAGCTGGTCGGCGGTTTGGTATGGAAAAGTTTTTTGGTTGGTTCCACCATGGAAATAAAAGTAAATGTTGTTTTTAAACAGTTGAATCACCCCTTAAAAGGAAGTTAACTAATAAGTTAGGTAGGACATTAGACAGGATGCCCTGTAACTTAGGGGTAACCTTGTAATCACATATTCTTGACATCATGGTGAAAAACTTCGAATGATTAAGGAAGGTTATGTTACACGAGTACTTAATACACGAGGCTTTCTGAGGGCCAATTCCCGTAATTTGACAATAGTCGCAATCCGGTGTCTATCCGCTCCCAGTAACATTACGATCCCAAACGGTATTCTCGTAAACCCAAAAAATGCAATTATAGTTCGTAATGCGACTGAAAATGGAAGAAACCACAATAAGATATTTTTTTGCTCTGTTTTTAGTCTTATTGGGATAGTTTTAATAATTTTACGACAAATTGAAAGTTTACGAGAATACCGTTTGTGATAGTAATGTTACTGGGACCGGATCGACATCGGATTGCGACAATTGTCAAATTACGGGAATTGGGCCTCTGGTCAATGCTGCGATAATACTAACATAGGTTTCACTCATGTTACTTAAATTAGTGCCTATGGTAAGTTTACTTTCAGTTTATTTTATACAAACAAACTTAGATACGTATCTATAAAATGTGGGTGATGTAGGTACGAGTAAGTAAGTGGGAGTTATGGGAATGGGGAATGCGCAGCTGAAAATTAACTAAAGGTGTTTTATAATTTGCTTATAATAAATAATACAAACTACCAGTCTTACTGGCCAATTGCGAGTAGGTACCTAAATAGTTCGTCCATAGCAGGAATCGAGTCGCAAAGATTCTTCTGAGTTTGTTTAAAAAAACTTGTATTTTTGTGATGTACAGACAAACAAAACACAAAACCCAAAATTTTCTCAATTGATATTGATCTCTATGTGTCGGACTTCCAAGTTAAAAATCGTTGTCCTGCCGTTGTCTGCACTTCAAATTTACGGTATTTCGTAATTTATTTTTCACTTGTGCTATAAGACATTGCTTGTTGCCTTTCATGATTGTATTGTAATGTCAACGGAAAGTACCCTCTATCTATACGACCTCCGTAGCCGAGAGGCGAGCATACCGGACCTGGTGTCGCTATCTCTGAGGTTCCGGGTTCGATTCCCGGTCGGGTCAATGTAGAAAAAAAACTTTTCTATATTGCTTCGGGTCTGGGTGTTGTGATACCGTCGTTGTTTCTGATTTCTGTAACACAAGTGCTTTGGCTACTTACCACAGGATCAGAGCAATGTATGTGATGTTGTCCAATCTATAGGTTTTGGTACCTTTGCGAGTATCAAAAAATCGGCATAAACGTACCTAGTTAAGTTTGATTAAAAGAAGTAATTACCTTTTAGGATATGGAAACCTTTAAAACCAGAATCGTTGGTAAGTACTACTAATGATACTTAAGTAATACAACACTTGAAAAACGAGGTGTCAAGTATAGCTACTCATATCATACTTAGGCCTATGGGGCAACTCTAGAAGCCGCCATACATCTATCCTGAGCCAAGCAATAACGGACCAGCCGCATTGATGACACTAGTCGACTGGACTCCTAGCAAATACCTACTTAACACATCATTTTTAAAGATATTAATATATTAACAGTAGCCTCTCTATACATTTATAAAAATATTATGTAGATACGTTTTAAAAAATCGTAGTGTGTTTAGCTTAAAAAGTGATTTTCATCAATAATCATACTCAAAATAAAAATTAACTTGGCGTTCCGAGCTCCAGACTAGACAAAGTTGGTAAGTAATTCATTCTTGGGGAAATGTATTAAATTTTTCAATAAAGTACCACAGACTCTTGTTAAACTACCTGTACATGAATTTAAAATTCACATTAAAAAAATCTTATGAAAAAAGGATATCGTCTATTATAAAATAGACGATTATTTAAACGACAAGAGTGCATGGACTTAACCTGCTTAGCTCGCACTTAGTGCATATCTTGTAACTGTATTTCCTGTAAAAGGCTGACAAAGGTGACTGAGTGTGTTGCGCCGTTTCTTCTCACACCAGCCAATATGTAGTTCCGAAGCGGTGGTAGGACTAACCTATATTTTTGGACGTGTATAAGTGCCCGGAAGAGGGCCTATGTACTGAATAAATTATTATTATTGAGTACTATAGTGAAGGACCACTAAGGCATCGTATCACAACAAAACGAACGATTGACACTGAGTACCGCATGCAGGCAATCAAAAGTGACTCTTTCAGGGGTCACTCCCAGATTGACTCGACGTATACTCAACCTCGAAAAACAAGCACAATCGTGGGAACAGTGACCGGTCACTGTCTCCTAAACAAACACCTTTACACCATAGGCAACACAGACAGCCCTCTCTGCAGTGCATGTCTTACTACAGATGAAACTGCTAGTCACGTAGGTAGTCCTGGAATGCAAGGCGGTTGCATTACAACGCAATAAAATCCTTGATAACCCAAGGTCGCTCCGCGAAGCCTGTGAAAAACCCAGAAAAATTCAGGGCGGAGCCACAGAATACCTACCTAATATGGCGGAGCTAGGCAGGTTACATCCGTAACCATCACATCCCCCACGCAAAAAGGACCGTATCAGAATCAGAAATAGAATAATGTAAAAGTAGAATTTGAGTGCAAAAAAGGGAGTCCACTCTCATACTCATACTCATAGCTACTTATATTTTCTTAAAAAAAAAATAAGCATAATAAATTGCAATAACAAAAACTTTAAAAGTATTATTAATTTTTATTTTCTTATTCTATGGTTATGGCTATTAGTAACTTTTACAGTTTATGCATTAATAACGGTTCAACACGGTTCAATTAAATTTTATTAAAAGTATTCCAAAAGAAGGATGGTTTATTTCTAGAGTGGTCGATCAGTTGTTGTCACATATTTGGTATGCCATTTGGAAGAGTTTTCTTGTGACAGCGGGTGGTATGATACTGTCAGCGGGTGTTGCTTCTATTCGTGCGAGGATGTGTCGGTAGGCGGTCCGCTCGGCGTCGCGGTAGAGAGCGGGCAGCCGCAGCCGCTCGTACAGCCGGCGCACGCGCCGCACGCGCGCCGCGTCCGCGCTGCCGTAGCTCGCCGCGAACTCCGCGCGCTGCGCCGCGTCGCCCCGCGCCAGCGCCTGCACCGCCAGCCACGTGCACTTGCCCTCCTGGATGTCCGTCCCCGCGTTACCGGACTCTGACTCATCGCCGAAGCAGTCCATGTAATCATTCTGTGAAAACGTTTTTAATATCATCCTCTACGTTTTATCATCAATGTTTTAGGTAAGGCATTGACAAGTAGTCAATTTCTGGTACAGACGACCTGCAATGATCATGCGAAGGGCAAGTAACACCTAGAGCAAATGGCAAAAGGCTTAATAAGACTTAATAAGAAGAAATAAGAAGAAAAGTTTACCAGGCTCTAAATTTTAAAAAAAGGCTTTATTTTAAAAAATACAAAACCGACTTCAAAAATCTAAAAATAATATTAACACATTTATGTACATTCATACCTAAGTCATTGTTACGTTTGGAGTCGAATATTATTTTTAGCTTTTCAGTTTTTAAAGACGGTTTAAAGAAAAATACTTATTTCATTTATGTTTAGTGATAATTCCTAACCGAAAAGAAGAATTTATGAGTGCAAACAAAAGTTGACTGCTAAATACCGATTTCATCCTCTATTTTTCCACCCACAAAGTTGAATTTTTCGCCACAAATTTTAAGTCATACTATCTGCAAAGTATAAGCTATCCAATAAAAAAAACCAGCCAAGTGCGTGTCGGGCCACGCCCTGTGTAAAGTTGCGTAGTAGCCCGTTATCACAATATAGATCGATTATGTTGTTCTTTATTCTAAATATAATTAATGGTAAATATATTTTTATTTGGTACAAAATTTTGTACCAAATAAAAATTCAACGACTATTACTGCTAAACTTATAAAGTTATCTTAACCACTATAATTATTCTTGAATGTTTATGAAATTCACTATTATCATATCTATTTTCAGATTTTTTTAGCCAGCAGTTTAGCTTTAAGAGGGCTTTAGAGCTTTTTTTTTCTAAAACAAAAAATTATATTATAATATAATAAATTTCGTAAATAGAGCATTAATAAGAAAAATAGTATTAGCAACTTCTAGGTCATTTTAAAAGACCTACTTAACGATACCCCACACGATGGGGTAGACGACGAAAAAAAATCATCCCCACTTCACAATTCACACCCTAAAAAAATATTTTCCTAAATTTTATTCTACCACTTTGTCGGCGTAATTGGTATACATACACCTACAAAATTACAGCTTTCTAGTACTATCATATTGGGTTACATAGATACAAAAATCAGTTGGCGTTGTATGGAGTTCATACAATGTTTGTTGATTTTCTTTTAGATCCCATTATTAGAACTTGATCATATAGGGCCATTCCGAAAGTATTCCCTTTCAAACTAAAAAATAATGATCGAAATCGGTAAACGTGGTAACAAATGAAACGAACAAAGATTCTGACTAACTGAGAACGTCCTCCTTTTTTGAAGTCGTAAAAAAACAGGTAAGTAGGTACTAAAACTTTGACGAACTGCAAATACCTAACTCATTCTCAAACTCCTCAGAAGTAGCAAAATAAACTTACTTGCATCAAGGTAAGGATTCCCATCTGAGACAGCATATCCTCATCATTTTTATAAGCGCTTTCATATGACTTATTGGCCAAAAGTAAGCTCACATAGACTGGCAGCTTAAAAGAGTAATACGCCATCTTGAAGATAGCTATGTCATTGTAGTTTTTTTCAGTAAAAAGGCTGATATTTCGCGCGGTTACACAATCTAAATGTTGGCCTGTAGTCATTTGAAAAATTGACTGAAAATAAGTTAACAGTTTTGAGTGTAAGTTAAAAGTAAAAAAAAGCCTAAGTAAGTACTATTTGGAAAAGTTTGTTGTCTAGATGTAGATTAGGTACAGCGCTTAAATACTGTGTGACTAGCAGATTTATTGTTCATTTTACCGTTTTTAAAAACGAGGTTTTCAATTTGACGCGTACCTATTGTTTTATGTTTGACCACGCTTATATTTTTAGACGTCCAATTTTATTGATTCTTTTTTCTTGAATATGGTCAGCTAGCCTCATTTAAATCCCATCTAGTTTGAAATAAGCAGTTATTTTATTTTATTATACGTCAATCACACTAAAAATCACAAAAAAAAACTTTTCCAAAAAAAAAAAGACAGAAAGTGTCCAGTGTAGCCGTAAAATGCTAAAAAAGTTTAATATAGGACAGTCATTGGCTGTCTATAATTATCGTGGCAAACCTGGATGTACTGCTTTGAACCGGAAAGAAAAAGTCAGCTGGTAGATGGGTCTTTTCTTTTGTAAGTAGTTTTGCTGACTAAAACTAAGAGGCACACGTTTTACGAGCCCTGAATCGAGATTCGGCAGTAAATGCGGTTCACAAAGGTATTGAAGTGGTCCTTAGGGAAGACTGGTCCAACTGCTGTTTACACCGACCTCCGTAGCCGAGAGGCGAGCATACCGGACTTGGTGTTGCTATTTTTGAGGTCCCAGGTGCGATTCCCGGTTGGTCAATGTAGATAAATAAATTTTCTATAATGTCTCGGGTCCGGGTGTTGTGGTACTGTCGTTGTTTCTGATTTCTGTAACACAAGTGCTTAAACTACTTACCATAGGATCAGAGCAATGTATGTGATGTTGTCCATTATCAGAATCCAGAAACGTTCAGTATGACATAAGTGATATCACTCAAACAACACCTACTCCAATATCAAATCTAAAAGCTTTTACCTCATTAAAAACATCTAGCAATTTCGAATAATATTCTTTATCGCTGAAATTATACTTCAAGTTGGTAAAAATGAGAGCTAAGAGGAAAGAAGAGTCGTTGACAGCTCGCATGCCGACATCTGGCAGTCGGTACCAACAGACGGAACCGCGTCGCGTCGACGAGTTGTCAATGATGTCGTCCAGGAGAAGCATGCACATTTGTAACTGGAAAAAGTAAAAATGTAATCAACATTTGACCGCAAAGGTTAAGTCACAGGTCCACAACCCTTCATCAAGCCGCACTGGGCCCGCGTGGTGGAGCATACCAAACCACCTCTTAATTTAGTTGAGTTATGTCCTGCAATGGGACGTTTTTAAACAAACAACTTTATTATTTACTAAGTATTTATTACACAAACAAAACGTTTTATCGTACGTATGTACGTAGGAGAGATATATTTATTTACAAAAACATGTACATCATGATAGGCATTTGTATTGGAGTATTTGTCTAGTTTGACAAAGCTTTTACAAATAGGCAAATATTACAAACTACAAAAACATCAACACGTGGTAAAATGTCATTGCAAAATAACTATAATCCGCTTGATCTGATGAATCCGCCCATAAAAAAAGGTGGGAAAGGCTATCTAACTTAGATAGAGCATAGTTTGTGGTACATGTACAAGTTACTGCATTCCATGCCGTGTTTGTCGATTCTGGCACACCTTTTTAATTTTGCAAGGTCGGTGATGTATGTACCTACCAATAATTGGTATTAATAAACTCTGGTATAGTATTCTATCTAGCTCACTACTAGTTTAGTTTTTTCAGCATACCAGTTCAACGCACCAGCCGAGAGTGCACGCCAGCCGCAGCGACTCCTCAGTGATGTTTTTTGGTTTCTCTAACATCTGGTACGCTGTCACAGTCATTAGTCCTCGAGTTTTCTTACCTCCACCCGAATTGTATTCCAAAAGCTGAAGAAGAATTCAAAAATTCTGTGACAGCAGAGGTAAATAAAATCACAATGACTAACAATTTTCCGCACAAATGACAACATACTTTCTTAATGAACTCCCCAACTTCAGGAAGATTTTTCAGGTTTTCAGTTTTCGATATCGTAGAAACGATCTCGGGGAGCACTGCTAGAAATTTTTCATTATTCTGCTGTTTCTGGTCGTCAGTCCAGATATTCCTAATAAAAGTACAAAAATCTAATCAATATCACCCAAGAGGCTGATGATCAATACAACTTATTTAGTGAATGCTATTATTAACGAGATTTCTGAATACAAATCCGGTTGACCATTACAGGGTGTGCCGGAGCCAGAGGTCCAAAAATATACCTACTAGAGCGCTCTGAAAATAAGTAAGTAAGTATGGAATTGAATAACAAAAAATAAATGCAACAAGAATATAAATAAGGTAACTCCCTTTCAGGGAAGAATTTTACAGCTTAAATACAGCAAGTTCCACTAGGAAAACCAACATCAAGATCTAAAATTTCCTTATCGACCCGTTACAGCAGATGCGCCATTAAAACTGACGAAGTGATATTTTTAAAAAGAATGTTGTATTAAACAGTAGAGTCACCTCATAAGAGAAAGGCAATAAACTAGGAGTTCGCATTAATCTCAACTACCATGAGCAAAGCGAGCGCGAAATTTTTTGCGACTCCGAGAAAATCTGTCTGATACCTGTCTGTTCTTAGATTTTGAGCTCGTAGATGTAACGCTGTAAAATGTGTTTATTTCTGTGATTAAGTTCTGTCTATCATTTCATAAATCCAGCCTTTAAGTTGCATAAATTCCACAGTACACTTATCAACGTCCTACCTAGTACAAAGAATAGACAATTTTAGTAGTGTGGATGATTTGTATTATTACAGACAAGGATTACTAATTTCATTAGATATTCTACTATTTTGGCACCAGCATACACTGTAATAAAAAAATCTACGCTGTGAGGCACTGGGTCACCAGCGTCTTACTTAGCATACGCTCACTCGTGTTGATGGTAGATAGTTATTGTACTAGTACCACAGATCATAGAAAGAAACTGATCTAAGGTTAATACCAAGGTGTAGTATTTTATCATTTTTTTATTTTAGATTTGTCAGGGTTGAACCTAGATGTTTTTGGGGAAAGGGGAGGGGGAAACTTAATCCCTCTGGGTCCGCCGCTATTGATTACTAATAATTATTATATTAGAATAAAATTTACCACCTGCTGATCCTGGTGATTAAAGTTGGTGTGTTTCTAGTGAACAATACTGTTTGCCGTATAAACGGCCTTATTCTGAACATTGTTTATATTTCGAACACTTTTGCCTCAAAGTATAAAAATTACAAGCTTTTCTGAAACTCCTGAGCACACGTGATTTAGCAGCCAAAGAGCAGTTTATACTAAGACAGTCTAAAACCTATTAGTTGTGTGGATTCTCGATACAAGCATTTGCCACGTTTATATAATTATTACATAAAGGTACATGAAAAAATGTACGCAGTGGTAATTTTATTATAATAATAATTTTATATAAAACCTCATTGGAACAGATTATGCTAATTAAATGTATATAATAAACATCCTAATATACAGGTTGGCCAGAAAAAAGACGTCCAAAAATTTTTTTAGGTGCCTCGCGTTGAGAGGTGTCTGAATGTTCTACGATTTTTCGTAGTTTTCGAGTTACGATTTTTTTGATGAATTTTTGTTGCAACCGGATCAGTTTGTAAAATTTCTAAAAAAAAAGTAGAAGGTATCTTCCTTTTTTTTCCTTGCAGCTAAATCTCTATGAATTGTGCATTTATGCATAAAATAAACAGCCTCATAACTTTAATGGAAGTAACTACAAAATTGACCTAAAGTTGAGAATTTATGTTATGTGAGTTATCATTTAAATTTTTAAATTAAAATTAAAAATCAAAACTGATAATTCCTTAGTTTCTAAGTAGCTTCAGAGAATGCGCTAGACTCTTAAGACTATAATAATAAAGTAGTACTTCATGGGCTATTAAAAAAAATCGTAACTCGAAAACTACGAAAAGTCGTAGAACATGCATAGGGATGATTTAGATACACTCTCAACACGAGGCACCTAAAAAAATTTGTGACGTCACTTTTCTGGACACCATGTATATCCATAATATAAAAATGAATCTCTATTTCCCTTTGTCATCACATCACGCGTGAACGGATGGAACAATTTCGCTAATTCTTTTTTTGTTGTGTTAATTATTGTCAGAAGGTTCATATGAAAGAAAAAATTAAGAAAGTTGCGCAGAAATCCTTTATAAATAAACTAAAGACCACGCGAACAAAGCCGCGGCCAACAGCCAGTTAAAAATTAAAAAGTGGAACGAGTTTTCACTGACGGTTCCAAAACTGAGAAAGGCACAGAGTACACTCACAGAGTACCTACCTAAAGGTTGTCTGGAAGAGATCGCTATTAGCGATAAGACCGCCTAAATTGTACATCTTTCTGTAAAAATCATGTGTATTTTACTTGTATGGTGTGCAATAAAGAGTATCTATATTGGATCTCAACATTCGACGACCTACGTAGCCAAGAGGCGAGCATACCGGACTTGGTGTCGCTATCTCTGAGGTCCCGGGTTCCATTCCCGGTCGGTCAATGTAGAAAAATAACTTTTCCATATTGTTTCGAGTCTGGGTGATGTGGTACCGTCGTTGTTTCTGTACCGTACGGCGAGGAGGGGTTCGGACATGGTCACAGAGGTGCCACTCCCGATCCTCCTTTTGCCATACTCCCAACTGAGCGCCTGGATCAGACACCATACACTATCACAACAAAACGAACGAATGGACACTGAGTACCGCATGCAGGCAATTAAGACTGACTCTTTCCGGGGTCACGCCCAGATTGACTCGACGTCATGGAGCACATACCCTACAGAGTAAAAATGACATAATATTTGTTCGACAACATTTTCCGCCATTTTGAATCTGTATCTGAACTGTTTTAGTATGGGCGAGCGTTGACAGGAGTTGTTATTTCATACTAAATGTAAGTAAATAATCAATATCTAGTTTCGGAGAAAGATGGTTCGTATTGCTGCTTTATAGGGTACCTAAGTGCTCGATGCTCAACGTATACTTAGCCTCAAAAAACAAAACCTGCGCACAATCGTGGGGATAGTGATCGGTCACTGTTTCTTAAACAAACACCTTTAGACCATAGGCAAGACAGACAGTTCTCTGCAGAGCATGACTTACTCTACAGATGAAACTGCCAGCCACGTAGTTGACGTAGATTTATAAAATCAAACAAAAGGTGGACTTATTGCCATAAGGAATTCTCTTCCAGTCGACCATTAAGCTAAACAGAGATGTTTTGTGGACGATGCGATAAAGGCAAAACAAATCTAAATAAAATGCGTGTGTTTTTATTTTTAAAAGGCATAAACTACATAACAGTAAATAACGACAATACATAAACTAAATCTGTGGCTATGGCTACTAGTTACTTTTACAGTAAATTGCATTATTAACGGTTCAATTAAATTTTATTATAAAAAAGAGGATGGCATAAGTATTTCTAGAGTGGTCGTCAGTTGTTGTCACATATTTGGTATGCCATTTGGAAGAGTTTCCTTGTGACAGCGGGTGGTATGATACTGTCAGCGGGTGTTGCTTCTATTCGTGCGAGGATGTGTCGGTAGGCGGTCCGCTCGGCGTCGCGGTAGAGAGCGGGCAGCCGCAGCCGCTCGTACAGCCGGCGCACGCGCCGCACGCGCGCCGCGTCCGCGCTGCCGTAGCTCGCCGCGAACTCCGCGCGCTGCGCCGCGTCGCCCCGCGCCAGCGCCTGCACCGCCAGCCACGTGCACTTGCCCTCCTGGATGTCCGTCCCCGCCTTACCGGACTCTGACTCTACACCGAAGCAATCCATGTAATCATTCTGTGAAAACGTTTTTAATATCATCCTCTACGCCTAGTAATCTCAAAAGTCGGTAAGGCTGCTACCTTTTGCTATAAAAACTGATACCGACCGACCGAAAAAGTGTCCCTGATGGATATAATATTAAGGCCAACACGCATTTTGGTTATTTAGATTAGGTATTTTGCGTACCTAATACAAAATGTCAACTTTTATTTTACGATGGATATATGTATTATCTGACACTATTTAGTGATGTCATTAAAATACTAAAATACCGGTGGCATAGAGCGAGAGCTACGAGGGCCTCGTTGCTAAAGAAGAAGTTATTTATCGGCAGAAACAGTAGAAGCCTCAATTATGTAGGTACGGTCAAGTAAGTACTCCTGATACAGACGATCTGGAAAGGGTGCTGGACCCCCAGCTGGATGAGAAGGGCTAGTAATAGGGTAAAATGTCGCCCGTAAATGGCAAAGGCTGATAGAAGAAAGAAGAAAAGAAGATCACCAGGTTTTAAATTACAAAAATAGGGTACCTACTATAACTGCGAATAAATCATTTTCAAACTCCATAAACCTAAGATCACTTGGTCATAATAACCATAATAAGTTATACATACATTTATGTGAAAGTAGCAAAATAATCTTACTTGCATCAAGGTAAGGATTCCCATCTGAGACAGCATGTCCTCTTCATTTTTATAAGCGCCATCATATGACTTATTGGCCAAAAGTAAGCTCACATAGACTGGCAGCTTAAAAGTGTAATACGCCGTCTTGAAGATAGCTATGTCATTGTAGTTTTTTTCAGTGAAAAGGCTGATATTTCGCGCGGTTACACAATCCAAATGCTGGCCTGTAGTCATTTGAAAAATTGTCTGAAAATATAAGCAAAGTAGTTTTGTGTGTGAGTTAAAAGTTAAAAAAAACGTTAAGTACTTCCATATAACTATACTTATGTAAAATTTCTTGTCGAGATCTGGATAAGGTACTGCGCCTAAGGGCTGTGTGACTTAGCAGATTTGTTCATTTCACCGTTTTCAAAAAACCAGGAGGTTCTCAATATGACGATAAACTTTTAAAAAACATTCAAACATCTATGAAATGTAAAAATTATTACCTCATTAAAAACATCTAGCAGTTTCGAATAATATTCTTTGTCACTGAAATTGTACTTCAAGTTGGCAAAAATGAGAGCTAAGAGGAAAGAAGCGTCGTTGACAGCTCGCATGCCGACATCTGGCAGTCGGTACCAACAGACGGAACCGCGTCGCGTCGACGAGTTGTCAATGATGTCGTCCAGGAGAAGCATGCACGTTTGTAACTGGAATAAGTTAAAAAAGGCTCGATTACATTAGACGGTAAACGTTTAGTCACACACCCTCCATTATCCGCACTGGGCCCACGGTGGTTGACGTGCATGAAACCACCTAACGATAATATCGTTGAAACCACCTCATAGACCATAGTTTAGTTGAGGCCTGTGTCCTGCAAATATGGGACGTATTTAAACAACTTTATTATTTAGGTACTTAGTACAGGTAAATCGTTTTGTCGTATACGGTTGCAGTTTAAGCAATTATAATCCACCCTTACTTCGCATTGGTAGCACTAACAATCTACTGTTACGAATTAATAAAGTAACAAAAACTTTATCTGTGAATCAGTCTGTTTGCCTTACTTTTAATCCAGTATTTCAAATATAATCCTGACAGGACGACAAAACATTTCATCATACTAATATTATAAATGCGAAAGTTTGGATGGATGGATGTTTGTTACTCAAGCACGCTAGAACAGCTGAACGGATCTAGATAATATTTAGCACAGAAATAGATATTAGACTGGAATAAATGATAGGATACTTTTTATTCTGGAAAAATGTACCTAGGGTACCCGAGGGAAGTAAGATAACTGATGATGGCGCTTGTTACCGTTAGACGTCGCTGTGCAGTTGGCAATTTTTTTATGTGATAAAAATATGTAACACTAGGAGTTGCCCGCGACTACGTTCGCGTGGTCTTTAGTTTTGAGTAACTCTAGTTCTGCAAAGACCACGCGAACGAAGTCGCGGGCAACAGCTAGTATGTATATTATATTCAGGTTGAGTGTTTGATTATTAATCAAACACGTAACTATGAGCTAAATATTGATATAGAAAAATGATTTAAAAAAAGTCACGAGCGCGATTTTAAGTTAAAAACAACCTATGTAATATTTAATCGGCCGGAAATCGAATTCTTGAGATATTGCCAAAGGACTTGATGTTACTTACAGCCATTTTTCCCTAAATTTCGAAGTTACAAATTTAGCCAGTCACTCCTATCTCACAAACATACTCTGTGTTGAAGATATGTACCAGCAGAGAAATAAACAATAATAAATGTATGAGTGACATTCTATTTAACTAACTATCCTTTATATTACTTAAGTAAATTTGAAAAATTTAAATTACTTTCCGTAAGACTGTACCATTGGAAATCTTTAGTCCTTGCCTTGCGCCCAAAAATTGCTAAGAGTTACAATCAGTGTTTCCCAACTGTAGTCCCAATCTTGGGGATTCCGCGAACAGAAAAAGGAAATGGTAGAAATGCGGCCGACCGTTTTTAGGGGTCTACGGCTTATTATAGGTAGTTGTTTGACGTACCGCGTAAGAAGTATCCTTGAAAAATGTTGGGAGAGCCTACTTAACTTCGATACCTAATATCTAATAGAGCATACTTTGGTTTGGGGATACAAGCAGGGTTGTTTGTCGGTTCTGGCACACCCTTTTAATTTGCAAGGTCATTGATGAAATAAATCATCATCATCATTTCAGCCATAGAACGTCCACTGCTGAACATAAGCCTCTCCCATGAACTTCCAGATTGACCGGTTGAAAGTGGCCTGCATCTAACGTCTTCCTGCAATCTTTACTAGGTCGTCTGTCTACCTTGTGGGTGGACGTCCTACGCTGCGCTTGCCGGTACGTGGGGTCCATTTCCAGAACCTTTCTGCCCCAATGGCCGTCAGTTCTACGTGCTATAGGCCCCACCCACTTCTACTTCAGCTTGCTAATCTGTTCAGCTATGTCAGCGACTTTTTTTCGTTTATGGGTCTCCTCCTGATTCGATCTCACAAGGAAACACCGAGCATAGCCCTTTCCATAGCACGCTGTGCGATCGCGAGCTTTCTTATGAGGCCCAAAGTGAGAAGCCACATTTCAGCGATAAATGATAATTGATAAACTCTAGTGTAGTTATCTATAATATCTAGCTCACTACTAGTTTAGTTTTTCCAGCATACCAGTTCAACGCACCAGCCGAGAGTGCGCGCCAGCCGCAGCGACTCCTCAGTGATGTTTTCTGGTTTCTCCAACATCTGGTACGCTGTCACAGTCATCAGTCCTCGAGTTTTCTTACCTCCACCCGAATTGTATTCTAAAAACTTAAGAAGAAATCAAAAATTCTGTGACAGAAGAGAAGACAGAGAGAAATAATAAATATTATATACAACATCACATACTGCTCTGATCTTAAGGTAAGTAGCCAATAAGCACTTGTGTTGCAGAAATCAGAAAAAACGATTGTACCACAACACCCATACCCGAGACAATATAGAAAATATATTTTTCTGCATGTTATTTTTCAGACCGACCGGGAATCGAACCCGGGACCTCAGAGATAGCGACACCAAGTCCGGCATGCTCGCCTTTCGGCTACGGAGGAATCATAATGACTGACAATTTTATCTCACAAATGACAACATACTTTCTTAATGAACTCGCCAACTTCAGGTAGATTTTTCAGGTTTTCAGTTTTTGAAATCGAAGAAACGATCTCGGGGAAAAACGCTAGAAATTGTTCATTATTCTGCTGTTTCTGGTCGTCAGTCCAGATTTTCCTCCTAAAATTACAAAAATCACTGTTTCAAACCCAAGAGGCTGATGTTTAAATACAACTTATTGTATGGTATTAACATCAAGATTTCGCTTGACCATTCCCTACAGGAGCCAGAGGTCCAAAGATAGAGATCAGGAGATTGTGTCTCCGAAAATAAGTAGGTATAATAATATAGCCTACAATAGCAGCCTGCGATTTTCTTTGGTTATGTCCTTTCTTTTAGCATTTTCTATTATTACAATATATATTATATAAAACTAGTTTCCGCAGCTTCGCCTGCGTGGAGTTCGGTCTTTCACCTAAGTCTTTATCACAACGAAACGACCAAATATGCATTATTTTAGAACAAATATGATAACTTATAAAGGAAAACAATTCTGTGATACATAATTTTTGCGTAACATTAACCGTTTATGCAGCGCACGCAACAGAAGCTATCAAAAAAATTTTTTTTTTTCATTTTTGCATCATTTTTCATTGATACTCCGCTTCTATTAGTCGTAGCGCGATTTTACCTAAGTTTATGTATAGCCTAAAACCTTCCTCAATAAATAGACTATCCAAGCCAAAAAAAAATGAAAAGTCATTATCAGTCATCAGAACATCCCCCAAAAATTAAGGAAGCACGTACTGATAAGTGAACACATTTTTTTGTTATATTATATCTTCTATTTATACATACCTTGCTTGTTAAAGCAAATTGTTTAGGCGTATGTAAAGAGTAGGTATATTAGTCTTTCTATTAATTAAAGGCCAGTCAATATCGGCACAAAAAATAATAATGAGAACATCGCAAACGTGCATGTAACTACGATAGGGCAATTGAAAGCAAGTTGTAGCAAATTTAGTTAACATTATTATAGAAAAAGCAAACAACTACCTACTTGAAAAATACTTATTTAGAGTAGTTTTTAGAAAAAACCGAAACCAAAATGTCAATATTTCTGTTGTTCGAGCACCATGGAGGCTTTAAGTACAAATTAATTACAAAATTTTATTACAAAAGTATAGTTTTCAGATTTTCCCCTGCACATGTAGTAAAGACGATACTACTTGCCAAATTTCATAGTTTTAAGGCAACAGAAAGTAAGACCCTTTAAATTTTGATTAATTTGAGAGTGTCCAAATATACGTTTTAAGCGGCACAAGTGATGATGATGATCTACGGAGCCGAAACGAGGATGGAACATAACAGTAAAGCTGGCTCACCGACTTCACATCACTCAGCGAGCTATGAAAAGGTCGATGCTTCATGCTTGGGATTTTGTTAAGGCGCCGGGTAAGGAGAATGCACGTAAAAGAGGTGTTTTTGTACAAGTTTTCTGGCGAAAATACTGGATATAGGATGTAGAATTTAATATAAAATATCATGTAACTTATATGTTAAAGTTTTTCCGGATGTATCTAAATACTAGTTATTATTTCTTATAAACACTAAAAAATATTTCAAAGTACCGCAAATATCGCGAGCTTGTACACATTTATATTTTAAATGACGTTTTTGTTTAGCTTCAAAGTTGGTTTAGTTATTTATAACATTCGTGCCTTTAGGGTGAAGTTTTATTTTACTTTACAACTCTAGTGGAGACCATGTATGTATTGGCAAACGTAGTGTAGGACGCCCCCCAGCTCGATGGACCGACAACCTTAGGAAGATGGCTGGTAGTGGATGGACAGACTTTTTTTTATATTTTGATGTTGGTCCTTTAAATTTTTTTGTTGTTGAGCAGGAGAATACGACTTTTGACCAAAAGCGACAAAAATTCACCTCGTAACCAGGTGGTTACGAGAGAAGTTGAAGATGTATTAGAGGTCTAATATATCACGGCGAACAACTTCTGTTCTAAGATAACTTTTGAAAATTTAATGGAAGTTACTACAAAATTGAACTAAAGTCAATAAGTATAGTAGGTAGTCAAACAGATAGATAATACGGTTACAAGGTTATGCTTGAGTTTCGGGACATTCTGTATAATATTTACATATTATATATTATTTTTATATTATATTCAAAGAAAGTAGAGAAAATCCAAAGTTAGAGCACCCGTGTAAGGCGGCGGAGCGTGTTGCTACGTTGCTCTTTCTAACTGTTCCAATTAAATTGAATAAAATTTACTACCTGCTGATCCTAGTAAATGAGTTTCGTGTATTTCTGGCGAACAACACTATTTGATGCTTAAACGGTGTTATTCTAAAGGTAAACATTATAATTCTTTTTCGATCACTTTTGCTTCTATGTATAAAAATTACAAACTATCTTCCAAAAATTGTATGCACACGTGATAATAAAGCAGCCAAAGACTTAATACTAAGTCTAAAATCCATTAGTTGTGTATTAGCAATGGATTATTATTACAATCATAAATACCACGCTTAATGAGTCCGTACATTACTTTCTAAATTTACTAAAGTACTTACTACTTAATTAGAAAAAAAAAATCTCCCTTTATTTACGTAGGTTTGCTGCACACTGCAAAATGTTACATAAATTATAATATTTTAAAAATATAATTTTAAGTTGTTGAAACTTTAAGTTAATATAGCTACTACTTTACTTTTATTCATCATGTCAGCTTATTTCAGTCCACTGCTGGACATAAGCTTACCCTAAGAAAGAGCACCACAGAGTACGATCTCTAGCTTTTTTTATTCAGCCAGTGCCAGTCAACTTCTTTTATCAGTCCATCGAGCTGGGGAGCGTCCTAGGCGCTCTCCAACCGAGAACCCGTTTACTCCAGCTTTCGTCGGTTCTGCGACAGATGTGGTCGGCCCACTGCCACTTTTCTTTTATTAAAGGATATTAAATAAAAAAAAACACCTGCTGATCTCCATCACTGTTTTCGGTGCGTTCCTGAAGAACAACGTTGTTTGCAGTAAAGTCCTTAATCTGCTTGTCAACATTTTTAATCTCAAGAGACTTGTTAAAATTTATAAAAATGACTACAAAAATTTCAAGCACACGTGATTTTACAACCGACGACTTATCTAAACTAATTAAATTTGATCTACAAGATTACACATTTATCCTACTATATTATCCTTGCTTGTCTAGTCAAAACTCTTAATGTAAGTCACATTTTAGTCGCCGCTGACGTCAATACCAGTTTTACCCCTATAAAACCGGCCAAGTGCGAGTCGAGTCACGCGTAGGGTAGGGTTAGGGTTCCGTGGTTGACCTTCACAAAATAGACGGACATTTCAAAACTTCTTCGAAAGGGTTCTTTGTTGACTACGAAATCCTAAAAAGCACTCGATAGACCAAGTGCGGATGAGTGGCAGGTTTATCATTAGACCCACTGGTGGACATATTCTCAATGGACACCCCGCTGAGCCCGATCATCGGCTATATATTCTTTTTTTGGATCCTGCCTAAACCCTATATCCCTCAAAGTCTGATGACGAAAGTCTTCAACGAGAGCGTATTAATAATAATAACCCCGCAGGGCAGCTTTGTGGCGAGCTGTGGTGAGTAGCGACACCACGGGGTCAGTTTTTAATCTGAGTGCTCCTGAGAGTAGGCCAAGACCCTCGTCTTCGGCTTGCCGAATTGGAACCCAAGGGGGTATGCAGGACTCTCGCCTCTGGCTTGCCTTAACCGAAGGGTGGATGTGGTTCGTAAGTGGCGAGTGGGCACGTGATGCCGGACCCTCAGTGGAGAGCGTGATCGTTGTAAAGTCCAGAGCCACCTCTCCACTCTTAGCCGCCAACAACCGTGTTGCCCCTCAGTCCGGCCTTGCATGACCCATGACGCCAGGGGGGCCCATTCAGTTGCCAGCGAGTTACCACCTGCCAATTTTTTCAGTCTGAGACTGAAATAGGCAGGTGACCGGTAGTCTCCATCCGTAGCCCAAAACCTAGTCCCTCCATCTTCCTTCAATAAACCCAATTAACTTGTCATTAACTGCAATAGTTTCTGTACACATGCTGTGTATAATCGCTGAGATTGGATCCAGCAGTGTAACACTTACAGGTTTGATTATTTGTGCCTAAAACGGCCTCTACGTGTTGGATCTGTATCCCCACTTTTCCCCACGACAGCCTTAAAGGACCGGGTCACCGGGTCACTTTTGACCCGTGAATTCCTAAAGAGCATACATAATAATAATAATATTATTGCCTGTCAATAATGAGATTATCCGACAGAAAACTAAAGAAATTGATATAGCTCAAAGAATAAGCAGACCGAAGTAGAGGTTTATTTAGTACATTGTGGTGTATCGAACGAGTCCTTAGATTTAATAATCTCACAGGTAGAACGCAAAAAGTATGTACGAGTATTAATGGAGCTAAGTCTTCAGGATCGACTCTAACTATGGTTGTACCGCAGGGATCAATTTAGGACCGCTACTGTTTCTTATATATATTATGTATAAATGACCTTCCTTACTTTACAAAAGACATATGTGAGAGAGATGGTGTTATTTGCGGATGATATATCGTTAATTTTCAAAATTAAAAGGGGTCAAGAATCTTTTGACACGTCAATAATGCCCTCTCACTTGTATTGCATTTGTTTAGTACTAACAATCTCTTGCTCAATGCAAACAAAACAAAATGCATAAAATGTATAATGTAAGGGAGGCCTCAACGCATATTATTGTAAAAGATAAACAACTGGATACGAACGTACAACAAATTCCACTACGTTCATAGGAATAACTTTAGATTCCCGTTTGCAATGGGGTGCTCATATTGAGGCTTTGTCCGGGAGACTTAGTTCAGCCGCGTATGCTGTGAGAAAGATAAGACAATTGACTGATATTGAAACGGCAAGATTGTGTATTTTAGTTATTTTCACAGTATAATGTCATATGGAATACTGTTATGGGGCTCAGCTGCAGATATTGAAACCATCTTTGTAATGCAAAAGAGAGCTGTTCGGGTTATTTACCTTAGACCACGAGACTCTCTAAGAGAACAATTAAAAAAAATAACATAGTTACAGTTGCTTCTCAATATATTTATGAAAATATTATGTATGTTCGCAAAAATCTGCACTTATTTTTCAAGAAAAATTACATACATAAGTATAATACGCGGCTTAAAGATAAACTTGTCCTTTCAAATTTCAGATTGCACAAGGTAGGAAGTTTATTTATGGGAAAATGTATTCGTATTTTTAATAAATTACCACAATCCCTTGCTGAACTGCCAGTATTTGAACTTAAATTACATGTTATGATGATTTTAATGAAAAAGGGTTATTACACCGTTCTTCTTCATATAGTGCCTCTCCAATTACTAAAGGCTGGCTACCAGCTTACAACCGTTAGTGATTATATAAATGATAAAAATGTGTGGATTTAAAAGTGCTTAACTGGCACCAAAACTTGTAAAAATATTAATTTTAAAAGAGGCTGACAACAGTGACCGAGTTTCTTGGGCTGCTTCTTCTCGGCACTAGCCCACAAAATGTCCCGAAGCAGTGATTGGGCAAAAAAAAATACTGGGACGTGTAAAAGTGCTTTTAATGGCCTATTTGCAAAAATAAATGATTTTGATTTTGGTGAGCTGGTTACATTTGACGTAACGGATAACCGATGGGTAGACGTGTTCTTGAGCGGATACCGCGACTAAAGCGCAGCGTACGGCGTCCCCCGACAAGTTGGAGCTACGATATTACCTACATAGGTATGGCTGCTGGCTGGATGGAAAAGACTAGCCGAGGATCGAGCTTGCACCAATGCATGCCACATTTGCAAAGAGGCCTATGTCCAATAGTACTGAGGTGTAAATAACTCTCAACAAAACACAACTCTCAAAATAACTCATGGGGTAAAAATTGTTCACTATTAGTTGACTCTATCTAACTATCTAGGCATACTTAAGGTGAACATCCTACTAAAAACTTGACACGTAACATAGTTTGTACCTACCTACGACAATTACCATAAGTTTTTACTGCTTTTGACATAATAAACTCTCAGCATTTTTTAAATGTTAAGATTAAAGATAAGCCTATACCCACTACAGAATAAAATGGTAACATTTAGGTAGGTACAATATTTTAAGGAGGTTAACTATGCTTAGTCATAAAATATGTAAGTAGTTCCAGGAAATAATATCATAACATATATGAACTTGCGCTGTGGTTTTGAAGGCTAATATTACACTTTAAGCAAAATCAAATTAAGTTAACACTTGGAGGTGGATTAGAGAAGGTATTTTTAATTATGGATTGAAATTTTAGGGTAGGTACATGGGATTTAAAAAAAATACTTTCAATATTTTAATTAATTGAAAGCAATTAAAGGCTTAATTCATTCAGCAACAGACGTCCTATAGCTGAAATGCTTATGATGATGTTAGGCTCAGTCACATAAATCTTATTATCTTTTTTAGTAGAATTATATGTTTATTGTTTTGATTATTTATTCATTTAATCACGAATCGAACTTATAGGATGAGATGAGAAGTGCAAAACAAAAAGTTCATATAAGTAATTTTATAAAATATATAATTATAATATTTTTAAATAAGGCGTAGGTACAGTTTGCCTAAACTATATTATCATACACGTATCGTTTTTAGTCCGATTTTAATTAAATAAAAAAAACAAAATGTGTGAAAATAAGCTTTCCGGATGCGTGTGTAGTTAATTATTTTTCCTGATCACTTCACTTTGTCTACCCGAAGACTATATCGATTAATCTAAAAAAACCGTTTCTAAGGTTTAGTTGCTAAAATATTAAGTGTATTCGATTTGTGCTATTCTATTTAAGCCAACAAAGCCAAATTACATAGGTACTAATTCACTTTTGGACTTTAAGCACTAGATTGTGGACAGATACAAATAAACTTAGCTCATAACATCCAACTCCCAATAACATCTCACTTAGTTACTTACAGCTTAGCACATATATTAAAATAATCATCATCATCATCATCATTTCAGCCATAGGACGTCCACTGCTGAACATAGGCCTCCCCCATTGACTTCCAGATTGGCCGGTTGGAAGCGGCCTGCATCCAGCGTCTTCCTGCGACCCTTACCAGGTCGTCTGACCACCTTGTGAGTGGACGTCCTACGCTGCGCTTTCCGGTACGCGGCCTCCATTCTAAACCTTTCTGCCCCATTGGCCGTATTATTAAAATAATACCCACAGGATATCGAATTCTTGTATGCATCAGCTATCTTTAATGAAAAAAGCTTCTAAAAATCAACAAATTAATGCAACTTATAATTTTTATTTAAATAAAGTCAAGAGAGGACATGGCGGTGCCAAAGCGGCGACGGATTGAGTGTGACAGACAACCATAGTTAATAAGTTACTTTATTCAAATATATCTCATTTATACATAATCATAAATATATTTCTGAAGCCAAGTCTTTGAGAGCATTCAGTCTTTGCTAATCATTTAGATTATATAAAATAAATAGTTTAGCTAAAATGATTAATCTATTTAACAGGTAATTGAATAAATACTATACTCAAATATGCCCAACTAAAAGGTAATCACCATTATATAACACAATTTAACATTCCGACTCAATAAGTTATTCAATATGGTGAAACAAACAAATAAAATAAACGTTAATTAATCTAGTAAATAATTGTAAGCTCTAATTTATAAAATAGTATTTTAATCGAACATCATAACTCGAACTCGAGCACGAACATAATTTATTTAATTACACAATTAGGTGTTTTAAAGCGCTTTCGACAGTACAATGTACATACTTGTATCATTACATAGTAAGAAGTAGTAGTAGCTAGTACTTATAATAATATTTTTTAACTCGCAGTCTGTATGCATCGCACCAATCAAATTATTTTACGCCGTTTTGCCAAGTTTATTACGAGTGTGTTTTTGATGAAAAACCGATTTCGGGACGCGCGGGATTTTTCCGTGAAATAAAATACAATAAGCATCTTATGCAATTAATTGGGAGCAGGAGAAATTGTTTCTAGGGGTAAACGAACAAGAAAAATGGTTGGTAATTAATGAGGCGTTATTATTTATATCACACATGGTCATTCTCTTTGTATGCTTCGTTGGAAGGAATTATTGGATCATAATTTATATTTTGCACTAAAAGAGATGTTGATAACATACTATTAAATCTTTTAAAGAAGTTGTTTCACTAAATTAGTACATAATGTAAATTAATATGTAATATACAATATATATAACATATAATAACACTGTAAAATCAATAATAAGTCGACAACGTTATCCACAATGCCCCAACCTTAATTAGGTGTTAGCTACGTCATGATTGTCGTAAGCAAGTCGAACGAGAAAGCTTATTTATTCAAATCAGTTTGAAAATACGACTGCAGTTGGTAATATATATTAACATTTTATAATTTTAGTCTCAAATAATCTTACTGTTAGCGTATTTAATACTAAATTAGCATATATACCCGTGCTTAATCGAGAAAATATATTATGGCCGTTTATGATTACTCCTCTCTCGCTCACACACTTGTTAGTGATAATGGACGAAAGAGAGGTAAATAATTTTACACGGAAAAAATATACTTCCTTGAAGTTCCTTGACCTATTATAACCGTACTAAAATGGGAATTCTAATGCCATAGAAGGTAACGTTACACGATAAGGCTGCAACTCCCTGTATGTATCTATTATTTATACATTTAAAATACAAGGGTAGTTATTTTTTTCTATTGTATATCATATCGAGTAACTTCAAAACTAGGGCTGGCGAAACCGATTCTCCCGAAGTAGTAGCGGACAAAGAATCAGCCCGTTGGACGATACGCTCGTATGCTGCTCTTTCGTGAGCGCGGTATATTTCTGGCAAGCTCAGGGTTTCATAAAGCCGCTTTATACGCTGCACGTCAGCGGGGTCCTTGCTGCCATAGCATTCCTCGAACTCGACCCGTTGTTTCGCGTCGCAGAGCTGCAGCGCTGTGACCGCTAGCCAGGTGCACTTGCCCTCTTGGATGTCAGTTCCCATCTTGCCCGTGACATTCTCGTCGCCGAAACAGTCTATGAAGTCATCCTGTATGAAAAAATCAAAGAAAACTTTAGCATTCAGATTTTTTTACACCGTAAAAATTTGATGACCTCCGTAGCCGAGAGGCGAGCATACCGGACTTGGTCTCGCTATCTCTGAGGTCCTGGGTGCAAATTCCGGTCGGTCAGTGTAGTAAAACAACTTTTCTATATTGTCTTGGTCGGGTCTAGGTGTTGTGGTACCGACGTTGTTTCTGATTTCTGTAACAGAAGTGCTTTAGCTACTAAACAGGATCAGAGCAAGTACGTGATGTTGTCCAATATTTATTTAATGTTTATAATGTACTTAGTTTTATCTTATTTCAAATTTTTAAAAACATCATCGGTGACCGTCTTTAAAAAACTCATTTTAACCTCTGTATAACTTTACCCCACGGTTAATTTATGGATTATACAATTTAAATGTTGTCCAATTTGAAATGTCTTGATAATGGTGACATACATAATAACTTGGTTGACTATTCTATAGTAATTGTTTAAATCTAGTTAATATTTTTAATAATATGGGGGTGATTATATGGCGAGACAGAGACTTGAATTACTGAGTAATTATTGAAATACAAAATTCTAATTCTAGCTAGTTTGACACACGTTTGACATCTTAACATAACCTTTAACGTAGTGATTATTTAATCAGCGGCAGCAGTGGCAGAACCTCTGATCAAACAATCCATAGTGATTTGACAGGACAAACTCCATGCGACATCTATCGCGATAAATGTACAGTATACTTCCCCATTGGTTGCGTACATTTGGTGGCAGTAAAATGACAGTTACCCTCCGCGCTAGGTAGAAACTGTGTTGCGGTAGGGTAGTCGTCATCTGGGGTGTCAGAGTCACCTCCACGTGCGGCGGGGTGTTACTAATTACACTCGGTTACGATCGGGTGTAAGGAATAGCATTCTGTCTTGGTTCACCCTGGGCAACGGGGTAAGTAATTTACTTCGAGGCTTGCTAGCTGACGGATAAACTTTGTAGGGGATGTGCGAGGCGCTCCCGGCGTGCTTGGGCAGCCCGCTTGTGGATGCGTCTTTGCGTTATAGTTTAAGCACACAAGACAGATCAAACATAATAGCATTATATCAAGTTTTAAATGTTTTGATAGATGAAACCAGAAGGTTAATTTAAAATAACTAAAAGTTAAAAAACACATTTTTTTGGACATTCTGTATAGTAAAGAGGGTATCCCGTAAATTAAGGATCACCTTGTTACCACATATTATTATTGTATCACAGTAAACTATTTTTGTTCTATGACTTTTGCATATTTGCATTAAAAAATATCGCCTTCCCATACAAAATTACCAAACAGCCGAATTTTGAATAGAAAGTCAAAAAATATAATAGAGTTGTTTACACCAATCTTAAATAATTTTAAGACAACAATGATTAAAACTGTCACCTTATTTTAGGCTAATAACCTGGCACATTATAAATAATTTGTAAAATTCGATTTTTAATTGTTCCAAAATCAATAAAAGTTAGTCCGTTGAGTTAGGTAACCAGTGACGTCATAGTTTTTCTATCGCCATACAAATTATATGGAAGAGTAGTGTTAAGACAGTTTTTAAAATGTATGTCAATTGATTAGTGGTGTAAAATACCGTATTATTATGCAAAATTTTGAAAGTCAAACTTAGAACAAAAGTTGTTCACTATGATGTATAGAATATGTGGTTGCAAGGTTATCCTGCATTTACATTTACCTGTATATACATAGTCTAGAATTTAACAGTAAGTAGAGTTGTAGGAGACCTGGGTCTGTTTGGTATGAAACATGAACCCAAGTAGTTCTTTTTTTAACACGACTCGGGAATTTAATATTTCATGCAACAATAGCAATTGTCTAATAGCGTTATATTTATTTACCTGACTCTGAAAGAACTGCCCAAGTTCCAAGAAGATGTCTTCAGCCTTTTTGTGCAGCTCTTTGTTAGTTTTGTCAGCAAGGTAGAGCCCTAAGCTGACCGGCAGCTTGTAAGTGTAGTACGCAGTCTTGAACTTGACGATAGCGCTGTAACGGTCTACCGTGAAGAGACTGTAATCGTTTTTGTTGCGGTGCGCCATTGTGTAGTCGAGGTGTTGACCGATAGATGTGTTAAGTAAAGACTGGAAAGAGATATTATATTTATATTAATTCGAGAATATGCCAATGTCTCTCTCTCTCTCTCGCTCTCGCTCTCTCTCTCTCTCTCTCTCTCTCTCTCTCTCTCTCTCTCTCTCTCTCTCATGCAGGATTGGCTCGCATGTGTATCAGCCATTATTCTAATTAAGTATTATAGGAATCGGAAAATCGCCTTAACTGTCGGATTAAAAAGCTGACAAACAGAATCCACAGTCGATTTTGAAAGGTATGTAAATCAATTAAAAAATAAAATATCGCAAAAATAAAATTTTAGCCAATATCTATTTTTGTCAGTTTGAAATTCAATAATCTGTAGCTTTACTTAACGTAAAAGTGAGTTTGTGTCAATAAATAATTTCAGTCGGTAATTGATCGTAATTCTTTGTTTGTTTATATTTATGATTTTGAATGAAAAATAGGAGTTTTTAATGTTCAGATACTTGGATGCGCATGCGCACCACTACCTGTAACTTATTGGCTGCCGTCTGGTCGCATGAGACCGCGTAACAATAAGAGCACACTAAGTAACTGAAACGCATAACTGACGTCCTGGTCTAAATGTCTTATTTGAAAGAGCCCTAACATTTCTATTGTATCCCGTTTTGCTGGGCTGGTTAAACTCACCTCATTGAACAGCTCCAAAATGTCAGTATAACACGCTCTGTCTCCGAAGTTGGCCTTCAAAGTGTTGTATATGGACATGTATATGAGGATGGAGTCGTTGATGGCTCCGAGGCCGACATCAGGCAAACGGTACCAGCAGGGAATCCCGCGGCGGGTCGTCGACCCATCCATCATGTCGTCTAGCACTAGAAGGTATGCCTGTAACTGTGGAGAACAGAGAAAGTATTTTTAAAACATTTTTATTAGCTTCACGTAACTAACTACAGCTAACAAAGTATGGTATCAAATCTTCAAGATCGTTTTTAAACCATTTTTGATCTGTCGTATCGATTCGAGTAAGTCTGTGACATTCAGATGACAATACAATAAGTTGATGCCATCGTGATCTGACGATTGAAGCCAGGAGCTGACTTTGACTTTTGACTTTTGACGTGGCCGCATTTAGCTCATCTAAACGAATGCGAGCGGGGGGAGAGGAGTCGAGTCAAAAGTCGATCTACTGTCAAATAACACGACTCACTTTAAGTTACTATTCGCTGTGCAAAGGGGGTGGTGGGGGGCGTCAAATAGATCGCAGCACGCTATTTGGCAGAAATGTGAAATAACTCTGGACTGTCATGTGTCTAATTGCAATATTTTCATAGAAATCTATACTAACGTTATCAAGTATTTTTAAGTAAAAACGTAAAAATTCGCGATGTGGGTCACAGTATGTGTTGTGTTATAAAGTGTAGAAACAATGGGAAAAACAGTTCGTACATGTTTTATTCGTTTCCAACATCAAAATGGAAATTGTAGCATAGAAATAAATGGATAGCTGCTGTGAAAAGAAAAAAGTTTGTAGGGGGTTTTTGTCACAGACGTTTGTCTTATGATCACAGCTCTTATTAAGTAAAAAAATATATTGATTGACATAAACTTTGTATGATGCCAAGCGATCCTGTTTCCCATGAGGTTCAAGTACAGCGACATTTACTTTAATAAGCTCCATCTATGTTATTGATATGTATCACGCTCGCATCCCTCGGGAAATGTGCATTTTTTCGGGGTAGAAAGTAACTACGTCGATTCGGGAGGTTCATTAAAAACATGGATAGAATAAATAATATTCAAATCGGATGAGTACCTAGTTCCGGAGATTACCTCCTACATCCAAACAAAATAATAATCATAAAGTTTTTTTTCGGTTAAACTCATAATGCTTACCATTTCCACACACCAGCCCATAATGCGTGCTAATCTTAGAGATTCTTCCGTCACGTTTTCAGGCTTTTCTAGCATCTCATAGGCGAACACTGTGGTCAGGCCACGCGCTTTCTTACCTCCGCTCAAATTGTACTCCAATACCTAAAATATAAAAAAGATTTTTTTTATTACTTATCTTATTTATTACCTATTTAAACGTTTTGAGGAATTTTATAGCTTCGTCTTTGTTCATGTAATATTCAGAGCGAATGAAAGTTATTCTTTTATGATAGGATTAGGGTAGGTATTTTAATTGTCTGTGATTTTTTTACGTGATATCCCGATATCTTCCATTTAAATATCTAACTGTTGCTTATAATTATAATTAACAAAAAGATAGCTTTATACTATAATAATCATCATTATCATCATCATTTCAGCCATAAGACGTCCACTGCTGAACATAGGCCTCCTCCATTGACATCCAGATTGGCCGGTTGGAAGCGGCGTGCATCCAGCGTCTTCCTGCGACCCTTACCAGGTCGTCTGAGCACCTTGTGAGTGGACGTCCTACGCTGCGCTTGCCAGTCAGTTCCAGCAAACGCGGCCTCCATTCTAGAACCTTTCTGCCCCGTCGGCCGTCAGTTCTACGAGCTATGTGCCCCGCCCACTGCCACTTCAGCTTGTTAATCCGTTGGGATATGTTAGCGACTTTTTTTCGTTTACGGATCTCTTCATTTCTGATTCGATCTCGCAAGGAAACACCGAGCATAGCCCTTTTCATAGCTCGCTGTGCGACCTTAAGCTTTCAGTTCCATATGTCATCACTGGAAACACACACTGGTTGTAGACTTTCGTCTTTAGACACTGAGGTATATTGGACGAGAAGACGTTGTGTAACTTCCCGAACGCTACCCAGCCGAGTTGGATTCGACGATTGACCTCCTTCTTAAAATTGGATCTACCCAACTGAATAACTTGTCCTAAGTAGACATATTTGTCAACAATTTCGAGAGAAGAGCTCCTAACGGATACTGGGTAGGGCGCAACATGGGCATTCGACATGAGCTTGCGGTTTTGTCCATGTTCATCCGCAGGTCTACTTGTTGAGAGACTCGAGTAAGGTCATCGAGCATTGTGCTGAGGTTTTTAAGCGATTCTGCCACCGACCGGTGAGTGATGTACTCGCCGTTGATGTTAATGCCAAATTCTTTCCATTCCAGGAGCTTGAAAGCGTCTTCCAATGCAGCGGTGAAGAGTTTCGGAGATATAACATCTCCCTGCCTTACGCCTCGCTGCAGAGGAATCGCCTTCGTGCTCTGCTCCTGTACTCGGACCGACATAGTGGAGTTTTTGTATAAACACTTCAACACCTCGATGTACCGATAGTCAATATGGCACCGCTGGAGAGACTGTAGCACTGCCCAGGTCTCGATCGAATCAAAGGCCTTCTCATAGTCCACAAACGCCAAGCATAGTGGCAAGTTATACCTACTCCCCGGTCTTTTGTATAATTTTCCGCAGCGTATGGATGGATGTGGTCTATGGTACTAAAGCCTTTTCGGAAACCAGCTTGTTCGGGAGGCTGGAAGTCATCGAACCTACGCACGAGACGATTCGTGATTATAATAATGAAGTATACAAAGTTTTAAAGTCTTCATACCCTTTTCAACCAACTGCCAACTTCGGGTACTTCCGAAAACTTAGGGCTTCTGGCAAGGGAGTCGGTTATACTAGGCAGTACATCCAGAAAGTTGTCTCTTTCTTTTTTAGTTTGGGAGACAGACACATTTGTGGACATTCTGGCGAATTTAACGGCCTGGTGTGGTCTGAAAACAGAGAGATTTAGCATATTTTGACGGCTGGGTAATAAAGAACAACACTAAGGTACGAGTATAATGTCGATTGTGATTTCAAGGAGATAAGCACAGCACCTGATATTGTGATTACAAGGAGACAAGCACAGATTAGGCAGAGTATAAAGTTACACTATATCCTAAGGTAAACTAACGTAAAGTAGCGACAGCCATTTTAGTAGAGCTTAGAGACCCAATTTAATCAATCACAATTATTTTATTAGTAAAAATACTTGTTGGTTTTTACGTACTCATGGTAACAACTTTGCCCAAGAAACTCGTTATCTATCTTAACTTAATTCTGTTAGAGATTGAAAATAATTTTAAATCATGAACGCGGGCGGCAACGTTTAGGAATAAATTTAAGTTGAGATATGTACTTAACTAGTTTGTTGGGCAAAATTTTTTGTTATCATGAGTGTAAACAAACCCTTAAGTATTACACCAATCGAATTTCCCCCTATAGGTATACGAATCTGTAGAAAACCTAATATATCTTGATCTGCTGCTGACATTTGTTAATAATATTTTTTGCGATTGTGATGTTTATTCTATATCCAAGCAGGTCGTGTTATAATTACAGTTCAAGATTTACACAAATTAATATACAGATTTGTTTAACTTAACATTTAAGTACTTGTATTGTTTATGGATAGTTAATTATGTTTTTATGTCTCTGTTTGTATAAAAACAAAAGTTTACCATAGTTCAATAATTTAGTCTTTCGACAAACTTTATCTTAATTATTTAAGTATAAGTTGAAGACTTAAAAGTATGCATCAAACTTTGACAAAACATAACTTTTATTCCACTTTGTTAAAATGGGTGGACAAGGAAGCAAGGATGTATTAAATGTATGACATACCATAAGTTACAGCTTTATTAGATATTCAGAATATTTTGACTTAATTTACATTAGAAACCAATAAATGGTGACTCATTCTATGACTAGCATTGACGATCCATGTGTAAGTAGTTATTTAAAATAAGTAAAAACCCCTTTGCTTACAACTGGTTTATGAATTATTCTTTGTTGACCACGAAAGAAAGACAGATGAGAAGGAACGGATCTAGTCAGGCAGCAGGGTGTTTCACATAGACGAGGTCCAGACAGGACAGGCTCTAATTTAATTACCTACGTTAATAAATATAAAATAAAAAGTAATAGTACTTATTCTATTTTAATCAAATAACAAAACCAACTTTTGTATTTTCGCAAAATAAGATAAGAATGACTCCTCTAGTTAAATGGATATGTTTTTGTGAACGTGGAGTGTCAGTGCCAATTCAGTTTGGCATTGGCGGTTTTCTGCCTTTGACGCTCTTAAGTTAGCGATTAAAATTTCTCAAGGGCCGCAGAATTAGTAGACAAAGTTTTAATGTAGCATAGCACATAGTGCAAATAAATCAATAAATAGTCCTATTGTTATTATGATAAATCAAATCGAAAGTGTTTTTGTTTGGTTTTTTAAAATAAGTATATATTTAACTACTTATGGTAAGATTAGCAGCGACTGCTTTGGCGACTCATCGGCATGTAGAATGTATCAACGATGGTGTCACCGTCGCCAGCGAGTGGGAAAACGCTTTCACATTCATACAATTTATGCCTTCACCTTTGCCACAATCTGAATGAAAAAAAAGACAAACCGACAGGGATGACGCGTTATAGCCCGCACGCAATTGAAATGCTGTGATAGTAAATTTTATGGTAATTTTTATTTCAATTCTTTAACATAATAGATAAATTTACTCTTTAGCTGTGTAAAGTTTGCCCTGTCTCACTCACGCGACTCACATAATGTGTGTATGCAGGATTTTAATGAGTCAAGGGGGGGGTGCATCACCCCTGGATCCGCTTTTACAGATGAGTATTAATCGGTTCCCTGTCCAAGATTTATATCGGACCAGGAACCTGTTAGCATGCAATTGATTAGAGATATTAATCGCAAAGTAATCGCTACTAGTAAAACGACTACTAGTATTACCTACTCATTTGTAAAAATATTTTCAAATAAATTAACAGTTAGTCGACGACGCAACGTCACATCTTGCTAATGCTTAACTTACTAAACTTACAAAACATGAAAGAATTGCGCTATGATAGCTCATAAAAGTATGACAATTTATTGATGGTGTCAGAAAAATAACTATCCCATCATCATCAAACTGCCTAAGTCAGTCCACCCACTGCTGGACATAAGACTTATGGCCCAATGCACGCCACTGAGTCAGATCTTAGGCTATTCGTTCCTATCTACTGCCAGCAGCCTTGCGTTGCGTATATCGGCGCTCCACCTTGGCGGAGGGCGCCCTACGCGTTTGCCTAGTCGCGGTCTCCACTCAAGAACACGTCTACCCCATCGGCGATCGTTTCTACGCCAAATGTGGCCAGCCCACTGCCAAACAACTACCCTAGTAAAATCCATATTTTTGCACTCGACTGTACCAAGCAACCTTGGTTGACTTGGTATTTATTTATTGCAAATAATATGTCATAGGAGTTTGAAATAGTAAGTAGCAAAACTCAATAAGCATTTTACTCAAAATTAATTTGTTTCTAATTTAAGGAGAAACAGATCTTTTTAGGTCTCCAGTGAATCCAATAATAATGTTAAATGTAGCCATTACCTACATGTTATTTAAAATTATTTAAATCAAATCAGGAATAAAATTCATTTCTTTTGTGGTACAAATGTATTTTTATCAGATGAAGATTCTAAATAAGATTTATAAATTATTCATAGCTGTAAAGTGACTGTTGTTGTTATAATTGAATAGAGTAACAGGAAAAGAATTAATTTGACTTTTAACAATAGCTAATTGCTTCACATAAATATAATAGCAATGCCAAGAAACATTATGGAAAAGAAACTTTATAAAATATGGAAGAGTACACAGTCTGCTTTTTTAACATAAATTAAATACCCGATGGCAAATCAAAAGAGATTTTATAATAAATGTTTTTTTAATTAATTTCAATAATCATTTGTAACTCTGGTCTGGTATGCTCAGTTAGGAGATGTCATTAGACTATTAAATCTGTTAAATCGATCTATTAAATCGGAATCAGATAAAAGGCACATATTAAGTATTTAATTTTCCTGCACGCTATAAAATGTAAAATAGGCCTTTTCGAGTTTCAATGGCAGAATAAATACTTTCTCCAGCTAATGCATTTTGTTCAAATTCTAATATTTACCTAGTGTTGGTACTAGGTGAAGGTACTTTAGAGTGCTATAAAAGTACCCCACTTTTGTATTATGTTTTGTCATTTTAGGTACATACTTCTATTGACTGATAACCAGATGCTTTTGTATCAGTATGCAGCTGTTTAGCTGTTCAACCAGATATACAAAAGCCTCCCATCACACATTTTCACATCTTGTATCGGACTAGCTATCAGACAGCATTAACAATATTAAAATTACTAGGTATTTCTCTTAAAGATAGAATCAGTATTGTTTCCTTTGTCTAATTTATGGATTAAAGGGGATTTTGTTAAGTGGCTAAAAAAAAAGATGATAGCAATTTTATTTACTTAATGCTGCAGTGTTCTGTCCCGTAATACATTAAATAATAAGTAATACTATCTAGTACTTATCTGAAAAAGGAAACAAAAACATAACTGTTATTTAAAGGCTAAAGCTTACCTGCATATCTGCCCATTTTGAGTAAGGAATTTGCTGGTTGCCGTGGTCATAAAACGAATAAAAGAAGAGGAATTCATTTTATAATTTGGTTACGTGCGTACAACTTTCACTGACCGAATTCAAAGACGAGACATTAATGACACAGCTTTGTGCTGCCTGCTGTAGGGTCTTTGATTTTGATGCTAATGCGACTACCTATATAACTAGATCACGCAATGTAATTGTTTGCAAAGTACAGGATAGCGTTTTAGACTAAATTCAGTGCACCAACTTGCAACAAACTTTGATGAGGCCACCAAATGACATGACACTGACAAACTGACAACTGACAGACAGCTGATTGGCTCTCTGACAGATAGAGCTGACATTTTGTTTCTACAGAACACTTCTTGGCTCGTGAAAATACTTATTTAGCCAACTCTCTAATACGACATCATTATTTTTTCTACAGATAATATCCTGCCTACCTGAATTCTTGAGTCTTGCCTGACGCTAATGAGGTACTTCGATAGAATTCATATTTTAGGTATTGGCACAGAATAAATAATATAGGGTATTGGTTTGGTTTTGTAGTTTGTTGTGATAACCCGTGCTTTGCCCATGCTTGCCCGCTGTAACACGGGACAGGGCCCTCTATAGCTGGTGTAAGGATTTCCCTAAGCCAATGGATCCTCATCCTAGGTGTATCATCAATGTACCTATTATTTGCATTCTGAATGTCATGCACTCGATTTGATTTTAAATAACCGAAGTAGGTATTCAAACATTCCAAACATTTTGTGTGCCACAGGCCGCTGTTGCTGCTGTCGCAGTCGATGAGTCGACAAATTACAGTCTTTGCCTTGCAGTGTACGATGTGGGTAAGTAAAAAACCGCCCAATGTTTTGAAAAAGTGTCAAGCTAAGTATTTAGCTTCACTCTCAGTTTTGGTTCTAGTTAGATTATAAGTACCTACTTACCTTCTTTCCCAACCATGCCGATTCGCCAAGCCCAATTAAGTACCATAATATAACAGTAGTCGCAATCCAGTGTCGATCCAGTCCCAGCAATATTAGGTACTATCAAAAACGGTATTTACGCAAACTTTTAATTTGATGTGAAATTATCAAAACTATCCCTATACCTACGAATGAAAATACAACAAAAAATACTCATTTCACTTAGTATCTTTCATTTTCAATTACATTACGAACTATTAGGTCCTTACATATGAAATTGCCCATACTTAATACTGGCCACTTTAACATCAAATATCTTGCGATTGATTAGGAATTCCAAATTCAAATTTATATCTAAGTAAAGCCAGAAAAATATTGTTTTTTAATTCGTATTTCATCTGTTTTAACATCATTTGTTTGAGAATTTCAACATTGCTTTAACAACTATGGACAAATTGAAAATTTGCGGTATTTACGAATACAAGTTCCACCGTGGTGGCACCAGTGCTGCAGAAACGACTCGAAGAATTAACGACGTGTACTATGCAGGTATTATCCACTACAGTTTCTTGAGATCAGGCCAGACGATTACTACACACACACTACAGACTGGCCGGTTGGAAGCGGCCTGCATTCAATAGTTTCCTACAACCTTTATCTACCAATCATCATTTTTCCTTTTATACATATTAAATAAAAAATGACCTTAAAAATGCGGAAAAAAAACCACAAAAGTAAATTTTGATCATCATTTTTATGTTTTTATTTAAAAAGATAATAATGTTTGTGCCGTTTTTATTCGATTACGACTAGGAACGGATTTACTAAAAGAGACACATTAATAAAGTATTATGAAAAAATATACACCAATATCAGTATCAGTACCTCTTAAACACTAATATTTCGAACCAGTAGTAGTGTTAAAACTAGTACCCATAGCAGTTTTATACTTCTATAGTTAACTGTTCTAGATAGAATAATTAAGTATACAAAGAAAGCTAAACAGTTAGTAAAATTTTATTTTACAAAACTGCCACAATCAATCCCAGGATGCTTAAATGCTTTTAATTAATCACTTTTTGTGATTCTCGTTAAGTGCATAATAACTAAATGCGTGTGTATTAATTATAAGTAATGCATTCGGTCGGTCTTATATAATCCTATTTCATAATAACTTAATCAGTATAAAACTAACAATTAACAACTATACAAGTAAGTACTTAAACTAACTTAGCCTAAAAAATACAAGATTGTTTAGACACTTCGCCTGAAGATGTTATCTAGGATTTTAAAGAACAGATCATGAGGCAGACCCCTCGTAACTTGCTGGATTTGTGTCCTAAGGAGATCGTATGTGGCTTCTTCGAATACCGAGTATGTGTGAGGGAGTTGTAGTTCTTCGTAGAGGTCCTTGATCCTCGCTACGGCTTCTGGTTGTGGACTACCATAGTACTCCTCCATGATAACCCTCTGCGATGGTGTCGCCCTCTGTAAAGCGACGACTGCTAACCAAGTGCATTTACCGTCTTGAATGTCGGTGCCGTTTCTGCCAGTTACCGTTGGATCTCCAAAGCAATCGAGGAAGTCATCCTGTAAAAACATTGTGAACTTAAGAAAATAAAAGAAACAGAAATTACGTTTTGGAAAAATTTACTGGTTCATGAACATCATCATTTTATCATTATCATCTTTGACAATAGAATCATTATTACCATGTCTTTTATCTTTATTTACGATATCTTCAGCGAGATGGATCTACTTATTTGCTAACAGTGAGGTCACATGCGTTAGTATTTAATAGTCCCTAAATTACTTAAAAATTCTTAGGTTATTGTTGGGTTATATTATCTCTATGTATCTGCACATGTACCTACATAGACACACACATTCACACACCCACACACACCGTGATAAGCATAATGTTGATAATTTTATTATGCTTTCTAAATTTTTGTTTTATTTAAGTTTTGTTGAGCATCGGTTGCTACCTCTGCTTTACTTTCTAATTTTTAATTTGTGGAAATCGATCATAATTTAAGAAACTAATAATTAAAAATAAATGTATACATCCCTCTCGCCATCATAATATTATAAAATAAATTGTATGATGGCGAGGGGGATTAGCAATTTGGGAAAACACGACAAGCAAAGAAATAAAAAAATGTCTCAAAATGTCCAGGAGAAGTGGCAATTGAAGATATGATTTAAAAGGGAACTTACTTGTATCTGGAAAAACTCTCCCATTTTCAACAGGATTGTTTTTGCCTGTCTGTGAGTTTCTGGGTCCTCCACTCCGGCCATGAGAAGGGCCAGGGAGACAGGCATTTGGAATGTATAGTAGGCGCTCTTGTACTTGGAGATGGCTTCGTATTTGCCCATGGTGAATTGTGACAAGTCCGGCTTGTCAGTTTTCGATAGCGATTGGTCTAAGTACTGGCCAATTGAAGATTTTAGCAACATCTGAAAGAAATTTTATTGTTTAATGGATGGATGTTGATAAAAAATAAGCTTTTCCTTATATTTTGGTCGAGTTGCACCTGGACATGGTTGGATGGAGCAGTTAATTAAGTTTATTGTAAAACTTGTTTAAATTCAAGACACAAACAACCTGTAAAAGTAGGTACAGTTTATGTCCTTTCATCATCATCATCATCTATACGGTCAATTCCGGTTGCGTCCGAAGCTATCGCTTTAAACCCCAGAGTCCGCTTCCAGTTCATGTCTATTGTTCATGTTAATGCCGTAAACAACAACACTTTGTTTTCTCATTAATAATGGTCCGATTAGACAATTCCTTAAGGCAGCCATCGAAAGCGTTCGTAATATTCTGAGATAAGTTCTTAAAAATTTTAGTAAAATACAATCATTGATTGAAGTTATGATTTAGTGGCTTAGTTTAGTTACGGCTCCTAAATGTTTAGATGGCATTTAACCGAACGGTTCTGACTAATGTAATAACAGAAAATTTTAACAAGAATGGTTTTTAAAATGGCCCTACAGAGACCTACGTTTAATCGAGTCGGTTCTTTGATAGAACAGCGCGGTGAGTGTCACAGAACAGATGAGCGGTCGTTATTTCTATGATCTGAGGGTCGTTCTAATTAAGGCTGCCACGATAAGTAATGTGGAATAAATAAACTTTAAAATCATCCTGACATAATTACAAAAGGAATATTGAACTTACAAACAAACGTTTTGATTGTTAACAGGTAACAGTGGCATTTTTCAAACAAAAACATTCAAAGGAAATTAATAGGAATGTGTTCAGTTAAAGGTACTATTTTTTTAAAATTTTATAAAAGAGCTTTACATTTTAGTAAAATAGGTAGTTTGATTTACATTATATCCATAGTATACTATATAGCAATGATTTTTTAACTAAATATCTTGATTGTTTGTACAAATGTACTGTGGTAACTAATGTTAGATGTGGTCAGATGTGGTCCGCGCCCCTCATCTCAGCTGGGTCGCGACGTGCTCTCTGCCGTCAAGCCTTATACTGAGCGGATACCAGTTTGGTACTTGTTGTTATGTTAAATGTAAATTGTTTTCTATTCTGTTTTCTATGCAACCATGGCTTACCTCATTGAAGGTCTCCAGGACGTTCTTATAGTAGGATTTGTTGGAGAAGTATTTCTTCAGGGTCGAGTACATAGCCGACTGGACCTGCACAGCGTCGTTGATGCCACTGAGCCCGACATCAGCTCGGCGGTACCAGCACGGAGCGCCGCGGCGGAGCTCTGTGCCTTCTATGATGTCGTTCAGCAGGAGTTGGTGTGTGTGGAACTGTGAAAGGAATAAACAGGTTATTTTTATTTCCAACAGGTTTTGAATTTTGACGACCTACTGGTCCAGTGGTTCGCGCTCCGGACTACAAAACCGGTTGCGGGTTCGAATCCCGCAAGGGACAACTGTTTGTGTGATATGCATAAACATTTATTTTACATATTATTACGTCATAGATTTTATAAACGTAAAGTATGTATGTATGAATGTAGGTATATCCGTTATCTAGTCGCCATAGTACAAGGTTTGCTTAGTTTGGGGCTAGATAATTGTTGCGATTGCTGAAATGTTTTTTATCTATTTTCGAAGGCGACTGAGTGGACTACAAAACGAACAAGTGGTTAACACACCACTTGTAGCATTTGCAACGTAATAGATTAGCAAGAATATACGCTAAGATATTAAAATGATCCACTGCTTGCTGGTAGAGAATGTCAATTCTACATTTTATAGTAACTAGGTTCTCTGTTAGCGCCAGATAAAATATTACGTTTATGCAACAAAATGAAAAAGAAGAAAATAAAATAAATGCGTGTCACCTACGTCTATCCTACACAGCGCTTAATAGAACTTCGTCACACTATATTTATTGAGCAATCAAACTTAGAAGTATAAATACCTAACGCCCATTCATCTTTGGCTGCCCAATATTATAAACACAAGATTGTTTGTCAACTTAAAAAAAACAGTGTATATACTAGGCAAAATATTAAATTAAGAAGTTTAGTGTGATAAATGATTTATTACTCTTAGGTTATTTACTTATTATGTTTGTGTATATCTTGCTTTATATTAATAATTTCGGTTAAAAGTAATGTTAAGGAAGATTGTTAACAATAATTGTCAAGCAAATAAAAACGGACTTTAGGTAAATAGATGCGTTACTTAGGTATTTCATGTATGAGTATTACATTTTACCTATGTAGTGTAGGTAGAGCTAATACCTAGCAGCTCTAGACAAAGATAAACAAACAACAACTTTAGTCGACGATAAACCGGTCGAGTCAGCATTCACCAAGTGTATGAGCGATGCGTGACGCTTTTCAAGAACCTATATTGCAGAGTTTATTATAAGAGAATAATATGTATCTACTGGTAAGTAACATCAAAGAAGACAGCCTATATAAGTCATCTCATGCTATCTATAGAAGGGTAGTGTAGATAGGCGTATCCCATTCCTTACATAAACCAGAGTCAACGTGACCCCTAATTGACCGCAATCGAACCAGAGTCGTTCTTTCGTCACTCAATCACAAAATATTTGTTTTTTTTTTTAAATGCGAACGGGAATTAGGCAAGTAGGTATCAATCTCAACCTCACCCCCAATAGCGCCAAAAAGCATCAAGCACATTTTTCATCGCATTAAAACCAGCCAGATATTGTACACGGTAGTTAAGTATTTCTGTTAGATCGATGTTTAATTTTGTTTCTTTGCGCACAAACACGTGATAATACGCGTTTATCAGCTAGCATGGAGCGTGATCAACATTTGTTTTTACCGTTGCTACCCCCCAAACCAGGTATCTACATATGGTGATAAAAACCGAACCAGTTTTATCAACTTGGCAAACAATATCAAGGTCACAACAGCTATTTGAACATCGGATATCATTTTTAACCAAACGAGTTTATATGCGACTGATTTAGTCTTGCTGTTTGTATTTACAAAATTATAAATTTATTTTCAATATTAATCTTGCCATGACAATAAAATTTTCGATCATTAAAACTCGAAGTTAAAACTGCACTCTTGTTCAATATCTAAAAAATTATTTCTTCATTCTTCTTCAGAAATTGGGTATTGACGTTATCGTAAAGCAATTAAATGTAAAATTTTAATGCAGAAAGCTTTTGACGGACTGGATTAAAGATTCTTTAGCCCGAGTGTTATTAATTGTATTTTAGCAACCGATAACAAAAAATCCTAAACAAACTTAACTAAAATAAATATATTGGACAACATCACGTACATTGCTTTGATTCCAAGTTAAGTAGCTAAAGCCCCACACCACCCAAACCCGAGACAATATGGAAAAAATCGTTTTCTACAATGACCCGAGCGGGAATCAAACCCGGGACCTCAGAGATTGCGACACCAAGTCCGGCATGCTCGCCTCGGCTACCGAGGTCGTCGATATACGTGAATATGAACGGTTAAGTATGAACATGAATTAGGTATCAACTCAATTGGCTCAATACAAACAAACGCACCAACAATTGTAATTTGTTGTCGGCTCGCGGCTGTCTTCGCGTTGTTTATTTATTAGTTACCTAACTACGACCTACGTCTGAGTAATCGTCAATTGTTTCAAACATGGTAAACTGTAGTAGTAGGTCCAAAGGTTCATTGTTTTAGTGCGCAGACAATACATCATATAAGTACAAGCAACAGAAGCCCAATTTTCGTAATTTGACAGTAGTCGCATTCCGGTGTCGATCCGGTCCCAGTAACATTACTATCTGAAACGGTATTCTCGTAAACTTTTAATTTGATGTAAAATTATTTAAACTATCCCAATAAGACTGAAGATAGACCAAAAAGACTTATTTTGGTTTCTTCCATTTTCAGTCGCATTACGAACTAAAATTGCATTATTTGGGTTTACGCCATATAGCATGTTATACTTATGCTAATCGGAATTATTTGAATTTCGAATGTTATATTTTTTTAAACGTTGCAACCTTCTTAGTAATAAAAAAAAACAATTGGCGGGAAATGATTTGTCAATTGTTTTTTATCACACATCAAAGGTCTACGTACGCAACGAAAATAGAATTAAGTCGAAAAGATTTTAGAGCGATGATTTTTTATTATTTTAAAAGTTGTCTCTCTCCGCAAGACTGTGCCGCTCGTCTTCAAAATGCTTTTGGGAGAGAAGCACCTTGTTTGAGCACCGTGAGGCGATAGTTTGCTAAATTTGAGAGAGGTCGAGTTTCTTTACATGACGAATTTCGTGAAGGGCGGCCTTCAACTGCCGTCAACGAAAATAATGTAGCTACTGTTAAGCGGCTAATTGAAGAAAACCCGCGGATTACCTATGAGACAATTCGAGGACTATTGGGGATTGGTATGAGCCAAATTCAGAAAATTTTACACGAAGAATTGAAAGTTCGGAAACTTTGCTGTCGTTGGATCCCTCATGAACTGACAGCGGAGCAGAAGCGGGCTCGCGTGGAATGGTGCTCACAAATGCTACTGAAGTACGATCCCGGACATTCTAATGCTGTTTATGACATTGTCACAGGAGACGAAACGTGGATTTATTGTTTTGAACCCAAAAAAAAACAGCAATCTTGTGAATGGGTGTTTGAAAATGAGAACAGGCCAACAAAAGTAAGGCAGGCGAGAAACGTTGGTAAAAAAATGATCGCGTTTTTTTTCTCAGCTACGGATCCCATCTGTACAATTTTTCTTGAAGATCAAAAGAGTGTTAATGCCGAGTGGTATTCTACCATTTGTTTACCCAGGGTGTTAGAAAAAGTTTGCGAAAGACGACCCAAAAGCCGCATTCTCCTACATCATGACAACGCTTTTTCACACACGGCCAACAAAACAAAGTCATTTTTAGCTTCCAAAAAGTACAACTCGTCACCCATCCTGCGCATAGCCCCGACCTAGCACCCTGTAATTTCTGTATTTTTCCCAAAATCAAAGATTTGATGAGAGGTTTTACTTTTACCAACTCCGAAGAGGCAGTGATAGCGTTCAATCAGCACGTAGAAAACATGCCTTCCGATCTGTGGTCCTCCTGTTTAAAAAATGGTTCGATCGCTTGAAAAATGTTTAAAATGTAAAGGAGATTATTCTGAAAAGCAATAAACATAATATTTTGGTTATATTATGTTGTTTTTTTAAGTTACGTAAAACTTATAGTGTGACCTACGTAATACCGTTTTAAATAGTAATGTTACTGGGAACGGATCGACACTGGACTGCGACTAATGTTAAATTACAGGAATTGGGCCTCAGGTTACTTTTAGAATGTTCGTAAACAGAAGATTTTAAGGATCGATGTTTTAAAAACAACATTTTTATAAAACCATACTTTTAAAAACGGCCAAAGCCTGCTTGTGCATACATTAAATGAAAATACATTTTCACTCGGTATAGTCTTTACCCACTAGACAGTAACTTGGGGAGGTAAGATGACAAAGAAGATATTATTGCAATTGTGTCGCAGATTTAGCGATTGATGTGTGTTAAAACTCACCATTTCAGTACACCATCCCATTATGTTGGCCAGGTGAATGTTCTCTGGAGTCAGGTTCTCAGGGTTTTCCAGCATCTTGTAAGCGAGCACCGTAGCCAAACCCCTGTTCTTCTTGCCGTTGGGAACATTGTATTGCAAGAGCTGTAACAAAAATGTTTATATTTACATTTAAAAAAAGCTATAATACCTAAAATTAATTCTGGTTATTGAGGAAGTACCGACAAAACAAATAAATTGCTCTTAATTACTATCAAACCTATAGATCCACCAGCTGCCAGTAGGCCTTTACGAAAAATTTTCATTCGTTCGGACGTTTAATCCAAACAAATTAAAATAACCATTTAGTGTCAATCCTTTGACAAAATATGAACATCTGAAACTAGCCAGGTTAAAAATTCGTCCGTTTTCAATTGTTCCTAAATTGTCAAAGGTTTATTTCAATCGAACGAGAACCATTTTCTTAGTAGACTTTCTGGAACCCGATTCAGGGCCCCAATTCAAAACCGTTCAATAACAAATTGTCGACCGGAAAACCACGTGACACTACAGGATTAAACATTGGTGTCACGTGATTTACCGATTGTGAAAACGTTATCAAAGGGTTCTGAATCGGGGGCCTGATCCGTTCGATAGCAAATAGTCGACCGGAAAACCACGTGACATTAAGTATAGACTTTAGCATTAATGTAAGTGTCACGTGATTTACAGGTTGTCAATTTGTTATCGAAGGGTTCTAAATAAAAGTTCAGGTGTGTGAATATGTGGTTACTGAATAGAATTATCATTTTGCCAGCCCTGCTCCCTCTTCCATGCAATTCGGTTACTCGTCATCGAGTCACTCGCCAGTCACGCCATTCCTCTCCCTCACAATCCATCCATCTCTTCTTAAGTATAATGTACCGAGGCAATCAAAAAACCTACATAGACTTATTTATCTCTTGTTTGCACTGCAGTGATACTATAATCGAATATTAAAAATTAAAAAACAATAAAACTATACAAGTGAACGTTAAACAATATCAAGAGAATGAATGATAGGTATACTATGGCATTTGACGACAAAAGATATACCTAACATTTATACAGATGCGTTGCATGTATAAAAAATTGTGCTATAGACAAAAAAATCCTTTATTAATTACACCTTTATTGGATGTATATTTTTATTGTATCTATAATGACGAAAAACCTAATAACGTACATCCAACCCATCTGAGTAAATGTTAAATGTTTTATGTATAATTTTTTGTTGGTTCAATTGTTGATGAGCATTAATCTAATGAGTTGTGCGAGTTACGTATGTTTGCTGATTTTGTTAACTTAAGATGAAAAAACCGGTCTATAATATTTGTTAGGATCGGTCAAAATAACACATACCTATTTTGTAAAAAAAAACGACTACCGTTTTTGGTTTACGGTTTAATAGTTACATCCCTCTAAAGAAACTTAACAAGGACAGACGGACATCGTAAATTTAAAAATTGTGGAAATAGTGGCATAGTGGGGGTTTGGAAACGGAATTTAAAAAAAACATGTAAAACCTACTGCTAAATTTCAGTTCCTCCGTTGATTTTTAACCTGAATTCGAACAAGTACGTATAAAGTTTAATGTACTAGAATCAATTAAGTTATTTTTTTGAGTTTTGTTTAGCCTATGTTGCTTAATTGTTGATTACCTAAATATATGTATGTAATATACCTAACTAATAAATGCAACGTGCATTTCAGAATTAGGGCAATCCCTGAAATTACCTATTGTGTTCATCACATCTTTGGCCCCACAGTAGGAAGATGTCCCAGTTCTAAACATACTTAGTACTTACTTTCTAAGCAATTTCCGTTAGGTACATCTAATGTATTGACAAGTCTTTGAAAGATATTGCTACAAGGCATGCATTGTATATCATACGACGATATTCTTAGATCCTAAACACATATTTGCATAAAACGACCGATATCTACTATGGAAATGGATTTTCAAATAGCTATGATGACAATATAGTACCTGTTTAACCACTTTAACCCATTAAACATTTTTGTCTCATTTTTCAAATTATGACCTGCTTTTTTGTCACGTCGACTGATCATTGCATTGCCTCTACACTGTTAGCTATACCTCAAAGAACAGGGACAGATCCAGGGATATCTTTTGGGGTCTAAGGGCATCTGCGCGAAAACTAAGAAAATATATATTGGCCTGGATTACTTTATTTTTTTCTGTCTCTGTCAATTTTATACAAACTGACACAATAACAAAAATATACCATAACCAGGTTTATGTTAATGTTTTGAGAAGGTCATGTAGTCATGATTATCATACGGCATTATTTTTACAATTATTATTGTCGCGCAATCATCATGTCACGTACGTGGCAATTAGCGCTCTTTGCATCTAAAGATATTGTGAAACAAAAGATCAAGAGAATTTACCTTTCTGGTTTCTGGATCGGTCCTTGCCACGACACATTATGTAACGGTATATCTATCAGTGAGACGTACCTTAGCCAACCACTTGCTGGCCTCAGGCACGTCGGGGTGCTTGCCAGTCTCCGTGAGGTCCCGCACGATGTCCGGGAAGCAGGCCATGAACTCCCGGGACTGGTCCTTAGAGACGGCCAGTCCACGGGTCGCCATTGGCATTTCCTGAGGAGTCAGGGTCGACAGGTATCTACGGAGTAGAAAACGAATTTGTTGATTTTTTGTCAACCGGAGAGAGCGTAAAGGAAGAGTCAAAACATACAATGCTTTGTTACCGGATTGCTAATTTTCCCTACCTAAAAGATGTTACCGAGCTAAGGTATTCTTTTGTTTGCAGATTTTTACAGTGAGTGTGGTGCTAAAAGGTCAAAAGACTCATCAGCCTACACAACTTTTATACTTTTTTCACAAGTTCAAAGTAAAAAAAAACCTTGTACTTAATCAAATCTTAAGTTATCACTATAGTGCTAATTAAATATGCTATGAATAGAAGTTAGTTTCGGAATATTACAGTAGGTGTCTTTATGTATACTCTTCTGTTAACACTTAAAACGTAACAATATGTTAACCATTTATTAGCATTGATCAGCATAATCATGCGGTTTTGAAGAACAGTGAAAAGAGTACGCAGTTACAACAAACATTTTAATTTAATTTTCTTTCCTCAGTTAAAATTAATTCCAATTCCTATGCGGCTGGTTAGAAATCAACGGGGTATATGATATGGCCGCAAACAAGATTCTATTTATAGAACTAAGTGCACAACATTGCCAGAGTTACGATGTTTAAATATTACGCACTTGGTATGTGTACTAGGTACAGCAACAAATTATTTGAAAGTTGTCTTTATCATTGGAACTAATACAATAAGTAAATAAAAATAAGTAAATCGCCACTGGAAATACCTTTAGTAGGTATTCATGCAGACTAAAACAATGATTTTGTGTTGCACTCGGTTCGTACGGCTTCGGGTATTACGCAAAGTTTAAGCAGCTCGAGTTCACGCAGTTCACTGACCTGTGGTATTTTTGCAACATCAGCAACTTCTTCGGAGGTCCCGTTTCTTCGTTCTGTTGGGGCTTGACCACGCTCTGGTCCAATCTCGGTGCCATTGCATCGGAGTTGCTAACACTTGTCGTCTTACTGATTTGCCGGCGAATTTCATTTTTGTACGCTTGGAGAACTTTCTCCACACTTTTCTTTGTCAAAAACATCTCAAATTCTTTTAATTTATCTATTTGGGTCTCAATAAAATTCAACGTGAACTTCCAAGTAAGTAATTGACTTTTAGAACTTTCGCTTTACTGGTAAAGTGTACGTCTGATCACCACGGCTTCGTATGACCGACTGATTCTTTGTTGTGTTTTGCCTCCTTGCCTGTCCCAGCGCGACTCAAAATAAGCTCTAGTGTGGTATGTACTGTTTACATTCATACCATCGACATCGATAACGTTATCATATCCATTAGTATTTGACTCTGCATGTTATCAACATCCGTTGCATGATCTGCTTTTATTTTATTTTTATTCAAAATCAAAAACTTGTCTCAACTTAGTACCTACTTAGTTTAGTAATAATACTTGATTGTATTTCTTAATCGATAAATTAATGTATATGATTTCTTAAATGAGTACTCATCGTGTATTATAAGGATTATACTAGTATAAAAAATATAATGGTAAAAAAATAGGTAAAACAAAGAAAATAAATCATCGATCCAGAATTTTGGAGCAAAGAGGACCAGTAAGAGCATTTGTGTCTTCTATTTCTGATAAGTTTAAAGAATCGATTCTAGTACCTAGAAATATTTTTAGGAGATAAAAAGGTTTACCATGTAAATTATATCGACATTTCTTGTTCACCACTAGACTCGGTGCGCACGCAGCAAAACAAACCGGCTGCCCCCTCCTAGAGCGAACCACGCGGCGGACGTCACGTAGGCACCCGGCCGGCATTGGGGCCCGTCGTGTTGGTATACAGAGATACAGAGATGCATTCAACTATGCATTGGGTTAAAATCTAAAGCCCCCAGACTGTTAGATAGGATTAAAATACTTAAACAGAGTTATTAGGTTAGTTAATATTTAAGTTACACTAAGGTAAATACTACATACGACAATACGTAGGCACTAGGCACACCGTGGCGATCTCATACGTGATTCGCTATGTTGTGATCATAATGTAGAGACGCTATCTACATAGTAGTACATATCTAAATTAAAAAGAGCACTTGACTCTTTCAAGTGCTAATGAGATGTTTTGGCAATTAGTACCTCTAGACTAGAGAATAGAAAGGAAAGACCTACAGACAAAGAACTTTTGGCGGTGGTCCTTATTTTCAAAGAGTTTGGTCGCTCAAATGATCCGTTCCCAGGTTCACTCTCGTCTTGTATATTCTATCCACTATTAACGGAATCATATTTATTGACAAAAAAATCCAAAAATAAACGCGAAAGTAACTCTGTCTGTCTGTTTGTTACTTTTTCACACATAAACCACTAAACCAATTTTGATGAATTTTAATAAAGAGATAGAATTGTCCAAAGGGTATTGATGTGAAAAATCTGGCACGGAAAAAGCTTAAACCCTAGGGAAGGATATGGGCTACTATTTTTATTCCACCTCCACCTAAACGAGTAGGGTGTGACAGACGTTATTCCACTTCCAAGCGAAGCTGCGGGCTCTCCTAGTGAATAATAAGTAAACTTGTAAAGCCAGATACAATTTTTTGAAGAAAATATCGTAGACAATATTTGCGCACCAGAATCAGCTCTCAGAGGTTATTAGTAAATTAAAAATGTTTATGTTACAAAGAAATCAAACAAAATCATGTACCTAAAAAGCCTCTTAGCTTAGGTATTTTGAGTTAGATTATATCCGTCATCCCCTAAGTACGGTTCTGGTTTCGTTTCATCCCAGTTGCAGCGTGACCCAAAATTAAAACAGGTACGTACTTTTTTCTGATGACGTATCTGCTGAGGTACAAGATTTTGGCGATGCCAAAATAATGATAATTGGTGGTTGCAGGTTTTTATGGTTCATGCGCATCATGGAAATACAAATATTCAAAACCTTAATTTGTTATTTTTCTGGATTATTAATGCTAATGCGTTAACAATTTTTTGGGATTTTTACCATATTTAGGAGCAAATGTTGTTTATTACCTATCTAGTAATAATATACCTAGTTTGATAAAAAAAAAACAAAAAAAGTGTTTTATTAAAAACATTGACAAGTTTTTATTTTATTTTAGGGAAACCCTAGATACTACTAATATTACAGACAATAACTTTTCATGTGGGCCTAAAATTGAAATCACAAACAATTTACTTATTTCTAAATAAATAGCTAGCCACTGAGCTCAATAAGCTTGTGTAGGAAAATTCAATAATAAGGAAATACATCCTTATACATTATTAAACACTTATAAGTAAACATTTACGATATTATGCGTACTTGTTAAGAAAGTAGTCGATCAGATAGTAGAAGGTATGTATCATGATAAGAGTCTATCGGCATAAATAAACGATCGATCATTTTGTTTTCATGGCCTACTTATATTTTGTGGATAATACGGTAATAATATAATACGGTCAAAAAAAAAAATATTATTTAGATTACTACTTAGCTGTGTTCGTGTAGTAATAATATTATCGTTTTCACATTAGCATCCCTTTATGACACATTACTTGACAAATGTGCATTTTTCAGTGTAGAAGTAGCTTGTGTGACCTGTGTCCATCTGGAAGATGGTTACAGGTCAACATTTAAATCGGAAAAACAGTTCCGTAGATTGCTACCTATATCCCAAATAAAATTTGTATAATAATAATGTAGGTAGATTACTTTTAGTGAAAATATCAAAGTAGATAGATAATTTTAGATCTAATCTGAAAAAAAAACCAGTTATTTTTAATATTTTGGATAATTAGAACCTAGCTGTTTGAAAATAGAATGGAGGCCGCGTACCGGCAAGCGCAGCGTAGGACGTCCATTCACAAGGTGGTCAGACGACCTGGTAAAGGTCGCAGGAAGACGCTGGATGCAGGCCGCTTCCAACCGGCCAATCTGGAAGTCAATGGGGGAGGCCTATGTTCAGCAGTGGACGTCCTATGGCTGAAATGATGATGATGATGATGATGAAACTGTTTCAGGTTAAATTCGTAGTATTAAAGGGTCCTTAGATGTGTACTTACCAATGAAAACAATTAAAACTAGATAGGTACAGCTCATATTGAAAACTAAGGAAATTAATGACCAATGAATGAGTACTGGTCAATACTATGTGTTATCGGGTTTTTATAAAATCAACTATCTGGCATTATCGTATAGTTTTACTTAGTTAGTTTAATTTCCTTAACTTCGGGTTAAGAAAAAAATAGCTTAGGAAATGTGAGTACGTAGGTAAGTACTGACCAAGTATTTGGTTGTAATATTTTTTATTTATTTCTCGCAACCCCAGTTTTTTGCTATTTATTTAGGTACTGTAAACATTTTTAAAAGATCATTAATACTTATCAAGATTATAGGTACCCGTAAAAATTGTGAAACCAATATTTACGACATTGACAGTTGGTAACATTTTGCAAGAATTTAGTTAAGTCTTTTGTAACGTTGGTTTCACTTAAATAATTGAGACATACGACGTATTCGTTTTCTCCTTGAAAAAAGTAAGGTTAAGTAGAATATCTAAATTCTCATTATCACGTTTTTGCCCGTGCAATAAGTAAACAAAAAAACAACTCATACTAATCTTAACATCTGTCGTTATTGAGCATGGGAAAGCTCTTTTTTGTACAAAGTTATTGTATTTGAGCAGCATAATTATGTGTTATTGCTTTTGTTACACTGTATAACTAGTATCACACACTCCATAATAACAACCTACACATCGGTCTTATAGGGTGTGTTAAACTAAGAGAATAGTTTTATATTTAAGTAGCTGTTGCCCGCGACTTCGTTCGCGTGTTCTTTAGTTTATTCATAAAGGATTTTCTGCGCAACTTTCTCATTTTTTCTTTTAAAATAACCTTCTCCTGACAATAATTAACACAACAAAAAAATAATTATTGAAATTGTTACATCCCTTCACGCGTGATGCGATGACCAAGGGAAATAGAGATTCATTTATATATATATAGATTTACAAGCTGTTTGGATTCCAGTAAAAAATAACACACTATAAGTATTGCGTAACTTAAAAAAACAACATGTTATAACCAAAATATTAAGTTTATTGCTTTTCAAAATACTCTCCTTTACATTTTAAACATTTTTTCATGCGATCGAACCATTTTTTAAAACAGGAGGACCACAGACCTGAAGGCATGTTTTCTACGTGCTGATTGAACGCTATCACTGCCTCTTCGGAGTTGGTAAAAGTAAAACCTCTCATCAAATCTTTGATTTTGGGGAAAATACAGAAATGACAGGGTGCTAGGTCGGGGCTTTGCGCAGGATGGGTGACGAGTTGTACTTTTTCGGAAGCTAAAAATGACTTTGTTTTGTTGGCCGTGTGTGAAGAAGCGTTGTCATGATGTAGGAAAACGCAGCTTTTGGGTCGTCTTTCGCGAACTTTTTCTAACACCCTGGGTAAACAAATGGTAGAATACACTCTTTTGATGATCGGCAATAACACTCTTTTGATATTTAAGTGGAATTGTACGGATGGGACCCGTAGCTGAGAAAAAAAACGCGATCATTTTTTTACCAACGTTTCTCGCCTGCCTCACTTTTGTTGGCCTGTTCTCATTTTCAAACACCCATTCACAAGATTGCTGTTTTTTTCGGGTTCAAAACAATAAACCCACGTTTCTTCTGTGACAATGTCATAAACAGCATTAGAATGTCCGTGGTCGTACTTCAGTAGCATCTGTGAGCACCATTCCACGCGAGCCCGCTTCTGCTCCGCTGTCAGTTCATGAGGGATCCAACGATAGCAAAGTTTCCGAACTTTCAATTCTTCGTGTAAAATTTTCTGAATTTGGCTCATACCAATCCCCAATAGTCCTCGAATTGTCTCATAGGTAATCCGCGGGTTTTCTTCAATTAGCCGCTTAACAGTAGCCACATTATTTTCGTTGACGGCAGTTGAAGGCCGCCCTTTACGAAATTCGTCATATAGTGATACTCGACCTCTCTCAAATTCAGCACACCATCGCTTCACGGTGCTCAAACAAGGTGCTTCTCTCCCAAAAGCATTTTGAAGACCATCGCTCTAAAATCTTTCGACTTAATTCCATTTTCGTTGCGTACGTAGAACTTTGATGTGTGATAAAAAACAATTGACAAATCATTTCCCGCCAATTGTTTTTTTTATTACTAAGAAGGTAGCAACGTTTAAAAAATATAACATTCGAAATTCAAATAGTCCCGATTAGCTAGAAGTGCAAAACTTTTAGTGTGCCCCAGGTATTTACTAGATGTCCCGACAGCCGTTGTCTTGACAAAATCAGTTGTCACAAACTCACAAGATAAACATTCCTAGAACCTAATTGCAACACCATCTACCGGGTCCAAAAGTGTTTTCAAACCATCTAGGATCCCATTGAAATATACAAAACCCATACGCACACTTCGACCCAGTATACATACAATATCTAGACGGACAGTCGAGGCAGCGAACGCTGCAACTAAAATTGTTCCAGACCCTGGTCGTTTCTCTTCCCAGCATGTGTTCCATCACTGGAAACGTACATATACGCCGCTAGGCAAAATTGAGGTGTCGGAAATGATGATTTGTCCTAATAAAGTGTGAAGAAACTATAAAGGAAGAAAAGATAAATAAAAAAGTAAAATACCATCGCCGAGTAAGTACCTAATTTTCGACCAATGTTGGCCTGTTTTTTTTTAGCACGATTCAACCAGTATGCTCAATCTAGACAGTATAACATCATTGTACGCACAGAAAAAATCATATAAATTTCTAAGGGACTAAAATTCTAAATTGTAATTTACCAATTCCTTACATTGATATAGAATAAATAGAAACAAAAGCATTGTTGACTGACTGATTTACTCTTTATTTTCCAGTACCTACTATTAGTACTGAAAAATAAAGTGTCGATAAATCAATTCATATCTTTTATAAATTAGGATTGATGAAAGTATTGAGTGGCGAAACCAGAAAATTATTCTCGGAGCATAAAAATGATGAATGAGCAAGTGCGGAAAGGTAGCTGTACTCGTAGGTATACATATATACCTACTTTGTGATTGAAAGTCTATGTTTAGACAAAGATAATACATTCTGTTTTACAATGGGCACGACCTGAGAACGTGATTAAAACCGGGTGTAGTGCAGTTCATTGCCAAGGTTGTATTCAAAGCAAAAAAACTTGTTTGTAAGTATAATACGGCAGCGACTGCATTAGAACAGCGATTGTGGTGCGACAGACGGCGTCCTGCTTAAATTGTATTTTATTCTACTTATTTATTTAAACTTTATTGCACAGGTAAAACTGGCGGACTAAATGCTTTAAGGTATTCTCTACAAGTCTACGATGCGATAATTCAGGTAATGGCAGTGTATGGTGACTTGGCGAATCATGAAGTACATATGATGTAAGTTTACTATTTAAATCAGACAACAACATACATAGTGGTATTCCCACAGAACAGGAATGACACGTTACGCGTTTTGTGGGTGATCCGATGATTTGTAAATCTGTTATAGAGGGCTTAAGAGGTCTCTGTAACGTTTTTCGGTTTAAAAGCAATTAAATAAAGAACTACCAGCACCTTGATTTAGAATCCTTCCGTAATTTAACTGAATCAAAAGATTTAATATCTTTCCCGAATCGAATGTCGGATTTAGAGCTATTCAGAACAGCATCCGATTCGAGTTCGAGTATGATATCGGTATCGGTTTGATTACAGGTTGCATTCACGAAGCCTATTGTTACAAAACATTTAATTTAATTTGAATTAATTATATATTACAAATTCAAATTAAATTTATTTATTTTATAAGTAAATGTAATATTTTAATTGTGATAAACGAAAAAAATATTTAACTTTAACCAAAAGTATGTAACAATTTTATAAAAAAACATGCTTAGTAAATGTTTACTGAGTGATAGGCAGTTTCCACTGAAATGTCACGTAATATTTGTTATATTTGACGTGCCAATGTAAATTTTCAATTCACAACAACTTTCAGTTTTTCCTAGGCGCAGACCTTAAAATGGATTTGATGCATCCCGCAGAGACCTCAAAATGCGTATTTAGCACTCAAAAATATTTTTTTTACAATATTATGAAGATATCGGGTGCTTGGTACCACTCGTTAATTTACTGACAGAAATCGATCGGACGTTAGGAAAGTCTTGTCTGATATCTGTGTTGTGAATAGCGTTGTTATTATTTGCGGGTCGAGAAGTACTTGTAATCGCATGAGTGTGACGTTATTTCGATTCGGTATGAAATATGTCAAGTTGATCGACGATACGGTTATTGCGAATTGAAATTATTAGAAATCGACTGATTTCTGACCGAATCGGTCGATAACAGAGTTACAGTAGGGTTCTGAATCGAGGTGCTGGTTCGGATTTTGTGGGTACATGGCCGATGTCTCTAGCAAAAATATATTTTTATGTGTTTACATGACACTTGCCTGCAGTTCCTTGCTACGTTGGTACTAATAAGAATTTCTGTGCCTTGCGTTTTATGTTGCCTACAATATTTTTATTTTATGTCAGAAAGTCTAAATAACAGTAGTAGTTACAGTATAGTAGTAAACTACATAGCAAACGTTATATTACATACTAAATAGAGCAAACATTAGACTACACAACCTCTACTTTTATTTAAATATTTTGGATTATCTTCTGTGGGTTTTGTTTTATTAGTGAAATCGTATCAAATTGCAATCGCCTTTACAAGTGCGGCCGTGCCATTATTTTAAATACTGCAATATCTAATGCTGGCTGAACAAGAGAAGCTATTTTATACTTACGTATATAAAGCGATGTCTGAGGGTATAGTTTTTATCGTACGGGTCATGTAGCTTTTTTTATTCAAACTATGCATTAGTGTTTACTGTTGGCGATTACGTAATATGGTATGAATAGTATAATATAATATGTGTACTTACTGTGTATATAAGTATTTGCCTGGAACACACTTATCTGTTAGTGTGATTTGTTTGCTTCTTGATTAAGTTTGTTTGTCTGTTTGTTTGAAGTTTTTTATTTAAGGCAAAAAAGCGCATATGTAAGTGTATGTGTATAAAGGGTGGATGTATTTTAAATGTCTCTGGTTGATTGAGAACCTGTTTGTTACCATTGTTACTTACGACAGTTACGACCCAAAGAATTTTAAAATCACTAACGCGTTTATGTCTTTATTAAGTAATTTTTAAATAAATTGAAACTGTAATTTTTAACTGTGCCTACCTTATAAAAATGTATCAATAGTCATGAATGGCATCTCTAGTCAGAATCTATTGTACAAACTATTGGAATCTTTATCATCTTTAATGTATAAAATAAAACGTTAGCCAAATTTCATCATTCTATTCCCTAATAAAGACAAATAAAACGAAAATCTCTCGAAGGAATTACCAAAGTATCTGCATTATACTAAGATACTATTTGTCTGTCTGTGTTCATAAGGGGCTAAAATATTAAATAGATAGATAGATACTCTTTATTGCACACCATACAAGTAAATGAACACATGATTTTTTTACAGAAAGACGTACAATTTAGGCGGTCTTATCGCTAATAGCGATCTCTTTCAGACAACCTTCAGGTAGAGGACAACCATTAAAGGAAGGGGAAGGTGCAGAGTTCTTAAAATTCTTAAATTTATCTGCTACAAATAGGATTGCAAAAATTTATGGCATAGACGTATACACAAAAAATACAATAATAAATAAAATAAAATAAATACATAACAATAATATTCATACATACACTAAACATACTTAATACTACTTGATATATGTGAGGAGATGTCGAGACCAAAAGTGATCAGTAATATTTTAAGATTATGAAGGATGTTTGTGTCAAGAAGAAAGAAAGTGTGCTTCAAGCCGATTTTTTAAAATAGCGATCGATTCGGATTTTCTCATTGTTAATGGTAAGGAATTCCAGAGGCAAATTGACTGGACAGTAAACGACTGCGTATAGCAATTTGTGGAATGAGGAGAAAATTGAAGATGTGGTTTTTTGGATGACGGTTGATGATGATTTAGTTTCGCATGTCCCCTGTGATGACTGCAAAAATTGAAAGCGCATAAATTGAAAAAAATTAACTGAAAAAAGAAACGCTTTTAAATAGGGCGGTGATTTCGGACTTAATGATATGCTGATATGCTAATTGCGATAGAATATGCAAGTCACGCCTACGACGGATTGGAAGCCATTTAAGCAAAGTCCGGTATTCGGTAACATGGTCATACTTCCGTAAACCAAAAACTATTCGTATACAGAAGTTCTGTAGACGCTCAAGCTTATTGAGGAGGTTTTCATTTAAGTCTAAGTAACAGCAATTTGCATAATCTAGGATGGGAAATAATAGAGCCTGAACAAGCACAATTTTAGTGGGTATAGGCAACTTCGAAGTCTATTTAATGACGCTGCCGCTGCATAAACTTACTAAGGAAGTGGTTACAAAAAATAAATCTGTTATTTATCATGTCTGCCGATATTACGTAAGTTAAAAGAGCAATAGCCTGAGATTTCTGATGTCGCAATATATGTGATTTAATCATTTTACTTTTAAATTGGCGACTAATTACACTAATTGAGCTGCAAAATAATCGTACATTCTAGCAAGATAATCTTTACTAATCCAATTTAACTAAAAACTAAATTATTATTCAGAGGGTACTAAATTCGAGTTATTCGAATTATACCATTATTCTACGTAATAATACTATAGCTATTATAGTATTATTACTTAGAATAATACTACGTAATAATACTATATTACGTATGAAGGTAGAAGGTAGGAAATATAGTAGTAGTAAATATTATGGATATTTACTACTACTATATTTCCGAAATAATGTCCAAAATCTTAGAAATGGATAAACTAATTATAATTAAACATAGGATACACTTGTGCAAGGACTTAGTAAACCTAGTACTCTATAACATATTCAAAATGTGTTAATTAAAAAAATATATTTTTTATTCTCAAATGGATTGGATTAAATATGACATTAGAATTGGTACATCAATTTCAAAGATTTTGAACTGAACTGAAAGATTAAAAGTAGAGACTTTTAAGTATGTTTAATTAAATCTAAATTGAAATCGGTTCTGCAAGTAGCTCTTGAATAGCTTTGCGATTACGTTAACACATAGTCAGTATAAAACATAGTTTATTTATGAGTGACACGCGACAGTCATTACAGATACTGAGACGCTCCACTAGGTCGAAGCATGATCGATGACTTGTTATACGGTACCTACGTTACTACCTTAGATAACAATAATAGGTTTAAGTTATCAGTGACTGGTAATTTATGAGGCATTTTAGCTTTGCTTATTGCGAAAATAATTGGATGTAATTACCATGATGCAGGTAGGTATCATAAATATTTAATTAAAATAATGTTACACTAATATTGTGGAAGTAAGTTTACATAATGAGGTAAGTACATACACATATTAAAAGTATATCTACGTGAGAATTCCAAGAAGTTTCTTTAAAAAAATAACGAACCAATTACATGTAGCGCGGTGTTTATACGTTTCGATTCCGGGTTGGGGTTAATTTAGGAAATAGTTTTTTCTAAATTAGCCCGGGCGTGATTTTTTTTGTCTGGTAGAGGAAGATATGAGGTTAACACAAGGATGTTAATACCTAGATTTGCATATCCATATATATAAAAATTAATTGCTGTTTGTCTCGCTAAAACTCGAGAATGGCTGGACCGATTTGGCTTATTTTGATCTTGAAATATTTGTAGAAGTTCAGGGAAGGTTTAAAAGGTCAGAAAATATTTTAAAAAATGCAAGGAAAGTAGTAAAGAAACTATTTAAATTTTCCCAAACAAACTGTTCGTACCTGTCAAACGAATTGGCGGAACGAAGTTCGCTGGGTCAGCTGTCTAATATATAAAAATGAATCTCTATTTCCCTTAGTCATCGCATCACGCGTGAACGGATGGAACAATTTCGCTTATTCTTTTTTTGTTGTGATAATTATTGTTAGGAGAAGGTTTATTTTAAGAAAAAAATATTGAAAGTTGCTCAGATTTTAATTTATGAATAAACTAAAAACCACGCAAACGAAGTCGCGGGCAACAGCTAGTAACATATAAAACTGAATCTCTATTTCCTTTGGTCATCGCATCACGCACAAACGGATGGAACAATTTCGCTAATTCTTTTTTGTCGTGTTAATTATTGTCAGGAGAAGGATGTCATGGGAAAAAAAAAGTGGCGCAGAAAATCTTTAATGTAAAAGCTAAAGTCTACACAAACGAAGTCGCGGGCAACGGCTAGCTTAAAATAAAAATATTCCGATAGGACAGATGAAGGGCTGTTGCGTCTGTGAATAAGGTTAACTGATTTATTATTCATTCCTATAAATAGTCGTATCGATCTCTAGCTAGCATACCTACTCTTAAGTGCATGGTAGGACGCAGTATTAGCTATTATGAGTATGCCTATGCATACAGACAATAAAGCGTATCTAACGGGTGTCTCAATGGGAGTGCACTTTTTCATTTTAAAATAAAATATCGTATTTTTTGAGAGAGTTGTAATAATTTTATTCGATTGTAAAGAAGACATGTTCCGATTAAGTATGGAATAAAATATTCGGGAAATGGCCCCCATGACACTAATGTCTAATACTAATGGCTCTAAAGCCATTACTATTTTCATGAATTTTTTACAGAAATGTGTCTGTATCTCAACAATGATGCGTTTAGCGATCTCGGATTTGAGCTCAGGTATTATTTCTCGTTTGTTCGTAATGTAAGATTTTACAAAACCTCAAAAAAAAAAAATACATATACGCATGAAGGATGTCTTTGGTCAAAATTCGCTGCGTAGTGCTTCGTGAAATGTAAAGTTGTTGAGAACGATGCCGAATTGATGTTTTTGGTTTTTCGGCGACACTCTCGTTTACTGCAGCATTGCTAGCAAGAGATTGACCGCTACGTTGACGCACAAGAGTCTCACTGTCTATAATCGACAGTTTCTTAAAAATGTTTGACCTCGCACATAGTTGAAATTTCAAAATTGCCACTTACTCGAAAAAATAATGACTCTAAATTTAAAAAGTGCACTCTTGTTGAGACACCCTTTATCTATATAGATACGCTTACCATACAAAGAGATTACAATTTATGTTTCCAGAAAGATGCACAATTTAGGCGGTCTCATCGCTAAAACCAATCCCTTTCAAGCAATCTTTAGGTAGAGGACAGATAAGAAGAAAGTGGAAAGTGGTGCTTAATACCTATTATTATCGTAGTAGGAATAAAACGATTTTTATGACGTTGTTTGTTAGTAGTCTAAAAATAACTAATGTTCAATAGCATATACTTTGAATTCTCTTGTCGTTAACGAATGCATGAAGCACCTACTTATCAAGATAAGTACTCTTATCAGTTCAATAACCAGCCCGAAACAGGGAAATGATTTTAAATTCTCACAGTATTATCAGATTTATCGGTAATCCCACACGGAACACCCACCTCCTGTTACATTATGTAAAATCCTATTTAAAAAATCCTTTGAACCGACGTGTCGACCTGTAATCATTAATTTGCATCGCGATTATGAGAGATGACCGAGGCAGCCGCGCTCAAGGTCAGCGGCGAAACAAAAATGTTACCTACCTAATAATTAATTCATTAGCGTTGATGGTAATCGTGGTGTGCAGTTCGCGCGCCGGCCGCATCATGGCGGACGGCGCTGCGACGCGCGGCCATGTTGGATGCGCGCGCGCCGCCTTTGTTTGCAGTTTCCGGAAAAGCGGACAGTTTAGGGTCATCGATGAATTCATTTGGCAGACGAATTTATGACTTTAGAATATCTTTGCTCCATGAACCAAACCAATACGAGTAGACACAAAAAACAAGCTTTATGTTGTAGAGCTTTTTCAGGATATTTCTTCCAACTGTAAGAGAAATAATGCAAATATGAAATCAATTAAAAAAGCATTAAAACTAGGATGTCTTTCGAATCTAAATGTAACTTACAAAATTGATATATAAAACAGTGCTTTTACTTTACTTTAATTTCAACATCTAGCGCTTTTAGTAAATTATTGAACTTTTTAATGGCAGTTCATTAACTGTCTAATCATTATTAGACGTATTATCTGTAATGGCATGCGATGATCAATCATCAAAATTGTGTGACATAAAAATAGGTGCAATAAAAGTAAAGTGCGACGCGCAGGTCGCTCGCACTGAATTTCAACAATACATACGCACGTATAAAGTATAATGATTATTGTTGGGTCACCGACGTCGGTAAACACGAGCTATGGAGAATTAGCGATGCGTGGCGATGGTGTGATTCGCTCACATCGATGCTCTTCCATTGTCGTCCCCCTCTTAATGTGATTTAACTGAATTATGGTGTAGAAATGTCCACAATTTGGTTTTGGCTGTCCAGTAGTGCGCCTGTGCCGTGTGGACTTAGCACCAGTGTGAACAGTGCTTAGGAGTTTGGACTGAGTGTGCTACGGGCGTGTTACGTGATCGTAGATTTGAGCTTAAGTAGGTAAGTTTACTTCGTAGCCTTTTCGTAGCAGTGCTAAGGCGTTACAGCGTCTTGCTACGAAGCTTTCTTATAGTGAAAATATGATGAAAATACCATTTGATAATTTAATTTTAACGTAAAAAAAACGTTAATTTAAGATTTATAAAATCCAATTTTTCATTGTGTTTTTAGAATTCCATTATCAATTAAAAATATGAAGATGTTGATGGATGATCATTCGAACTTGGTATAATTACCAAGTATTGTTCATAATGTTTATATTTTGTTATTGTACGTAATTACCTAAACTTTAGTCAAATTCTGAATATGAAATCCTTAAATCATAGTTACACGGCTATCTTTATTTTGAATAGATAATCATGTTAGTTCATCCTTTTGAATAGATATAATGTATGGTATTATACTCCTATACTTATGATGATTCACTTAAATTGGTTGACTGTGGTTTTGTAGGTTACAAACTCATAGTTAGTTTTGTTTTAACTGGCAGTACTATAGTAGGCAGTAATATATTAGTAGGTACTCGTAGAGTGCGCGTTATTTCCTAAATAGGAAGTTTGTTTCGTTGCATTCGAGTTGTCCTTTGTCCTTTTCATTAGAAAGTTAAATTTACATAGGCAGTTTGATAACTTAAGTAGAACACAATGATGGATAGCATTTTTTCAAGTAAAAGAGTCCCTAGTAGACACTTTAAATAATCCTCTGTGATTTATCACTCGTAGAGATTGTTCTTAGGTAAAATGTGACATGATAGATGCGTTATATTTCCTATGCTGCTTGGATCACAAAGTTTTGCCTAACAACAGTGTACGAAAACATTGTGAAGAAATCTGCACACCAGTTGCTTCCCAATTAACATGAATAGAATAGAATAGAATAGTTTATTTGCGTTTAAACAGGGTACACTGAAGGTCTTACAATTTGTTTAACGTTCGGCCCATTTAGCCATTATCAATAGCATGCAAATGTATGTGCATGTACGAAGAAAGCAAGCTTGTTGATCAACGGAGAAGACAATAGCAAACCTTTCCATCAAACTGTCCTAAGAGTCGTTGTTTTTGTTAGATTCCACACAATGATCTCGCCTCTCAGCCAGAGTAAAGAAAGAGTAGAAAAACTAAGTCATTCGTTTGAGTATTGTCGGATTGTTATTAGTTTTAACAGATGTTTCATCAATTACTTCTAAGTGCGCGTTCAGTAGCGTGTGCCTGTGTCTGTTTATCAAATAGATATAGGTACATATATATAATCAAAATGCAGCATACTTCAGCATTAAGGAATACGAATAAGAAAAGGAAGGAAGGAAGGTTTCTAGGGTACTGTTATAGGTAACGTCAAATTGTTAATTGTTAATTTGGCTTGATGATTTTTGACGAACATCTTCCAACCGATTTGGCGTCCGTCTTAGAACACAAAGTCTGCAGCCAGTTCCACTCCGGACTACAAAAACAGCGTTTGCAGTTTCGAATCCCGCATTTTTTGTGTGGTGAGCACGATCATTCGTTGCTGAACTACCGGACCAATTGATGTCATATCTATTTATATCCTTTACCTACTTGCCATAGTACAATCTATGCTTAGTTTTGGCTAGATAATTGGTGTGATCGTTGTAACAATGTATGTATTTAGCGATCTCAGTAATTACGTATTTATTAACGTACTGGGCTCACCATATTAATTTTTGTTTTGCTTTCAATACGGTAGTAGAAGAACGTAGTGTGAACGACAGTGTTACCTACTTAATAATAAACAATAAAAAATGAAAAATGGTTACTAATAATCAGACATGTCAGTGTAACTTAAATCACTTACATCGGCTATTAAAATGCGTCACATTTGAATGTAACGAGGGTCGTTAGGGCGGCGCCGGCGCAGCGTCCTGTGACTGCATTATGCAACATTGCCACGTGCACAGCATCAATACTTACGACTCTATAGGTTATTCTTTTTACCGCGGTCAACGTTATTACCAGATATATTTTCTGATTTTTCTGAGGTGTCCAGATTAAAATGCTAAAAGTCACTAAGGGTGGGGGGGTGCTGAAGGGTAGGGAGGAGGGGCGTAAAGGGCCCTTTTTCAGGTTTTTGCTTATATATGATTACTTCCGCCAAAATATAATAATCCTACAAAGTGATATTCATTTTTACTCTACGATCAATACTTTAGAAGTTACAATTTGTTTAAGTTAGCAAAGAGTTTGATCTCTTTTAGATTAAAATACAGGGTGGCCAGAAAATTGACGTCCAAAAAATGTTTTTGGTGCCTCGTGTTGAGAGGTATCTGAATCACCCCTATGTATGTTCTACGATTTTTCTCGTAGTTTTAGAGTTACGTTTTTTTAGATAAATTTTTGCGACCAGCTTAAATAATTTCTAAAAAAAGTAGACAGTTTCTTCTTTTTTTTTTCTTGCAGCTAAATCTCTATGAACTGTGTATTTATGCATAAAAAAACAGTCTCATAACTTTAGTGGAAGTTACTACAAAATTTACCAAGTTAAGAATTTATGTTAAGTGAGTTATCATTTAAATTTTCAACTTAAAATTAAAAATCTAAACTGATTATTTCTTAGTTTCTAAGTTACTTCAGAGAATACGCTAAACTCTAAGCTTTCATAATAATAATAATAAAAAAGTAGTACTTTATAGGCTATTTAAAAACAATCGTAGCTCGAAAACTACGAAAAATCGTAGAACATACTTAGGAGTGATTCAGATACCTCCCAACAGGAGGAACCTAAAAAATTTTTTGGCCGTCACTTTTCTGGCCACCCCGCATAAAAAAGAATCAGACTAAAAATATATCAAATCTCAGCGAAACCCAATATTGGCGAAACCTACTACGAAATTCTGCAAATGTTAGAGTGACTTCTTAGTCAAATTTTTAACATTCCGGGTATAAACTGCGCTGTAATAATCCAATTCCATCACAAACAGAGCTGCTGATGAATTACTCTCTGTAGTTACTTACTAGTTATTTTAACTTACCAACCAAAAATATAATAAATTACCAACAGAAATAAAAGATGCAAAATCAATAGCTAGTTTTAAAAGACAACTTAAAATTCATATTAAAACATAAATAAATACATACATTTAGTAAAATCAAGAGTGTAAAGAGAAGTTAAAAAAATAATTAATATTCAATATTATTATACATTGTAAGAATAAAACTTAATCTGATTATATCGATAAATAAATTCTAATAAAATAAAAAGTTTGAATCTATAAATAATGTACCTTTTAAATATTACAAAAATTACAACCCCCACATGCCACATCCAAAATCCAACTACGCTCGATATTTTTCTATCATCCGTGTTGGTCCGGCTTGTAAGTTGTGTAAACAATAACCTGTCGGACGACGCCCAAGCGCTCGATGAAGACGCGACCGTTCGTTGCTACTATTTGCAACCTACCCACCCCTACTTAATTATTTATTTCAACTTTGATAATATTGTTAAGTATTGGTTATTTTTGTTACGTTAGTCTGCAAATAGCATAAATTATTATATTATATTTTCTCTGTAAGTGAATTAATGTAATTATTTAAGAGAAATAAAGTTCTTAAACCTTTTAACAAAAAATCGATTACTCGTAGTTAAATGCTGAAAATAAAAGTATTGAGAGTCTTACGTTTATCTGTCTCCAATACAAGTTAATGCACAAAAACTCGATTGCACTGTCAAAGACGTAGAAATACAGTAGGTGTGAACGATAGCATCTACAACTATACTTTATAATCAGCAGGTTAGGATTTGACCTGATTACATGAGGCACACTAAAAGTTTTGCACTTCTAGCTAATCGTAACAATTTGAATTACGAATGTTATATTTTTTTAAACGTTGCAGCCTTCTTAGTAATAAAAAAAAACAATTGGCGGAAAATGATTTGTCAATGGTTTTTTATCACAAATCAAAGTTTTTCGTACGCAACGAAAATGGAATTAAGTCGAAACGAACGAAACGAAGAAAAAAGTGAAGGGCGGCCTTCAACTGCCGTCAACGAAAATTATGTGGCTACTGTTAAGCGGCTAATTGAAGAAAACCCGCAGATTACCTATGAGACAATTCGAGGACTATTGGGGATTGGTATGAGCCAAATTCAGAAATTTTTACACGAAGATTTGAAAGTTCGGAAACATTGCTGTCGTTGGATCCCTCATGAACTGACAGCGGAGCAGAAGCGGGCTCGCGTGGAATGGTGCTCTCAGATGCTACTGAAGTACAATCACAGACAATTCAATGCTTTTTATGACATTGTCACAGAAGACGAAACGTGGATTTATTGTTTTAAACCCGAAAAAAAACAGCAATCTTGTGAATGGGTGTTTGAAAATGAGAACAGACCAACAAAAGTGAGGCAGGCGAGAAACGTTGGTAAAAAAATGATCGCGTTTTTTTCTCAGCTACGGGGTCCCATCTGTACAGTTCCACTTGAAGATCAAAAGAGTGTTAATGCCGAGTGGTATTCTACCATTTGTTTAGCCAGGGTGATAGAAAAAGTTCGCGAAAGACGACCCAAAAGCCGCGTTCTCCTACATCATGACAACAGTTCTTCACACACGGCCAACAAAACAAAGTCATTTTTAGCTTCCGAACAAGAACAACTTGTCACCCATCCTACGCATAGCCCCGACCTAGCACCCTGTGATTTCTGTATTTTCCCCAAAATCAAAGATTTGATGAGAGGTTTTACTTTTACCAACTCCGAAGAGGCAGTGATAGCGTTCAATCAGCACGTAGAAAACATGCCTTCAGATCTGTGGTCCTCCTGTTTTAAAAAATGGTTTGATCGCATGAAAAAATGTTTAAATGTAAAGGAGAGTATTTTGAAAAGCAATAAACATACTATTAACATAACATAACATAACATGTTATTTTTTTAAGTTACGCAAAACTTATAGTGTGACCTACGTACATATTATAGTCTGAAATACCGCAGATAAGATTTAATATTGAAATCAGAAAAAAATAATTCTCATCACCTGCATTGAAACATTAATTTACTATTATATAGAAGTTGAAGAAATCAAACATATTATGAGGTAAATAGGAACGTACACAATACGAAATATATATTATACAATCATATCTATAAGATAACGGATAAACAAACTTAAATACGTTTATATAAAACATCCATGACTCGGGTATAAATGTTCGTTCTTGCCACACAAACATTTGCCGCTTGCAGGATTATAAGGGCCTAACCACAGGAAATGCCATACCGTAAGAATTTTGCAAGTATTTTGGCGCTGCGCTTGAGCTTGCTGTGTGACATACAATGGATATGTGTACGTAGGCACTGACCTGAAATAAATGTGGACTGGCTGTCCTAGACAAATGACAGCTAATTTTGTGTGCCCATTTGAAGCGCCGCAAATGAGAGTACCGGTCATGCCATTACTAGTTTAATTCAGTGTACCGCTGCATCTGCCTATACAGTGGCCACCTACAGCGCCAAAATGGCGATAATGAAATAGGCATGAATTTCATTTGACAGCAGCCACAGTCCATATTTATTTCAGGACCCCGATTTAGAACCCTTCGAAAACAAATTGTCGATTGGAAAACCACGTGACGCTATAGGATTTAACATTAGTGTCACGTGACTTACTAGTTGTCAATTTGTTTTTTTCTGATTCGGGGGCCGAGGTCAGTGTACGTAGGACACCGCAGCGGCACCAATCCGGCGCCTCATCGCATCATATGGACCGACACTAACCTTTAATCGCTGGTATAAGTTTATAGGTAACACCACTACGCTAGACAGCTGTTCTATGTACCTAAGAATAATAATACCTTAAGAATTCAGGTTGGTAATGATAAAACTAACTTAGTTGGTGGCAAATGTCTCTGTTTAATCATTAGTATAATATTATAAGCGAGAAAAGTACCACGTCTGTATAGGAATGGTTTGAAAAACATGAAATTAATTAATATATAATTATTTTGGTATTATTTTCATTGTCCGAAATGTAATGCATTAACTCATTAAAACGAACTGTAGTGTAAACTTTACTAATCGCTAAGAATTACTTAAGCCTTTGACTGCCAGGAAACTAGACACAATAGAAAATTTATTGTTTGGGGGTCACGGGACTTACGGGTGACCACTATGGCGCTCAATGTGTTTATCTAATATGTATAAAGAGAAATAGTGTATCAGATGGGGGAAGGCAATGTAAATCGACTAATTCATTTATATACAACGAGTACATAACTCCTCATACGCAAAACCTCTTAGAGGCTACGTGAAGGGGTATTTGGAGTTACAAATTATATAGGCCGTCTTCCAGGCACTTATACACGTACCAAAATATATACCAGTGGCTGTGCCATATAATAATCTATAATTTAATGCCCTATTTTGTGGCCTATAATTTAAGATTTTCAAATAAAAAGTGTGATGAACTATTATCTCATTTTCGTGCCTTATTGGACAACGATGATCATTATTAGCAATATCAGCATTAAAAAATAGAAGTAGGTAGGTGGGAAACGCACACGGCTCATGTCTTTATTCTTCATCTAACGCATTCTATTACCGACATCTATGGCAAAATACAAAAGCAATAATATAAAGGGAATATTGATATGAAGATTATTTCTACATATATATTTTTAAATTAGCTAGATTTTTCCACTGCAAGTCGAATGACTCTCAAATTTAACCACTTTTTCTACAGCCAATTATTGCCAATCAAGAAAATGGTGGGGAGACGATCAACAAAAGCACTCTTCAGGATTGGCAGAATTTTTAAGTGTAGACAGAGGTGGTTAGAGTTTTCCACTATTATGACTTGATTAATATAGAAGTCATAGCCATATGTTCAGCAGTGGACGTCCTATGGCTGAAATGATGTTCTAAATTAAAGAATCACCCGATTAGTATGTAGATATATCTCCTCCTATTATTCTAATCAAGATTACTGAATCCCGCAGACCAACCGGTAGATCCATTATCTCTATCCATCCAATTTCATCTGTCATTCGCAACCTGCATATCGACGGGTTGAAATATACCTATTTATTTATATGTCCTAGTTTCATGGGCGTTCCCAATTGCCCAATTTTCCTCTTTCCCACGACCATCCTAGCCTAGCCCATCCGACATTCCTTCCATAGAGGAACTTTTCACACCGTTAGGTCGTGGATCACCGGCCGCCATCAATGCCTCTGTCAAATAGATGTCCTACTTCCGGGCTCTCGATTAAAGAAGTGAAATGATTTAATGGCTTTCACTATGTAGGAGATGCCTATTGATATATTTCATTGATCACAGTTATTTTTATTTATTTCTCAGTCTAAAAAATAAGAGTTGTTATGAAAAGCTTCAAATTGGGCTTAGATTCGACAGTGTACTTCCTACTTATCTATATGTCGTGGCCAGATCAAAAAATTAAACATTTCATGATGTGAAAGATAATTTCATAAAATGGTGGTATTTCATGATATAGAACAGAACCCGTTGCCTACATCATGATGTAGTCTGGCCAGATCGATGAATACTCAGCGTTTGACCATACTTATAAACATCTAAACGCACGACTACTAATTCATGAAATGGTCAAACATTAGTGATCATATCGTAAAATCGTTACATTACCTACCGGTAGAGGCGCTAATGTTGCTTTGTTTTTGTGATGAATAATGGCGGCGAACATATATTTTATTCTAAAAGTAAATAATAATGTGAAAATTGAAGGTGAAAGTGCAGTAAAATATCGTTACGATACCAAGCTAAGCGATTTTTACGAAAGTCATTTAAAAAACCAGCGCAACGTCAAAAAGTCAAGGAGTTCGGTACGTAATTTGAGCGGTTAGTTATTTTTATTTTAATGATATGGCCAAACGTAGATTGACATTTCATCGAATGTTGACGTTTAAACGATATGGTCATTTTTAGCTGGCTATATCATGAAATACCACCATTTTATGAAATGATCGGTCACTGGTCAATTTTACGATCTGGCTACGACATGTATATATAAAAGAAAGCAGGGTTAGTTACACCATTTATAAGTCGAGAAACGGCTGGACCGATTTTTATGATCTTTGATTTATTTAATTCGTCTCCGCCCTGATGAAAAACACGGAAACCATCACAAAAAAATGGCGGTACGAAGTTCGCCGGGACAGCTAGTTAGGAATATTTAAAATCTATGTACATACATCAATGATTCTCAATAGTAAAATAATTATGTTACTGTGTAAATAATAATATAGCTTTCCTACTATATGATTCTGAATTCTGATTTCAAAATATTATTTATTCATTGAGGGCCTCTTACCTACACCACTTGCTGATGAGTTCTAGATAACTTATCTGGCACTTTTTTGACAGCCAATTGTATGGGTTATCTGTCAAAACAAGTGCTAGATAGGTTATCTGGAACTTATCAGCAAGTGGCGTAAGAGGCCCTTAATCTTGTATGTATTACACCGTCCACCATCATAACGACTCACACTCCAAACATCAATAATCAGTCATTCTTTTACTGGAAAATTCTGATCTATTGATCATAGTTAGTCATTACTAACAGAGATTTTCGCGGGCAGACGGTGATTTCACGGAATAGGTAACTGTATCAAAATTATTCGGCACGTCATTAAATAGTCGAGGACATCGGTCAGCCACAATGCACCGGATACGCGCTTCCGTTCATCGCCACGATTTTTGGAAACGCCAAAATTTTCATAGCGAACCTTCTGTGCTTTGTCATGTAGATTCGCATTAGTACTTACGAAGGTACTAAATCCGTAGCAAATTTTTTGCGCAGTAAAAGGTTTGATTTATTCCATTCGTGAAAGTTTGTCCCTCTTTCTATGTGGGCGTAGTATTAGAGAAATGAAGTTATTTTTTTTACAGTTATTTACTGAATTACTTACCATGCCTTAAAATTTATCTAATATTTTGAGGCATATGTCCAGCAGTGGACTTTTATAAAATCAATTTGTTACTGCAAATAAATGAGCAGTGCTACCGCAGTGGTCGGAGTATCCATCGGAGTATCCATCTGTGGGCCATGAGTTCAAATCGTAGTAGGATTTTTGGAATATATGCACAGTTTAAAACATCATGAGGAATCTATAAATTCAGATAACACTGGATGCGTAAACTAAAAGTGCAGACACATGGTCTACAATGACCTGGTTTCCCTTGCTAAGAGTTACAGAGCTCTGATGAAAATTGCTCCAACTGTGATAAACTACGCATCCGCATCTACGATCAGGGTCAAACGTACCCCGAATACTAAGATTAATGACACATAGAAACGTAATCTGCGCTCAAAATTTTAAGCAACTTAATTAGAGCCACAGCCTGACAGGTCCGTAGTGTTTAATGGCAATCCGCTACAAAGTCATGACAATCTAGATGTAGGCATTGCTTTTATCGAATTTTCCCTGGTTTTAGGGAAACTAATATTGAGAGCAACCTTATTTTATAGTGGTTTATCTGTGTGTAAACGTTTGCACACAAAACTGTTTTGTTGCTTCAAATTTATAACCGTAGGTACCGAACTATCATTTACATAGAATGAATCATTATTCAAAGCCCGAATAGGAATGGGACAAAGCGCTAAGAAGAAATTACCTCTGCAAATACGCTATTCCTTTATGATATGAAGTACTTTACCATATCCAAATTTTTTTACCCAACTACTTTTTCAATACAAAACATAAAAAAACTAATAAAAGACATCAAAACCCTTCTACAATTGACGATTTAATAAGGTTATTACCTTAAAATTTATTTATCAACTTGTACTCCGTTCTAATTATAACTTTCTGTATTATATTACACCCTAGATCATAACAATACTATTTAATAGTTAAGCTATTAAGTCATTTATCGTTGTAGTATGCTTCAAAAACAAATTGAGGAAAGCAACGACAAAAAAAAGGAAATTAATTAATGAGTTGCGCCGTAAAATAACTGAAACAAACAAAGGTCATTGTATTGTTTCAGTTACTAGCGACCTGGGTAAAACATTAACGAACTTTAAAATATTGCATTTCTCATTTTAATGAAATTTGTTTCTATTTGACTTTTTAAACTCGGTTACCTCCTTAAGACCCTCGAGGGAAAGGAATATCCTTAATAATAATAATAACATAAATTATTTGACGTAGGTACTTTTTTGAGCTAACAAAACGCTATACCTTCACAATAGATATTTATTATCATCAATGAGTTAGGTACAAATGCTCGTGCTCATCACACAAACATTTGCCCCTTGCGGGGTTCGAACCCGCAACCGCGCGAACCACTACACCAGACGATCGTAAATATACCAATAATCTTTAATGCAGGTCCTTAAACTTTGAGGCGTGACAGAGTTTTTGCGAAAAATTTGATAATACACTTGGTGGGTAATATCAATTTACGGACCTATAGCTCTGTCCTAACCTTAAAGTTGTGTATATTGCTGCACCTACCTAAATAAATGACAATTTTTTTTACTTATTTCACTGTTAACAAATAACATTTTAAGGAAGTTCAGTAAACTTTTTTCTTTCAGTTAGATTTACGCGTAGGTACTTTATAATGTTGTTTTGTAGTTGTTTTTTTTTAAAATATAATATAAAACCTTATGGATACTCGTTGTGCACATTTTTTTCACATGTCCCACACGCATACCTTTGTTATTAATTTGTGTGGCGACATTAATTTTATTGGCCCAATTCCGCGTCTGTGCGGAGTAACGGCATCAGTATCACGCGGATACATTTCAATAATAGCCGATATCAATAGACTGACAATGGTACAGTTATTGTAGTTATTCCAGCCCTCGGCCATACAGTTCGCGTATTGTATTTTAATGGTGTAACTATCAGAGAGCTTAATTATTTTGAACTTTTAGTCGGAATCGTGGTCATCCGCAAATACTTTGTTGATTTTATGGTATGAGCTAGTACAATACATTACACCAAGTAATGTTTGACGTTTATACTTTAATGAAACTTATAAATCCTGTAGGCGTACTTCGTAAACACCACACTTGCCAAAGGAAAATTTGAAATTTTACATCGAGGCTTATGTGTAGTTACCACTATCCATAGGTTTTTAGGTTTTTTAGTAAAAGTTTACCGTCTATCCACGGGCCCTCATCTATTAAGTCTTCTATTTTGCTCGCTGCTTATCAGTCCTAGAAAGTTAAGATTCGTCTATAAAAATATTATTACCTCCAAATAGTGGGTCTTTCGAAAATATTGTGATGTAGATACGAGTAGTAGGCACCTTAACGCTTTTTTGTATTATCAGTCGTGGATAGAAAAATGTAAGAAGTTCACTTTTAAGTTACAGGTAGGTAGGTTTTTTGACGAAAAGCGTCTGCGTGTATGGTAAACTAAGACCTTTGTTATCCCGTATACTCTCACTGTCTGATTGATTTATTGTTTGTGTTTCGCTGCCAGTGTTATGTGTAGGAAAAGTAAAGTTTGTATGTGGGAATGTTTGTTACCTACTGAATCACGCTTAAAAGGGTAAATAAAATTAGCTGAAATTTGGCATAATTTTTTACAGATTTTTATTCTAGTTTTCTGTTTCCCTGAAATGAATATGTATTGATTTTTGTTTTTCTGAAATCTACGAAGAAGAAGTTGCGGGAAGAAGCAAATAAATAACTCATAGAGCGATCAGAAAATGCGACATATTTGAATGAAAAATCAGGATTCATATGACGACACCCACATTAGGTTTCATTGGCAAAGGTCGCAAAGGCAATAATATAATATACATGCTGTATGATATTCGTTCGGTATAACCTTGCTCTGGATAGTCACATTCATTTGGTGCAACCAACCGACGATCATTTTGCAAACTACCTAAATGCTGGACTCATAATCGGTTGAACAAAACGGCAATTTTAAAGAGATGTAGTGCATCGTTTTGGGACAGGGTCATTGTGTGGATTCTCACAATGAGGAATGAATAAAAATAAATAGGTAATTTTGGTTAATATATGTAAAAGACCATCTCCAAGTAGGTAATATTAGCTGTGAAACTTTTGTAAATAACTATAAATGGCTTACGATCATTGCACTTGTTGCTTATTTTTTGTCATGTGAATATTTGTGTTATTAGTTTCTTTATTTATGAGCCTAACAACACACCAATTGTCATGGCCTCGAAGTAAGGAATTAACATCCTTGTGTTAGGTACGAAAAAGTTTCACAGTAAATTTTCACAGCGGCGTCTCCCAGCTAGCGTTGCCAGGCGTCCGGATAAAGCCGGACATAGTTAGGCTTTTTGATTGCGTGTCCGGACAAATACATACAAGTCCGGCCTGTCCGGCTTTTGTTTTGTTTTGTAGGTAGGTATTCAAGGATTGCATCCTTTTTCGGCGTGAACCGTGAAAGCAAGGGCTAAGAGGAGATAATTTTTCGAACCTTGTGCACAGCTTCCCCCCCCCCCCCTTTGAAAGCTAGTAAGTAACAGTTTTTTTTTTGGTGTCAGGCTTTCAGCTCAAAATGTCCGGCTAAATAAGCACCAGTCCGGCTTTTAATTTTTGGGCCTGGCAACCCTACTCCCAGCACACACAGAGACAGAATCAGAATCTTTATTTGCGTAAAAACATGGGATTTGAAGATGTTACAGGATTAAAAAGAGTGCACATGTTTTGCTATTACAAATAACATGCAAAATTTACATAAATATCTTTCAATTACTCTTATGAATTAGAAGTATTACAAACTTTGTGTCACATTACAATAAATTAAATTGAGTTGAAAATGTAAAAAAAAACTAAATTGACTTGAACTAGGAATCAAACAATTTTCTTACAAGGCAAATCACGGCGCTATGCGCCAATTAGGTCTTAAGCATAGAGCTTCAGCCATTAATTTTTTTTGTGAACACCATGTACTAACACTTATTAATATTGATGATTTTTTTATCTGCTAAAGTGATCATCATCACAGAATAATTCAAAATTAAAATATAAAGTGCCGCTACATCTCAAAGCGATCAATACACTTAAAGAAAAGAAGTATTTCTTCAAGTCATTTGATAACTTTCCATACGGCTTGAGTAGAGTTGTAGTGTTCGTCACGTTATAAATGTCTGACCAATATGACCGAGCAAATTGGACATTTTCTCAATGTGACCGGACATTTTGGACATTTATTGTCAGTAACGTCACATTCAATTCTATTGACAAACTATGAAAAAAAATTATTGAGCACAAATATGTGCATTATTATAAGAGAGACAGGCTTTAGTAGTGGTGATCTTTAAAGAAATGAAATTTCTAAAATCTTTCTGCACAAACAAGCTAAAAAGTGTCGTATCGTTACGCGCGAGTTTTGTTTTTTAGTTCGATCCAGATCCAATTACATGTTTTATTGTATGTTTTTATTGTCATAACTATTATACTTAACATTTAAGACTTACTTTAGTGGTATTCTTCTCTTTAAAATTTATATTTTAAAAAAATATGTGACCATCGTGACAATAAATGTCCAATGTGACCGAGCTTTTATCATAAATGACGGACGCTTATAGCATATGACCGTCAATTTACAACTCTAGGCTTGAGCAAGTTGTTCAGGAATCTAAGCTAAGTTGTTAATAATAACTTAATTCAATTCTTCCAACAATCACACCAAATATCTAGCCCAAAAGTAAGTTAGTACCTGTGACCAGATAGATTTATAAGCATCCATAACTTAGATACAAATTGCTCCCGGTTTTGTAGACCTTGATGTCTTTGTAGACCTTGATGTTTGATGTGTGAATATTTAATAATGATTATAGATCGAGAGTTCCAGGTGGCCATATGAATGGTCGGTGACCCGCGGCCTGCACCCCAGCCAGCTTCTAGATAGGAAGATGAAGCCTCGGGGGGCGAGCGTGATGCACGCCTTCACTGCCCTCACCATGCTCACTATGGCCAACGGTAAGTATCGAGCCCAGTAGAATGGTGGTTTTTTTGATGACTTTCTCATGGATCCCATCGTCAGAACCTAATCCCCTCTTAAACAAAAAATTCTGGTATTGCATGATCGCTAAACAAACATTTCGATTGAGAACCTCTTTATTTTGTCGGTCGGTTCGGTTGTGAAGTCGGTTGAAAAGAGTACCTTACCATTCGCATAACAAGGACTCACGTACCCCGTTCCGGTTTGGGGACGTTTTATGTTTTTGATGTGATACCATGACATCTCCAGCAATAAGGAGGTATGCATAAGTTCAAACGCATGCTAACAACTCTGAAGAGTTTAAGTCGGTTCTACATCAGAAAATGTACTCGTAAATCAAGATAACTCTTTGATGCAGTAATGTATTTTAAATGAAATAAGAAATCATAAATATTGACTAAGGATTTTCATTTTCGAAAAAACTTTTATTAAGGAATTACAAATGTTCCATGCGTTTGTAATAGATTGAAAAAATATTTTGAATTCAATAAAACATCAATTGTGTTTCAGCCCAGACAACATGCAACCAAGGCATGGGAAGAGTGATGTACGAACGATTGCCCAATCAACAGTTACATGGATTTGATGATGATGTGGTAAGTGTACCTAATAAGACACAATTTAAATAGCTTAAGCAACCGTCGTTGGCTTTAGTTTTGATAATTAACACAATCGTCTGAAAGAATTAAAAAAGGCTCATTTCACGTTTGTGTCCTGTGTTTCAAACTGACTTAAAAAAGGTGCCGCTCGTGTGTTAAGAGCATTGTTGTAATATGCGGAAACGACTAGATGTTACTGCTTTGTTCACTGTCTAAAATTATAGTTTTGTATTTATTGAAATATATCTATATCGATACTTCGATGTCATGCACTCATGCATGCATCATGACTCTAGATGAGATCATATGGACCTTATTATTCACTGCATAGTTTTGTTCTAAAACGAGCATTGTGTTTTAGTCAAGATTAAAACTGGAATGCATAATCATAATACACGCCATTCACAAGGTTTCTTATTATCACAGGTACGTGAGACAGCACCACCTTTCCGCGTGTTGGAGAAGTGCCAAGATCTGTGCCTGCGCGACCGATCAGGCAACAGTCTCGTCAGAACATGTAACTCCATAGACTTCCAACCAGGAGCGAGGATAGCTGCCTTCAGCCCAGAACCAGAGTATGAGGAGTCCACGTGCTATTTGACCAGGGAGCAGGCGTCTCCTGAGGGCATTGGGACTCTGATGATCGTCCCTAACAGCGTTCATTTCAATGAGATTTGCCTTACGTGTAAGTTATATTTGAAAATTTGGATTTGGAAAAGTCAAAACTTTTTTTTACCAGATATAATTTATTTACGAATAAACTGTTTACACAAAATGCGAATACAGATATTAGTACTTATTTAGGCATTGCAGCTACACAAATTTCAATATCAAGAGAAAATTAAATACGAGCTCGTTATTTACAATAAATGTGGTGAGAATTTAATTTTTTTAGCAAATCGTCCCGAACGCGAGTGCCCATCCCGTCGCTACGTATTCGAGCGTCACGCCAGAAAGCGTCTGAAACTTCCACCGTCAGATCTCAAAGAGATTATGGTGGCCAACCGCACCGAGTGTGAAGATAAGTGCCTGGGAGAGTTCAGCTTCGTCTGCCGATCCGCCACATACGATTCCGCCTTGAGAACATGTTCCCTGAGTAGATTCACGAGAAGAACACATCCTGAGTTATTGGAAGACGATCACAACGCCGATTATTTGGAAAACACATGTCTAAATGGTTTGTTAAACTCATGACAGTTGATGTTAGCTTCAAACTACAATGATCATTGTTTGAGCTACGTGTTTAATTTCAGCCGAACGGAGGTGTGATGGGTTAGCTGTGTTTATCAAGGAAGAAAACAAACGTCTAGGAGGTCCGTTCGAAGCCGATGTGTTCTCCAATATGACGTTAGATGAATGCCAGGCCATGTGTGTTCGGGCCGAGAAGTAAGTCACTTTTTTAATATTCATTTAAATAATTTATTCGGAAACCACTAATAGGTACATAAAGTACAATTTACTTAAAATTGTGGTTCAGGAATTGACGACAGTATTTTTGATATTTTCATATTCTGTAAAAGTAACAAAAAGAGGTTAAAAAGTCGAAGTAAATACTTCGTTACAATTGCCATTTCTTAGTCTTAAAAAAAACAAACCCATACGCATATATATATATTTCTCTTATTCGATCTCAAATAAACGGCTAGGTATTTTTATTAAACTACATCAAATTTTTTAAACATTAGTAAGTAAGACTTTACCTACTATTTGTCAGATTGTGGCTAATGATGGTGTTCTTAATCTTTTTTGAGACTGTTAACTGTTATCTTATCTACCACAGATGCATAGATGCATGGAACAAAAATGTGTATGTTGATTGTTATCATAGGTATTTCTGTCGGTCCATTGAGCACGATGCTATGACGCGGCAGTGCGTGTTATCAGAGGAAGACTCGGTGTCACAAAAGGACGATGTTACTGTCAGTGCGTCACCAACGCACCATTTCTACGATCTCGTTTGTTTGGACAATCGTGAGTAGTCGCACGTTTATGTAGTTAGATATAACTGAAAATCTTATTAACTATTGGGGCAAAATTAAATAAATTTACATGAACTAATTATGTGTCACTTAAATGATCTGTAACAAAGAAAATCTCGTGCGTGCCTTCGAAACTAATAAGTATGTCTCTAATACTACTTACAAAATACTGGCACTGAAAGATTAGCATTTCAATAGACTTTAAAAGTGACAATCATTGGATAAAAATAATCACTTACACGTTATAAATAATTATGTAGGTAGTCCTAACGAGCACTTTGTCTACAGTCGCACAATTCAGGTTCTGATGTTTTGGTATTAACATTGACTGACTTGCATGAAACCAAAATAAGGTTTTTCTCACGATTATGATCAGTCTCTCATCGGGTGACAGCTCGTGGCACGGAGTACCCGGACAACAGTGTTACATCCCACCTGTTTTCACCTGGACGCCGCCCGGATACGGCCTTCCAGAGGTACAGAAACAGCAAGATCACAGGAGAGTTCCATTCGGAGATCACCGGACGGTCACTCAGCGAGTGTTTGGACGAATGTCTCAGGCAGACCAGCTTCCAATGCAGGTAAGATAGTAGACATTGACTTCACATGAAAGCTAAGTGTAATTTTTAGAGCCATGTGTCTTTACATTATTTGTATCTTGGGGCGTATCAAATCAACATTAGTGTCAGTCATTTTGATGCTGATTTACTGAATACTGAATAAATAAGCGTAGTGAGAGCGCAGAAAGACATAATATGATCGAATATTTGAATTCTGAAATCTGAACAATAAACCTCAATTGGTTCTCCAACTATTAAAACAAGTAATTATTTAAAATAGCAAAATCTATCATCGTGTAAGACCATAAGAATAAATTGATCCTTAGTAGATACGAATTCAAGTTAAAAACTGTCGATAAACTCAGTGGCATATTGAAACAACTTGGTTTTTCTGATGTAAATGGGGCCATTTGCGTTTTTACTTCGCAATAAATATACAGTATGCTAATACAAACATCATTATGTTTACATAAAACAATATAGTTGTTTTTAATATCTACTGATACCAAGACAATGCTTTACAGACAATGTTTTGTGATTAATATTGTTTAATGAGTAATGAATAAGTGAGTAAGTTTAATGGTGTTTAAAAGACATTAATCATGAAGACTTTAAAAAATTCAAAGTATTTACATAGTATCATAATTATGTATACATACTTATAATACGACCATATTTTGCAGAAGTCGCATAGATGCATGAGCCTACTTAGAAATTCACGTAGTTTATTATTTTTTTACAACCGGCTACGTTCGCAATTATTTTAGACAAGAATTAAGTTAAACATTTGTGATTATTATATCCATTAGAGGGAATAATTAGCTTTAACTGAATTATTATAGTTAAAAAATTAAGTTTTTACGATTCGTCAAATCAATGAGAGTACAAAGAAGGATTTAGGTGGTATTAGTAGCTATTGAAGATCTCCACTGTCGACCTCCTGGCTTAATGGTATCAAATTAATAATATTATGCGATTTAATAGTAAATTTAAAGTACCTAATTTGAAAATACTGATTGTGTCATTTATTAACCGACTTCAAAAAAGGAGGATGTTCTCAATTCGGTTGTATGGGTTTTTTTTGTTTTTAATGTTTGTTACCTCAGATCCCCGCCATTAATGAACTGATTTGAAAAATTATTTTTTCAATTGAAAGGGTATACCTCCAGATTGGTCCCATTTTTTTCAAAATTCAATTCTGATGATGGGATCCATGAGGAATTGAGGGAACTCTTAAAATATTATAGGTATACATATAGCGATTTTAGTATATTTAACAACAAGTCAATCATTTGCATTCAGAAAGTATCATTTGCTGGCGCTTATTTTTTTATATATTTTTTTTATTAACTAGCTGTCCCGGCGAAATTCCTACAGCCTCTTCATTATTATTTTTTGTAATTTTTTCCTATGTTCTATAGTTATTCTGCTATTTAGGGAGGAGACAAATCTAACAAATCACAGATCATAAAAATCAGTCCAGCCGTTCTTGACTTTTAAATGGTGTAACTAACCCGACTTTGTTTTATATATAGTCTATGATTTTATAATATGCCATTAAATAGTGAAAGTTTTACTTTACACAATTACGAAGTTCCAAATCGATACGACAATTAGAAGTATAGGTTAAAATCAAAGTTATACTTAAGTGAAGCAAATAAAATTGTATTAAAATTCATATCCAAAGCCACTTCAACAAAGTGTAGTCGTACTGTGCAACGTAGTATCATATAATAATAGTAGGTAGGTAGGTAAAATTCATGATACATTGAAAACAACAAAAAAAAAACAAAATGTGTGTGTAATAGGTATGGTCTCAATCACATAATATGGATTATACAGGGTTACATTTCACGGTAGTGTCAATTATTCAGGGACCACTCAGAATCAGTAACTAAATCGATATACGTAAAAAACATTTTTAATTCTTCCATTCTGCATTTGAAAAATAGAATACGTAGAAAATTTACGATACTCGATTAAATTACACCGTATGTGCACTGCATGAGGTTCTTATTGGAGCGGCGTCAGCGTACGCCTGTGATTTCTGATAAGTGACGGCGCATCTTGCGTTTTCATTTTTTTTCCGAAATTTTTAAGTATATTTTACTCCAAATACGACGACTGAAATTAATTACGAAAATAATAAATCAGTATTTTTATATTGTTCTATAGATCTTATTATTAAAATTTGGCACTACCTTGAAATGTAACCCTGTATTATGGCCACTATCTGAATTAAAAATGTCTGTGCTTCTTTGTACATATTATGTAAGAACTGCTGTTTTAATCAGGTACAGGACCTACAAATCTATAGCCAAAGCTGTATAACAACCTTTTGTTTTGGTACAATCACATCATTTTTGCCTCACCCGCTCGCTTTTATCACATTTCAGTTCACTGGCCGATAACAAATGGCTTGTATTTTTATGTTGTTTAGGTCTGCTGTGTACAGCGACCGGTCAAGAATCTGCAGACTGAGCAGATACAACCAAAAAGATGGAATGAGACTGCTGTACGACCCAGATTATGATTACTACGAAAATTTAATGCGTAAGTAACTTTGTAAATTATATTTGTCTGGCCACGAGTAGTGCTCTATCTGTGTGAATACAGCGTATTCACAATATATACCAACATACACATATTCCGTTTCTGTTAGAGCAGTTGATTTTCAGAATATAAATAAATTTTTCAGGTGTTAAGTATAATCATTTTTCAGCTCTTAACAGTAAACAAACTTATTAGGAATAAAAATACAGATAGGTACCGACTACCTAAATTAGTTAGTTTTTTGTCACTAAAATATAGAGATGCTTTTGCCTTATTGTTTAGCTAATCAATTAATTTACTTGTGACTAAAAATATTCTTGTTTACCGTTCGTTCGTTGTGAATAGGTACCAGAAATAGTAACACGAGAAAGGAGGAAGGGTCCAATAAAGGTTGTCGTACTAAATTGGACGATTAGTTGTAATGGCTCAGTGTACTACGATCGAATGTTAGTCGCAATTGTCACAATGAGGCAATGACGCGACATTGAACCTTTGGTATGCCCTATAAATAAACGGGCCAATTGGTCGTAAAACATAGAATATAAAGACGCTCCCATATTAATGAATTTAGTAATATCTTTTTTCTCTATTCAAATGCAAGATATTTATTAACAGCCAGAACTACGTAGCTGCTATATTATTAACTTTTTTGCTATTTAAATGCAAATGCAGATTTTGCTTTATTGGCATTTGAATGATTGAGAAGAAGATATTGAGCTATTTTTTGCGGGATTTTATCAATAAGACGTAAAAAAAACCGACACGTAAACGAGGACCAGAATCAGGACTAAAGAATAGCTAAACAATTTTAAATTTATAACAAATTATACATTGTCATTTATCATTGGCGACATACATTTCAACCTAGTTGACTGATTCGCCACAAGCCAGTATAATTTTAAATTTTTTGATTTTTTTGACGAAGAACATAATCCTCGTCATTTTTTTTTTTTAAACCGCAACCACAGAATATACAGTGTAAGTCTGTTTAAAGTGCACATATTATAAATGTTGGTGCAACTAGATTCAATCATAATGACGGCAAAGTCTAGATTTACCCAATTTTTTATGTGCACTTTTTAAGGAAACTATACGACGAGTAATTTGACTCGGTTCTTTCTCATTGGTGGCCGATAAAAGATGTTCAGTAAACCGTCCTCAAATGATTCAATTTGTATATTTATTTAGTCCCCATGCCTATAGATATTTTCATCATATGAGGCATAGCATAAAAAATGTGTCCTAGGAATTAGTAATTATGCATGTATAATTTAAGACCTAAAGTGTGATGGTTATACCATTTTTTATCCCAAAAATTGGTAAATTGGAATAGAAATATGAATGTTTTCTGAATTGGGGATCCAGATCAATTAGTGAGTGGTGAGACGGAGGCGGGGGGCGCGGGCAGCGGCTCGGCGACACCTTGGGGGGCACGCCCTACTAGCACAGGTTCGAAGCATGTCAAGAACTGGTCAAATTCTAAAGTTACTACTTCATTCGATTTTGTTGCATAGAGCAAACATTTTCAACACTGGAGAGACTTTTAATAAGTAATTTTATGTGTGAGGTCTCCAATCGCTATGAAACCATCAATTTCCATACTTATACTTATCTAATCTGTGATGTCAATTACTAATGCGATGGGTTTTCATAATAAATCAATAGATTACTAATTGGTCAATACCTATTTGTACTCATAAGAGAAAGATAGGTAATATCTGATGTTCGGTTAACATACATACACGGTGTGTTTTCATTGAGTTTGGAGCCGTAAGAGTCACATATAATAAGTAATTTTACTCATATTAGGTATAAAATATACATAACTTTTTCTATGGGACTAAAATCAAAATATTAAATAATAAAACGGTCGTTTCCCCATATAAATCGTAACAGTTGATTGGTTATTAAATACGAACGTTCGAACGTACGAAAACGGACTGTAATTTGTAGAGTTACCATAAATAAGTTTTTTAATTTAGTTAAAATTGTTATTTTTTGACATCACAAATAATCAACACCTATTGTTTAATTTGACTCTATACAAAACGAATGACGTAGACACAAATAAAACTGTTGTTGCATTTAAAACCAGTTTAATAAATATAGAGATACAAAATACAGTTATCGGTGTTTCAGTGTAATTTCAAGTCAAAACATTTATACAGTCAAACTCGCACGAATGTTTGACTGTTTATTTATGAAGAATATCTTTAGACTCATGATCTTTTTTGTGTTTCATAATATTGTACTTTTTTTAAAGCGATTAAATGTACCGTTATATAGGCTGTCCCATAACTCAAGAACAACTTTTTTGTTCTATTACTTTCAAAAATTTTATAATATATATTTAAAGAAAGAAAAAACAAACTTTTTTTTTGTCTTTCTATTACAAATTTAATCGGATGTTTGGTTATTTTGTATGAAAAGTCGATAAATTTTCATGCAAATTTGCACAACTCATAGAACAAAAGTTGTTTACCATGATGTTTGGAATATGCGGTTACAAGGTTATCGTTAAGTTATAACGATTTGTGAAAATTTTGAAATAGAGGACCAATGTCTAATTTGAATCTTTGATTTCGTAAGACTTTTTTTTTTTTAATAATGGCAATGGTTTTCTATTCGCTGCTCTCTGTACCATTGCTTTTCCCTTTAAGGATAAATATTACTACTACTACTCTATTCGCTGCAGTGGCATCCGGCTAAATGATTATAAAAATAATGCACGTCTAAATGATCTAATGACTTCCTGTTTTTCATGATACCATATTTTTATACTATAGCTACCATGGCGTTCCATCCACGTAATTAAATATAAACGCTACTAAATTAAATGCCTTTCAAAACACGGAGGTATTATTAAAACAAAGACAGACACCAATATTTTCTTTGGATTTAAACGCAACGACAGTAGGTAGATTTTATATCATGATCAGTTCTTTTGTTTTTGGTAGATTCGTCATTGGGTTTATATCTATTTATGTTGTAAAGAGTAGTAAAGTAGAAATGTATGAAGAGTTGTTTTTAGAATAAGTAACTTTAGAAAACGTTCCTACAAACAAGTTCTTGTATTTGGAGGTAAGTTAGCATGAGCTGCTCTAGAGTAGGTACGTAGATAATGTAGTTTAGTTAGTTTAAGTAACCTAGAAAATTGTCGTAGAATTAGTTACCTATTGCATGATAAGGGAAAATAAAAGTTGACAGTTCTTCCATACCTATACACAATGATAGCAAATTAAAAACACTTCTTACTATCGTAGTTAAAACATGCATGAAGTACGTTGGCATGATTGCATTTAAATGCATGACTTCCTAACGACATATTCCTAAATTAACTTTCTAGGTGGTAACAGCGGAGGCGACCGGGACCGCGATCGGGATAGGTATCCCTCAGGCGCAGACCGCGACCGCGACCGGTATCCAGATGACGATCGCTACGACGATGACCGGTACGGAGGCCGACCGGACCGGTATCCTCCAGACGACCGGTATCCAGCCGGCCCCGAACCCTACCCGGATAGATACTCCCCGGGCGATCGTTACCCAATCGACAGATATCCCGACGATAGATATCCCCCTGGTGTCGGAATCGAGCCATACCCGGCTTCATATCCGGCTGCGTACCCAACCGACGTCGACCGGTACAGACCCGGGTACGACCGGTATCCTGTAGCTGATAGATACCCTTCGGGGAGTAGATATCCCAGCACAGGAGATCGATATCCTTCCTACTATTATCCTGTGTCGAATAGTATCGATAACTATCCTGGGGATAGGGACAGGTATCCCGTTAGCAGATATCCAATTGACGTATATCCTGCTGACCGGTACCCAGAGAGATACCCAGTTCGCGGCGGCGCGTACCCTGAAAGACCGTGGTATCCGCGCCGATATCCTGACCGATACGACCAGGACCGGTACCCGTACACTCGGTATCCAGTTGGGGTTAACAGAGATCCCGTTCCACTTGGTGGCGGTCGTTATCCTGATTTATATGATAAATATCCGCCGACCGGATCCTCTTACCCTGGTAAGTTTGCAATTGGTCTTATGCACTGAGTAGGTACTATTCGCCACTAAGTTTAATTCAATAAAAATGTGTAACTTCCTACTCATAAATGCTGTCTCTATTGTTTTGTGAACGCTTCAGAAAAGTGTGAGCGACAATAGTCTTTTTGACATGTACGTCATACAATAATGCATTAATATTGTGAATATTTACTTGTAACGATTAATTTTCTCAAATAACTAGCAGGTTACGGTAGAGGCGGTTACTATGGCCCTGGTTATCCTAGGCCCGACCGCTTCCAGCCACCAGTACCTGGTGTACGACCTGGCCCTGACAGGTTTGTATTCTCTACCATCTATTGTAAATATACTCGTATTAAACTCGAGTTGCATATTAAATGGCTACGTTGTTCACTACAGCTATCCTGTAGAACCAAGGCCCGGCCTTGGCTTCGGCCAGAAGAGACCGATTGATAGACCTGGACCACTGGATAGACCAGGCCCAATAGATAGACCAGTGTATCCGCCACCAGGGTTGGATCGTCCTGTCGTCGGTGAGAAACCTAATTATTTGATTGAATTAGTAGCATTCGTAATATTTTTAATAGTATCTACTCTCAAATATATTTTACAGGAGCCATTTACCCAGGTTTTGACAAAGATCCCGTTGGACCCTTGGGTCCCGTCGGAGTTCCAAATGGCAGACCTACTCCTGGATTTAACAGACCCTGGCAAGGGTCTCGGTGTGAGGAAGACAGCTTTAGACAGGTCGGCAGACAGCGCATGCAGCGACGATTCGTCCGTCGATTCACAACTGCCTATTCTTTGGCTCATTGCCAGAGAGAATGTATAGAAGCACGAGACTTTATTTGTAGGGCGTTTAACTATAGGTAAGAATGAGGAAATTAGACTTGACCTTTATTGTTTATACCGTATTTATTTAGGATTAAAGATTGAATGAATAAGAAATAATGAATGAGAGTGACAGGAAAATTGGTCCTCTTTTCAGGGATGTTACATACGGCGAACCTCGTGATAATTGTGAGCTAAGTGATCGTGATACTCAAGCTTTGGATGCAGCAAATCCTGCCCATTTTGACAATACGGCCAACGATTATGATTTCTACGAAAGAGCATTGGGACGCATGGCTGATGACTGTTTAGATGGTAAATACGTTGCCATTTTAATGCAAAAAAGATGAAAGTAGTTTTCTATACTCAAGAGGTTTCTCCCTTCTTTTGCTTGCAGTATCTCAAGTATGCAACGAAGATGGTATGGAGTTCACACTCAAATTGCCAGAAGGATTCTACGGCCGAATGTATACGTATGGTTTCTATGACCGTTGTTTCTTCAGAGGTAACGGTGGAACAGTCAACGTGCTGCGTATTTCTGGTGCACATGGCTACCCCGAATGTGGTACTCAAAGAGTAAGTAAGCTTCGATCAACAATAAAAACTGGATTATATGCATTATATGGCATGCAAGCTGAGTGTATTTATTACTTCATTTAAATACTTTTATCGTCTGGATTATTTGTTGCTGTAAAAATAAAAGTAAATAAAACAGTTGTCTTGTGTGTATGGTGTTTGACAATAGATACTTACTTATTTTAATTTAATCAATGCAATTTGACTTTCTATTTTGCAGTACGGTGATACGATGACAAACATCGTGGTAGTCCAATTCAGTGACAATGTGCAGACCTCTCGTGACAAACGGTTCAATCTAACTTGCCTCTTCAGAGGGCCAGCAGAGGCTGTTGTCACTTCCAACTACATTGGAGCTGGGTGAGACATTGAAACATTTTTTTGTGTTTATTTGGAAAACTAATATTGGCTTCGTGATTTCAAACGTCTTGCTGGATTTGACTACCATTTTCTGAACGATTAGTCGAAACATTTCTAAAATGTGTTGTTAGTTTTTCAAATAAATAAAAGTGAACGACGCCGAGATTAACAGTTAACTGAACTGGCGTGACTTATGGGCGTTAACGCTTTTAGAATTCTATTTATAATATCTATTTGAAAGATCCAGTCTTAACTGTTAAACTAATGTTTCATGTAGTACTTATGTATGTAGGTTTATGGTTTACAATTTAAATTCTTGGGTAATACAATTATTTTGTTTTGGTGTTTTTGATTTCACAGTGGAAATATTTTCTTCGTGTGAATAACAGAATGGTATTTTGTTCTAATGTTTGTTGGTATTTTTGAGTGCTGTTATTTCACTAACAGCTACTAACGTAGGGACTTTGAAAGAATTCTTATCAATGAATAATTTGAATATAGAGGTGACTGCTGTTTTGGCTCATTTAGCCATGAAAACAGCACAAAGTCACCTCTTTAAGCCCTTTAGCCGAATGATAAAAAATATTTTATGCATGGAAGATAAGCTTCGATTATGGTATACTAAAAATTTTATGAAAATTCATTCAAAGTCACTAAACATGTATATGAAGAATCGACACCAAGTCTAACAATAGATTGGGATATGATTCTATCGACAGATCAGGCAGTCCAATTCCGATTGAGTATCTCCCAGAAGAGAGTTCCCTGAACTCTAAAGTCCGGTTGATGATCCTGTACCAAGGTCGACCGACTACCACCATCGCTGTAGGGGACCCTCTCACCTTCAGACTGGAAGCCCAAGACGGGTACAACTACGCCACGGATATCTTCGCAACGAATGTCATAGCACGAGATCCTTATTCTGGAAGATCTGTCCAGCTTATTGATAGAGTGGGGTAAGTTATTTTGCAATGGTATTATTTTAGTAATAAATAAAATATCAGGTGGTCCTTCAAGAATGCCGACCATTTTCACGCAAAAGAAATCAATAAAATAGATTGATAGATAATTATGAACCACATCACTGTCAACTCATTACTTCATCGTAAACAGAAATAAACATAACACTGATATTGATTATGTAGTAGGTAATTAGATAATTATGAGTATTCATCAATATAGCTACTCACAACTAGTGCTTCCTGAGATAACACTGGAGATCAAAACAGGTCATTCATCACGATTGCTTCACGTGATGTTTTCTATGTTCTCCCTTTCAGATGCCCGGTGGATCCGTATGTATTCCCAGAGTTAGATAAAGGACGTAGCAGCGATTCTCTAGAAGCAAAATTCAACGCGTTTAAGATTCCAGAGTCAAACTTTTTGGTGTTCGAAGCTACAGTGCGCACGTGCAGAGATGGTTGCCAGCCGGTTGGTACTTTTTTCTTCAACAGAAAAGACAACACACCAAATTGTCATGATCTGGGTATAAGGAATTAAAATCCTAATGTGTTACAAGGTACATACTAGACAATTAGATTTGCAAGGGGCATTTCCCAGAACACCCTGACCGAGCCAATTTAGTAGAGTTCGTTTGAGTCGGGAATAAAACCCGGGACCCGAACCGGTTCCAGGCGAATCCCCGTGCCACTTGTTTTAGCAGGGTTTTCTTACATCATCTTCATTTTAGCCATAGGACGTCCACAGATGAACATAGGCCTCCCCCAATGACTTTCAAATTAGGTTACTCTTTTCCATATTATTATTGTACAAGTAGTCAACGGCTGTGCCGTGTCGAAACGGCCGTAAAGAATACACGTCCCCACCGCCCACAGGAGGCGTGTCGTAAGAGGCGACTAATTCCTGTAGCACGAGACGGGCAGCAGGGTGTTGGTGCGAAATCTTATAAAACTTACTGCAATCGCCAACCCGCCTGCCAAGCGTATAGCGAGTAGTGGCAAACCCTGATGATAGGCCATTGGGGGAGGCCTTTGTTCAGCTAAGTTCAGAAATGATGAAGATGATTGTCATCAGCTTATGCCTTTTAATAGTAATATCTAACTGGGACCGGATCGAAACTAGATTGCGACTACGTTTAAATTACGGGAATTAGGACTTCCTGACTGAACCATTGTCTTCGCGTTTAGTTGTTGTTTCTGTTTCGAAATCCTCAGCTCTGCTTAGCCTTAGGTAACCAGATATTTATAACAATATGATTGTCTCGTATAATTATTTTTCCAGACTACAAGATCTTAAGGTAGTTAAATTATATTTATCAAGGTAAATATTGTTTACCTATAACTAACTAAAATTACTCATTTTAATTGTTTTTGTAATGCACTGTTATCTATAACTACTATTTATGATAATTAAACATAACAGCTCTTACGTCAATGGCGTTAAAAATAAACACTGAATATAATAATTGGGTCAGCGTTAGGTTATCTGTCTGTGCTTATCTTGTTGGTGCAATTTTGCTATGATGCTGTTTCTGTTTATTGTAGGTAAACATTATGTTTATAATAATTAACGACCCGATTGGCGTGTAATGCGGTGATTTACCTTAAATGCAAAGAGTCCCGGATTCGATTGCCGGTGCGGATTAATCAGATTTTTAAGCGCTTCTTTCTTTTTGTTTTAATCATAGTCTGTATCCAGAGGCCCAATTTCTGTAATTAAATAATGTTCGCAATCCAGTGTCGATCCGCCACCAGTAACTTATCTATCTAAAACGGTATCAGTTAGTGTAACTATCGTTAAAATAATTATTTTCTAAATTACCTCGGGTCTTGGTAAGCCGGGTGACGCCCGTAGCAAAATTATTTGTTTGGGACCTCGTAACGCAAGGATGTTAATTCGACACCATGTCAATTAGTCATTAGTGTGTGAGTTTTCTGGTGCATATCATTATTAATTATTTACTAGCTGTCCCGGCGAACTTCGTTACATACACATACGTGTACATACGTTTTTTTTCGTGATTTTTTACAATATTTTTATAGTTATTCTGCTATTCGGGACGGAGACAAATCCAAAAAATTATAAATTATAAAAATCGGCCCAGCCGGTCTTGACTTTTAAATGGTGTAACTAACCCGACTTTGTTTTATATATATACATAGATATATATTTATATTTACTAAAGTTACGATGTATTCAGGCTTTAGTTTTACAAGTAAATCAACTTTTGAGTAAGTATTTATAAAAACAAAATATATATTTTTTATTCTATCAAGTCCTCCATTGTAATGATAAAAAAATGGAATCTACAGGATGTATTGCAATAATTGTAACAATTGGTAGAGAATGCTATATAGCATTAAGTCCGCCAATTGTAGGTACGTACCTGTGCCCGTAGTCATGAAAATTGACCAATACATTCAAATGAGATCTTTTTTTGCAGGCCTACTGCCCAAGTCATACCGGTCGATCCGAGCCATCCTTCGGTCGTCGTCGAAGGGATGTCAACGCTACTATTGGAGCTGAAGGGAACGACACAGCTGAACTGAAACCAGAAGAGACCAGCGACTCTGGTGCTGACAACCCTGAAGCCAAAGACAAGGATAACGGAGCGGTGTATAAGGTGTCGTACGAAGAGACTGGCGTGGATAAGTATCTCAAGGAGGAGGTTGAGACGCCAAGTCATGTTCGGAAGATGATCGAGGTAAGTTACTTTATGAATGTCGCGGTAATTAACATATTTTCCCTATAGTATAAATGAAGAAGTAATTCGGTATAAAATATTTTAGATAGATAATAACATTTTGGCACAATACGTGAAAAAATACTAAAGAGTGATTAAATTACAGTAATTTGTTTGTGTGCCGCAACGACGCAAAAAGAAAAGCTCTAGAATTGACCGAATTGACCTACAATTTAAAGTTCTAACAAGTTAGTCATGTTTACGTGACTGCCCAGAGTAGGTAATAATTCATACGAACATTAAAAATACACGTAACTTAGATTATCTGTTAGTCTGTTAGGCTAACACGGCAAAACCTTTAAATTGATTTATAATTCGTCTACTTCCATAAATAGCGTGAGGGTAGTCAATTAGGGGTCAACGAGCTTATTATCAACCTTTTGAAGAAGCTAGACGAATTACACCATAGATGCACAGTGATATAGAAATGAGAAGTGCCTACTTGAATTTTTATAGCCACATTTAACATAGAATTACAATGTTGTTTTGTAGGCGCCTTCCTTTTCTGGCGGACTTGTTTCACATAAATTCATTCAACAACCACACCAATTGGAGCCACAAACTAATCAAAGCTTGTACTATGGCGACTAGATAACGAACAAACATACAGTCACCTAAATGAATACATATAAAAACATCCTTGTCTTAGGTTCTAATTCTCGTAACCATCACACAAACATTTGCTTCTTGCGCGAACCACTATACCAGACATTTGTCATTAAATAAAATAATATCCAGGTGTTTGACAACCGCAACGAGCTGATTGAAGAGAACGGGCCCTCGGACTCGTCGCCGGTGGTGGCCGAGGTCGGCGTGTGCGTGTCCCCTTACCACTATCGGGCGCTGCTGGTGGCGCTGTGCGTGCTGTTGTCGCTCCTGCTGGCTATGCTGACTGCTGCCTTGTACATTTATCGGTAATCACTAAGTATTACTGTAATACTTACCTGTAACTACACACCTACCGTATTTTCCAGTAATATGAATAGATCTGGTCCGCAACCCAAGTACCTACAGCCCGCACGCGAGTTCGCAATAAGTACATTTTTACTAAGTAGAAAATATTTTTGCTACGAGTACTTCCCGATACTAATAAAGTAGTCTCTACTCATAGAGCCTACACTTAGTCTTCCGTGTCGCTATTGCGACAAGTGACTTGTAAGACATCAACCTAGCAACATTGAAATCAGGTTTCTTAGGACAATTGGCCATCCTGCTAGTGTAGTTTACAAAATCCATGGAAGCCGGGAGATACTTTACAACAGAGTCAGAGTCTGTAGCAGCACAAGTTTAGTGAGGCTTAATTTTTAGTAGGTAACATGAGGAAACTTACGGCTTTGTAATTGTTTTCAGGCGATACTGGCGTGTCCTGCGCAAGAACATCCAAGCGTCGAGCCCCGCGCCAGCGTTGCGCCCCGTCACGCCAGGCCCGCGGCCCACCAGGCCTTCGCTATTCTCCGCCTCGCATCTACACAAACCATTCTCTTTGAGGTGATAACGTTTATGAGGCCAATACGAAATCGCCAAAATCAGATGCCGCTTGTAAGGCCTACTCGTAGGTACAGTCAGTAGTGAACTGTAGGTATACTATGGTCGAGGTATACAAAAATGATGGAAAAAAATACGCGATTTCAATGTTGGTCCCATAAAGGCAGTTGTTGTAAGATATTTTCGCTCCTAAAGATGCAGTCAACATTTTGTTTGTAGGTACTTTGCAATGATCATGTAACATGTTACATCTACATATTGAGTATAATTTTCTCATAGGTTGTGGTTTACATAAGGTACACTAATTATGTAGCCCAACACTTTATACACATTAATAGACATCCTTCAATCCATTTACTTATTACTACACATACATAAATTACTCATGTAAAAATGTATGCTCTTTCGTAGCTTTTTCTGTGCATGTTACTCACTCACATGTATTTATTATTCTAGCGGCCTGGGAAGAACATTTGCCGAGGTGGGAGACGAAGCAGGTTCAGCGGGGCGTCTGGCTAACGCCTTCGATGACGGTAGCGAGCCCATCTACACCGACCCTTCCCTTTTCGAGCGCTCGCGGTCCCTCCGCTCCCTCCACTCGCTAGACCTCAAGCCCGAGCGCCGCGACCACCGCTCATAACTGCGCAAACGCATCTTACAAGTTCCAGCTCTCTCGTCTAACAAAACTTAAGACTTTTAATTCGTGCAATCGTAATTTAACTGCCATAATATGCTCAGACTTCTAATCCGTCCATTGATCTGTATACAATAGCTATGTAATTTCTTAATAACATTTACTTAATTTTACGATAATTTACTTAAATAAGTCGGTACTAATAAATATTTACGATGATTCTAATCTGTTTTTAATTTTTGTACATGTGGAAATAAAAGATATGGGTTAAAAATATGTAGTCAATTTAATTTTTAAATGCTTAATTATAATTAAATAACAATGTAAATTACATATGATAAGGTGCTGGTGTAGGAACACTCATTAGAGGCGAATCTAAATATTCCATTTCACTTGTGCTCGGTGCAGGATCTATTTGAGCCGTTAGCTTTTGTTGTATTGCTTCATGTAATTTATGAACAGATTCATTATGTTGTGTGCCCGGCTGCAATGCCTTCATTAAGGTCTGTATTCTTGTCTCTGGCAATTTAGGGTGAATATACCAAAGTAGTTTTAGTAGATGTCTTGTAACATTGTCCTTAGAAAGACCAGCAAAAAAGAACTCATCAAATAATACTGTACTAAAGTCTTCTCCTTGAAATTCATCAGGCAGCTGTATGAGTAGGGCCACCAGTGCATGCAGGAATGGATCCTCGTAGGCTCTACCATCTTTGCAACTGCCTAAGATACTCAGTATTCGTAGAAGTGCTCCCCTATCCCGAAGTTTAGCTGCATGAAGTGTGTAGTACATGGCTAGAACACCACATACTGAACTTTCTCTCATGTATGCCTCACAGGCATCAGGGGGAGGACCTGAATGTTCAATAGTGGTGATAGCTGACTCCCTTTCATCTGGAGGCAATTTATTATGCAATGCTCTTACTTGGTCATCAACCATAAGTGACATAAGGGCTGGTAAGTACTTAGTCACCACTTGGCTGTCGAGTTTAGGTTCCTTGAACTCCTGTGAGTCAATCATCACCCATGCACTCAAACCCAAAGCCAACATTCTCAATAGAAGAATCAAAATTGTGTTGTCTCTTGGAAGCCCTTCTGTGTTTATTAAATGCTGTAAAATCTTTATTGCCGATGTTGCTAGGAAGTTTATTGCATATGGATCACATAAAGTCATGGATAAATCACCCAAGACTTGTTCTTGACCTCTTTTAATACTATCCAAGAAACCCTGGAGTTCTCTTGATCTTTTGATGTCAACATTTCTTTCTCTGATGCAAGCATCTAAGCACCAAGTGAATTTATGACAAGGGTCAACAGATATAATATCTTGAATCTCTAAATCATGTAAGGCCATGAGTAATTCGGCCCGTAAAGTACAATAGTGCACATTTCGTGTCCGTAAAAACAATGTGCGTAGGAACTGTAACACCATGTCATATAACTTCACACTATTACCAATCATGTGTGCTAGTTTCTGAACCACGGCTCCTTGCCGTCTCACTTTGGGTGATGGGGAAAAGAAAAGGTTTGTCAAGTTTTCATGATCAAATAGAATATTTTCCTTCTCTCTGATATACTGACTAAGAAGAGGAGACACTTCATCACCAAACAAAGATTGATTATCTTGCCAAATCTGTCTCTTTACCTCTGTATCAGTGTCATTATAGAGTTCCCGGTCTCGTACCAATACTTTTAGATACTTATCATCAATGTGAGGCGTGTTCTTCAAAATGCTCATAATAACAGGTCTAAGGGCTTTTACTCTGACCACAGAAAAGCTTTTAGATAGTAGTTCTTTCAGCTTCTTGTCATTTTCTTTACTTTCTTTCGAGCCTAGTTCGTTGATGTGTGCTATGAGTTTATCTCTTAACTCTTCCAAAACAGAAGTGTGAAAATCCAGTCTGCGCACGCCATGAAGGTCAAGTAGGGGCAGCATAGGCCGCAATGAGGGTAAAAGTATACCGTTTTCAAGCTGGAACTCCTCAATAGCTTTCAATGGGTCGGTGCAACTTGTAAGCGCGTCCCGAAGGTAAGACTGACCCGGCACGCCAACATCTTCCAGCCCAGTGCCTGGTAACTTACTGGATGATGCCATTGTTGTTACACGTAAAGTTTATCACTTGAAATTAAACATAAATCAAAAAATATGAGTTTGATTCTTAACAAAACTATAAATTACACGAACCATTTCGTTCTGTTCACTGACATTTTATCAATGTGAGTGAGTGACATTTGCAGTGTTGCCGCAACTGAGTTCCCAAAAGGTACATAGCCAGCGCTAAAAACATACATTTTGGGGTAAAAAGGTACATGAACAGGGCCCTAGCCTTCGTTTCTAGACCCTTACCATAAGCTTACAGAAAACCATTCAGTTTCCGGGCAGTTCAAAAGCAGGGCAATAGTTGAATGGTTGGAAGTGTTAATAACCACACCAGTTGGTGGTTGTGATTACTTTACTGAATGTTAGTTTAATTAAATAAAGAGAATAAATATGAGCAAAATCAAGTTTATTGATTTGACACACGTTGTTGATCTGACATAAGAATTTTCTACATGTTCTTAATATAAACCTAATACTTGATAGTTTATGTGTAGATAGCAAGGAGTCCTTCTTACTCCAACAGGAAGCCGTGTACCATAAGCTCTAAAAAGGTGAACGACTTTTGCACTGCTAGACCTCAAGGTTATTCTTGTCTGTGGTCTGTTACTTTGAAAGAGTGAGACAACGTAGTGATTACCTACTTGCTCAGTGAATGAGACAGAAGATTATCAAAGAAAAAGTAGATTCAAACTTTCCATCGAATTTGAAAATTAGTTTCTATACAAATTTCATGATGAAAAAGAAATAAACATGCACATTATTTAAAAATGCTCGTTGTTGTAAACATGGGAAAATATGGAGTCGGTGCAAACGAAAACATAGAATCTCTTATCGACTGGCACCGACTCTAGAAGTAACTGATTAGATATGTAAGTGTTAAGATTATTTTTAGCGTTTTAGTTTTTTGAAGTCGGTTTTTATTTTTTTTATAAAATAAACTTATTTTTATATCAATGTAAATTCCTTTTATTTATCTTACAATGACACTGTTTGTTCATAGGTACTTTATTTATTAAGTCCGGGCACACTCTTTGATCAAGTCTTATCCAACATATTCACATATCTACAACAACTAGAGGAATGTTAATTAAACTGCTGTTTCTAAGAAACCATCCATTTTATTTGGTAGAATGCTTACCAATGTTTGTTTGTGTATTAGTTACTACAAACGTTTTTGAAAGACACTAAAACGAAAACAAAGTGTATTCCTACAAGGTCAACTCTAAGTTTCCCAAAAAATATTTATCAAAATAGAAATCCACCTATATCTAATACAAAACAACCTGAAAAAGCTAGTAAATAGTAACTTTTTTCAAGATGGCAAAAGTGACATTAGCGACGTTCAAAAGACGCTCAGCTGCTATCGGAACGACTGTCATGGTACGAAAAGTCCATACAAAAGAAAGGTGAACGTTTTTCTAAACGTCAAAATAGCAGGCCTGCGGAAGTCCTGCTACTAATATGTCATAGTACGAATTAGCAGGGCAGTTCAAAAGCAGACCTGCTCTAAGGGGTCATGGTAAGGGCCCTGGTCCGGGGAGGGGGGGGGGTTTAGTTCGCAGCATAATCCAAGTGCAGTCAGGATAGACTGCAATGATCAACAACGATTACGACGTAAGTAATCAAAGAAAATCGCTTTTATAGAGAGTATTATTACTGTACTGTACTGTACTATTACTGTAAATATTTTCGAGATATTAGGCATTTTTACACTATAGGGCATACCGCAACCAACGGTGACGGCAATGGCGACTGCAAAAAGGATTCTTGGGTGGGCGTCGCACACCCTTGATCCACCTAGCAACGTCGATGTTCATACATCGTCATCGCCCAAAATATCGTGTTACACACGTTTTACACAGATATTGAATAGGTTCAAAGGTACATAAATGGTCAAAATTACACATCACATGAGAGGCCTAAAAAGGTACGTCAAATGTGTAAAATGTACGCTAACGTCGTTACGTTGGACGTTACGCCGTTGCAACGCTGGACATTTGTTTGTTTGAAGCACACAAAAAAAAACTGTCATGATGACACCAAAGTTATGCTTAGGTATTTATCCGTCTTCTTGCAATACGTCTACACATAACAGAGTAGCTTGGTCAGTGTGCACAACGGAAAAAATATTTTGACATTGACGTAGGTACTCTAGTATAATCTGTGCTGCTGACTGACTGAAGTGACTGACTGAGCTGACGATTTTTTGATTGAAGAAAATAGAAAAACAAGAAACAGGCACAAGAAGATTCATTTTTCGTTTTAAAAACATTATTATTTTAATGTTGCATTGGTTTAAGACAAGTTTTTGCTCATTTAATGTTTACTCAACAATCGAATCTGATAAATTAACCATAGTTATTAAAATAAATAACGTCAAATCTGGACTACAATGTCTGATAAACAAAAAACGTAAGTACCTAAACAAGAGTAAACCTGTAAATATACCTAGAATAAAATATTTCATGATTCCTTAGAACTAATAATAACTCTACCCTAATTGATCTTCTTGTAGACTTATATGCGGTGATGTTTGTGGTAATTTCAACGCCCTTTTTTCACGCGTTGAATCTATTGTAAAGAAGTCTGGACCATTCGACGTGTTACTATGTACTGGGAACTTCTTTGGCGATGATAATTCTCAGCTAGACGCATACCGATTAGGGACGAGAAAAGGTAAGCTTCTTGTTGATAAAATTACAATAACTTAAAAAGTTGCTATCCATATCTGCAAGTCAATCGGTAATATCCGCTAACTACATTAACTAATAAAGAAGATATTTTGATATCTGTGGCTACTTTACATATTTATTTTTTTTAGTGCCTGTTACCACCTATGTGTTTGGCCCATCCAACAGTGACCATGCAAAATATTACTGTGAAGAAGGTGCAGAAATTGTGCCCAATGTCATTTATATGGGTAAGTAATTTTTAGTAAATACAGGGTGTTGAAAATATTAGTACACACCTTAATACTATGTTTATATATACCTTAATATAATACTACTTTTAAACTTTCAGGATGCATGATTATTAAACACTAAAACGGGAATTATTCTAATCATTAATAGGTACATATTTTATTAAACTTTTATTTGTGCGATGTTTCAACAGGGTTACACCGACCTGCCAGTGTAACCGTACTTATTATTGAAAGTGTTTATTCCCGTTTCAGTGTGTATTAATTTTGTAATCAGTATTTGTTAAACTCGAAACGCACTATAGCGGAGCGGCGCGTCCAAATATTCTCTAAAGGCAACTATGCCACACCACACCGCCCCGCGATGTTGTAATGCGGTTTAGATCATATAAATCAATACAAATAGTTGTCGTGCCGCGCCGCTATCGCTATAGTGCGGTTCGAGACTCTTAAGCACATTCGTTTTTATGGATCATCTGTATTTTTTTCCTAATAATTTTGATTTGAACCACATTTACATAGTAACTTAACTTTAGCTTTAAGTCCTCTGTCAAGCCTTAATAAAGCAATAGAGAACTTAAACTCTTCTGCAGCTGCAGTAAAATTTGACATTATAAAATATAATAATCTATTATCCAAACAAAACCTTAAACAGGAAAGCGTGGCATCTTTACAACTAGTTCAGATGTTAAAATTGCATACCTCACTGGACTGTCCAGGAGAGAGCTGGGAAAAGAAATACCCATGTGCACGTTTGAGCCAAGTGACTGCAGTGCTGTTAGAGATGCATGCTTTAGGGGCCAGAGTGAGTACAGAGGCGTGGATGTACTGATCACCACATTGTGGCCAGCTGGAATACAGAAGGATGAAAATCAGCAGGTATATACTGATATTTTAAAATAAAAGAACATTATTGGTCTTATATTCTTAAAACAGATACTTTAGCAAATTTTTCAGGTGCTGTATCATCAATGTAGGCAATTATTAATATTTGTTTATCATAGAAGCTAAAACGATAATACGGATTTTTTTTGCTTATAAATCTATGTTAATATTACACTTAAAAATGAATTTTCCTTTGTAATAAATATATGAGAAATTTTAATTAATAAATATTGAATTATTTTAAGGTTGAAGTAGAGTCGGAACACCTCTCTGATCTTCTAGCTTGGCTATCAATACACATAAAACCTAGGTACCACTTTGTGCCATCAACTCACAAATACTATGAAAGACAACCATACAGGTAAAATTTTGTTTTTCCTCCTGTTTTATAGAATAAGGCTAGTTGTCCATATATGCGAAGTCTCATTCTTAATAAATATAGTATGAATGAATAAGAATAAGGGTGTATACTCTGAACTTGTCTTGTGCCGTGTGGGGACGGCCGTAAAGAATACACATCCCCACTGCCAACAGGAGGCGTATCGTAAGAGGCGAATTATTCCTGTAGCACAAGGCAGGCGCGTGCAAGCAGCGTCTGCGTGCGAAACCTAATTAAAAAAAACTGCGCTTACCAACCCGCCTGCCAAGAGTGGCGAGTATTGGCAATCCCCCCGATGATAAGTCATTGGGAGAGGCCTATGTTCAGAAGTGGACTTGATGGCTGAAATGATGAATGATGATGATGACTTTTAACTTGTCAGCTTTGCTAACCAGAGACAATATGTCATTAATATGCAGTCTCCTAGGACTGTAGTTAAGCCTGAAAAGAACATGTACAGTTAACCTAGATCTTTTTTTAAATATCTGAATAAATATTTTGTTTTAGCAATGATAGGAATACATTTTAATGGTAACTCTAAAACTATCAAATTGGTTTAGATTGAGCACTACTAGTTTTTTAAATTTTTTATTAAGGTACTCTAACATTACACCTTTTTGATGTACAGTAAAAAGTAATAAAGCTATATTGAAAATATGTGGCAGTGAAGGCTAAATTGCTTAAGTTTTACATACTTCAAATACAAATATTATTTAAAAAATCATCTATAAAAAAATGCAAATTTGTTTTATAGAAATCAAAGCATGCATCAAGACTACAGAGAAGGGGCTACAAGGTTCATTGGTCTAGCTCCAGTCGGCAACAAAATGAAAGAGAAATGGATTTATGCCTGCTCCCTACAACCAGTGTCTAGGATGAGGATGACGGACCTCCTGCAAGCTACGACTGATGAGACGCCGTGTCCTTATGACGGTGAACTTTTAAAACAGCATCAACCTGGAAAAGTTGTTAAGGTAAACAATAAAGTATCTTATGATGTAAAGGCCCAGTACGCCTTTACGGCCTCATGTCAATCCTTTGACAAAACATGAACATCTGAAACTAGCTGGGTATAAAACGACCGTTTTCAATAGTTTATAACATAAATTGTAAAGTTTTTACTAAGTACACAAGTAGATTGTATTTTAATTTGGTAGGTTTATACGTCTGAACGAACAAATTTGTAAGAGGCCTCCGGAACCGCTCGCTGTGGCGTTCTATGGGAGAGGGCTATGTGTAGAAGTAGACTTCCAAAGTTATCATCATTATTATTTCATATGTAAGTTATAGTAAATACCATTAGAAAATATTTTTGCGATAGTTAAAAAACAAGAGCTAAAACTTAATTTATCAGAAAACTTGAGCAGGTAAATTCTTGTCGATTACTTAATATAGTCGTTTGCCAGTTTTGAAGACCACCAAAAAGACTTGAAAAAAATGTGACTTTAATAAAAACATAAAAAACATGCACAATTGAGTCGTTGATATTTTTACTAACTTTAATTAACTTTTATTGACTGTCTTAATGTGCTGTTAGAGCAATAGTGTTATTATTACTTACAGTGTTCTGGTAATGGGCAATTCTTCTTCAACATGGATGCCACAGATGATGATCAAGGGAAGAGAAAAAGAAGAAGTGGAGACAATAACCCAGAAAGAAAGAAACGAGAATTTGACCCAGGTTGGTGTGCTGATATTTTTCAGAAGTCAGTTTCTTACAGTATTCTATTAGGCCGCCTGCAAACGACGGTTACGACAGAACTCGACACGATATGACAAGGTTGATAATAGCTATAGAAAGTATGGAATGGTATAAACGCGTACACACGATGGACAAAATGTCTGTCGACCAAGGTTTGTTCATTGGTATCCGTTTACCACTGTTTACCAAACTCTTAACTATTTATTGACTTAAAAGCCATTTAAAATCAAATATTTGAAAGTAACCGGGTTTTCAGGAAATGAGGTTTGTTTTATCTTGAAATAATTTGTGAATGGTGTGGTGTGGTCATCACAAAATCCCAATAGTCGCCACCCATCCCTCGATGACGGCGCGTAGATAGAACGTATTAGACACGGGTAGTTCCTGAATGAATGACACAATTGAACTACTTCACTGAACCAGTTCATGTGTATCTTTCACTCACTCTAGCCCGAATTAGTTAAATTAGTTCAGCATTGAACTATATCACTCTTTTCACTCGGGTGAACGATTTTGCGCATGTTTAGAACGTATGTGGTTGTATGAGACCGTTCACACGGCAGTCCGCTGCGCACATTCGCCTGTCTGCCCTGTGCACAGTTGCAACGCAATCTTTCTATCCAATGTCCAAAATGTTGCCTGGACTCGGCCTTAATGTAATAATCCAAGTAAACCTTATTTTTTCATTGCAGATAGTTGTTGGTTCTGTCTATCCTCACCCACAGTGGAGAAACATTTAGTTATAAGTGTCGGTACACATTGTTATTTGGCGTTGGCCAAGGGACCCCTCACGCCGTACCACGCGTTGATACTGCCCATTGCTCATCACCAGTCCGTGACGAAGGTAGGTATCTTTTGACATACACTGTTTTGATTAGGTATTAGTAGATTTCTGTCTGATCTATAACTATTTGTCCCCTTATTCCAAAAATATATATGTTTAGTTAATAAAATATAAAACAATTATCATGTGTTGACAATAATACTATTGTATTTTCTATTTCTCTTAAACTTTAAGGAAATTCAAGAATTCATTTTAATTCACCTAAATATGAAGTTTTATGCAATCGGTTGTTGATACCTGTTTTTTTAGTAGCTGATTCTGTTTTCAATAGAATACATGATTTCAAAATCGATTACTTTTGAATACAATAAGTTCTGTTCGATTTCTAGGCTCCAGATGAAATAGTAAAAGAAATAAAGCAGTTCAAGGAAGCGCTGACGAAGTTCTATTCGTCAATGGACTTGGCGGTAGTGTTCTTCGAGCGTAACTACCGCACGTCGCACATGCAGATACAGTGTGTGCCCGTGCCGCGCGCCTGTGCCGATCAAATATTAGAAGTTTTCCAGGTAAAATAAATTAAAAAGCATGTTTATGATTTTCTTATCTCGTCACCCCGAATACTATATATGAATTTCAAAATACTCTTGCAGAAGAAGAATCGCGAACATCGAAATCGCGAGACATTTTCTCTTCTACTTACTCTACTTTAGTATTTACAGCATTTTTTGTGCGATTTTGACGTCATTCACAAAAGTTGATGCATATGTCGCAGTCGACTAGCTTTAGTAGCCTTTCAATTATCAGCCTAGCTTCTTCACTAAAGTGCGTCAACTAACTAATTCCGATTTTGAATAAAATACACAATTTTACATTCACTGTTGACTTTTTGATTTCCCTTGATTATTTGACTGATTTTAAGAGGTATACAGGGTGGTCCAGGCCAGATGGATCTACATTTTTTTAGGTAGTCGGCTTAGGGACCTATTTGTACCCGCCAGGAAAAAAATCGCTTGTCAGCCGCTTACAAGATATGTTTTTTTTTTATTTTAGAAATATCACCACTTTTGATGTTTTAATATTATTTGTTTATTTTTTATTTACTTTTAAAATGAAAAGTTCATTTTTATTTTATTTTAGGTGCTTACTTAGACATTGCACTCTTTCAGAAAACAAATTCAGACTGATCTGCAAATTTGAAGTGCATTTAATTTCATATCAATGCAAGAATAATTACTTTCCTTGAAATCGTCAGATTTTTCGTAAACTCCAATAAAAAATTAAAAAAGCGGTTCAAAGCACTCATGTTTTTTTTTAAACTGTAGCAACTTATGCTCTTTCAATTGCCAAAAAAAAGTCTCATGTTAACGAACCAGACAAAAATTAAGATTCTTTCAAAAATCTAACTAGGAAGATTTGTTTTTTTTTTTTGTGTTTTATTGGGGTTACTTTAAAGTAATCGTTTATGCTCAAGAATGCAACTCAGAACAAGAACTGAGAGATCGGCTACGCCAAGTCCAAGTACAAATGAAAAATAATCCTGAACCATTTAGAAAATTAAGAAATCATTTTTTAAAACGATGCAGAGCTTGTATTCAAGCCAACGGTGGGCATTTTGAACATTTGCTATAGTCTTTAAATGAAAGATTAATATATAATAATAGAATTAATAAAGAATTTTTTTTGGAAATTAATGTTATTTATTTTTTTCCTAATTAGATTTTTGAAAAAAATCGTAACTTTTTTTCTGGTTCGTTACTATGAGACTTTTTTTTGGCAATTGAAAGAGCTTAAGTTACAGTTTGTAAAACATCATGAGTGCTTTGAACCGCTTTTTGAATTTTTAATTGGAGTTTACGAAAAATCTGACGATTTCAAGGAAAGTAATTATTCTTGCATTGATATGAAGTTAAATGCACTTCAAATTTGAAGATCAGTCTGAATTTTTTTTCTGAGAGAGTGCAATTTCTAAGTAAGCACCTAAAATAGAAAAATGATAGATTTTTTTATTTTAAAAGTAAATAAAAAAAAAAACATCTTGTAAGCGGCTGACAAACAATTTTTTTCCTGGCGGGGTACAAATAGGTCCCTAACCGATTACCTAAAAAAAATTTATATCCATCTGGCCTGGACCACCCTGTATATTTTAGAGTAGAATAGATCTTAAAAAGTGTTGCTGGCTTTAATGGCAAAATTATGGTAAAAGTAAAAATATCGTTTCATAAATTAAATAAAAAAGTCGAGTAGTGGAAAAACTACTGGTGGTACTGCTTTAGCTTATCTAAGTACTGTGTTATGCTTATTGTATTACCAACCCATGCGTCTCACAATGACGCCGCCCTCCAGGACGAAGCCGGCATCAACAGCATCCAGCTGGAAGTGCTGCCGCCGTACGCGGACATCAGCCAGGTGGCGCTGCCGGGCGCGCCGTACTTCCACGCGGAACTACCCTCAGGGGAACAGATATTCGCCAGGACCAAGCCACACTTCCCTTTACAGTTTGGCAGGTAGGCTTATGTAGTTTTTAGTTTTGTCTCCAATACACTTATTAAAAATGACCAAACCTTTTAGACACAGACAGACATTCAGCTGCGTGGCCAGCCGTCCCGCTCTCTCTGTCTGTGGGCGCCCATTTAAATGTTTGTTTTAGACCCGCCGTATTCCCGAACCGACCCGTCGCCATCTTGCTTACGCCTTCTGTGTGTGTTACGCTTTACAAAAGGACTCTAATGTGAGAAACCATAGGGGTGTCACACACGGAGAGCCTATACCAGTTGACATTTCCGGCTGGCATCGCATTTAATCGCATAGACGCAGAAGCCCTGTCCTCAAAATACAGATAATATCTAAAATCAAAGACAAAAACGTCGCTTTGCCGTGGTCCCCCAGTCTGCGTACCTATATTCCCGTATAAATATTTTGGCCCGTAGTGCCCCGCAAATGTAAATGTCATAGATTGAAATGTCTGAGAAGGGGTACGAAGGGTATCCCAAGGGGTGTCTGAGATCTGAATGTACCAAGGGAAATAAAAAGTATATTTAATTACAATATTATTATTCAGGGGTTCCACAGGCAAAAATGTTTGCTCGACTGGAGGACCACGGGCAAATCGCCGATAAATATTGATAAAATATTTGGTGAAATCTATGGTTCTTGTCTAACCTGTCACAATTATTATGTGATTGGTTTTTGGGCGAGGCTTCAAGTTATATACCTAAGTAAAGTCAAGCAAGGTCAACAGGGATTGATATCCGTCTGTTCACATAAAAAAATTTGAAGAATATCGACCAGAGAGATTCCGAGTTTGATAAGTATGTAATTTATTTTAGGGATGTACTGTCTGGGCCACCAATCTTAAATTGCGACGATAAGGCCGATTGGCGGCAGTGTCTATTGAGCCGCGAGGACGAAGAGCTGTACGTGACAAAGTTTCGGGCGAAGTTCCATCCCTTCGACTTCACGGCAGAAGACGACAGCGATTGAATGAAGGCGCACAGTAGCGTTGAGCCAAGTACGTTAAAAATTATGTTTCTGGTGATTTTACTCCTATCCCAAGTTAAATAAAAAATGGATTGATGATACTAATTACTTTTGGCGATAAACAGTTTGCATAATAAAACCTGACGTTTACCTCACATACAGTAGTATTTACAGCTAGGTGTAATGTTTTAGAACATTTGTGATGGTGGCGATTCGGTTGTAATATTCTTTAAACTAAAAGACAATGTAGTGTTTTTTAATCTCAAGTAAATGAAGAGAGTTACAACAATCAAATTAAAGAGCTGAGAAACAGAATCAACATACCATTTAAGAAGACTTGTAAAACCACGATTAAATTATCGCTAAAAGAAAAAGCTAACGAAGATTTTTTACAATATTAGTTTTGATTACCAAATTTGTAATGTAATTTTAACAGTCAATTCATTTATTAAAATAATTACCCACGTATGTATTAATTTTAGTATAATTTATCAAGTTTAAGTATCGTAAGGAAAATTAGGAATTAAACACAGTTTCAAGTAAATGATTTTTTATTTCGTTCACATCGTACTGTCCTAATAACTCATTTGTTTGCTTTATAAAAACATATTTGTAACAACATGATTAACTAACCCTTACATTATTCACGTGTATCCATGTATAGTAACAAAATGTTTAAAAATGATATGGTACGTTGACTAGACGAGTCAAATTACTAAAACCAAAATAATAATATTAATATTTGCAAATATTTAAAACCTCGCTCATAGTAGATATCAGTTAAAACGAAATTGTTTCCAATTGCAAATAGTAATTTCATTAAAACCATTATATCATTGACTACTAAAACTACATAATGATCTCGATTGACTAGCATTAGGTTTTGTGTCTATATTATATAAAATAGATCTCAATTAAATATAGGGCAGTCTTTGTTGGAATTACTAAAGAGAGTCAACGCAAACGATTGTAAATGATAAAAACCACACAACTCACGTAAACATGTGTCTTTGAATACAAAACTCCGCGTTAAGTGTTCAACACTCATAAACTATGACTACAACATACTCGATACACTTCAATGTACATAAATTATCTTTTATTAGAAGTCACCAAAAAGATGAAGTTTTACCTTAAGGCAAGTATAAACCTAATAATTAAAATAACAATAACCATTTACTTTTGACAATCCTTTGACATAAATATATTGACAACAGAAACTAGCAGTGTAAACAAAACCACGACCGCTTTCAATTGTTTATAAATTGTCAACGGTCTGACACAAGTAGACTGTAATTTAATTTATTAGGTTTAAAAGTCCGAACGAACAAAATATTTTCTTAGTAGGCCTTCAGGGTAGGCTTCACAGTTCCTCATCCCCTCTCAGCTTTGGTGTAAACCTACCCTCGTCCCTGTCGCACCCCACTCAGGTGACTAGCACTTACGACAAGACTGTAAGGCTAAATACAGATGACCGCGTAGTGCCGCACGGTAATATAAACCGTGAACACCGTTTAGTTAGTTCTTGTACTGCGCGAGTAGCACTCCAGCGGCATCGCGCGGCCTTCTAAACTTAGCCTTACTATCAGCGCAGTTAAAGAAAAGAGATCGTAAATAGCGACATTATTTACCCCTTGCTCTCTCGTGATATTGTGCGAGCGAGAGATAAAAATAGTGTTGCCATTTCTTTTCATTGTCATTTCATGCAGTAACATGACAGGTTACTTCGACCCTATTTCTGACTCATGCGTTTAACTTCATGAAGAAGAACCGATTTGGCAAATTCTATTAAGAGATGATATACAAAGTTAACTTTCTGCCGTATTCACCAAAAAACTATAGGTAAGTGTATTGTCTTGTGTTACTGTTTACTGAGGATCGTATAGTACTAGTACATAATGATTAATTCCACTATTAGTATTTTAGTATATGAATATAAAGCGCGAATTGTAGAAAACAATCCCATAGATGGCGGTGGGGCTTATTATGTGAAAAGTCATAGATTACAAACAATGCATAGATTTAAGAACGACCTGACAATGTAAGTTTCTGGGCCACGTATAAAAATCGCTTAAAAAGTCGTCAAATTAGTGTAAATTGAAAATGTAATCGTGTACACATTATTTTGTATACAGTTTATTTTAATAACGCGTAATAGTTCTCCATAGTTGGCACTTCACAAACGTTTACTTCTACAATATAAATATTATGCACTTGATATTTCCCAATTTACAAACTTCAAATCTTACTGTTATAGACAATGATAAGACATTTTAATGAAAACATATGTTTTCATAAACTTTACAACAATTAAACAATAATTTAAATATCGGATACAATTTTTCAATTATATCCGCAACTAGTTTTAAGACTTTGGTCAATAAGGCATTAAGTTTAAAATATATTTTTATTTTAATTATTGTTCTCCTTAGTTTACATTCGATAGTCGTAAGTACACATTAATTACAATAATATTTACATAACGACTGGTTCGTTGCAATTGATCGAAATCGGACAACAATTGATTATGATTTTTACTATTTAATAATAATAATAAATGTGGGGTTGTTGTGGAGTTGTTAAATAAACTACTAATGGCGTTTCTATCAATTGCATCGGACCTACGGGAGAGAGCCCAAGTATAGATATATATTTGTCTGGCCACGCGTGTGGCGGAATCTTACGCCGCGCCGTTTAAACAATGTTTATTAAAATACTCAAAATTTGGAGTACAAAAATGATTATTGTATGCGGCACTAAAGAGTATTCGTAGCCGTATTGGCCTTTTTACCTACCTACACGCTATATATACAATTTTACCAGCGGTACGGAATTAAAAGTAATTTGGCAACAGTTTCAGAAATGATTATTTCAAAAGCTTTTCAAGACAATAAACGGTAAAAAACTCAAAAATGCGCTCTCCATTTGTCTATAAGTAAGAAAATTGAGCTTTAGTTGCGACTTAGCACAACACAATTTATTTAAAAACGTCTAAGACTCTTGTACTCATTCTCAAATTATTAGTGGTGAGGCCAATTTCAATCATTTATTTGGTAAGTGAATGTCCTCACTTAATATTCATCTCAATAGGTTTACATAACAAGTAGATACCACGAAATATACATGTACATTCTAATTACCTATTGTACAAATGTTTCATTATGTTACCAAAAAGTAGAAGAGATGCAGTGAATAAAATTTGTAGCACATTTAACTCGTTGATTTAGAGGCCTTACCCGCGTAATCATAATAAACTTATGATTCAAATCTTTACATAAAGAAAGCTTGTTCACATTCAGCACAAGGTATTAAGTTTATGACGATCCGTTTAGTTTTATGCGTGGTTTTTGACTATCGGTTTATTTATTTGTGGTCTTAAAAAGCCCGACAAAATTAAAATGTCCGAATAAAGTATAATAGTTTTAAATATTTAATGGGAGTTTTTTTAAAAAAACAACGCAAGTACGCACGTTAGACCAGAGTCGCTATTTGAAAAAACCTAGAGAATTTCACGGGCTGCCTTGAACGATCCTTTCCCATTAACAGAATCCTCCTCCATCATCGGACATAAGTCACAGGGTCCCATTATCCTAATGTGCCCAGGGCCCCCAACTTATGTTACAGACGGCCCTGCCTGTTGTCAAAAAGTCTGTTAGGTGAACAATCTCAAGATAGATTTTTTAAAATTATTATTTATGTATCTACGAAAGGTCCTTGTCAAGGTTTTCCTAGGTAGTAGTAGTAGTCCTAGGAGTGGCTGATTTTGGACGTTAAGCTAAGTTTCGCGCGTGTCTTGTAGCCCTAACCCAAAAATTTTGGTGTATTGACTACGCTCAGACTGATCGGATCTGCTGCTCGTGGTCGGGTATGTCGGTCCGAGCTCCGCACTCAGTGTCGGTGTCGTCCAAGACGCGCGTCGAGAGGGGCTTGTTAAGTTGTTGTTAGGGCATTTTAGTGACTAATACTGTCTTTTGACATCGGTGTCAAATCTGACAAGGTATTCGAGCGTTATTTAGTGTAGTCCAGGATCACAATTATGGTGATTTAAAAGGTTTCGTCCTTGCTCGTTAGGGTTACCCAAAACAGAGTAGATTATTCACTGTGTCCTTTTTTGTGATAGTTCAGTAGTTCTATAGAAGTGTGTGAGGCTACCCTCAGACGTTGATCTGGAAGGCCTCGCGCTGCGGCCGGGCCGGCTGGGGCGCGAGGGGCGCGAGGGGCGCGAGGGGCGCGTGGGGCGCGAGGGGCGCGTGGTGCGCGTGGCGCCGGCGGCGCGGGTGCCCCTCGCACTCCGTGTCGTCCGAGAAGCGCGACGGCGGGTGGATGTGCTCGTTGAACGACGGGTAGTTGGATATACTGAAGGATTTGGGGGGTTTAATAAATTGCGGCACGATAAACGAATCACAAATTCTGAGGGCATTATGTGTCTTTTTTAATAAAAAGTCACGTACGTGTTTGTTTGTTTGGATTTTTAAGCTATGGAAAAAACTAAATGCCTTATCCATACGCTTCGGACAATTTGACAGTTCAATCAAACACGATTTTGATGCGATCGGGAAAAGTAACACTAGGTTCTCTAATGACAATGCTTTATGTAAGTAGTAAAATAAACCAGTAAGTAAACCAGTAAGTAAAATGTTTTTTTTTTTAAAGGAGATCATAAGTATTATTATTTTTTGAATCCATTTGATTTTCAACACCACACGGATCATAAAATCAGTGACCCTTTAGAACCGTCTAAGCACATCGTTTTAATTTTCCAAATTATTTTTATAAGTTTTTTTATTGATGGCCAGATGAGTCAGATGATTGAAAACGTATGAAAGAAAAATACTAAATGTGTGAGAAAATAGTGGACGATCATGAGTTATGACGATACGATTAGATGGTATCAAGGGCTGATTCCACAATCCGTGTTCGACACTAACTTTACCTGAAGGTAGTCTCGTCGTTGTGGCTGCTGTACCCACTGGAGGAGCGCACGTGCCGCTTGCCGAGCGCGCCCGCCTTCCCCTTGCGCGAGGGGAACGCTTTGCGCACCACTCCCCCTACAGAGTTTTCGGAAGACGAAGAAGACTCTTCGCGCTCTACGCTCGGGTCTGCAAGGCGGAGAGGGGTACGTAAGTGAGGAGTTGATGATTTTTGTTTCTGTAGTACCTTCTTTTCAGCCAGTTGGTGCTTTGCAAGTGGTGTGTTTGAAGAATCTAATGCAATAAAAAATGTTAGTATAATATTTTGCCGATACGTCACGATTAAATGGTCCACTTAATTCTTTCAAGATTGGCTTTAGTTCTCGCAATAGTCGAATTCACGCGTGAATTTTACCTACTTGTAGTTTGCGATTGATTAGGCATACAAAAACATTATTATTTTTTCAATATTTGGCCAAGGATCGTGTTGAGCCCCGCTGATAATAAAGTGAGCTTTTTGTTTTACTAACAGGTGCGAGAGGGAGGGGGTCGGGGGGTTAAAAATAAGAACCCGCTAAAAAGAGCGGAAGGGTTATTAAAAAAAAATGGCATGGATTTATTTAAGCAGGGCAAAAAAAAGCATATCTTGGACCTATCGCTGTTAGCCTTTTGTAGATCGCCTCATCTAGCTACACCGGACAGTTTTGGCGTGCGCTAAAGGCGCACAGCCTAGGTCTGTCTCACTAGCGCCTGAGTGTGTTTCTCGCGGGCCCGATCTAGGGGTGAATCGGACTCGTCTGGGGGTAAATCAGATTCGTCTGCTGTAAATACGGCAGGTGTCTGTACGCTACTAACAGGTAGGGGGGTGCGTAGGGCGCAGGCGCGCGGCCGGCTCGCTGTCCGAGTGCGGCGCGCTGGCGTCGTCGCTCGCGTCGTCCTCGTACTCTGTAATGGGCAGGTGCAGCGTTAGTATCTTCTTCACCTCCGAGTCCGTCGAGCCCAAGTTGTCCGACTCTGGAATGCAAATTATTAGTCAGAGAGGGCAGAAGTGCGCTCTTGCAAGCCGCTGTGTGGTGCCATGAGAATGATGTGGCAGTTTTGATGGTATTCACAACACTCGGGCAAAGATTGGATTTGGAAAATGCGACGGTGGTAGTCACTTCTCGCTCTTGCAGAATAACGAGGGAACGGGAGGAGACTACAGCTGTTGCGGTTCCCAATCCCATTCATTCACCGTGCAGGTTGAATATTTAAAGTTTGACAAGCTGTAATGGTAATGCTCTAAACTATTCTTGCTATTATAAATGGATCTTATCAGCAGCAAATTGACGAACTTCGATGATATTGATACTAAAAGATTAACGGATGCGTTTCTCTTAAATTTTAAGTCAAATTAAGTTTTAACCTAGAAGCACATTAACTTTGGTTTACAGAAATATCATTTCCATGGCATCACTACAGCAGCGATAAGCACGTGACATGAATATGTATGAGGTGTCGTATTAACATGATCACAATGCGATCCAAATCACTTTATAGCAAACGAAAAGCGGATAATCGCAAAACATTCTGAAGCAGAACCATGGGACGTTAAACACTATGGATACGATGAATCGAACTAGAACAAAATAAACAAAAAACAAACTGATGTATGTTACGGTCACTGACTTCTGGTTTACCAAAGTACGCTGGACTGGCTATGACAATACGAATCGATTTTTTTTAAACATTAATTCAAGTAGTAACAGGTGTGGCGTACTCTTTAGCCAGAAGAGCCAATATCATGTCTGGTATAATGACAGTAGGACAGTAAATCAAATGCAAAATTTATTAGACTGAAATGGCTTAAGTCCCCTAAATCTAAGAATTATTCATTAAAATGATAAATCAAACGCAAAATGAATCTGGAGTGGCAAGTTTTAGTTCTATTCCAGTCTAGCGTTCCAGTAAACAGTGGCCAGTAGTGACGATACATACTGTGCATGCTTACCTTTATAAATTACACACCATTTACGCTCCCGTCAGGTTGCATAAAAGGCGATTAGTATGTCAAATTTTAATACTCAACGGGTCAAAGTAAATTATTAAACTTAATTAATAGAAGGTGCGGTCTACGTAACGAAACTAATTCTAACTACGTAAAGACAAGCTGTAAGGGATGTTGTTCGGTGGCTTACCTTGGCTCTCGGAGTGAGGATCGCGGAGTCTGTTCCCTTTTCTTCGAACTTTCGTATATTCCGGTTCCTTGCCCTATAAAAGAAAAGTTGGACGTTGAGTTTCAATCTTAACTAAATGTATTTTAACGTGATTTATGAAATAAAGCGATTTTAGTTTTGATGATTCTTGGGATCCCTCCCACAAAATAATCCTAATACTTATGATCGAATTAGCTATACTGTAAGTATAAGTATTTACTCTCTATATTTCTCAGTTTGCAGTCCCTAAGGCGTGGCTGAGTAACCGTTTACTAGTTCTACTCTCTTAAGCAACAGGCTTTATTAAAAATAGTAAGTTATGCGCCCGCACAAAGTGATAATGGCCGTTGTACACGCTTCCGCATTAGGCTGTGGAATTACATGGCTGAAACATCGTGTACCAAACCAGATAACTTCTATGTTTAAGAGTTCTGTCACCGACCTTGTACTTGTCGTTCTGCTTCAGGTCGTGGTAGACGAAGGAACCCCGCACGGAGTGGTAAGGGCCGCTGTACACGTTCCCGCTGTAGCTACTCTCGCTGTAGGCCGTGGGTTTGGTCAGCTGGAATGTAGCGTAAGGGCAGATGTCCTCTATGTATTCTGGAAGTAGCAAAGAATATAATTCATTTAACTTTTAAACACACACTTCAAAAAGATTTTGTTACATCGATTAATACAGCAAATCAGAAATTTGTCGTCTTAAGTACGTGTGTCATCATAGATTCGTACGTACATAGCCGCTGTACATGGTGTATTCTAAAACGTTAGTACTAAGTAGTACTTTTATTTGTTAATTGCACGGCCAATCTGGGAGACATTGTGAGAGGCCTATGTTCAGCAGTGGACGTCCTATGGCTGAAATAATGATGATGGTGGTGTAAGTGCTGGCTATAAAGAAGTTGCAATGGCGACAACACTGGCAACTGTCCCGTAGGAACATGCCGCTCCATGGAAGTGGTAATGAAAAGGCTGTCCGCGTGGCGGAGTATTGTTCTCACAGAAATAGTTGTTATCAACAAGAGAAGAAGTGCCACATGTCAAGGTCAGACAAGGTGACTCATTCAGGTCAAAGTATAAAGGCTACGCAGCAGCTAGTTATCGTTGCTCGCGTCCTGTGCCTCACAAAAATATTTATTTGCCCTCCACACGAGAAAAAGTAGCACATGACCTTAAGGTCAGACAAGGTGATTCGTTCAGCTCAAAGCATCGAGCACATACCCTATAGAGCAGCAATACGAACCAACTTTCTCCGAAACTAGTAAGTGATTTTTCACTTACATTTAGTATGAAATGACAACTGTTAACGCTCGCCCATACAAAAACAGTACAGATACAGATTTAAAAATGGCGGAAAATTTTGTCAAATAAATCATGTGACATTTCTACTCTGATAGGGTATTCGCTCTATGGGTCAAAGCGTGAACGGGCCCGTAGCGGCTAGTTCTAGTTACCGTTGCTCGCGTGCTTGTAGTGGTGCTGAGGCGGCGGGTGCTGCGCGCGCGCGGCGAGGTACTGCTGGTCGCGGTTCACTTTGTTCTGCAGCTGCGCGACGGATGGCGACTCGCCCACCCCGCTCTCCGTCGCTGCTGTCTCGGTGCCTCCTGTTTCTGTAAATAAAACAGTTTTTTTTAACACGAATCATCATCATCAGCCTTCTGGACATAGGTCTATAGAACTTCCAGTTCGTGGTCGCCACTCGAGAACCTTTTTAGGGTTCCGTACCAAAAGGGTAAAAAAATTACTAAGACTTCGCTGTCTGTCCGTCCGTCTGTCTGTCACCAGGCTGTATCAAGAACCGCGATAGCTAGACTGTTGACATTTTCACAAATTATGTATTTCTGTTGCCACTATAACAAAAAATACCAAAAATAAATAATATAAATATTTAAGGGGGGCTTCCATACGACAAACGCGATTTTTTTTGCCCTTTTTTTGCTCGATATCAATAATGGAAACAGGTTGGTAGGTCATTATCTCGCAAAGGAACTTGGGTGACTTTGAGTTTCTTAAAGACGCCTCAGTCCTATTCGCTGAGGGCGCGATGACAGCGCCCCTAATTATCACAAGTATTGTGGACTTAAGATCTCTCAAATTATGGCAACTGGATGGTTTAAGAATGATTTTCGGATTGTTTTTCTTTGAAATTAGATGTAAATATCTAAAAAGTTTGTGCATATTATAATAAGTGATTTTCTTACTCGAACTAAAATATGAATGTTATAATATGAACGGGATTTTAATCGATACAACATGATATAACTTTCCAACCTCAAACTGTCCAAAAAGGGGACAAAATACCTAGTATAAGTACAGCACGTGACAGACTTTGAAGAGCTTAGAACCAACGGACAAAGCTACATAATAAGAGCTGTGATCATAAGACAAACGTCTGTGACACGTACTTCCTACAAACTTTATTTTTTTCACAGCAGCTATCCATTTAATACTTTGCTTCATTTTCCATCTCGATGTTGGAAACGAATAAAACATGCACGAACTGTTTTTCCCGTTGTTTCTACACCAAAACACTGTACTGTGACCCATATCGCGAATTTTAACGTGTTCACTTAAAAATACTTTGTAACATAAGTATGAAATTCTATGGAAATATAGCAATTTGACACATGACAGTCCAGAGTTATTTCACATTTCTGCCAGATTGCGTGTTGCGATCGATTTGACGGCCCCCACCACCTACTTTGCACATAGCGAATATGTCATCACTAGCTCTGCTCACTCAAGGACTTTAGTCTTTAGGCTCTGGGGGATATCGGACGAGAAAGATACATGTCACGAGACAATAATACGGATAAGTAAAACAAAAAAAAAACACTTATTTATAATTTGAATCAGACATCCCTTTAACAAAAAATGCGTTTTTTGAAACGTCAAATAAAAGTATTTATATTTATTTAACTCCGTGTATTTTACTCCCTGATTCGTGAGAATCATATTCCCAGTAACGTGCACTTTGAGACATGACATATTGTTGTGTTTCGATACCATAACCACACGACCTTCTTAATAACAAAAGAAAACTAAATTAAAAATAACTTACTATTTCTTCGGACTAGCAGAACAATAGCGATAAGTGCCCCTAACACCAGCAGCGATAAGGCGGCCGGCAGAATGACTCGTGCGCCGCTTAGAGACCTCGCGCCGGCGGCCGGCACCGGCGGGGACAGCTCCCCGTCTATCACTGAGGACGAACAGGTACATTACAAATAACTCTTGGATTCATGTAAATCGTCAAAACAAATAATTTTCTTTCGTTTTTGACTGAGAGACTTTAGTAGTCTGCATAGCTACATAGCTCTGATCCTAAGGTAAGTAGCACTTGTGTTATAAAAATCAGAAACAGCGACGGTAACAAAACCCAGACCCAGAACAACACAGAAAAGTTCGTTTTCTACCTAGACCCGACTAGTAATCGAACCCGGGACCACAGAGATGGCGACGTCAAGTCCAGCGTGCTCGCATCTCGGCTAAGGAGGTCGTCAATGAATATCATCATAAAATCTTTCTTTTATTGATATTATAAAATATGTGACAGCTAATGTAACAAAATGCGAGTACGCCTACGGTATGGATGAAGAATCAGAGCAAGGTACTACCTAAATTAGAATAAAAATAACAAATGGATAACGACGATCAATACCTCTTAAATGATTAATAAATATAATGAACTACAATTTATAATAAACCAATGCAAGCACAATGGTTTACTCGATCAGTGCAATGCACACTCGTGGAATGCATGATCGAATGCCCTAATTATTAAATGTTAAATGTAAAACATTATTATTTTCCCGTAAGTATTATGGGCGGGTGATGCCACGGGCACAGCTAGTAGTTAGTATAGAAGCAAGCAAGAAGACTTACTGCCACTAAGAGAGTGTGTGGTAAAGTTGTACAATGCTACAGCATGTCCTGCATTGTTGTGTGCTGTGATCCGAAGTTGGTAATGAGTCGCTGGGGTGAGCCCAGGCACGCTAAATACACGTTCTGTTGCCTGCACGCTGTTTGACACTAAACGCCACTGGAATAACAAATTATACGATTAAGAAACTAAGTAATTTGATAAACTGCTTAATTATTGTTATGTGGCATAATGTCAGCATGCTCTTGTAATATACCTGCGATTGACTGATTTCTCTGTACTCGATAACGAAGTATAGAATGCCGCAACCACCGTCTCCCCACGAATCTAACCACACGGTCACTGTCGTCGTATTCAGCGTTATCATTTGGGAATGTTTGGGTTTCACTGGAACTGAAAATGAAAGAATACATATTAAACATTTGAGAATAGCAACCGTACTATTTATGAAATGAATTGTACTAAAGCGCAGTTTGAAGAGAGGGATTAAATGAACTTTTTCTGCTGAAAACATATTTTTTCAAGTATCAGAAGATTTGTTAGAATAGTAGATTATTAGATGATTGTTTAGGGTGTTGGGAATTGAAATATAAGTGGTTTTGGAAAGTGTTTACTGCTGTCAATAAATAAATTCATTCCGCTCGAATGAAAAGAATCTACATATCCAGAGATATTTCTGTTTTCTAGTTCAATATCAACTTACCAGTGCCTTTAGTGTAAGCATGAACAATGTCACAAGGTAATCCAGTACCGATCCGATTAAAAGCGGTAATGTACAATTGGTATCGGGTACCACACCAAAGGTTGGGCAAAACATGTTCTGACGTTCCCGCTTCTACTTGTAGCTCTTCCCAGTCGCCGTGTTCACGTTTGTAGTTTATTACGTATCCTGAAAGAAATGTAATTTGTATCGACCTCTGAATGATATCGTCGATAGAAAAGATTAAAATAATTCCGGTTTCTTTATGGTTTTTTTTGATACGCGAGTAACAGACAGGGTTAGTCGTGACTTAAGCCAGTATATTTAATATTCTTAAAAGAGTCACTACTACAATATCACACTAAGAATATCTTGCGTGAGTGAAACGTATTTATAAATAAGAAACGATATTGAAGTAGTCTGAAAAAATAACTCGAAGTCTTAATGGTAAATATTTTCAAAATAAGCTAATATTGGATACTTGCGACAAAAATTATCGACTTACCAAGAATAGGGCTCCCACCATCGCCCTGATCGCTCCACTGCAGGTGCAGCGAGTCAGCATACGAGTCTACGACCGCTAGTACAGGTGGTTGAGGTGGAACCTTTACTTCCACACTGTATGTCACTTCGTCTCGTCCATGGATATTCTCTACTGCACAGGTGTAATTGCCACTGTCTGCATATTGCGTCATGCTGTTAATACCAAAAAATTTAAAGTCACATGAGACTAAAACTTGGTCTTAGTCATTAACACTACTCGTATGTGCTCTGTCTATGCATATTATTATGTCACGTTATTTTTACACGACAAAAAAAACGGGATCTTTTACGCATCAAATACTGCACTTTCTATACGCTAATTAAATGCATGCAGCACAACACAAAAAAAAACAAAGAAAAAAAAGAAAATATATTTCAAACTTAATCAATGTAAGATTAGGTTTTTAGTGCTGAAAAGTTCATTCCTGCATACCTGATCACCAGAGTCCCATCACTACTGACGTTCTTCCTGAGCGTAGACTCCAAAGTAGCGCCGTTCATGCTCCAAGTGGTAGAGGGTGTTGGCACTCCGACTTTGTTGCAGGATAATGAAATGTTCTCTTTCCAGGGGGTCACAATGCTGCGACTGAATGAAGTTATTCTTGCTGGCACTGCAATAAATAAAGCTAAAGTATCCTTTAGGATCAAACCGAAAAAAGGCTTACCTATTTAATTTTATTTATATGATCAGTGCATCACGTCGACAAAATTGTGCCGTGTCTGATTTATGATATTAGCGGTTTCATGATAACATTCTTACCTGAATCTGAAGGTAGAACTGTGACCACTCTCGTTGTTTCCCCCTCTCCGAGTCTCGTAGACGCTGATACCCAGAACTGATGCGTGGCCCTTGGTGGCGACCGTGATGTCTCGTGAGACAGAGTACTTGGTGACAGCATGCGTTTGTGGGTGCCCTCCTTGGAACAAACGGTAATTCCTTATTCAGATCTTTGGTGGCAGGAGTAGGATAGGACATTAGATTCAGTACTTTTCAAGTGAGGAATTTGGTTGTTTACTTCATCTACAAAAGGTTAAAGATAAAAAAATGGCTTATTAAAAACAAGAAATGTGAATAGTGATTTTTTGAAATGAGACCCATCCCTAGCATGAGCACTAAAACAAGATATGATATGATATGATATAGCGATATATTCACACCAACTGTAAAAATATGATAGTTATAGCCGCTATGTTGAATCGCCGTGCCAGTGACGTCACTTATTATGATCGCTGTTTCGATAAAAAGTCAAAATGGCTGCTATTTCTATCATATTTTTACAGTTAGTGTCGATATATCGTTATATCATATCATATCATATCGTGTTTTGTTGATCATACTAAAGGGGCATAATAGTGGCTGGTTATGCTTGCGGGTATAGTTCATAGAAGGTAGTTTACGAAGCATAAACTTGACCGATGTTACTCTGTTGGTATCCCTAATGCTGTTAGACGATCAGCATGCCTGATACCCAAAATACTTAATATCATTTTTTATTTTATCTCTGAAGTAAAATTGACCTCCTCACCTCTCTCCCATCTTCAATGACACTCATGTACAGTGTGTATCCAACAAGCACGCCGTTAGGAGCGACTGGTGGCAACCACGAGACAAGTATCTTGTTACGAGACGAAACCACAGCCTTGATGTCTGCTGGGGCTGAGGGCACTGGAGAAAATAAAGAACACTTAAAAGGTTTCCTAAAGAATTATTTAAATAATTATATGTAATCAAAACATTATTTGGCGTTAGTGATGTTCATTAATTAGATTTATAGCTTTCGTCAACATCGTTTTTAGGGTTCCGTAACCAAGTGGCAAAAAACGGAACCCTTATGGATTCGTCATGTCTGTCTGTCTGTCCGTCCGTTCGTATGTCACAGCCACTTTTTTCCGAAACTATAAGAACTATACTGTTGAAACTTGGTATGTACATGTATTCTGTGAACCACATTAAGATATTTACACAAAAATAGAAAAAACAAAAAAAATTGGGTGTTCCCCATACTTAGAACTAAAACTCAAAAATTTTTTTCACCACACCCATACGTGTGGTACCCATATCTATGGATAGGTCTTCAAAAATGATATTGAGGTTTCTAATATCATTTTTTTTCTAAACTGAATAGTTGCGCGAGAGACACTTCCAAAGTGGTAAAATGTGTGTCCGCCCCCTGTAACTTCTAAAATAAGAGAATGATAAAACTAAAAAAAATATATGATGTTCATTACCATGCAAACTTTCACCGAAAATTGGTTTGAACGAGATCTAGTTAGTAGTTTTTTTAATACGTCATAAATCGTAAACCGCAATTTACACTATTAAAACATCGATCAAAGTTACAACGAACTACAAGAACTTTTATATTATGTTACTTGCTGCTACGGAACCCTTCATTGGCGAGTCCTGGCTGGACTCGCATGGCTTTTTTAATGAAGTCGCTCTCTTTGGTATGCAGATCAATTTCATGTTACTATTTTTTACTTTCACATACCAACGCAAAAGTAGACTTCCATTAATCTTGTTTTGTTAGAGTAGATATATGTCATAGTGTCTATTATAATATTTTTTGGGTTTTGTCAACTTTAAACAATACTAACCGTCTTCTTCCGTATGGCAATAAACTGGAGCAGCCCTAACTCCGTCCCCTGCTGCCGTGAACGCACACACGGTGACAGAGTAGTTGGTGTAGCGACGTAGCCCTGACAGCGTTGTGTGCATGCCCGATATTTGTTTGGTCACTGCTTCCTCGTTGCCTGGTATTCGGAAATAAATAACTTGATCATTCTCTCCGTACTTTTTTTGTTTTACGCAACTGAGGCTACATACATGTCTTACATGTAAAATATACCTAATCACTTTAAACTAGCAAATCTTATATATTCATATGTACAATTTTTTCGCGTATGTCGGAAACGGCTCTAAGGATTTGGATGTTTTTTTTTTAAATTAGGTAACCGTTTTGTTTTTAATTTCATTTATACATGATATTATGTTATGTTATGTATGATCCTATAAAGCCGATGGAGGTATGTGCTAACATAATTATGCATATAAATACCATGGCGAAGTCAGAAATTTATATCATTATTAAAATATATATATATTTAAATTGTATTTCTTATGAATCGTATTATATCGTCACAAAATAGGTGACGAGATATTAATAGATTTATTTATATTATTTATGAGCTCTATTAAAATGCGCCAAATGTGCGCCAAAGTATTTGATTGAAAGTTAAAGTCGAAGGTACATACCATACCAGTCAGTGACAGGAGCGTAGGTGACCCTATACCCTTGCAGCACACCGTTGCGCCCGCGCATCGGCGGCGGTTCCCAAGCCACCCGAACTGACTGGGAGCTCACTGCCGTACATTGGAGTGAACCTGGCGGTAGGCTTGGTACTGTAAAATATAAGGTGTATTTGAGAAAAAAACGTATCTTGAAAATAATATGCTCGATATCGTCTGATTATTGCAAGAAATCATTATTGGATTAAAGTTTGAATTTATCAGCATTGCAACTGCATTTATCAGCCTAGCTTGTAGGCCGCATTGAACTCCACATTTTATCAGAAATAGTCATATCTTTATCTGCCTTAGTTCAAATTCAAATTATGGTTTCGAGTAGTTCCGAAGATATTGTATTGAGCTTTTTGTATTGAAATTGAATTGAAGTTGATAATTTCAATTTAGTTCAAATTAAAGCTTTCACAACGAAGTAAAATCTCTAAAGTTGCTTAAAACAGCTTTTTTTGTGGCGTCCACGATCGTGCTTGCGTTTTTGGGCATTAAATGTCATTGAGTGACTAGTAGATGATAGAAACCCCTTTGAACTAAGTTAAAAAGTCATAATTGAATTAAGTTAAGAATAAATTCGGCATCATACCAAGGTAATGGACATAGATAAGCCTAAAATGTAGCAAGCTGAAGTGGCAGTGGGCCGACCACATCTGTCACAAAACCGATGAAAGCTGGAGTAAACGGGTTCTCGACTGGAGACTGCGCCATGGCAAGCGTAGTGTGGGATGCCCCCCAGCTCGATGGACCGACGGCTTTAGGAAGATAGATGGCAGTTGCTGGATGAAAAAAGCGGGAGATCGTGCTCTGTGGCGCTCTTTAGGAAACGCTTACGTCCAGCAGTGGACTCCAATAGGCCGACATGATAATGAATGAAAAACATAAAAGTGCATTTATCTTTTGCAGAAGGACTTCCTGCAAATCCTGCAATAAGCCGACGATATGGTAAAATGGTGATTCGACTAGTACCCATTGATTTGCCTCCGCAAAATTTGGGCTTTCTGAACTTTTCTTCGACAAATCCCTATTAACATTGAGTTTCTAATGTGGATCCATTCTATCCATATTATATGTGTATATGTAAATTTTGAACCAAAAAACCACGTGACAGTATATAATTTATCATTTGTGTCACGTGATTTACCGATTGTCAATTCGCTACCGAAGGGTTCTGAATTATTAGCCTACGGGTTTACTAATAAAAACCTATCTTAGGCACCAGTCTCACACGAACTTGATACTAAATTCCTAATTTCCTACTATATGGGTACTTTTATTCCAGACAATATTCAATGCTGGATTCGTGTTGGCGATCGAGCTGTATATAAGTACATACTGACTGCAAAGAAGTGCACTGGTGAGGTAGAAATTGCTGCAGTTCTATTTACGAAGTTAAGCACTCACCGTCTTCCATTGTAGTAGCAGTTGTCGGAGGAGATGATGGACCAGCACCCCTGCTGTTATAAGCTTGGACTACAATAGCATAGGCTGCGTGTTTCTGCAAGCCAGAGAGTGTAGTCCTGGCTCGTGCCGTGCCCGCCCCTTCTACCGTTCGCACTGTGTACGATGCTCCACCTGGGCCACTTGCGCTGAGAATTGTGCTGTTGCTGTTTAGCTGAAATACGTGAGGCAATGTTAGTTATTTTTTCGTTAGGAAAACGAAACATTTGTTTTTATACGAGGCACATAAACACGTCCCACCCAGTATAAAGTTACTTAACGTCAGTGTTGTGATACCTACTGTGCAAACGTTGCCGCGTTCACTGAAAACCGTTCGTTCGCGTGGTCTTTATTATTTATATACGTAATTAATAGCGTTAGTTCGTCCCTTTGCCCGCACAGAGTCGAAGATGCTAACCAATCAACTATAGTTTAGGTGTTCTCTTGTGCAGGCAGGTATAGGTACAGGATAGTAGTGTGCTATCAATAGAGTTGTTGAATCTATTAATGATATAAAAATATGAGTAAATGTTTATTTAGGCATTTAGTAGTAATTTATAAATACATGAGAAACAATTATTATTTTACGTTATTTTTGTGTTTTTTTTTACGAAAATTTAGGCTCGTTTTTTTTTGAATATTTTTTATTCATTTTGTTATATTCGAGGTATTTCATTATTATTTAGCTTCATTGATCCTAAAATAATATAATTACATTTATTAGCATGCATTTTAGTAGCCGTAAACTACGCAAAATCCCTAAGTCCGTACTTCTTTGTGCTCACCGTGCACCGCGACCGTGAGTTTATGGATGTAACCCAAGATTCCCAAACAACTTTTGGCGGCCTATGAACATGGTAAAAGATAAAAGTAATTAATTAACTCGACCTACTTCTTGGAATCCAACGTAATATCCAAGAATGTTCCCATTCCAAAGATCACGTTGCGGTGGCTCCCAGCTCACTATCAGCTCCGTTGAGCTCTTTGCTTCCACTCTTACATCTAATGGTGGACCACTTGGAACTGGAAAAAAGTCAGCAGGTATTGATGACTTTGCAAGACTTTTAGATGATTTTTTGTACTAAAAGGTGATGATTCAAAAGATATGTTACCTTCTTCAGTAGTAGTTACTTGAATAAGTTGGCTAGGTTCGCTCTGCCCTAATCTGTTCTCGGCAATGATTCGCAGGTGATAAGATGTCGCAGGTTGAAGATTTTGAACACTGGCGGACGTCACACTACCCGGAACTATCACCTTTTGTGGGGTCGTTGGCCATGAGTCTGTAATGCGGGTAAATCAAATGTACCGACAATTTCATTAAAAAATTTAGATTATCATTGCATCTAAAAGAAGAACCTAACCTAACCTATGTTCTTATTGGACAAAGAAGGTAAACTGTACGCGTAAATAATCCTTAAAATAAAACTGTAAGACGTATTTATACTAAAAAATTGTCAGATGGAAAATACCTGGAGCTTCTTTGTATTGTACGATGTAGTTAATAATTGGGCTATTCCCGGCGTACGGCTGAGTCCATGATATTTGGATTGATCTCGATTGCTGGTCTATTATTCTAATGTTCTTTGGCATTTCAGGCACCTGGCATGAAGAAAATAAACATAAAAAATTCAAAACATAATTATTGTGTGATTTGAAGAAGGTAACAGCGAAAAATTTGTAACCAATTTTATCGCTGTTACTTTTATTGGAATTTTGGGTTCCATTTTTTTTTCTTACCTCTTGCACAACCAAATGTATAAGCATTTCATCTTGTCCATAAGCGTTAGATGCACGGCAAGTCAAGGCACCAGTGTCCTGTCGATATGTTTGCAGAATGCTTAGTTCAGACACTAATCCGTCGTCAAGAACTTGTTCTCGAATTGTATATCTGAAAGACAAAGCTTATCTGAAATTGAAGGTTTTTTTTTAAACATAAGCAAAATGTGTCATGAAGAACCGTTTTTAACGAGTCATTTTTATAAGTCATTTTAACCTATTATAGTGATATGGGCCACTCTCAAAACACCAGTTTAACTCCAGCCCAGTCCTTTACATTTCATAGATTAAGCAAGCAGAACTGGCAGTAGGGGTTGGTATTTTCATCCCACTCGGAGGTCCGATGGGCGTTGGAGCATCTAAACCTTGTTTGGAGATCGGGAATCGGCAAACGTTCTGGGGGACAGACACGAGCTGGTAAATTGTCGATCTTAAGTCGGTGGCTTGGGTTACCTTTGATCCAAATGGTGAGCGATCGTGTGATGATGGGGGCTGCGCCAGGTCACTTCCAGAGGTGCATCGCCCGAAGCCGCACACTGCAGGTGAGCAGCTTCCCCAGCTGTCACCTGCACCGTTTTGCTTTTCATGGGAAACCTGGCTGGTGCTGTGGAAGGATACGAAAAATATTTCTACAAACTGTAGCGAACAAGCACGACGTAGAATTGGGACCTAATCATGAATTCTAAACAGCACAAGACGGGCAGTAGCGTCTGCGTGCAAAATCTTATAAAAAAACTGGGCTCGCCAACCCGCCTGCCAAGCGTGACGAGTATTGGCAATCCCCTCCCGATGATCATGATTCCATTGGGGCCTATGTCCAGCAGTGGACTTTCTTTGGCTGAAATGATGATGATGATAATAAAACAGTACCTACCTATAATTTATTTTACGTACGTAATTTTTTTTTACGTCAAACTACATACAGAAAAATAAGATAAGGTTAAAGTAATACTGCTTTTAATACATTGCAAGTCCCGAGAGGCGCATAAGACTCATAACAACGGTTTTGCCTATTGTGTCTACTCTTGGACAGGGAATGAATGGGTTAAGAGTTCATGGTTATGCTCCTACGCTTAGCGCTATTTCAGAACGAGAACCTACTTTTTATCGTTTAGTTAGCACTTTACACTTTGTCTCTACACTGACAGACTTAATATAGCATTACCAAACAACGCAAAGAAAGGATCTGCTGTGCAAATATTTAAGTCAGTACCCATTCAACCAGTATAAATGCAACACCAGGACAATTCACAATCTTGTTTCGTTCGATCGTTTTACCCGGGAATCATTCCCCAAAAGAGCTTCCAGTTTGCTTTCTACAGGGAAGGTTTAACGTTAAGGATTTCCCAAGCGAACAAGAACAAAAAGCTTACTACACATTTTTATCCTCATCAGTATAGTAAGTTTATTGAGATAAATGTTTTGTTTACATCTGCGCTACACAGTAATTTAATCGTAATTAGATTAAAATGTATTTATTTGTTGCAATTCGAATCCGACGAAGTACCGTGACATTTTCTGCTGTATTACAACTGCTAGTGTTCTAAAATATATATTGTAGTCGTGTTGGTCATTATTAATGCATTATACCGTCCGCCTACATATCGTTTAAAATTATGCCTTGGAGCTGTGTTTTAGGCTCTGTGCAAACATATTTGGCGTCATCGTCGATTAGAATGTTCGCTCTTGGCATCAAGCCCGCTTATTTTATCAATATACATTAACTATTTATATCAGCTATTGCTCAATATGAAAATGACCTAATAACAATCTCATCAGGTGAAATGAATCCATTTGTTGAATCGATATTTAATTACTTAAAACGTATGGTATTAATATGTGCAGTTTTACTGTAAACTCGAAACTATTGGAAACGGGAGTATAATTGCTAACATCTAATGCTTCGAGCGTCTAAGGCAGTTACCAGTTTATTAGCAGCCGTAACAATTGCATACATCTGCATATCAACAGCATATTGATTTCACTGCAATAAGCCAGGTTTGCTAGCTAGCACGCGTTTGCCATACAACTGTATGCAAACGAGCAGAAGCGCTGTATGGCCTAAAGTGCGTGATTGTATTCCGGATTGCTCGTTAATCGGATCGCTTGGCTTCTAATCTGTTCGAAGAAGTACCGTTTGCAGTGCATTTCCAACGAACACAAGATTTGTTTTGTTTGCCCCTCTTGTGCGCATTTAGCTGGGTCAACTTTGACGTAACTTTGGCGTGTTTCTGTTTTGGTCTTGGAATTATTCTATGTTTTGTGAAATCTTATTTATTCGGCTTGTATTGATAAGAGATATCAAGCCCAACTTGGATGTCTAATGATTTATTGTTTGAATTTTAAAAAAATCAAAAGGTTACTTTGTGACTGACAGGTCGTGAAATCGCTCAACTGTGGACATAGGTATTGTTTTGCGATTTAATTTGCAAAGCCACAAACGATTATAGATATCTGTAAAACCTACCTAATTGTAAGCATGCTCATTTAGGTATACCTGCTTCATAACGTAAATTAATTCCATAATTAGAATTACGAAAGATTTAATTAAATAAGAAAAAACGATTCTTGGTTTCAGTTACTAGATTCTTGACTTTTTGTAGATACTCCCATAATTTGTTCAATGGTGTACCTACCATACCGCAGTTAGGTAGGTAGGATTTGCTGAGCAATATTTACTAAAAGTAACAATGGCATCCACAGATTCGCAATAAGCAGAGCGTTGCTTTGCTACGGTAATGACATGATTACAACTTTTCTCTGTAGATAGATAGATAGATAGATACTCTTTATTGTACACCATACAAAGAAGTTACAATTTGTGTTTACAGAAAGATGCACAATTTAGGCGGTCTTATCGCTAAAAGCGATCTCTTCCAGACAACCTTCAGGTAGAGGACAGATAAGAAGAAAGGGGAAAGTGGTGCGGAGAGCTTAGGTTAAAATTTAATATACCTAAAGGATAAATATATAAGTCCAGATAGAAATGAACATAACAATATACTTACATTCATAACAATAATAATATATAATATAATATTAAATACATACAATATACATATATACATATGTATATATACATAAAATGATATGATACATGCCAGGAAATATCGTGACCAACAATGACCAGTTGACAATATTAAAGAAGGATAGAAAATGGTTTGTATGTCAAGACGCAAGAAAATGTGCTTTAAGCCGACCTTTAAAGATATCAAGCGATTCGGATTGCCTTATAGGTAAAGGTAAGGAGTTCCATAAGCTGTACTTATATGGTATTTTCCAATTTCCCTGAATACCTACTACGAACCATTTTAAAAAGCTAAAGATATTGTTACCGAAATGAGGGTGCGACATTGGAAGATTTACTGTAGCGCTGGGTCGAGCCGCGTCGCGGCCGCCCATAATTTATAGGCCACCACTTTGTTTACGGACCTTACATTTTTATGATTTACCGCTTATAATAAAACGGACGCGTTTAAAATGGAAATCTATTCTTAGGCTGTTTTCTGGAAAGTTAAACGATTTTATTGGTCTGAGGGTCGGAATTTGTTAGGCACCTCTCAGACAGCTTAGGTATAGGTCCGGATTTGGAGCATGCTAAGGTATTGTTACCAATTTCCCATTTTTGCATTCCTACAATAATTATAAACTGTGGTAGAATAGTAACAGACAACTTTTAGAATAGCCGGGCATGCAAAATACTTCACGATACTTCCCAGTTAGCTGATAAGTTGTCCTGTTTCTAGCCGGTACAGTACAGTACAATATTACCAGTTACAGACCGGATTTAGGTTACCACCTAAATCCGGACTGTAACTGGTAATATTGTAAAAATACTTAATACAATTGAGCGTGCTAACTTATTAATAAAACTTACCAGTTCTCGTGACCTAAACCATGACTCTAGACCGGGTTCTATTTGATATCGGATAAGTTCATATAAAAATAAAAAACTAACACAACACAACTTTTAATTTGACACCAATATCAAAATCAGAAGAAAAAAGTTCACCTCTGTCCTCTCCATACAAAATAATCATTTATTTGCCTCGACGATAAGTATGGATTATCAGTATTTTTTTTCGTGTTTCGACTTTAGACCTGGGTAGTAAAAACTGTTTACCTAAATGGGCAGAATATCATGTTAAAGCGATTCCCTCGACTATCCACCACTCACCCTATAGAATGATTTATGTATTTTCAACAGGTTACTATGTACATTTTTACTACTCTCTTTATAAGTCCTCTTATCAAAGATTGTCTAGAAAAGTTCGCTTTTAGCGATACGACCGCCTTAATTGTGCATCATTCTGTACATATCTATTGTTACTTCTTTTTATGGTGTGCACGTTGCATGTGCAATAAAGAGTACTTAAACAAGTATCTATCCGGCAATTCCGTATAAATATTACATTATATTTGTAAACTGATTAGAACTTCCCTCTGCCAAGTCTCGATCTAATTGAGCCATTAAGCGAACCTTTCAACATTTAAGTCAACAACATAAACACAATGATAAATCTTCTGCATTTGAAAGTTAAACGTTTACTCGGGTCCGAGTAAATAGGACGTAAGTAAGGACGTCTGTAAACTTTCTGGGGCTCGTGTCAAACCGAAATAAACAAGCGCGAAATACGATTACGGTTGGAACCGGAACTGTTTACAAACTGGTCTCGGACGTGACTGGGGCGCTCGCCGACGGGAATCGAACTGGGAGATTTTCTTTTACGGTTGTTTGCGCGGCTAACAAGTTCGCCAGGAATGCTCCAGCACAAATCTTCATTGAAGCGGTTATAGGAGTAAATATGGATTGAGAGTTGAGTGGCGACTAGTCGGCGCGAATTCGAAGTTTCCGACTGGTCTTAAAGTAGATTCTATTAGTGTAACATGACACAAGTTCTAAGCATGTCAATTTTGATTATCCAAAAGCAACATTTGCAGATTGTTGTAATAAACAAAACCTGAGTAGGTATGTTTGAGGAACGCATAAGATTAGATGACATCCTAATCATAGGAATTAGTTCATCATCATCATCATTACAGCCTATAGAGGTCCACTGATTTCCAGCGAAAGCTTTACAGCAACCTGTTGGCCATTGGGTCCTTGGAACTATAACTTGGAACAGGTTATAAAACCCGACTTAAAAAAAAGAAGGTTTTGAATTTGCTTTGTTACCTCAGAACTCCGACATTTAGGAACCGATTTGATTTTTTCTGTCGTTAAAGTTAATTATTGTTACAGATATCAGCTGTAACACAAGTGCTTAAGCTACTTATCATAGGATCAGAGCAATGTATGTGATGTTTTCCAATATTTATATTTATTATATTTAATTTGAAAGGATATAGATAGATACTCTTTATTGCACACCATACGTAAATTACACATGATTTTTACAGAAAAACGTACGTCTTTTTTCCAGACAACCTTCAGGACAACCTTCAACAACAACGAGGACAACCAATAAAGAGAGATATACCTCAAGATAGAGATTAAATAAGAAGGTTAGTAGTCATATTTTTATCAAAATTATAGGCATACATTTAGCGATTTTACTTTATTTAGAAACAAATCAAGAATTCACATTCAGAAAGTTTCATTTGTTAAAGTGGAATTGATGAAGAAGACCGGAATTATGAGTAGTTAAAAATAAAATTTAAATTTTAGGCTTCAAAGGTCCAAAAATATCGATCTCAAAGCGACAGTGCTTACCTACACCATATATCACGATATTCGCTTTTCCAGAAAGCCAATAGCGTGAAGCACAAACACGTACGGGGCTTGTTCTAGTGGAAGCCGACTGTCTCCAATAAAGAGGAGACGTATTGCGACGCCGCCCATCGAGTTTTCCGCTCAGACGCGCGTCTACACAACAAATACTTCCCTATTATTGCTTCCCAGGTGACCGATGGTCTATGTGAGAAAAACACTTATTACGCCCGACGATATACAAGAGTACCTTACCGAATATTGAGACTAAAATGTATATATCTATTAACTTGTGTCCGCGACTTCGTCTGCGTAAACTTTAAAATAAGGCTAAAGAGAATTAATAATTACACAAAACACACACAAAAATGGGATAAAATTTATCTTAGATGTCGGCTAGATCAATACATGTAATATGTGTGACAAACATCAGAGGCCCAATTCCCGTAATTTGACAATAGTCGCAATCCGGTGTCGATCCGCTCCCAGTAACATTACAATCACAAACGGTATTCTAGTAAACTTTTAATTTAACATAAAATTATCAAAACAATCCAAATAAGACTGAAAATAGAGCAAAAAAAATTCTAATTTTGTTTTCTTCCATTTTCAGTCGCATTACGAACCATAATTGCGTTTTTTGGGTTTACGGGAATACCGTTTGTGATCGTAATGTTACTGGGAGCGGATCGACACCGGATTGCGACTATTGTCAAATTACGGGAATTGGGCCTCTGGTAATTCCGTCCAGCCGTTAGAGCTTGGTTGATTTCCTACAATTTTTTTTTCAACTTTCACATTTATAATATTAGTAAGATATAATAAAGGAACTTGTCAGTTTAATGTGGAAATCAAGAGCAACTCCATTACCAACTGAACCAATACTTTGTGTTGTGATGAATAGAAAAGTGAAAAACAAAGCTCAAAGATCAAGTCCAGCTCGTAAAGGATCCTAAATGACTTATGGAGAAATAATATGTTGCCTAGTCACTCGAAAACATAGTTTTTGCTAGTTGGATATTATTAACAATTTAGTATGGTTAGCAGTTAGCAGTTTGCGAGACTGTCATTTGTGTGTCCTATCAATGAATTTAACTCATGAAAATATTCCCTCAATGATTTTTCTCGATTTTCGGTGAGGCTTTAGCTAACAAGAGAGTTGCCAGAGACTTCAATTGGCACCGCTGTGTATTCGTGGTTCGGAGAATTTTGACGTGGACGTGATTATATGTACGAGTACGTGAAGGTCAGTTGGCAACTGCGGTTACAGAATCCTATATATTGATACCGTACGACAACTGATTGAAACTGACAAAAAAAATACTTGTCAGCAAAGTACTGTATTCGGATTTTGAATGAACCGAGAGCAAAACATTTTACATGCGTGCATCTGCAGTTTTGGTAGTTTTGCACTCGATGGGTAGGTACCGCATGATTTACGGAAAACCAGAAACGAATGCAAGTCCAGTGGTGCCGTAAAATAATTGGAGGACAGTCATTGGCTGTCTATAATATCGTCATAGGTGAATAAACCTGTGTATGTCGCTTTGAATTCATTGGAAAGAAAAGACCAATCGGCAGAAGAATTGCCGAGGATAGTTAAGAAAAGTCGAAGAATTGGTTAAAAAATTTTTGCTTCTTTTTTCGGCAAATCAGGGTATTACATAATTTATAGTGTCGCTTGAAGACCAAAGGATAGTGAGCGCAGAATATTAAGTACACCAAAACTTGTTTGCCCAGAATCTTAGAAAAAGTTCGCGAAAAGTGTCCTCGAAGCAATGTCGTGCTGTACCACGATAGCGCGTCCTCACATTTCGCTAAGGTAAAGGTTCAAATGTAGAACTGATGTCACTTGCGCCATACAGCCCAGACGTCCTTGCACGAACCTTGAAGTCGCACCCTGCGACTTCTTTTTTTCCCTAAAATTAAAGACTAACTTAGTCGCACACGTTTTACGAGCCCTGAATCGGCGTTGATTGCGTTCCACAAAGCCATTAAAGAGGTCCCTAAGGACTGGTCCAACTGTTTTTTACAATGGTTCCAGTGTATGCAAAAATGTGTAAATTGTGTGTATATTTTAAAAAAACAATAAATGTATCTTAAGTCTAAAATCTGGTCTTATATCATGCAGAATCTAGAAACTAAGTATTTTTTGTAATTAGCCGTTTCTGTTCCACTCCTAACGCAAGGCAAGGCAAAAGCCTCCCCAAAACCTCTCCACTTAACCTAGTCGGTATTTGCTTTTCTACTGTTAAACACAGGAAAGTGTTCTAGCGGAAGCAAACGTATCGAATAAAGAAGAGACGTATTGTGACGCCGCCCATCGAATTTTGTGCTCCAATGCGCGGTATACAATGGAGTAGTTTACTTATTGCTTTCACTGGCGGCGAAGTTTAATTGACTATGAAGTGTACGCAAGAGCCAACAACCGAATAACACCCAGCTGATAATTACAAATACGTAAGGTCATAAACAAATACCAAAAACATAATACCCACTTTCAGTGTAAGCTGTAAATGAAGTACCTACGCCTATAATTTATGAGAAAATTAATAGGTTATTTTGTAATTATAAGATATGTATAGTCGTATAAAGGAAACATATTTAGCATAATATTGAAACATATAGTAACATCGTAATATTGTCTTTGTTGCCTCTGTTCCGTTTAATAAATCAGTCTTACAAAAATAATTTAAATATAAAAGTAACATTAAAAGGACGACTAAGTAAGTAATCACCATCCATCATCTCGAAAATAATTAATTTTATCAACTGTTTTAATTAATCGTGCACCTCAGTAAAAAAAGTCACCTAAAGCCTAGCGCGTCAGCTAATTATGAAAAGTTTAAATTAATATTTCATACAAGCCTTTGTTCTGGTCAGCCCGGCCAAATGACCTACATTTAGAATGCCAGTCAGTTAGGTTGGAGCTTAGACTAGAATAAATAATTTTAACTATAAAATTAGTTTTGCTTGCCCGCTCTCTGCCTAAATAATTAAGCAGAAACACATTAGTGGTAGGTAGGCCCACAGAACTTGAGAATTCAATGGATCATCACATCACAATAATAATAATGTAACATCTAACATTGAGGTAAATTGTAAAATTATATAAATATGCGCTAGCTAACACACCAATTCTATAGGTATTTAAAATAAAATTGCCAAAACATAGAACGATGCAAGTTCCTTCAATGAAAAGGAACCCATTGAAGACTTAGATATCTAAGTCGACCCACGCCGTAAGGAGCTCTGAATAGTCAGAAAATGGACTTCCTTTAATTTCAGCTAAGTACAATGGGACAGCGAACAATTTGCACGAGTTATCGAGGAAGCTGCGGAATTCTATAGAATTAAAATAAAACTGCCTCGACAAAGGCATTTACATGGAAACTTTCAACCATTACGTGACTCAGGAGATTTTATTGTCCGAAACAGTTATAGCTCATAGTGTAGATCTGTTTTATGTATTGTTTATTCACTGATTTAAAAAAAAATTGATAGGTAATCGGCAAATTTTTGCATTTGGGAGCGAATAAATAAAAATAAATAAACATGCGCCAGACAACACACACCAATTTTCATGAAGTAAGGAAACAAGGAATTAACATCTATCTACGTGTTACGAGGTACTAGACAATACATTTTGCTAGGGCCGTTTCCAGCACGCCCAGATACTATTTATATACAATTTTTGCTGACATCAATAACGAGCCATATCTTTTTCCTAATAAACGTGTTTTATATCGGTCCCAGCACTAACATAAAAGTATACCATCAAGTTTTCGATCGCTGAAATCCAATTACTTCCGTAAACTGACACATTTGATGCGATTCGCACATTTAAGTCGGCAGTTAAAATAAGTAAGGCCTTCTTGGGAAAACGTCGAATACATTCGGCTGTTAATGCCTTTTTTACAGCTAGGGCCAGCTCGGGGCTGGCTACAAAGCAATAATGACGCAAAAGAATTTTCATTTGAGTACGGTCGCGCGTCCCGGCAAACTCATCGCGGTGACGACTTTCATCAAGACATTCCACAACTTTTCAAGGGATCGACAAAAAGATTCCATCGCCGTATACTAGAGGTATACAGAAATTCGGGAAAAAGTTTGATGATAAATTAAATGATCTTATTCTCTTGTGGGTAGTTGAATAAATGACTGGCCTTAGACAATAGATGTTAATTTGGATGGCGAGACTGAGATGGCGTATCTGAGACTGGCAATTTTGGTGGACGACAGACGATATAGTTCATAAAATATTCATCAGGCGAAACTAGAATAGTTTGTTTGTTGCTCAGTCATAAAAGTGAGGACCAACACGTATGCTCGTGTTATAAACTATACCTTAGGGAGTATACAAATCTGGCAGTCCTGGGGTTGAACTTTAGGGTTAATTTATCCTTTTTTTAGTAAGGTGGTATACATACATACTTTTCTAATAGACAGTAAAGTCCGGTTTTACGGCTAATATTTTTTTATATATTTATCTTTGAAATTATAAAACGAAACTATACCTAAGTTGTTATAAAATTATGAATATAATTATTATTTCAGTTAATGCATTTAGGACAGACATACAAAATTCGCTCTGTCATGAAAATGAAGAAATTGCATTTTTATTTTAAATGATTAACGCATCAGTATTTTCTAAAGAAATATAAACTAAATTGTAAATACTTACAAATAACTTAAGGTTAAAGAACTGAATAATACATTATTAGAACTTAATTAAGGATAACGCCGAATTTGTATCCTATAGAATAGGTATCTTTACCTAATTTGACGTTATCAGTCATCTCAAAGTTTTTTGCTTGTTGGTTTTCAAATTCAGAGCTTAGAATGGTTTGCTTTGAGAGCAAGTTGTTTGTGGGAAAGTCGTATTTCATCGGCTAGTTGACCACAAAATGCGGTTATATTCGCAATTTCAGGAATTTTGGATTTTGTGGAAAGTTAGTTTGATCTAGTTTCTCATTTCATGGACGGTTAGGTAACGTGTATGTTTATGTAATACTAACCAGTTATGGATTCGTTTTGAAACTAACTGAGTTTGAACAAGGAAATTCGAGGCACGGTGGAATTGTGGTGAAAAGACAGATTAAGCACAAATAAGCACATGCAGCAGATAAAGGAGAAGCTGAACGTCGTGTCGTCGGGATGTGAAGAGAGAAAAAGAATGCAGGGAGAGATGGAAAAAACTCTACTGACAAGAGAAAAGATTTTAATAAGATGATTATGATAGTAAAAAATAAATAGTGCTTTGTCTTTTCAGGATTATACTTGATTACAAACTTTATACGAAAGGTTTTGAGAGTAGAGTAGTAGTGTCTATATTGTAACCTCCGTCGTCCAAAAAATAGCGGCCTGGACCTTGATTATGAACTCTAAACATTATCTTGTTGTTGTTTTTACATCAAAGTCATTACAGAAAAATAAATCAAGGTTGATGACGTGGGGAATTCACGATCATTGTTGGATGCTTTAGTGGGTATACTTGGCTGCTGGTGGCATCTAGTTACCACCACTAGATATGTCCCACATAGCCCGCTGCGTCCGGTATGGGTAAATTTGAATTTCTCGTATTTAGATCTTTTTTTGGGCTACCGCGTATCAGCTGGGCATGCGTTTTTTTAAACTTTTTAGGTAATTCATTTTTATTCAATACTTTTTTAAATAATGTTGTGTATGTTGTATGTATAATGCTGAAGTGGCAGTGGGCATAATACATATAATGTGCCCCGCCCACTGAATTATTTTGAAAGCACGTAGAAGTGGCGGCCGATGGGTCAGAAAGGTTCTGGAATGGAGGCCACGTACCGGCAAGCGCAGCGTAGGACTCCCAACCCACAAGGTTGACAGATGACCTGGTAAAGAATGCAGGCCGCTTTCAACCGGCCAATCTGGAGGTCATTGAGGGAGGTCTATTTAAGCGTAGTTAAAATAGTATCCCATTAAGTTATAGACTTTGCCAAATTGTTTTCTCTTTTACTTAGATTACAAAAAAATATCTATTTGGACCTATCCTATGTGTTTTTTTCAATTTTATTTATGTATTGACCTAAAGAAAATGTGTAAATGTTGGCCTTTTCTTATATAATTAATAAAGGGTCTATCGATGAAGAAGTCAGCTTGATCAGAAGAAGCTTATTTTAACTTTTAAAATATTTTTACAGATTTTAGGTGATTATTAATTTAAAATTATACTTTGGTGATTGAACCTTGAAGTGGCTTTTTAACGTCCCATTTTATAAAAGACAGCTATATTTTACAAAGAAAAGTAATTTCATTCAACGTTCTTAAAAGGTTGTAAAAGCTTAAATGAATTTTGACTACAGCCGACTATGAGGGTGAAAAATGAGTAATATCCATGCGAATGAGAATTTTGCGAGGGCAGAGGGATTCGAACTTTTATATTTCTGGGTTTATAACTTTATATACAGGAGTAAGGATAGTCGACCACATTAACCTGAGACTCGATTCAAAACTTTTCTTCACTGACTTACAGACGAGTGCGTGTATTTGTTTTCGTTGTTGACTGTATTTGGCAAATAGACGCACGTGGTACCCGTTACGCCTTTACGCGTCATAAAAGTAACAGAATGTAGAGTAAGGGACGTGGAAAACAAACGGTACTTTCCAAACGAGGTTTAGACCTTGTTTGCGCATAACCTCATCAAATGAGGATTATTAAATGTTGGTAAAACGACAATGATGCTCTTTGTACGCTTGTTCGTGTTCTTTTAGTGCTGTTGTTAAGGAATGAGGATAGGCACTTTGTTATTAAGAAAATGACACATGCAAATAGGAATTGTAGTAGAAATAAAATACGCAATTATTTGGTCCAGCAATACACTCTACTACTAGAATAAATGCTGATCTCTGTTTGCCTGCCTAATCTATTCCTGACTCCTTTTTCTTACACAAAATAAAAACAATGATTGTAAGCAAAAACAGATATTATGCTACGTTGTGAACGTGGTAGAGAACTTCGCTAAGGCGGCGCGGCGCACAAAACAACCCGTAGCGTGAACCAATGCTACGGCGTAGCACGCTCCATGCTACGGGCTACGATCATGTTTGTTTTGTTTATTTATTTATTTCTTCATGGAAAACAAACAGCATTTGTATAACAAATATAGATAAAATAGTAAGAAACAAGTATGCCTTGAACAAAACTTTATGTCGAAATAACAGTAGTTGGTCTGCATTTTGTTTGTGTTTAAGACATAAATTTACAACAAAATACTGATCTGTTATTTCGCCTGTTATCGTGATATATCATCTATTTTGTGACTTGTCTGTATGTTGATCAATCGCACTATCAGGCTATTTGCCTTGTACCAAAATTGACATCTAATAATTTAGTTTAATAGTTTGCACCATATGGAACCAAAACATACCAGTAGTTATTAAAAATAATATATGATTACTGTAAAAATACATTTTCGAATGTTACTTTTTTGCCGGTATGTAAATTGTCAAAAACGTCGGCAACAATGACAGGTACGTCACCTGAGTAACTTTGTACTAGAACTGACATCCCAAAGCGAGATTTTGCGCTAGCGAGTAGTGTGACCGTCGACAAAGGTTTTTAACATGCCTGTTTTAGTACTTTACAACTCAATGGGTATTTCATGGTTCGTGATGTCACGAACAAGTATATCATGCCCGACGGCGTTTTAGCGGGCTTTTAAAAACGTAAACAATGAAATGCTATTTTTTATTATTCTCAAAGGTTTAAAAAATGAAATAAAATTGTTGACGCTTTATCTGAATATTACCAACAATAATAACTCTATTTCAGAAAACAGTCAAATAGCCTATTGTCGTCGACAATAATACCTACAAGGTCGTAACTAAAAGAGTCGTTTCTATGTCATTTACTGTGCAGTCCATACGCTTATGGAACTCCTTACCTTTACCTATAAGGCAATCCGAATCGATTGATATCTTTAAAGGTCGGCTTAAAGCACATTTCCATACGTATCGTCTTGACATACAAACCATTTTCTATCCTTCTTTAATATTGTCAACTGGTCATTGTTGGTCACGATATTTCCTGGCATGTATCATATCATTTTATGTATATATATATATACCTGAAGGTTGTCTGGAAGAGATCGCTTTTAGCGATAAGACCGCCTAAATTGTGCATCTTTCTGTAAACACAAATTGTAACTTCTTTGTATGGTGTACAATAAAGAGTATCTATCTATCTATCTATCTATCTATCTATGGATCGTTGATTTTAAAAGGCACCCTACAATGCTTAGGTTGAATATTATCTTCTTTGGCTATGCATTTTTGGCAGAGAAGTCGTAGTTGTCATTTATTGGTACTACCGCTACTACTACCGCTTATGTCAAAACAGGTTCATTGCCATAAAATTACAATAAGATAACACTGGATGTGTAGCCATAATCCAAAAAGGGCCTGGTTTCTCTGTTTACGGAGGTCTGATGAAAATTGTTCCAAATGTAACCAGACATGCGGCATCTAGAATCATGGTCTAAGCGTTCCTCTATTACTTAGTAAGGGACAAAACGCAAGGAAAAAGACTGCCAAAAGTACAAGTGCGATGTGAACACGTACAAGTGAGGTATCTCGCTTGATATCCTTTATGTGGCCAGCAAACCTGTTATCTACTGCAAAACTTACCATTAACTTTGAGGAAGATGAGCTTGCTGAGTCCCGCGCCGATGTCGTTCCTGGCTTCACAGAGGTAGTGGCCCTCGCTATCTTTCGCCACTCTCTCGAATACGAGCGATCCGTTCTCCAACACTCTTGAGCTGCCTTCGAACATGAAGTCTTTGTATTCACCCGGCGTGTTTCCTGTCAGGGATAATTAAGTTACAATAAATAATAATAATAAATGGTACGATTAAATCTGTGGAACGATTCTACATTTGTACGCTAATTTAATCAGTGCACAATACTGGAATGGTTTATATTCCGAGCTGAAATATACTATCGTGGCCTAAAAAAAAAAAGAATTTTTAATACGATGTACATCACCCTACCTACTTTTCGTACTAAAAAAGGCTTTTCACTACGGTGTTTGGACGCTTTAGGGAAAACACAGTTGCACTTAATTTAGATACATGGGTTTGTTTATCAAATTGACTGCTCTGGCAATCGACCCCATGGGGCCTTTTACGAAAGAGGCAGACATTGCACCACACCATCAACGGGCCCATCGAATTAGTAACACGTAATTACTATCCCGGTACTATAGCTTGGAATGTGAAATGAGATGCCCTAAAACGGCGGGTTTTCCTATAACCATTGCAACTATTTCTAATGACCGCCAACATAGTTTTAGTACCCATTAACTTAAGTAAGCTATCTCTCGCAACGTCGCTCACAGAAATAATTGTTGTCGGAATCAAAATTAATTGCGCTTGTGTTATCTTACCCACGGCTTTCTTCCATGTTATGCTCGGCTTTGGGTACCCATCGGCTTGACATTGCAAAGTGACGTCTTGACCCGCCGCTACTGCTACATCGTTCGGCTCCAGGCGCCACCTCGGTGGAACTGACATCATTCAAAATAAATTATCTGTTAAAGATATAGGTAATAGGTCTAGTGATAATAAAATGACAGTTACCATTTACGGTGAGTGGCACAGTAAATCGCTCTGAACCAGCGACATTAGATGCAATACATGTGTAGTTTCCGCTATGTAGCGACGTGATATGCTCGATCACCAACGACGCGCTGTACTCGTCCATCCTTCTAGTAATAATTCCGCTAGGCGCATACGGAGATGACGTCACAGGCTGCCCATTCTTCTCCCACCGAAACGCTATAGGCAAATCGCCCTCCAATATTTGACACGAAATCGCCGCTCTCATTCCTTCCCGCAGAAAATTCGTGAGCGGTTGAATAGGCAAGATCTTCGGTTGAACTGAAATATTAAAGGCATTACTTAATTTTTTGCGACACTTAAGAAGCAAATTGAGTGTAACGTCTACATTGAGGTTTTACAAGTTCGATGTTCTGCTGAAATACCTAAAAATTTCGCGTTGGATGGTCATAATTTTTCATTACATTTGAGTGAGAGTTAATTATTGTGAGATCTAGTCTTCTCGGCGGCTCGATTCTAAGTGCCTCATTTTAGTGGGTTATTTTGTGCAGACTTTTATTCAGATTTTTTATATTTTCACTTTATTGCCCTATTAACTGGGAAAGCTAGAATTTTAACGCTTAGTAGATGCCGCGGGAACGGTAAACGCGCTAACTTTAATGAATTACGGATGAGTAACTCCGCCCCTCTTGAATTCGTGATTTTATAGCGCTTTAAATCTTACTACAGAAAATGAGAAAGTTTATACTCAAATTTCTACTAAAGCTGACGGGTATGTGGAGTTACCATAGGGATTCATGAGTTCTCTTTGAAACTTGTATTATTGTTCGGGAAGATTGTTTGCTGAAATGGGCGGAACTTGATTAAGAAAGATAAAGCTTAACGACTTTGTGGTTTGTATTAAGACATTACGCGCTGTGTAATAGAAGACAGTTTAATTAAACCTGAATTAGTACCTACATGTACTTATGCAATTAGTACATATTTTATGCATTTAGCCGTAAAGAGAAACTGGTCATCCCACTATCGGGAAGACATTTTCCTTACAACACTCATTGAAATAAGAACAATAATATTCAATACTACTAACATTGCCAACCAGTTATGTTAAACATTTTGATTGTTATTTATTATACTTATTATTCTTCTTGTTTTTATGAAACAGTGTACGTCAAACTCTATACAGAAAAAACAAAGTAAGGTTGAAGATACTGTTTCTCTGGTGCTTAGGGCTATCATAAAAAAATTGCGTTCGTACGTATAAACCTTATAAATTTTAATTTCCATTTACTTGCAGGTATAAACATTTCATAAATTGAAAATGAACATCTGAATCCATCAGAATTAGAATTGCTTTCATTAATATATTGAAGTTATTATAGGTCCAGGTATACCACTTAAAATGTTATGTGTAATAAAATGATGCCTAAAATAAATGATTTAGGTAAGTATTATTATTAAGACATACTGCTGAATGCAATTATTTATAAATTAATAAATAAATAATTAATTAACAAAAAAACTATAAAAGCTGCCACGACATCTATAATATCAGTAGTGCCGAGCTCAAGCCAGCAATCCAATATCCCGCCTACCTATCTATTTCTGAGAAATATCTCGGTTAAAAATATAAGGGTTGTTAGATCAGTCATGCCATAAATTGTCAAAGGTTCAATAAATAATTATCTACTTTTAAATTATCCGGTTTGTCTGCTGTACAAACGAAAAATGTTTCATGGTAGTGTGGCTGATTGCTGAAGCGCACCCAGAAGTAACCGGCGCGTGCGCATTGGTAGGCTTATAGGTACTAACCCAGTATCTGTACTTCGACGTCGCGCCTGGCCGCATGCCGCTGCCTGTTGGCCGCCTGACAAGTGTAGGTGCCCGCATCCTCGCCGCGTTGCGTCTGCTCCACTATCAACGTCCCATTAGGGAACACCTTTTGCCGTCTGTTCAGTGGTAATGTTTGCCCATCTGTGACAATAGAGAGCCAATCAATAAATTGTTACTACAAACATACTATCTGGCCCCAAAATAAGCTTTTTATAAGGTGACTAGATAACAGATAAACATCCATAAATATTTTTTTTACGATCCATGACTCAGGTATAAAAGCGCGTGCTTAAAGTCAGAAACATTTAAACCTTGCCGGATTCAAACCCGCAACCGCCTAGCTTAGTAGTCCAGGTCGCGCACCACTTGACCAGACGGTCGTATTTATTGTATTTTTTAAATATATAACCTCAATAATATTATAACTATCTATGTAATATTATGACATGGTAGCATTTAGAAATTGTCTTTTAGTGATACAGGTGTCAGCACATAAAACCGTAAAATATTTTAGAATTGCTTATAAAAGTAAGCCCTTACGTAGTATCACGTTGAGGATACTTAGCACTTTAATCCTTATTTTACAACTTTCCATATCAGAGCAGCTGAAACTTTACGACTCGAAGTTTTACGTTGGACGTTACAATATCGCGCCAACTTGGCGCAACAGCGAAAAATATAGTATTTTTAAAGGCTAGCCACATTCAATACCGTAGAGATTGGTTTGTAAAAGCTACTTGTTTACGATTGAATATTGACTGGTACTACTGAAATTGACCAAAAAGTCGCAATAAAAAAACGCAGCCTCAATCAGTGTCTTTGTTCAAAATCTTAAGCTGCCTATACTGCAACCCCTACCATAAATGCTAGACAGGACGTACGTAAGCAGAGTTGTTATTACGTCAAACTGTAACGTTCAGGTTATCCCATAACTCAAGGATAATCTTGTAAACACATAGAAACTATATAATAGACTTCTAATAGATATAAAAGATACCAAATCAATGACCAAATTAAAATTTATATTTTGGATAAATGATTAGTAATTTAAACATAAATAAAATAAATTAACAGTAATAATAAAATAAAACAAATTTAATTATATTAGTCTGTGTGCGCTCAATGTTAGCTGCAAATATTATCGAATGTAGTGTTTTTTTTCTCAGTAAGTGAATTTATGTACTTCTTTATGGAAAATAAAGCTCTTAAACCACACCACATATAATATACATCATGGTGAACTACTTTTGCTTTATCATCATCATCATTATTTCAGCCGTAGGTCGTCCGAAGCTAAACTTAGACCCTATAGACCTCCCCCAGTGATTTTGAGATTGGCCAGTTGGAAGGGGCCGGCATCCAGTGGCTTTCTGCAACCCTTACCAGGTCGTCTGTCCACCTTATGGGTGGACGACCTACTTTTGTTTTGTTCTATAACTTTTGCATTGCATGGAAATTTTGTGATATCCCATACAAAATTACAAAACAGCCGATCGAATTTGTATAGAAAGAAGAAAAAAAAACATATTTTTATGAATTATTATGACTTCATAGAACAAAAGTTGTATAATTATGATGTATAGAATATGTGGTTACAAGGTTATTTCTGTATACAGAAAAAACAAAACAAGTTTAACTAATATGTATTGTTATAGGCATGGTAAAACTCTAAATGTCTTCTTCCACAAATCTCATCTACATTCTGCCCACTGGTCATTCATGATGTACCTACGATGCTCTTAGTGTTGAGATTAAAGAACTAAAAGTGAGCAGTAGGGGGTTGTGCCATATTATAAAAGAATTAGGCGTCTCTGAAATCTTTTGTTTGCAATGATGAATTTACTAAAGTTGCTTCTCAATCTTGATATATAGAACCATGACGGTATGCTATATTCTACAAATATTTACTTACACGAAATATAGTCATTGATGCACTATTGCAGTCACAAAGTCAGCGGTTATATAAATGAAAAAATATTCAGCGTAGCTAGATTTCAAAGTAAAACTATTTTCATACAAGCGCCAGTGACGCGGAACTCTGTAGAGTTTGCCAACTGAGCACAGAATAAATTTTCACCCGTAAAGGTCGACCAGCATATAACCGGCTGCTACTTCTTACGGTTTTATTGGTTATGATTTTCCGATAAAATAATGGTAACACCGCCTTTTTGTTAACATTTTACTTGAATAATTGTGTTATTAACAAGCCGGCAACAAATGCAGACTGACGCAGACATACGAGTACAGTAGCAGAGTGGAAGAAGTCGTTTTGTAATAAATTATTATATATTTTTTAGAATTATAGCAGTACTTACGTTGTTACTTACGTTAATTAATAATTTATCCTCATAAATATTTTATATTGTTAAATTAAAATGAATACAGTTGCTTATAATAAAAAGACAAATAATTAAATAGCACTCTGACTACTAATACTCTGGCTTAATATTTTTAAAGCTTTATTTGATGCTAAGTCTGAACGAAATAAAATTTTGCACAGCACTGTCAATTAAGGTTTCTTTCTTTGAAATAAGTTACAAAAACACGAAGCCATAGCTAATTTAATAAGACAATGGTATTATTAGCGATTGTTCAGATGAATGATTTTCTTTTAACTTGATCAAATGCCAGCCCGACAGGGTTCTCCAAAATGCGATTCGATGTTGACAGATCTAGGTCACCCCTTAACCGGCCAACGTTTCGTTCGAATTAAGGTTGTCAACATTTCATTCACTTTTATTTTAACGATAGCAAATGGTTGTAATATTGTAACAGGCTTTGGGTTAAGCTAATTTTATCTTAGACGTTGCAATTCAGTCAAAGGATTTTAGACCAACTTAACTCACGGTTAAAAAAGAGGAATTTTGTTGGAAATGATGTTATATTATTGTTACTATTATTTTATCACCAAAATAAATCATTTTTATGTCAATACTCAACCCTAAGATGCTATTGTTTGACATTTAGTTTTTTTCCCTAACTCCTAAGTATATCACCTGACAAGGCTGAACTTTGACTGACTGTAACTTGAAAACCACGAAAAATTTTTACATAATATTTTGAGACCATTTTAAAAACAAAAACATAAAATAATAATAACAAGAATAGTATGTCGTTATGTCCCAACTATATGTATAAAGAAAGAAAAAAACTTTAGTTTAATAAAACTCTTTGCTTTTTAGTATTTGACAACCCTAGTATCTGAATTTTGCCTTCCACGCCCAATTTCCAAATTAAATATCGGGGTAATATTAAAATAGGACGGCGGATTGATGGAAAAATGTTAACACGTCGGCCGAATTGGACCACTGGTTTTTGCGAACAGCTGTGTTCGTTAGCCATGTTTTTTGCACTTAAGTCATGATTCTTGCTTTTTAATATCAGCCCCTATGCGTGCGATGTTTATTTATTATAATTTATTTATTTATTAAACACTTTCAACGTAAATTCCAAAACGATATTGGAAGGAAAACATTAAATAACAAACTACCTATATATTATAGACATAGGTATTTTTTAAGCTTATTGACACTTCTGTGAACTTCACCAGGTTACAGAGAAAAATGTCAATTTCCTTAGATATGGCTTTAAGTAGCCTTTATAGCGTGTGGTACTTAAAGTACATTTTGTGTTTATTTAGTATTTCCTAGCCAATCTAATCTTTATATTTCAGGCATAATATATATTTATCACATTACTAATGTCTATTTCAACATTACCCATTTATTTCTTAATTGGAATTTAAATCGACTTTATCACTAAACAGTTCATAATTAAATATTCCCTTTTAAACTTAACACGTAAAATTATAAAGGAATGTTAATTAACCCTTTAATCTATTCAAGAGCGACCTTCTATCAATGCAGGTATCAGAATGCTGAGCCCGCTTAATGAGGTCCTGGGCGAATGATAAGGTTTTCGGACAAGGGTCACCGAACAACGACGGGAGATAAAGAGGTTCATATTCGCCCTTATGGCTTGTACATTAAAGCTTAGAACCTTACTTCTGGAAACGACTGTACATTGTATATGTATTCAAGCGAGCGGCCGCTCGAAAAAAGATTTTTCTTGGGCGTTGTGGAATTAAAGCGACTTGATGAGGGCTAAATTGCAAATAAATCAAATTTTGTGAGATAAAAATTAAATAGGTTTTCTTTCTTGAAAATAATTATTTAACGTAGGCAGTAAATGTCGCACATTTGTTAAATATTTTTTTAACGTCTGGGACACCGGAGCGTAGCGTGTCTTACATGTTTTGTGGTTTGGAATGATGGTAATGTTATTTTGCAGAATCTGTCAGTTGTCACATGAAATTGAATTTTTGACACTTCTATATTATTCTTATATTGAATTCTCATTTTAAATATTTGGAACGGACCCGCCGGTAGATCCGAAACGTAGTTTTACCTGATCAGTGGATCCGAACCAAAACCACCTAATCCTAACAAGGAACAATAAGTGTCATTTATATTATGTAGGTCAGACAAATTCATACTCATAGTAAATACGTTTTTAGGCAACACTAAATAACAGAAAAGGTAATCAGAATACATTAATTTATGATGAAAATCAAAACACCTCAATCCATCTAACTAGAGGCAAATTAATTTCTTATCTTAGATAATTACTAGTTAGTCGTATTGTAGATGAAGATGGATCAAGAAGGAAAAACAGTTGGAATAACTTAGATTTGCTCTTAATTGGACGCCGCGGAGGTGTCACGGTTATTAGATTGTGGGACGCAATTTTCTCTAAGGATATTACCGTGGCTATAACATAAACATCTTTTCTGTACGGGCGAAGATAAAAATCTACAGCAAAATAACGGACTTTGGATAGCTACGCTATTTTCTGCGAAAATTGGATGGTATGTGACTCGGTTTACCTAAACGTAGGCGTGGATATTTTTGTAGGATTGTTTATAAAGGTTAGGCTGACGTACAGTAACTCTACCTTTGTTACTATGCTTATACCTACCTGGTTTTACTGAAATAACAAAACGACATTGTTGGGATTATGTTAGGGATATCTGTTTTTCGTAGTCTATGCAGGTTTTTATCTGTCAGTCTGTGCGTAAATAAAGCATACGCAAATTGGGGAGGATGGAAAAAAGAATGCGAAGCAAAAGGAAACAATACGAAGAATAGTACCTATTTTATCACAGAAAATAAGTAATAAGATAAAACTAAACTGGTTATAGAATACTTGTTATGTGTTCAAGAGACGTTCTCACAAAGACTTTCCGGCTATGTCGTACGTCGGTATTTGAAGTTGCCGTTCCATTTCTTATTCTAGTTTCCTTAACAACCTGTTGCTAGGAAGATGAAGTAAGTTCGCGACCTCTCCGGAGTCTTAATTCGATACTGTTTGAGCAAAGTGTCGTCTCATTTCGATTTAAGGCGATTATGTTGACGAACGTCAGTAAAACGGTTTCTTTGTCACACGACAATTGAGTGTAAAAATTGTGGTGAAATACAGTAAAATACGAACTGTGTTGATTCTGCTTACTGAATACTTTCCAGGACTATAAAAGCCTGGCTTACTTGTGATACTTCAGTAGACGAGAAAAGGTTTATAGAAATGGTAGCTTATTATTGTACTCGCGCAGCAAAAAGCTTGCCTCTTATGAATTATTTATTTGTATACATATTCAGCGTATGTTTTACCGGGAAATGTGGGTTTTAATAATAGATTATTACGTCATTTAATTTAATTAAACTTAGCAAATGTTTCGCAGAGGACGTCCTTGACTAAACTAATGATAAATGGCTTCATATTATTTGCTAAAATCTGTGGATTTATATAATTTAATTAATGTGTGCATTTAGATGTCCTAATACTAGGATTAGGTTAAATATTTAATCTAAGCAGATACCTGCACGTGATTTTAGCCATAGGACGTGCACTGCTGAACATTTGCTTAGTTTAATTAAATGAAATGACTAAATTGATCATTTTGTCTTTGTGAATTTTAAACAAAGTTACCGAGAAATACAATAATGACATTTAGACCCAGGTTTATGGTAAACCTCGATTCAACAATTTTACAAGTGGACCTAGATGAAAATATAAGTAATAATAATATTCGATTCCTATTAGAATACAATTTGAACAATTTATTTTATATTGCGTTTTATAATGATACACAGGTTTCTACAGCAAATATTATTTTCTTGAAATGTTAACTTTAAGTATTCCTGCGTCAAAATGCCTACTTACAAGTAGACGTTGCAATCGCATTGTATATCCCAGCATCGTATTTTCATTTGAATATACGTTAGCATTATAAAGTAAATGGGTTGTCACTCAAGTGAAAATGGAGGTGATGGGAATCATATTACCTCCACCGTTGGCACGATATTATATAGGGTTAAAGTGGGTAAGCATTCGCATTTTTCACTCTGCCTGCATTACGAAATTACGATATAAACATGATACTCATAATGTCTCTCTTGTTCTTCTTTAACTAGCCAGCTTAATCTACCATAAATTGTAAAATTTCCTTATCGATTTGAAAATTAAAATTCAACTGTAAGCTTATTAGTTAAGAAATTTGCCTTTATGTAATACTTATTTTGATGAGCTGTTAACTGTAATTTTAAAGGTGGGTGCTGACCGTTACGGGGCGTATTGTAAGTAACATGTTACCTACAAAGCGAGCATTCACGCATCAGTACGGGGTGACAAGCGAGCAACGAGCCGGATTGATACGGATTTCGTTACATGACGTAACAAGAATGCTCGCTGCAAAAACACTGCCCTTATGTGAATAAATATAAAACTTTTAATTGTTAATACTATTAAATTAAACGTATAAGGTTAAAATACACGTAAGTTCGTAGCATGCAAGTTGATCCAAGCAGACAGAAAAGGGTTATAAAAAAACTTAAACATTTATTAGAACTTACAGTTTATAAACGATAATATGAGACTTTGGTCCAAAGTTTTATTGATAAACGCTGGTGTATACATTCATATTGGACAATAAAAACTGATAAAGCTTGCGAATTTTTTATGGTAAACCAAGTAAGTAAGTAAACTCACAATATCGTTTTATCAGAAACCGATCATGATAGAATGCTGAATAAATAAACATAAATTCCCTTTACCTTGGGGTTTTTGTAACTAACGATATTGTATTGGAGATGCAGGAAAAGATTTGGAGGAAATGAAAATCAGAACACCAGTGAACGAGCAATGTGGGCCCGAATACGCTTTGCGTAAGATTGAATAACATAGGTATTTTGTCTTGAACATTATTTTCAAAGTTATTATTAAGGTTTCATATTGAGACACATAATTCATATTACCTTGAAAAAATTTAACAAATCTTTGATGTCTATTAAATTAATATAGTAAAGCTACACAGAATGACGATAATATACTGTATACCTACAATTACCTCAATGGTAACTTAGAATAATTATTCAGTGCTGGAAATTTTTCTGAAATTTTCAATGAAAAGTCTCAATAAACAAGAAAATATTTACATGTTATTTATTAATCAAAATGATCTACTTTTACTAAATATAGACAATGCTATTATGTAAGTACACACTTTTAGTACGGCAAAAATCGTTTGCTATAAACTTACACTTGTAACACATCATCATTTCAGCCATAGGACGTCCACTGCTGAACATAGGCCTCCCCCATTGACTTCCAGATTGGCCGGTTGGAAGCGGCCTGCATCCGGCGTCTTCCTGCGACCTTTACCAGGACGTCTGACCACCTTGTGAGTGGACGTACTACGCTGCGCTTGCCGGTACGCGGCCTCCATTCTAGAACCTTTCTGCCCCATTGGCCATCAGTTCTACGTGCTATGTGCCCCGCCCACTGCCACTTCAGCTTGCTAATCCGTTGGGCTATGTCAGCGACTTTTGTTCGTTTACGGATCTCTTCATTTCTGATTCGATCTCGCAAGGAAACACCAAGTATAGCCCTTTCCATAGCACGCTGTGCGACCTTGAGCTTTCTTATGAGGCCCATAGTGAGAGGCCACGTTTCAGTTCCATATGTCATCACTGGTAACACACACTGGTTGTAGACTTTCGTCTTGAGGCACTGAGGTATTTTGGACGAGAAGACGTGGTGTAGTTTCCCGAACGCTGCCCAGCCGAGTTGGATTCGACGATTGACTTCCTTCTCAAAATTGCATTTACCCAACTGGATAACTTGTCCTAAGTAGACATTTGTCAACAATTTCGAGAGTAGAGCTCCCAACGGATACTGGGTAGGGCGCAACATGGGCATTCGACATGAGCTTGGTTTTGTGCATGTTCATTCGCAGGCCTACTTGTTGGGAGACTCGAGTAAGGTCATCGAGCATTGTGCTGAGGTCTTCAAGCGATTCTGCCATGACCACAATATCGTCGGCAAACCGAAGGTGAGTGATGTACTCGCCGTTGATGTTGATGCCAAATCCTTTCCATTCCAGGAGCTTGAAAGCGTCTTCCAATGCAGCAGTGAACAGTTTCGGAGATATAACATCTCCCTGTCTTACGCCTCGCTGCAGAGGAATCGCCTTCGTGCTCTGCTCCTGTACTCGGACCGACATGGTGGCGTTTTTGTATAAACACTTCAACACCTCGATGTACCGATAATCAATATGGCACCGCTGGAGAGACTGTAGCACTGCCCAGGTCTCGATCGAATCAAAGCCCTTCTCATAGTCCACGAACGCTAAGCATAGTTGCAAGTTATACTCCTCGGTCTTCTGTATAATTTGCCGCAGCGTATGGATGTGGTCTATGGTACTAAAGCCTTTTCGGAAACCGGCTTGTTCGGGAGGCTGGAAGTCATCGAACCTACGCGCGAGACGATTCGTGATGACTCTCGAAAACAGCTTATAGACATAACTTAGAAGTGAGATGGGTCTGTAATTCTTCAATAAGGTGTTATCTCCTTTCTTGAAGAAGAGCACCACCACACCCCTGTTCCACGCCTCCGGCGTTATTCCCTCGAGCAAGACGGAGTTGAAGAGTCTCTGAAGGACTTTCAGTATCGGTGTTCCACCCGCATTCAGAAGCTCTGATGTGATTCCGTCATCACCCGGCGCCTTGTTGTTCCTAAGCTGTTTGAGGGCTATCCTAATCTCGTATAGGCTGATGTCCGGGATATCTTCGGTATAGTGTCGGGTCAGCTTAGCTCTTGGATCTTCGGCTGAGCTACTTACAGGTTTAGTGACCGTACAGTGACACTCGTAACATACTTCCAATAAATATTTTAAGCAAATGCACTACGAAAGACTGTAAGTTGCGCCTGCCAAAAACAAAGGGCTAGTTTCCTAAGAAAAATCCAATTAGTCCGTCAGTTGGATTAACAGAAAATATTGGACACGTATTTTTTTTTCTCAATCAAAGCAAAAATTATGAAGATATAGCCCGATAAAGTTTCGCGTAACGTCAAGCCTTGCGACACTTTTTAGCAAGGAATGACGTCACTCCTAAACTTTGATGCTCTTTATCTTCGTATTTTTTTGTCTAATTGACAAAAAACAAAATATGGGTCCAAAATTTGCAAAACTGACGGACTAAATAGACTTTTTTTGACCCAGGAAACTAGCCCATTGTAACCAAAGTCTAAGAAGCTCCGGTGAAAATCTGATTTCGTGACTTGATTGTACGCCGGCGTAAAAATGATGTCAATTTATACCATGAAAATGGCAGGAAATATTCGCAATAAAAGCTAGGCTCTTTTTTACAGGTTCTGTGAATCAAATGACAAAAATAACAAAATGACTGCCCCGAGGTGCAATTCCTACTCGCACTTGTCCAGTTTAGGTAGGAATATTCCAGTGCAATGAAATTATTGATTTCATGTATTGGGTTTTATGTTTGTGCAAGATTTTAAAACTATTTTCTAACCTAAATAAAATCAATATTTTATACTTTTATAGAGTCTGAGAAAACTCAATTTTTGTTCAGATCGAAAAATCGTCTACTTCTACTACCTATTTTATCTTACCTAATATATTCGATATTCCCTATTTGTTGAGTATAAATGTATTTTTGGTAGTACCACTTAGTACAAAGAAAGTTTAAACTATAGGAAATTAAATAATATAAGTAAATTTTATTTAAAAAAATAAAACCGACTTTAAAACACTACTTCATCTATTTTTAGTGATAAATCCTAATCTAACTGCTGAACACCGATTTCATCCCCTATTTTCCTACCCTTAGGGGTGATTTTTATTTTGCAAACTTTTATCATAGCATCTTTGAAGTATAAGCTATTCAATAAAACAAAAATCATCAAAATCGGCTCATATTTGTCGAAGATAGGTAACAAGAACCACAATCAAAATATTATCTGGGTATATATTTGTTGATTTTCTCAAAAAGTTCTAAATCAATTTCGATAAAATTTATATGGGACCACCTCTGAAATATGATCTACCAAACAAAAAAAGAATCATTAAAATCGATTCATAATTGGCGGAGTAATCGCGTAACATACATACAACAAAAAAACATACAGTCGAATTGAGAACCTCCTTCTTTTTTGAAGTCGGTTGAAAATAGAATAAACTATCTAGTAAATACATACCTCAGGATAAGGCAGAGATAGATTACAAAGTTGACTCAGATGATCTTATTGAAGGCAAGCCAAGTTTTAACGGAGCGATAAAAACTTAGCCAGTTAAATTCAATTATTACTTACTTCGCACTCAGGTTTCGTAAATGACAAAACATTTTATATTATCAAGTCTGGGATGTTTTCATTTCCTTTTTATCAACGAAATCGTCAACAATGTTCAATATATGACGAGAATCAAACTTTGTTTGATCGTTTGACATAATAATATTTGTATGGTAACTAGGTAAATAAATACTTATTTAAAGTACATAAAGAAAACATCATTTTCGCCTTCAGAAAAGCACATTTTGCAATTCAATTTATATATCGTGCCATTGCATTAGTACCTAGTTAAGCCTCGATTTGTAACATAATGTAAAACGCGTCTTCGCGACACAAGTGCGCGTTATATTGGCGGGTGGCCGGTTGCCAGCGCCCGGTGAATATCGGTTCAGTGAATTTGGCAAAGAATGGCGATGAAATTACCCAATCAGCTGTCTTGGTGGCGCTCCTGCACAGTAATTAGTAGAGCTGCTTCATGTTGCCGATCAACGTTAAAATATAATTACGTAATTTTGTCTTGTTATAGGTATGTATTATATAAGCAGACCTAATACAAGATTGTACGACATGTACTAATTACGTTCTGTTCTCCTAAGAAATTCTTATTTCTACCTACTTTGTTACTTGTTAAAACTTTAATTACCTACATCACTACAAATGATAATATTGCTAATATTGATAGGAATCTACCTCCCTCAAGAATTGATGTGTGCGATATAATAGATAAACATTTTTTCAGTACTTTCGACATTACGACTGACGAAGACGACGACGATTTTCAATACCTTAGACGGCATTGCTGGCTTAATCCTGAATATGAAATTTATTAGATTGTGGAGACTAAACAGAGTAATAGGCGGAAAACTTACCCCTCTCCCAAGTAATGGACTCGATCGGGTATCCAGCTACCGGGCACTTTATATTCAAGTCGCTCCCCGCTACGGCTGTGACTTTGGGCATCTCTCGTATGTACGGCAGGCCGTACACATTGACGCGTGCCGCGTGCAGCGCCTTGCCTGCGGTGTTGCTGGCCACGCAAGCGTACTCGCCGCCATCTTGTTCCGTCACGCGACTGACGTTGAGGTGGCTGACCACGTCATCTTGAAGAGTTACGTGCTGGCCAACTACGAACCTAGTAAACGTATTTTATATTCAGCATTTCTTTTTAAAGTTACAAAATTTAAGGAGGCGAATGTGTTTATCTATACAAAGAACATTCACTACGGAGTCGATATCAAATTCATGAAAAATATTTTGCTGTGAATTCATTAACATCGAGGTAAAGCGTCATTTTCTATGAAGAAAAAAATGCGATTTTGATGTTAATTCTATAGAAAAAGTTGTGTGCATTGATGTACACCTTCGCCTTCTTAAATTTGGCAGCTGTTTTAAAAGTAATACTGAATAATAATAATAAAAATCTATGGCAGATAGGTTCTGGAATGAAGGCCACGTACCGGCAAGCGCAGCGTAGGACGTCCACCTACAAGGTGGACAGAATGCTATGTAAAGGTTGCAGGAAGCCGCTGGATGCAGGTCGCTTCCAACTGGCCAATCTGAAAGTCACTGGGGGAGATATTCAGCAGTGGACGTCCTATGGCTGAAACGATGATGGGGGAGCTCTAACTCCAGCAGTATGCTTTCAAATGATGATGATGATGATCATGATAATGGTTGGATGCAGACAGAATGATTGATATAGAGGTTTGGTATTGCTAGCGTCTAGTATAGTATAGTATAAAAAAATAGGTACTTGTGGTATAGAATGATTTAATATAAAAAAAAACAACTTACCGAGAGTTTGTGGGAATAGGAAATCCATCGAGTAACCACGTGAATTGCGGTGGTGGGTGACCCATGGCCACGCACTTTAAAGACACGCTAGGTCCAGGTTGAAGAGTTTGTTCCGAAAACCAGTACACCAGCTCTGGTTTTGATTCTGTAAATAAACGATAAACAATAAGTAGGTATTATAGACAAATCGAATGAATAAATATTGGACAACATCACATACATTACGCTTCAGATCAGAATCTTAAAGTGAGTAAGTAAAGCACATGTGTTATAGAAATCAGAATCAACGACGGTACTACTATAATCAGACTCGAGACAATATAGAAAAGTTCGTTTTCTACATTGAACCGACAAAACGAAAACAATGTTTATTTTTTAGGTCGTAATGAAATGACTAATTGAGTTTTTTGTGTTTTTGTCCATTTGTTTTTCTATAAAGCCCATTCGTTTTGTAAACCAGCATCGGATTTTTATATTTAAAATATCGTGGAAAAACTGTTTAAACATGGAAGTTTGAAATCGTAAAAACTCATATTTGATGAAATTCTACAATAGAATTTCATTCTGTCGAGAACATTGTAATACTAGTATCGTTTATATATCCTGAATGTGTTTGATTTGAAACAATGGACGAATTAAATTTCAACTAAATCATTTTTCAATTTATTACTATTTTACGTGTAAAATGTCTACTGAAAACAAATATAGAAACGCACACATTTCCCTATAACATTTGTTATACATACTTAGTTGATGTTTCCTAATAAAACTAAGCTCATTACGGCAATGATAGTATTATTCCTTTATACTGGTATTGCCAGCGGTATTACTTCCAGGCTAATAGTTTCAGAATAAGCCCGTTTAGAAAAAGTGGGGCATCATACTTTTATTGGTGAAAGGGATGAACACGGCTTAGGTGGCGGGTTGAACTGAACCCATTTTAATTTGCGCACCACTGGATCCGAGGAGTACTGTTACGGCATAGGCCGCAAATCCCTCCGCTAGGCTCAACGGCACGCCACCCTCTCGATGGTACATTCGTATAATTTAATGAATTAAAATCGACATCGTTTTTCCTAACTGAGGGGCTTTAGGTGATGCTGCAAGAATTCGTTCTTTTAAGTTGATAGAAAGTAAATTACCAGGCTTTTGGAAATAAAAGAAGAGTATTTTGAGGGAAACATTTTCGGCAGAACATCACGAAATTTTCCCATTTCTGTTGAAGCACGCATTATGCCGATTCGTTTCATTGTTGTTTTGTTTTAGCGTGCCTGTTGCTCTATGCAAAGAGAGTTCCAATACAGTCTTCTGCATTAGCATTTAGCGTCTTCCATACTCGCATTTTCACGCACCGGCAATCTCGAATACTCATAAAATATTAATGAATATATGGAAGCACCCACAAAAGGCGCATCGCATATCAAGTTAATTTTGAATATTAAAGGTGACGTGTCAAATAGGAGGCTTCACTTAATGAAAAGGAGATTTGCGGCGGCTTAACCAAATTAACCCCTGACCTCTGTTATAAAACTTCGTTTATAAACACTCGTCTATCTAATTCTTTTGATGCCGCTTTTTAATTAAACGGGTGTGGTTGTTAAAGAGTTTTTACTAAAAGGGCTTCAAAGAAAAGCCTTATTGTAGCTGTAGACATTGACATAGTTTAACAAGTATATATGATTAACTGTTTGACAGTTATAATTCGTATTACTGAGATGATAGGTCTAGTTTTTATGCTAAAAATTTTATTTAAAAAAATAAAACCGACTTCAAAACACTAAAATGCTAAAAATAATCCTAACACTTAAGTACCTAATCAGTTACTTTTGGAGTCGGTGCCAGCCGATGAGAGATTCAATGTTTTTGTTTGCACCGACTCCAAAAGTAACTGATTAGGTACTTAAGTGTTAGGATTATTTTTAGCATTTTTGTGTTTTGAAGTCGGTTTTATTTTTTTAAATAAAATTTACTTATTTCATCAATTTTTAGTGATAAATCCTAATCTTACTGCTGAACACCGATTTCATCCCCTATTTTCCTACCCTTAGGGGTGATTTTTATTTTGTAAACTTTTAGCATATTATCTTTGAAGTATAAGCTATTCAATAAAATAAAAATCATCAAAATCGGCTCATATTTGACGAAGATAGGTAACAAGAACCACAACCAAAATACTATCTGGGTATATATTTGTTGATTTTCTCAAAAAGTTCTGAATCAATTTCGATAAAATTTATATGGGACCACCTCTGAAGTATGATCTACCAAACAAACAAAAAAAGAATCATTAAAATCGATTTATAATTGGCGGAGTAATCGCGTAACAAATATACAAAAAAAAAAAAAAAAAAACATACAGTCGAATTGAGAACCTCCTCGTTTTTTGAAGTCGGTTGAAAAGAAATATAACTGAAGTGATAATACTATTAAGTAATAATTTTAGTATGAAAGTTTGACCAATGTGTCCAAACATTACTGACCAAACTAAAACTAGAATAAGTGAAAAAACACTTATGACTGATAGAATCAGTTTTGAACCGGTTATGAATTTTGACCACTGAGATGAAGGACAGACAACTTGGTAAAGATTGAAGGAAGCCGCGGGATGCAAGTTGTTCCAACCGGCCAATCTGGAAGTCATTGGGAGCCTTATAATCAGCAGTGAACGTTCTATGGCTGGCTGATGATGAGTTTTAACGTTAACTGTGTGCAATGGCGACTCTTTTATCCAAATGCGGCAAGCACAAAACGAGGGTAAAGAATATCGATTAGGATATTGCTTTACTACTCGGATATGGCAAAAATAAAATTTGACCTACTTTTCCACTGTAAAAGTTGCACAAGTTTTTATACGGCATTATAAATGGTGCAATAAAGAGTGAATCAAATTTATGTGTAGTTTTCCCGTGGGCGCTGTGCGTCCGGGTCGGCAAAATGTAATAATAAAGTGGCCCTTGTCCCTTCATTAGAGAGCATATTATCCTGGGATATTTGCTTGGCCCCAGATACGGGTTTTTGTTCGCCGGGATTTAGATGGACAGTGATAACAAAAGTTTAGGTATGCGATGATTAGCTACGTGATATTGTACTCAGAAAAACTAAATCCTCTACTTGTGTGCTAGCAAAAAGTAGTCTGTAGAATGTCTCACTACTGGATATCATAGTCATTAACACGCAGTTTCATTTATAATAACTTACAAACCCTAATTTTTTCATCCTAATGAACCCAAGACCGTACACTAACTTGTAACTTAGATAATTGTATACCTGTTTTGGCGCGTTTCTGCCTATCTGTTTTTGATAGTTTTGATAGCATATTGTGACACTTGCAAGGGAATCAAAACCTACAGGGTACTTCCCGGTGACATAAAATCATGAAATTTGGCAAACCGTTTGTAATAGTAGTGTAGTAATAAAACCAATTTATTTATGTACATAGGCCTAAATTAAGCTCTTTTAAATGTCCCAATTATTGTTTTACCCTACCACTGCTTTAGGACAATATTGTGGGTTAGCGCTGAGAAGAAGCAGAAGTAGTAGTAGTAGGCACTTGACCGGTGTTTTGGGTTTGCAATCACTTTGTTGTCCATTTGTCTGTCTGTCCGTGTGTCTGTAAAGACCCTTTATCTCAGGAACGCGTGGAAGTATCGAGTTGAAATTAGAACCTTATATACATACTTCGACAGTCCCATAAAACTGAGAAAAAAAGCTACGGCCGCTTATGCAGCAAAAAACGTAATTTCGACACTCGCAAGGGAATCGAAATTTATAGGGTACTTTCCCTTGACCTAGAACTATGAAATTTGGCAAGTAATATTGTCTTATACTACAAGTACAGGAAAAAATATGAAACCATACATTTGTAATTTATTTGTAATTATACTGCGTGACTCGATTCTATAATATAAACATATAAATTTGTACGGAACCCTCGATGGGAGAGTCCAACTCGAACTTGTCCGGTTTTTATTTTACATTATCTTAACTAGCTCAATTACAAATCTTATATGAGTAGATATATATTATCATTTTTATCTTATGATCTAGTAAGTATTAAAACGTCTGAAATGTGTTTCTATAACAGTTCATTACGGTAATATCTTACAGTCAAAGTATAATAGTTTCAGTCGTTTCATGTTCATTCATCGGGCGTGATCGATCTGAGGTATCTTATCTCAGGTAGTCGTGTACCCGGCCGACCTGTCTGACGTTGGATATCAATAAGACAGTTCTACCACAGGTTTACGATAAGACGATACGCCTAGAAAACCCATGGTGGAAAAAAATCTATGTAAGACTGCCCTTATAAGAAAGAGTTTATTAGCTATGGCATCAAAATTGTACAACAAGCTTCCAAAATGCATGCAGGAGCGTGAAGACAAAATGTTCAAAAAAACATTAATTACTTTCCTAGAAGAGAAAGGATACTAGCATTGACGACTATTTAAATGACTTTTTAGGTTAATTTTTGACATGTATTATCAAAACTGTTTTTTTTTCTGGAAATTTAATTGACATTATTATTTTGTGTTTAGACTGTATGCTTAATGTACTCAATAATTTAATTTAGATGACATTGTATTTGAATATTATTATTTTAATTTGATATTTTTAAATAATTTTATAAAACATTCGTATGCCTTTAAGGTAGATCATATTGGGCCCCTTTTAATTGTAACAACTGACTTTTATACCTATGATGACGAATAAATATTTAATTTAATTTCATTTAAAAAATTACAACATCCTAATTTAGTTCAAGTACGAGTAAGAGTTGATAGTGTCTATAAAATAGACGCTTAATTTTGTTATTTATCTGTTTTACCTAAAGAGAGTTTTCAAAATATAGGAACTATTGTATTTTTTTTGTTCTGTTTGTTACCTACGTTTACTCTACTAGTATAGAAGTGATACAGTTATTGGCAATATAGTAGAGGGTAGCGATTTCCAATGCCATGCTGTCAACAAAAACGCTAATAAAGGTCTGGATCCGGTGATGGAAAGATTGTTTAGAATTATTATAGTTCCGTATTCAACGGAAATAAACGTGACCCTGAAAACAAATAGCTTTGATCTGTATAGATGGCTGGTTATCACAAATAATATGTGTTATTGTGGCGGATAACCCATATAAATATTTGTAAATAACACGTTTGTTGTATGAGGAGTTGTATTTTCATAAAAGAAACAAGTTTTTTAAGATGTTTTTTCAGTTAAGTTTTGCTTTATCGTAAAGATTAAAATATATATTTTTTGTTACTTCTCTATTGTTAATAAATCGCCAAACTTGTTGTGATTAAACCGAAGAGACCAAAGTAAGACAAAAAGTAAAAGTAAAAAAAAAAAAACAAATGATCCCGAATTCCCGTACGATACGCGCCAGTCAGATTCGGACTTAACCGGTTTTTAGCGATTATTTGTGTTTAATGAACCAGTGAATATTGGGCTCGTGGTAGAGGCAAGAAGTCGTTTCTTGCGTCTAGCCGAGTTGCCACGACGGGAACAAATGAGGCTTGTTAGCGGCAGGTCAGCCACTTGTATTATGTATCGAGTCAGCCAATTCTTGCTCCCTTCGACTTAGTTTAACTTCGGGGGATTTTTAAACCTTTTTTATTGAAGACTTTTTTTTTGTAATGGTGAAGTCTAAAATTCGTTTCTTGTTGTTTACATTACATCGTGTCTGGTTTACCAAAACTATTCAGTTACTAATACTGTAGATAGAAATGTCAAATACTGTTTACATCCTGCTCAAGTTATTGTTATACCATATGAAAATCATCTTACCTAACTACCTGCATTAAGCAGTTTAAATACTTTAATCAGGCTAAATATTTCTGAAGCCAATTCCTTTAAGCTCACAACTTTAGAATAATAACGCACAAAACAGTGTATCCATTACAAGAGTAGATACTTAGCGATAAAACTGAAAAATATGGAACTAGAAAAATTCGGCGCAATAATGTAGTTCCGAGCAAAAGTACAGTAGACTTGACAAATATGTATCCACTTATGGTAGACGTTGACTCTTACTACAAGCGAATAAGGTTGTTGAACTGTTAAAATTGTATACATATTTTCGGAGCCTACTGTACCCCACCCGGCCCTACTTACCCCAAGAGCAGCGACACCAAATAGCGGGGAACGAATTAATAATGAAACAAAGCGGCTTATATTTCATGAGGAGGATGCGGAAAATCGACCTTATATGGCAGGAGATAAGATCTTAATTGGTCGGTGCTGGGCCGGGTATTTAGCGTGGTGGTTGATATGCCCGCGGCAGGCGAGCGTCACTGAAGCTCTTTGTTTGAGCTGAAGAGCTGACTCTAATAGCTGCAGCGGATCCGCGTTTAAAAATGGACTTTTAAATATTTTATGAAGAAGCTGAGGGAGAGGATAAAATGATAGATATTCACGTGATGCACAAATGCATGTTTAAACAACTGTGCGTAATGTAATCACTGTTATGAACTAACCTCCCGATCTCTCGATGTAGCATCCGAGCATCACCTACTTACAGTGTTAATAAGTTAAGTTGTATTGACTCTTAATGAATTACTCTTCAAATGATAAACCAACCTTTGGAATAGTAAATTACCTACGGGAGAAACTTTATTTTAAAAGATTGACATAAAACTTATTTAGATTCCCAATACCAAAAATTATGCTACTTTGGCAAAGTTTGTTATTTAAATGGGCACTTTACTTGATAAATATACCACAAATATAAAGTTGCTGTCAAAACAAAAACTTAGGCATCTTTTGGCTCAAGCACGAATTTAAATTCAGCTGCAATTGATTAAGTATCAAAATACTTTTAAAATAATTATATGTAAAGAGAGCCTCTTTGTATAAATAATGCTTTGGAAATGTGATCCGGAGATCCTATCGCATCATCATCAGCATCATCATCAATTCAGCCATAGGACGTCCACTGCTAAACATAGTCTTCACAAAATGACTTCCAGATTGGCCGGTTGGAAGCTGTTGCATCTAGCGGTTTCCTGAAATATTTACTAGGTTGCATAATACGATAAAAAATGATTCTTTATGCGCTTTTTTAAATAATAATACCAAGTTGATGTACTTTGTATAAGCAGTCAAAAGCTGGATTTTCTGTTAATTTGTATAGAAAATAGGAAAACAAATAAGACGTCACTATATTTTAACATAAAAGGAAGTCAAATGTCAAAATATTTAATGATTTCAATTAAGCGATTTAAATCTATTTTTATAAATAATTGAAAATGATGAATGAAATAAGTTTTTTTTAAAAGAAATGGTGACTTGGAATAATGCGTTAGTAAGTAGTGTGAACATCTCAATTGACAGTGCTAGGGCTTATCCATGACATCTTTTATATTTACTATTCTTAGTAACACAAAAGGTATTTTTTTTAGTATGGAAAACTCGAATGCTTTAGCTAAAAGATCTTTGGTTAAAGTAACATACCTCTGGTCCCAGTGAAATTCCAGTCTACGTCGTGTGCATGAGCGCTACGGGCGTATGGCGTCCGCCGGGAACGGTTGCCCGCGGCGCGGCCCCGGCCCTCGGTCACTGCAAATACAACTTTTAGTAATGCACTAGGTAGGTATAAATATGCAGGGAATAGGGATCACGACAATTTTTTTCTTCGTCCATCGGGTATATTATCGAAAAGTATTGGACACGTATTTTTTTTTAAATAATCGAACTATGACCGAGATATTGATTTGAAATGTTACAAGATGTCACGTCTTGGTACAATTTTTACTTAGAAGTGACGTCACAAGCCCCCACTCCCAAACTTTGACGCGCTTTATCTTTGTTACTTTTTGGTTGATTGACAAAAGAAAAAATAAATGTCCATTATTTTTTAATAACCTAACTAGTAGTTTTTAAGTTATTGTATTTTTTTACAATCTTAAAATTAACTTAAAATATATTATTTATCAAAGTTGGTTAAAATTATCAGATAAAGTGGATGCTGAAATGAACCGTAAGCAGTAGAAAAGTCGCAGCAGTCATATGACTGTGTCATTTTGTTTACTGCTTTCAACGAGATTCCAAGCATCGACCTTTCCATAGCTCGCTCAGTGACATGAAGTCCAACATGTTCCATGTTTCGGCTCCGTAGGTCATCACTTTTAGGACGCACTGGTCGAATTCCTTGCTTTTCTGGCATTGTAACAGTGGCGACGAGAAGATATGACGCAATCTTTCCTGCTGCCCAGCCAAGTTGCGCTCTCCTAGCGATCTCCTAGCGCAAAAAAGCCTTGTCTACCTAAGTGCAGCACTTGTCCGAGGTGGACATACTCCTTGACAACTTCGAGCGCCACGCTTTCGACGGAAACCGGTCCAGGGATGACATGGTCAATGAACATGACTTTAATCTTATCCAAATTCATTTTTAGGCCCACACGTCGCGAGGTATCGTTGATAATAAGCAGCATTGTTTGCAGATCCTCCACCGATTTCACCATGATGACTATATCATCGGCGAAGCGGAGATGTGTGAAGTGTTCGCCGTTGACGTTGATGCCGTCCCATTCTAAAGTCTTCCACTGCGTTCGTGAACAACTTCGGAGATATGATTACTCCTGGTCTCACGCCTCTCAGCAACTAGATAGGTCTAGTCTTGTGATTTTTGACTTGAACGATCATCTCAGCACATGTACAGGCTTCTCAGCACCTCTACATATCGCCAATCGACTAGGCATCGCTGTAAAGATTCCAGAACAGCCCGGGTCGTGACAAGACGAAACGTGATTAAGAAACAACTAATAGGTATAAACGTCTAATCTTTACCATTCTTAATGATGTTCGATTAATAATATAATAAATAAAAAAACTTAATCAATTTACTTATTTTGTGTAGATACTCAATACTTTCCATCGATTTCCTAAAGTTAGGTAATAAAATATTCCAATCATATCTCCGAACATTAAACTAATTTAACAATTTTCCCTAATATTTCTCAAATAAAAGAAACGCCTTGGGCGGTGCTCGATTACTGAAAACACTACCTTAGAGAGTAATACCTATGTGTAGGGGAATATTATTCGGGAAATACGATATTTCTGACTTGCAGCTACGACCGTTGAGATATTCGAGTTAGTAGAGTTAGTGAGTTCGGGGATCCATGGTACGTCTACTTGTAGGATTTTTCAAGTCAATAATGCCCGCTACAAGACCAGGTTCATCATCCCAGTCATCGTCAGAATTAACAACGTATAGCGCACTGGCGTGTGACTTCGTGCTTCGAGCAAAATGCCCCGGGATCGATTTAGACGTATCAATTTAGAAAAAGGACCCTTTCTAAATTGGCTGGCGTTTGAGTGTACTTAGAAACGCCCCCGGCAAAAAACAAACGTTGTCTGATACAACAATAATAACAGTGATGTGAATATCCTATTTCGTGTGTAGACAATTATTGGTGTGGTAACCTTTTGTTAAATGTGCTGCTGCACAATGTATTAACCTTTCACTTTCATATCAGCTCCAAAATTGATAAAAACCAACAAAGAAAAAAATACCAATTTTTCAAATGTGACTCTACATGTCAGAAACCACAGGCATTCAATCCAGCCAGTAACGAGCTGCGGTGGCGCGCCCTTGCGACGCACAAAGGCTGCCAGGAAGCGCCGGCCGAGGGAAATGTGGTTAGTCGCGGAAAAAGTACGGACAACGACTGTGGAAAATCTTTTAAAAGAACTTGGAAGTAAGTCAGAAAATACCAAGAATAAGAAACGGCTATACAGATCTCATTAGGTTTTTTACAAAGTCTATTTATTGTAAGTACTTTTTATAAACTGTGTTTTTGCACATTACAAAGTAAGCTGCAATGATTTGATATTTATGCATGTTTTTCAATGAAGTAAACCTTAAACAAACTAGTAATTACTAGTTAGTTAATAAATCAAAAAATTACCAATAAATTTTGTTTTAAACATGTATTCTCGTGAGGCATTTAATTCAGCTACATTTCATTTTATATGTAAAGTAATGAAAAGTAATGTATGCCTATATACGTGCCACTGCAGGGCACAGGCCTCACCTCAACTATGAGGTAGGTGGTTTGGGCTTTACTCCACCACGCGGGGCCAGTGCGGATTGGTGGAGGGGTGCTGTAAGGCGGGTTGATCAGAGTCACCTCCACGTGCGGCGGAGTGTTACTTATTACACTCGGTTACGATCGGGTGTAAGGAGTAGCATCCTGCCCTGGTTCATCCTGGGCAACGGGGGTTAGTAATTTCCTTCGATGATTGCTAGCTCACGGCTAAACTCAGCGGGGGGGCGAGGCGCTCCCGGTGGGCTAGGGCAGCCCGTTTCTGGATGCGTCTTCGCGAAGGCGGCACGTGTGGGGGGTGAAGACTCCCTGCTCGTGCGGCCTAGACGGTGGTCGCGGAGTCCTGACCCTGCGGTTGGTGGAAGTCTCTCGCTTCCCAGTATGGTTCAAGCTATGCTGGGCGGCGAGAGAGCGTGAGACGTAGGCGGCCTTTTGTGGCGGCACCGTTTCGTCGCAAAGGGTGGCCGCGGATCGGGCTAGGAAGGATAACTCCTTGCTGACCCGATCCGAAGTCGATATAGGGGGGGGAGAGGGAGGAGGCGTTTCGCCGAACTCAACTTCTACCCTCTAGTAGGCTAGTGAGCGTGGGGCGGGGGCCCCCTGCTCATATTATACAGTTGCGAAAGCCACTGTTCTCTGTCGAGGGAGTCCTACATAACCTATCGCTGCCCCCGCGGTGGTAGGTATGCGAAATGCATTTTTCCTGCGACAATAAAAAAAAAAGGGTGTTGTAAGGCCAGTGACTTAACCTTTCTGTCAGATGTTATTAAGCGGCCCTAAGGCCTCTTTAACGTGCCTTCCAAAGCACGGAGATGCTTGTGATAAATGTCACTAAATATGGTTGGAATGGTCCAGTGGAATCCAATCACAACCGCGGCACAGGTGGCTTAACTTTGGCAATCAATACCAAAGCACTGCCGGCACTGAGCTACAAGCATCTCTATTTATATATCTCTATCTATATTTTATATGGAATATCGCAAAATATTTGCATTTTATTTTAGAATGTTGCGTACAAAAAATGCAGCATAGAATAACGTGAGGTAGCGAGCGCAGCGCTGCGGTCACCGTTCAGCCCTTTGCATGTTTCCGCCAGTTCTTTGAACAAAGACACTCAAATATGGACTGAGAACCATTCAGGGAAAAATGGAAAAATATCTACATACAAGAAGTTAATTGCTAGGTGCTTTAATTAGTAGCACCTTTTAAGTGCATTATACCTGTAATATTTATATGAAATTTTGCAGAGGAAATTATAAAAAAAGCAAAGCAGTCAATCTTTTTGGACCAAGCAGAGATATTGTTATTGTATAAAGTATTTTGTTCATATATAAACCGATACTTTAAGGGGTTTCAGAGGATTGAAGTATAAATAAAGTGCACAGACACTCACCATTTATGACATATTCAGACATTCCATAAGCCTGATCTCTTGAGTTACTCGCGAAGCACTGGTATATACCTTGGTCGTCCTTCTCCGTGTTTTTTATATGTAATCTTAGGCCGTCTTCCGACAACTTGACTTTCTCACTGGACTTCACAACTCTTGCGTCGTGCACCCAGTAAATAATCTCGATTGGGTGACCAGAGACTTTGCACTCAAAGTTTATGTCAGAGTTGGCTTTCGTTCTTAATATCTCGGGTTTTATTCGGACGGATATTGGTTCTGGAACAAAAGTAATAAAATGTAATAGGCTGTTTATCAACTATTGAGATAATAGATGGTAGGCAGTTACATTGTGATGTGTTCCATTACTTTATTGTTCGTTCTCTCGTATTAGTCTCGACTTTATCTTGAATCAGTACCATAAAGCTAAAATCTTTTTGTTTCCGAGTCCTAAAGCTATTATATGAAAATGGTTTCTAAATGATGCAAATACGTAATATACATGGGGCACACTAAAAGTTTTGCACTTCTAGCTAATCGGAACTATTTAAATTTCGAATGTTATATATTTTTTTAAACGTTGCAACCTTCTTAGTAATAAAAAAAACAATTGGCGGGAAATGATTTGTCAATTGTTTTTTATCACACATCAAAGTTCTACGTACGCAACGAAAATGGAATTAAGTCGAAAAGATTTTAGAGCGATGATTTTTTATGATTTTAAAAGTTCTCTCTCTCCGCAAGACTGTGCCGCTCGTCTTCAAAATGCTTTTGGGAGAGAAGCACCTTATTTGAGCACCGTGATGCGATGGTTTGCTGAATTTGAGAGAGGTCGAATTTCTTTACAGGACGAATTTCGTGAAGGGTGGCATTCAACTGCCGTCAACGAAAATAATGTGGCTACTGTTAAGCGGCTAATTGAAGAAAACCCGCGGATTACCTATGAGACAATTCGAGGACTATTGGATGCCCAATAGGTATGAGGATATAGGTAGGATCCTTCGGGCTCGCGTGGAATGGTGCTCACAGATGCTACTGCTTTGATGCTTTTCTCAGCTACGGGTCCCATCTGTTCAATTCCACTTGAAGATCAAAAGAGTGTTAATGCCGAGTGGTATTCTACCATTTGTTTACCCAGGGAAAAGTTTGAAAAAGTTTGCGAAAGACGACCCAAAAGCCGCGTTCTCCTACATCATGATAACGCTTCTTCACACACGGCCAACAAAACAAAATATTTTTTAGCTTCCGAAAAAGTACAACTCGTCACCCATCCTGCGCATAGCCCCGACCTAGCACCCTGTGATTTCTGTATTTTCCCCAAAATCAAAGATTTGATGAGAGGTTTAACTTGTACCAACTCCGAAGAGGCAGTGATAGCGTTCAATCAGCACGTAGAAAACATGCCTTCAGATGAAAAAATGTTTAAAATGTAAAGGAGAGTATTTGAATAAGCAATAAACATAATATTTTGGTTATAACAGGTGTTTTTTTTAGTTACGCAAAACTTATAGTGTGACCTACGTACTTCAACAATTTGCAGAATATATTAAACGCAACGTGGGCCTAAAGAGTGAGATTCTTGAATAGATTTAACAAAAGATACCTAGAATAGCAACAGAGATAAATACCCTGAGATCTTAAATCTTTTCAATTAAGTTAGTTTGTTAGACTAGAATATTTTATTTCATGCTAGCGCTCAATGGCAAAAACCATCCATTTACGTGTCTAGAAAGTTAATTAACTGCATTTGAAATTATAAGATTAAAACAGGAAAAAAAGAACAAAGCCAACGTTTAGAGCAAAGTAACAATTGCAAATCTCTTTTACCTTGTTCGATGTAAATTAAGATGTGTCTATGCTGAAATTCGTATGCATTGACAGGGGACCGTCCAAAAGTCTCATATAAACTAGGGCTTAACCGTGATCTACATAACTTTAGCCTTGTTTAGTTTCATCTGTATAAAATGTTACGTAAAAAGCAACACTGCTTACGTACTGTTTAAATTTTTTGATTAGGTCTTCTTATTGTCCGATGGATAATATGTTTTCTTGCAAAGTTTCGGCAAAGAATTCACATGAAAATGGTAGTGTTATCACCTGTGACAATAACTGTGAAGTGCACGGACTCTCCCCCCACCGTGTTGTTGAGCCAGCACACAAATCGACCGGCGTCCTCGCGCCTCACCTCCTGGATACTGAGCAGGCCAACGCCGAGCAGCCGCGCTCGTTCCCAGAGAGAGGTCTTCTCTATGGGTACAAGCTGTTCATGGTGATCACGAAACCACCTGGGAACAACAAGAACACAACATAGTTTAACAATAGGAATATTTGTTACAATTACGACTGTTTGGTGTAGCGGTTCGCGCTCGGGACTACAAAGCCAGCGGTTGCGGGTTCGAATCCCGCAATAGGCAAATGTTTGTGTGATGAGCACGAGCATTTGTACATAAGTCATGGATGTTTATAAAAGTATTTATATATATTTATCCGTTATCCAGTCGCCATAGCACAAGTTTTGCTTAGTTTGGGGCTAGATAATTGGTGTGATTGTAAAAAACAATTTATTATTATTTTAATGTTGATATGTCAGAATGTTCGGAGTTTGTTTGAATTTTATGATGGGAAATTGTAAAGAAACTTCTTGGTATTACTATTTTATGCTGGAATTCAGACATCTAGTAATGACGAGTTGATGGCATGTACACATTAGCAACCTCAAATTTCTTACGTATTTGCTATGTCATAATAATTTGTATTTTAAATAAGGTGTTTTTTTTAAACGGTAAAATATGCTCAGCTTTATGAGGAACTATTAGAACTAAACTGCTAATATGCACAAGCATAACTCTGACCCTTAGTTGCGTCATTTAAGCTGCCATTTCGCTGCAATGCACGATCGTTTGACTTGTACTCGTATAATCCTACTCTTGTTGGAATTCTAAGCTGCTTATTTTTATAATGTTCTAGATGATTCAATAAAATTAGCATTTATATTACTCGGTAGTGGACTTAGAGAATAAAAACGAATGGCAATAAGATTATTATCTACTTACAAAAATGGACTTTCCTTATAGAGGAAAGTTAGTGAAGTCGAAACCCTATCATTATTACTTTTATTTATAATGCTCAGTGTCGTTTAATGAAAATCCTTCTTTCATATAGAAATTCGATAAACTTTCTTGTTATAATTTTCTCTTGACGTTTTAAATACTTGTTTCAAGCGTATTTTTAAGCAGTAACTAGGTAGGAGAAAATCTAATATTAACGTACCGTAATATTCTAGATAATTTAAAGGTTTTCTTGCGAGCAGGAAATTAAATTAGACAGCTGACTGAGTAAACTGGGTTATTACAAAACTAGTTATTATGATTCAAGTTTAACGCGTAAATAAGCAAGGAAGATATCAATCCCAGAGGTAATTTAGTTTTATGTTCGAATCGAAAATTATTTGTGCATTCACGGGTATATAAAATTCTAAAATGAATGTAAGCAATATTACAGAGTGGGAGTTTAGAAAAATAGAATTGCATTAGTTACGGTCAGTCTGTATTTCAAGGTAATGTTATTATTTACAAAAGAATTATATAGATTCATGAATTTAAATAGATATAATGTTATTCCGACGTAAAAACCTTTTTATGGAGGTATAGGTAAGTAACTAAATAAAAGGATTCTTATAGTTAACCAATGACTTAGCGTCTTTTTTAATTTATTTTTAACCTGTGTTTTTAATTGTACACCAAGAAGGCAGGACACGGTTAGTTCTGAGATGAACCCTTGTAAGACCACTATATACACCTGTGCTCCACAATAAAGATTCATGATTATGGGGTTTAAACCGTCATCGAAAATCTTTGTAAACTGTGTCAAATTTTCAATCTTGCGCCTTACATTATTTGGCGTAAACTACAAGAAAACAATCTTATAAGAATTTCCGGGAAAATGAAATGCTTATTACGATGAAACTCTTCAATGTTCTTAGTGTTAGGTTCCTCTTAGAAATAGTTTTGAAAGGAGTTGAAATGCAGCGGGCCATTTGCATTCAAAAAGGTTTCCTGCTACTATGACTGGGTATGAAAGTTTATGGCGCCAGCAGTAAGCTTTCGCCTTAATAATTATTTGTACAATAGATATATATAGATAAAATAAATACTCTTTATTGTGCATTACACAAAAGAAACAAATCAAAGGAAAATAAATACATTAAGAATAGCACAATTTAGGCGGTCTTATCGCTGGAAGCGATATCTTCCAGACAGGTAGAAATAGACAATACATAAAATCCCAAGTATTATTATGAGGAAGCTACTGTTTATGTTTTTTTTCCAGGGTGAGGTACATATTCCTATTTCTTTTACTACTAATTTAAGTAAGTATTACCATATACAGAATTTTATTTATAACGGTCTTTAGTCCTACTAATATTATAAATGCGAAAGTTTGTGAGTATGGATAGATGTTTGTTACTCTTTCACGCAAAAACTACTGAATGGATTTTAATTAAACTTGGCATACAGATAGACCATGGCTTGGATTAACACATGGGATACTTTTTATCCGGGTAAGGTCAACGTAGACGAAGTCGCGGGCTAAAAGCTATCCTACTTCCTACTAATATTAAAAATGCCAAAATAAGAAAGATGCGCAGAAAATCCTTTATGAATAAACTATAGACCACGCGAACGAAGTCGCGGGCAACAGCTAGTTTATTAATAATTATGTCTATTGATGGATCAAAATCCGCGAAATCAAAATTGCGTAATTTAAAAGTAAGATAAGTCATTAGGGGAGGCCTTTGTTCAGCAGTGGACGTTCTATGGCTGACATGATGATGATGATGAATTTTAAAGATCTAAGCGTACAGACAGTGAAAGCGACTTTGTTTATTTATTATTTATACATAGTATAAAAAAAGCGATTCAATTAAATCACATCCTAAAATATTTATTTAACTTAAAACTGCTTTTTAAGTGAAAGTTTTAACAATTATTAAATAAACATCGTCTAGTTTTAAGCAATATTAAAAATAAGCTTCGCCAGCCGTTACTTAATGTTAGTTGACTCAAATTTTAGTAGGTACAGTCGGAATGGCCCGATAGTTAGCCAAACTGCTGCAGTTATAGTCAAATTAATAACTATTAGAGGTATAACTTGCCCGGATTTGAATGGGTTAACTTTCGGTTTGTATTTATGGCAGTACCGGTTTCTAACACAAATATAAAGTAGTTAGAAACTAACGTGGACTGTCTGTTAGTTTGTGTGGTTATCCCATACAGGGTAACTCGGAGGGACCGAAGTTTCGTAGGTAGAAATACAAATAGAATTCGTATATCAAGATTCAAAGTTTGGAGGTCTAGGGTACGGAATGTTCTTGGTCTAGGTGATTTTATCTTGTGGGAAACTTTAGACCATATTGAATTACATAATATAAAGAGGTTCTTATCTTGAGTTCGAGAAGAGAGATTTTAATGGCTTTCATTAAGAAACAAAGGTTTAAAAATTGTAATGGAAGAACACACACGTAAAACTGTTTTTCTCGTTGATATTTAGATCACGTGCTCTTACGGATTATAACGAGACAGGGTACCTATTAGGAAAAGGGTGAGAGGATGTAACTGGAACTTCGTCCCTGTAAAATGATTTTCAATAATTGTGACGGCTCTAAAAAGGTTTGAGGACATAGAGGCTTTTTTTTGAATTCGAATTCTAATTCGAGTATGAAATCCCAAGAATCGTATTAAACTAAGGATTTGTATTAGAAATTTGATTGCCTTACAAATACGCCTTAAGGTTTTGTAATGACTCAGCTTAAATTGCACTGTTACAAGGTGCGTTTTTGAGCAGTTATGAATCAAGAAATCATGTAAAAGTTACGACCGGTTACCAATTTTAAATCCGAATTTTTTTAGTACGAATTTCATTTTTCCGAAAACATTTTGCCCTTTTTAAATTTTTCATGTGTCACATTTATCTCGCCACATATAAAAAACTGACGCATCCTACATCGCGATATTAAAGGTATCAGAGCGATTGAACCATATATACAAGAACCCGTTAAACAACCGTCGGGCAGTAGCCCACAAGACACAACACCCGTCTGGTCGGAGGATCCTCCCTTTTCAATGGTGGATGAGGAACTCAACAACCTGTTCCTCTCACCCCCAAACTGGTGACCCCGAGCATGAACGTCAGCGCAGCCTTCGCAAAGCTACGTCATCGTGACGTCATCATCACTTCCTCCTCAAGCTTTCGAGCAGCGAGTCATACAGCCTGCCAGCATCCACTGCTACTACGGGTATCCTGACCACCAGCATGCAGCGGACGCGCATTCCTGGTCACCACCCACAGCCTTCTCAGCGACCTTGGTACAGCACTTTGCACTTCGGTCGGTCAGCAAGCAGAGACGCACTTCTCTCCTGGTCGACGCAGCAGCCAGCCACTACGCAGCACTGCACCACTCCGACTCACTGGAGCATTTGCAGCATCACCCCGACTCACTGGGGCATCACCGCAGACAGTAACGACTCACCGTGAACTATGCGGCATCTGGTTCCGACTCACTGGAACATTCCACTGGCCCGGCAAGCATTACCACAAGATGTATGGACCTCAACCTGCTATCGACCTCCGGTCTCGGAGGGAGTGATGTAGCGACATCTATCTCGCCACACACGAACTAAAACTGACAAATCCTACATCGCGATATAAAGGTTATCCGAGCCATTGAACATATATACAAGAACCCGATAAACAACCGTCGGGCAGTAGCCCACCAGACACAACACCCGTCTGCTCGAAGGATCCTCCCTTTTCAATGGTGGATGAGGAACTCAACACCCTGTTCCTCTCACCTCCAAACATATTTTTGTTATACCGTAAACACAATTGACATATTGCTGATATCCCGATTTTCGTTTTTTTTTTAAATTCTATATGTTTTGAAATCTTACTCAATATTTGCCAAAGCTATTAATGTAAGATGATTTATTTTCCAGAAAAATGCTTCTAATATTAAATATTTAATCCTTCATTCTTATCCTTAGAATTTATCCTTAGTTTTTAAGCGCTCAGGGCGGCCGCTGCCGCGGCACGCTCGCTCCGTTCGCTCGCCTTCACGTTGTGTGTGGTCACTTTTCTAACCTCCTAGCCTAACCAATTAGTTAGAATTTAAAATTATTGTAAGAAAAACAACGGTGAAACGAAAAATAATGGTTTTGATAATCGGCTATCTGTTTTTCTGGAAAATGAAACATCGGTAAAATAAATTTATTACTTACAATAATATGTAAAAAAACTACTTGCTATTCAAAACTTCGCTAAACCGTTTTCGAACTATTAAAATTCGAACAGAAGAGTTTCGAAAGCGAGATAGGTTACCGTTACGACCATTTAAAGTATGTAATCAGTTGCTTAAATACTACGTGTAACTAAAAAAACTTTGCCAAAGTGCTCTTAATAATAATAGTCAATATGTAACAATAATAATAAATTATGCTTTCTAAAATTACTTCAACGAATATAAGGCTTACCGTTATAAGATTTTTTCCTATGTGAGCGAAAAATTCGTGCAATTCGTCGCTTTCCATCGCTCACCTAGGACAATGAACTAATAATTAAATTAGGGTTTTACTGATAATGTCTTATTCTAAGCGACTTAACAGTTATGAGAATCAAAAAATATTAAGATTATAAATATATAAACAATTAAGATTATACGACCTGCAATGAGCCTTATGCATTGAGTTTAATGATTTAGGCCAATTAAAAGTACCTACGCTTTACAAGCAATTACATAATTCAATTTAACCTGATAGATATTCCAAATGTGCCTTTTACCTAAACTGCCTGAGATGGTTAGGGCGTTATTTATGTAAATGGATAGGGCTTTAGAAGTCGTTGTGTATCTATTAAAAACCGTTTGGAAAGCTATAAGCCGCATACGCGTCGTTTGCCTTATATGGCGTCGTTGTAACTAGCGTTACCATGTCATTCGGAGAATTAGAGGACAACAAAATTTATTCTATTTATGTCGCAATACACTTACGCTATAGATACCTTTCATTGTAATAAATAATGAACAATAATCATATGAAAATGCAGTTACGAAAGAAAAATACTGTAATGTTTTTTTTACAATCTATAGCATCTCATCGTGAAATTTTACTAACCATAATGATTCAATAGTGATCTAGACGAAACGAAAAACTGTGTTTCTTTTTAAATGTATAACTTAGTAAAAATATTATATCAAATTTAAATTTTACAAAGTAAAATATAAATCAACAAATACGTTGACACTTTTTTTGGCGTAACTTTAGAACTAATACCCTAAATATTTACCAGCTTTTGGCTAGATATGCCATTTAAAATGTTACCTTAAGAGCGATTATTTCTTAATAATAATAATATTAATGAACAGACAACTACTACCAAGATATGGATCAAGATGGCGAAAGATTTGTAAAATCACACAAAGAAAGAAGATTTAAGAAGCATTAGTACTAAGCAGATATCAAGAAAAAATTTTGGACGCTGATTACCTAGCGATGGAATACTGTATTTGTTAATGTCCTACCAGTACCCCATTGACACTATTGCAATACTTGACAGTCCAATTTGTTTTATGATATCTGGCTACCCTATTACCAAGGTAAAAGACTTGAAACGCCCCCTAGCTGCTTTCTGTAGCCAGCGAGCGGCGCGAGACACTGTTTGTTTGCTCGGCAGAGAGGCGAAACCTTTTAGCTGGCAGATAGAGTGACGTTAGATATATACTTGATGGTTTTATTGCTGAAACAAAATTTATGATGAGTGATAAAACTCGAGTGAATACTTTTAAGAGAAGATAAGCTCATTTCACCAGTTTAAAATTATAAAAACAATGAATCGTGTATTTGGCACTAAGAAAACAAGAAGTGTAACATACAAAAACATGGATTAGTACTAGTGGCCCAATCGCACTTGATTTCGCCGCCAAAGACGTTAGTGGAGAATGAGATTTCCAGAAATTTCAAATGACACTGAACGTTCACTGTTTGCAGGATTTATAAAATAGTTTTGTCTTTCGAAAACGAATACTTATTTCTTGTTTTTTGGAACAAAACGGAACCCTGGGTCTTGTATGTTACCTATTTCATTTGGATAATGTGATATTTAACACCCCGATGATCAGATTCCTCGCTAACAAAAACTTTTGACAGGACCTTATCGTCAGTGGCGTTAACTGGTGAGCATAAAAACGATACTAGGTTTTTTTATTTTCTGTACAATAATAATGATGCATAGTTCATTTTTTTTATTCTATTCTTTTTGTGAATGTAAAAACTATTTTGATTTGGTACAGTGTCATTTTGGGCCGGCAAATAATATTGTATATAATAATAGTCCTATTTGTATTTACTTTATAGCACACATCAAACTATATTATTTTGACAATAGATAACCAATTAGTACTCCCCAGGTATTAGTTACATTAACATTTATCAGAACCGTGTAAGTGTTAAAATACATTAGCGTGAAATCCACACAATGTTCTTTTGTGTACTATCATATTACATTATGAAAGCTTTAGTAAATGCACGTTATAGTCCCATTTTAGACAACGGGATAGTCTACATGACAGATGCTTCCATTTACTGGCGCTGGGCGCCAAAGCAACGGCCTAAACAATGGAGGGGGAATGGACGGGTAAATTATAAACGTCGCTATTCCCCGAACAATGGGCGACATTATCGCGCCCACAACTGGGCACCGGCCAATTATAGGCCCCACGACCGCGTTGGGTTACCAACTTGGGAGTTTACCCTTAAAATTGGGAGAAAGCATGTAAAATGGGAAGTTTTTTTTGTTTCATTGTCATTTTGATGGTGGTCAGTGGGAACCCTATCAGGTACTTAATTTGCGCTGTTTGTCTGTTCGTCCGTCCATTTATCTGTCCTAGCTATAAAGAACTGAGCTTTACCTGGTGGCTGATTACTGGTACACAATAGGGGAGACCGGGGATAGTTGTTATAAAGGTTGGTTGATAAATTGTAAAAAAAGTAACCTTAAACTGTTGCATTATTCAACTGGGTGCAAAAGGGTATTTCTTCTCCCTGCTTAGCCGCCGAACATGCTGCATTGCAATTCTCGCGCTTAATTTATGAAGCAACATTGTCAAATAGTCTAGTTTTTGACAGATAGTAAACCTACCCCTCTATAGTCAACTTTCGTCGGCCTCCCCTATGAGATAATATGGTGGACAACCCAAATAATTAATAAAGAAATGAACACAACAAAGTTATGCGAAAAACGTTAAATTAGGTGGGCAAACTCTGAAGTAAAAAAACAAACAATAAAAGCCGGCCAAGTATGATTCAGCTAAGTTGAATATTGTGCAGTGGTGCGGAACCATCGGTATGCAAGTCCAACTGGCACTTGACCGGTATTTTACTACGGCTTGATTTTAAAAAAAGTATTTAACCTGCGGGTTAACTGTAGTATTGGAAGATGATTATTTATTTATTGGAAGACGATGATTAAAGGCCTAAATTAATGTTATAGGAATGTAAACTTAAATGGATCTTAATGAACTTGATGCAGGCCAGTTAAACGTTGGTGTTAACTAGATTTGGTAAAAAGATTTTCTACAAAGTTTAGTATTCAAAGCCTTAACTGAATTTATTGGCAGTGGTCAATTATAGGTCTGATGTTTTAGGAAAATAGCTTTCGTTAGTTAGGTTTAGATCATTTATATTTAGGTATTGCAGAAATTAACGCTACAATTTTTTTCCGGAATTAATTCCATAATTATCTTGTTATGCATTGTTATATTGTTTATATAAAGTATATGTCGTAGCCAGATCGTCAAATTGATCATTTCATGATGTGACCGATCATTTCATAAAATGGTGGTATTTCATGATATAGAACCGAACACGCTGCCTACAACATGATGTGGTCTGACCAGATCAATGAATACTCAGCGTTTGACGAGATAAACAGCTAAACGCACGAATACTTCATGAAATGGTCAAACATTAGTGATCAAATCGTAAAATCGTTTACGATTTGATCACTACATTACCCACCCACTACATTACCCACCGGTAGAGGCGCTAATGTGGCTTTGTTTTTGTGATAAGTAATGGCGGCGGACAAATATTTTATTCTAAAAGTGAATAATAATGTGTAAATTGAAGGTGAAAGTGCAGTGAAATATCGTTACGACACCAAGCATGGCGATTTTTATAAATGTTATTCAAAAAACGAGCGCAACGTCAAAAAATTAAGGAGATCGGAACGTAATTTGAGAGGTTAGTTAGGTTATTTAGCTATTCAAGTGTTTTTATTTATTAGTTTTGTTTAAAAATAATAACTATTTAAAATGTTTAAACTATCTATCGACCGGGATTACAAATATTAAACAAATTCACGTAACTTGTAAACATATTTTTATTTTAATGATATGGCCAAACGTGGATTGACATTTCATCTGATGTTGACGTTTAAAGGATATAGTCAGTTTTAATTGGCCATATCATGAAATACCACCATTTTATGAAATGATCGGTCACATCATGAATTGGTCAATTTTATGATCTGGCTACGACAGATGTTATAGTGTTTATATTGTCTCGGGTCTGGGTAATAAGGTACCTTCGTTTTTTCTGATTTCTGTAACACAAGTACCTACTTCTTTGGCTACTTACCATAGGATCAGAGCAATGTATGTGATGTTGTCTAATATTTATTTTTAATATTTTTATTTATAAGTAAAACGTATACTATGGCGTACGGATAAACATACATAAACAAATTAATTTAAACTTAGGTGCACACGTTTGTGCCCATCTCATAAACATTTTTCTATCGCGGGATTCTTTAATACCTACTATCCGGAGATTTTCCAGAATTATCCTGTTATGTATTTAAAAAATATGAATTTACTAGAGTAAATAACCTTCTCAAAGCAATTATTACTGTTTTAATACAATAATGCTTTAAATACCAGTTAATTAGGGTCTCATACCTCAAAAGAAAAAAAGGAATTCGTCGTTGTCTGTCCGTCTGTCTGTCAAGAAGACCCTTATCATTAGGAACGCGTGGAGCTATTAAGTTGAAATTAATATTAAATACTTATAACAGCAACCTTGCAGCTGTAAAAAAACAAATTTCTAAGTCAACGCAATCAAAAGATACGGTGGGTTTTGCGGCATACCTATTTTGACACCCAGAAACTTCCCGTTGACTTGGAATAATGTAATGTAAAAATCGGTTAATATCTTCGAAATTTGATTTCAGCTATGGACGAACTATTTACATACTTACAAGTTTGTACGGAACCAGCGGTGTGCGACTCCGACCGCACTTGGCCGGTCTTTTTATCTTGCTGTTAAAAAAGTTTGCACTAAAATATAAGATAGTATTACCTGTAACTGGGCACTGGCCACGCGTGGGCCGCGCACGGTAGCCGCACGTCCTGCCCAGCTTGGACCCGCCGGGTCCGCGGTTCCACCGCCACGCGGGGCCGCACGCCGCCTTTGGGCTCCGTCACTATTAGGTGACCTGCCAACAATAGTACGTGTAGTTATATGACTTCAGGAAACATAGGTATAACGTGTAACTCCAAATACCTTAACATCATTCTGATGCTCAAATACAACTTTTTTATAGGACAAATAAAAAAAATACCAACTTCTTAGTCACGTGGTATCATTTGTATAGGGATTTTTTAAAATATTGATGCTTTTTTAAATATTAAATGTTATTATATATGAGCAACTGAATCATCTCCTAAGTAGTTTTGCGTATTTGGAGTTACACGGTTTATAATAATGTATAACATAATAGCTGTTCTTTTAAATATACGAAAGGCAAATACACTGTCTGAACGTATTTTGTAAGCATTCTAACTTGCATACGAAATCTAAAGAATCGTATCTGAATTATTTGGAAATTGTATACAATATTTGGATTTTGTAAGCGAATTCTAAGGCTTTAAACATTTGTGTTTTGGCTTGGCCTTTTAGTTTAAGCATTATCGCTCCAAGCTAAAAGTAGCAATTTTTTTCGTTCTCGTAAGTTAACATTACTCGCAATCCAGTAACTTTTCTATCTAAAACGGTACTCTCGTTAACTAAAAAAATGCAATTAAATTTTCAGTCGTCACTTACTACACTATACGCTACGCTTGCCATTACGTGGCCTACATTCTAGAACCACCTACTCGTGGTCCACCCACAAGGTGGACAGACGACCTGGTAAAGGTTGCAGGAAGTCACTGGATGCAGGCCGCTTCCAATCGGACGATCTGGAAGTTATTGGTGCAGGCCTATCTTCAGCAGTGTACGTCCTATGGCTGAATTGATGATGATGATAAAACACTTACTCATAGAGGGTGTTTTAAAATAAATTACGAAGTAAATAGGATACCTATCTTCTGAAATAAAAACTGTTATACTTATAGACTTGGTAAAACAAATATAAAAGTTACAGCGTGAAATTGTTACCCTACCTTACTTGTTACATAAGTAGGTGATAATAAAAACAGCGTGGGAAGGTCGCGCCGACTTTATTATGTTCCCAGAATTATCATGTGAAAATCTCCGAAAAACGGGACTTAATAATAAAATGTATACTAATGCAAATATTAATTTAGACAATGTGAAGGCAACGCAATAAACAGCGAGCTTAGATTACAATGTAATATCGCTACAAAGGCGGCTCTATTGTTGTGTGAAATGTTTTCCCGCGATCTAACAGGAGAAGCTAGGGTTCATGAATGGTGTTACATTATATAACTGGTTCCGTTAGCTGAATTTGGAAGAAAAATAAATTATAAAAATGCCTTTACCTTTTTGCTATGTTTAAGTAGAGTTTTGGAACTGACTTTGCCTAAACGATGTTAATAAGACGTCTATAAACGCAACGGGGCTAAAAACTTGATCATTTCAGTCGTTGAAATCGGTTACTTAATATAACGATATCAAAAAAAGTGTGTGGAAAGCCAGAATAACTTTCTGGCAGGAAAATTTTCAAAATCTTTTAGATTTTTGATTTTCAGTAAATTCCGTCTTAAGTCTAACTCTAAGGCCAAGGTCCGGCTAGTGACATCTGACAGAAGGCAAATGCCCATACATTTATGAAATGTTTCACTAATTAGTATTGCAAAAAATCACCTAAAATGCCCTGTAGTAGGAACAGCAACTTTCTAAACCCAATTTTGAGTTCACGTCCTTCATTATCTTTAAAATAGTATGAAAAGATAAGAGATAGTCTATACCGTCAAACATTTATAGCATTTATAGATATTATTAGCATCTTAATCGTATACGATTACAATATAACGAAAACATACCTGTGGCAAACAAAGTGAAATCTCATATCTTAGTTTAACAGTCCAAAAATTTACAGTATAAAATGAGATACATTTTATTTACTAATAATAATAATTTATACTTGGACTAATTTGTGAAAGTGGTGTCCCGTACCCATCATAAATATGTCATATAATGACCTGTTTTTTAACTTAAATTATATAAATTAATTATTGATTTATTTTTATTAATTGACATTACCATTTTTAAATTATTATTATTATTATTTGTATTTTAAATGTTTTATAATGTTCTGATTTTAATTTATTTTAATTTTATTTATTTGAATTTAATGTTGATTTGATTTTATTTTATAAGTGAATTTTTGTTTTAATGTAATTTATGGATGCTATGTTGTCTGAAATTAATGAATTTTAATTTAATTTAATTTAATTTAAACATAGGTCTCTTCTTAACATACTGCTGCAGTCTGTTTCATCTTCAATACATAGATAATTTGTCTCTTACCAAAATATTGGCTGGAGTGTAGTACACCGGTGATCCGGTCCTGGACTCGGCACCGGAACGTGTTGTACCGGTCTTGCGGGCTCACCCCGCTGATATACAGGGACCCGTCATCCAGCTGCTGGTATTTTGTTCCTGGCAAACAAAACAAAGTTGTTAAATCAGATCAGCATTAATTTAACACAGAATGTCGACTTGTACCATTGTCTATGCAAGTGACTAGGGTATTTCTTATTCATGTAGAAAATACAGCTAATTTCATAGATAAGAAAATATAATATAATATTTCTTTCTTAAAATACAATCAAATCGTAGTTAAGGTATGTATCTAATCTATTGTATTATGGGATACATAACATAACTGCTAAAAATGATAATATTCACTGGTATGATATTATGAAACATTTCACAAAGCAATATATTACATTTTGCAAACTGCAAATAAATGTTCCCATTTTATTTTATTTACAAATTATAATAAGCTCCAAGGCGCCGCGGTGTTAATTAAATGAGTATTTATTTTTTATTCATCGCACTCTACTCAACAAGTCGAATTCCTCCCGCCAAGTTAATCGCTTGCGCTTATTTGTTTTGTTTTTTGCTCATTTTTCTTTGGTTACTGGCCAGTTTTAGCAGTTTTTAAATTATTTAGAATCTATTCTTTTTTAAAGCCCTATTTTGTTTTTAAAAAACACGGCGTGACACGTGATCTAATGTGATGGATTATTCCTGCCTTCCGTTTCACCCACAAATATAAGTTGGTGTAAAAGGGATAGAAACGATCGAAGAAGAGGCAGAAGAGAGTAGATAACTCGATAAAGACTAACTGACATGAGAGAGAAAAACAGGTAAATTGCGCTGGTCCCAGAAATACTTACAACGCACACCATACAAAGAAGTAATACAATTTAGGCGGTCTTATCGCCGAGAGCGATCTCTTCCTGACAAACTTTATGTGGAGGTCAGAGTAGAGAAAGTTTGCCTAAATGACAGGTAAATGTTTATTCTAAACATGTTGTATGTACCTTTTAAGAAAGATACTGTTCAAATTCTTAAGAGGTTTTTATTTAGTTTGGAAAATAAACCTATATTATTTATTAATATTTAAATATCTATGAATAAAAACCTCGGTTCAATTAGAAACTATCATCATGTCAGCCTAGTGCGGTCCTCTGCTTTTTTCAACCGACTTCAAAAAAGGAGGAGGTTCTCAATTCGACTGTATGTTTTTTTTTTGTATGTATGTTACGCGATTACTCCGCCAATTATGAATCGATTTTAATGATTCTTTTTTTGTTTGGTAGATCATACTTTAGAGGTGGTCCCATATAAATTTTATCGAAATTGATTTAGAACTTTTTGAGAAAATCAACAAATATATACCCAGATAATATTTTGGTTGTGGTTCTTGTTACCTATCTTCGACAAATATGAGCCGATTTTGATGATTTTTGTTTTATTGAATAGCTTATAATTCAAAGATGCTATGATAAAAGTTTGAAAAATAAAAATCACCCCTAAGGGTAGGAAAATAGGGGATGAAATCGGTGTTCAGCAGTTAGATTAGGATTTATCACTAAAAATAGATGAAATAAGTAAATTATATTAAAAAAAATAAAACCGACTTCAAAACACTAAAATGCTAAAAATAATCCTAACACTTAAGTAGGTACCTAATCAGTTACTTTTGGAGTCGGTGCAAACAAAAACATTGAATCTCTCATCGGCTGGCACCGACTCCAAAAGTAACTGATTAGGTACTTAAGTGTTAGGATTATTTTTAGCATTTTAGTGTTTTGAAGTCGGTTTTATTTTTTTAAATAAAATTTACTTATTAATCAGTCTTTTAGCCATCCTAAAGACGTCGTTCCATCGAGCTAGGGGGCGTCCTACACTACGTTTGCTGGATTACAAACTATAGTAATGTAAGTTACAAGTTAGCCAAGCTCAGTTTACATGGCATAACCTGGCATTACCTAACTATAAGCATCTAGCATGAGTTTAATGTTGCTCGCAGCTCTTCCGCTCGTTTCCTAGCGTTATTGTAAAACAAAGGATCCTTTCCTTAGATCCATTACCATAATAATACAAGGAAAATTTGGAGTTGGACCAAAAACATCTCATTTCAGTTTTAATTAACCAAGTCAATAAAGTTTTCTAAATAGCACGGCTGTTACGGTACGGTACAGCAAATACATACTTAATTGTGAGTAAAAATAGAAAAGTACCTAGTAAGGTAATTTTAATAATAATGTTCACTGTTTTATTGCATTTTCTAATAGAAAGAAGTAAATACTAATACTGGAAGTCAATGGGGGAGGCCTTTGTTCAGCAGTGGACGTTCTATGGCTGAAATGATGATGATGATGATGAATACTAGCGACCCGCTTCAGCGCGTAAAAACCAATATTTACGGTTATATAATTAGTAATATATGCATAAACCTCTTTTCTTTCCCCTGAATCAGTATTTTTATCATTGAAAACCGTATCAAAATCTCTAGTGGTTTCGGAGATTAGCCTATAAAGTCGAATGACAAACACACACGACGAGGGACTACCATTTGTATTTGTGTTTTCTTATAGGTACATATTCTTATATAAAAAGTCTAGAAAAAATTGCCAAGCAAATTCAAAACATAAAATATACCTCAAAACCTATGAAATAAAAAAAAATGCCAGACTAGACAGTATCTTTTAATTTTGCGTAAAAAGCAAAAAAAAGGTTGTGACAAAAAAGTTCAGTAGGCATTAAATAAACATGACACTGGCTACGCTGATGCAAGCCACACTAAAGATAAAAAAAAACATTTTATTCCCTACAGAGAGCTAAGGCTCCGATATGTGCTATTTATATTTTCCATACTGATCGTAAAACAGCCGTGACAGCAGGATACACCCCTTAAGTTTCGCTTAAGCGTTCCGTATTTTCTTTTGGTGAAAATGAGATTTTGAATGAAAATGTAATTGCGTGTGTCGTCGTGCCTCACTCGACGAGAGTTTTGATGAGAAAATTTCGTGACAAATATTTGCGTTCGCCTGGCACATTTTGAATGGGATATAAATTTTAGTGGGTTAATTTTCGCATGACAATGAAATTAAGATAAGCGAGCAATTTATGTGTTTCTGGTAATTTTATTATAACGTATTCACATTTTTACTAGCTTGCGATAGGTGAACGAGACATTCATTTCGCTAGGCTGACTGATCTATTTATTTATTTTCCATAAATTTTTACGTCTCTTTAAGCTTATAGACACCATAGTCTCATCATCATTTTAGGACGTTCACAGCTAAACACTATGTCTCCCCCTATGATTCCAGATTAGCCAGTGGTAAGCGGCCTGCATCCAGCGGCTTGCTGCAACCTTTACCAGGTCAAAGAGGAGGTCAAGATGTAGTCAAAGCAGTTTGCCGGTACCGTCCATCCAATATTTTAAAAGTAATTCTAGCTCTAATGTTACTCTGCTTACCCAAAAACCGCACGAAATTATCGTCGTCGTCATGTATCAGTCAGTTGTCCCAACCTTATCAAGGCAGTGTCCCAGCACTGTGCACAGTAGCACATCGTATTTCCAGCCGTCACTTAGCATTTGTTTTTTTTGTCTTTTAAGTTTAGCGCCACTAGCCAGCTAGTTTAACAACTCACCTAAATACCGCAGCACGCTGACGTCGTCGTCTGTAAACCAGTCGGTCGTGCCGACTCGGTCGAGGCAGTGTGCCGGCACAACGCACCGCAGCACTGCCGCGTTGCCAGCCATCACATACTCGTCTGGCACGTGCACCTCCCATGGTATGTTTAGTGCTAGTAACAAAAGTTAATGGTCTGGTTACTGTATTGTTTAAGATCAATATTAGAGAACGATCGAGAAAGTCATTTTGTGATAGTGAAACACACTATTATCATAAGCAAATAGAACGACGTGAAATCTATATAAATATAGAAACAGCGAAAAAATTTACAATAAATACTTTTCCTTGACTTTAATCTAAATAGAAATCAAATCGTCTGTTAGTGGAACGTGTAGGCGACATGTTTTATTACCAAACGAGTTGTCCCAAATAGTAAAATCACATGGAAAAACGGAGATGAAGAACCGTAAATTCTTAAATATAGTAAAAAAGTTATAGTAAAATAAAACGGAAAGAGAAAAGAAAAACAATTGACTATAAGTATATATATAATTGACTATTGAAAAGGTGAAATAAAACTTTAAGGGGTTATTCTATGGCTAAATTACATTAACTTTTTCTATGGGACCAACATCAAAATCTCAAAAAAAAAATTACGTTTCCATACAAACTGATGCCAGCTGGTCGCGTTTTAGTATGGGAAAGTGTTTTTTTTTTTTGCGATTTCGATGTTTGTCCCATAGAAAAAGTTGATGTAATTTAGCCGAAGAATAACCCCGTAAAGTTTTATTTCACCTTTTCGTTACACCTTGTATAATATATTCACATTCCATTAAAAGGAGACTGAGTTAAGAATATACCTAGTTCGTAACGAAATACGTAATTAGAAATAATGGTTTCTTTGATACAGCCGTTGACTGTATCCACTCGGCACATTCCCTTAATCCCTTTTCCAGGCCCGTTTTTTCTTGCGACCTAATTGTTCAAAGTATTTTGCTTTAATCTCTTCGTTCGTTTACTTAATTTGAACACGCCCGAGATATCTACAACTGAGGCGTTTAAGCTGTCTAATATATTTGATCCTAAAGAGATTAGTCTGCTCTTCTAAAGCAATTGTACGCAGGCGTCCAGACAAAAAATTATGTTATCTCTCCGAACCCGCGAGCACTTATTTTTAAATACAATGAATCACAAAGAAAGTAAAGTTGTTGAAATGTTTTCTGCCCGTATAATGGTCACACGAGGACCTCTCATAACTCTCCTTGATTTTTGTCAGCAAATTTGAAGATCGCGTTGTACAAATAATAAAGTCTGCAAAATTATTAAGCGACGGGCTTCAAAACCTTAATAAATGGAGTCATATACATATTAGCCATTGACCGACGATGGTTACATTCTTCAAGATGAAAATGTTTTTGGGTCTAATTAGCGAATTCAAATTCCCTTCCTTTTGAATCCGTTAAAGTTTATAGCTGGGGGTCTATACTGAAATGTTTATAAAGAAGTTCTTGTGAAGCCGCTGATGTTACATCCAGTTTCCTTAAAGTTGTTAAAAGTCTTTGGACTTTAGGAGTTTTTCCAAGAACTTTGAGAATGTTCCTTTCATTTTGTCACCTGTTGTAGGTTTAGCAAGTTTACCCTTAATTTGACTACGCGATGTCGAAAAACATTTCTTGAAAGTTGGTGTTTCAGACTTGTTTAGTAAAGAGATTGAAAGTGATGATGTTTACTCCTTACATTTCCATACTGCGTTTAAAGATTTTGGCTTCGGATAGTAGTACTTTTTTCTAAATAAAGTATTGTTTTTGTAGTCTTCATCCTTCTAGCGTTTCGAGTCAGTAAACGATTTATTACTGCGGAAAGTCTAATTATTTAGAGCGATTACCATTAGATCTCTATAGCCCTTATACAGGGAAATTAGACAAAGTTGGACTATGGCCACATCACCAGCCTTAATAAAGTATCTAAATATAAACCAAAACACAGAAATCTCTTTCCTGAATAGGTATGTAAATAATGTAAGTATGTATTAATAAGGAAAATAACACGACAAACGTTTAAGTAACTTACGTATTGTCTATACTACTCAAGACGAATGGTCTTGAGCAGTTCTCTTAGAGATTCTAGATATGTATTACAGTTAATGCAATAGATAATTCAATCAACATACCTAATTAGTATTTATTATAATCTACTATTCTTACTTACTACTTTTCGCATCTAGTATAAAGTGTAGTGTGTGTTTTACCCCCCTAGGTGAGTTTCCAAATACAAAAAAAAAAATATATGTTTATTCATAAGAAGGTAAGGTCTTGGTTGCTTCTAATGTTAAACTTCAAAATGTTAACCCTCCAGCAAGCGGTTTCAGCTCTGAGTTGATACGCCAATAAACCCGTGAGTCAGGGACATTTTAGGTAAGTAAAAATATGACTTTTAATATGAGAGCAACATAAAAATTGAAAAAAAAAAAAAAACACTTTTCCATATTAAATAGCTGCTTTCGGTCGTATGGAAACATTGTTTTTTTTTTGAGGTTTCAATATGATCCGTAATAAAAAGTTGTTCTACCTGTATATGAGCAGAATTAAAGAAAGTCAACTCAGAAGGCCCCTTTATTTCTCGATGTGAATAACAGAAGTCTTACCAGCATGTAAATGAATATTTTTGGACAGCACAGCGAAGCCGCTGGCGAGGCCTACCCGGCACCTGTACGTAGTCGAGTGCACGTCCCTCCGATAGTGGTCTGATGGGAATGGGGGCAGCTCGAGGGAGCCGTTGGCCAAGACCCGCCGCAAGCCGGGCAGTGACGTCACGGGCGTGCCGTCCATGAGCAACCAGTCCAGCTGGAACAAGGAACATAATGATACAAGTCTGTCAACCCTATACACCCTAGTTCTTGTCTCCATTCAAAGAATTGCTGAATTTATCAAAACACCGATAGGTACATAAGAGACCTATTACTTTTTTTTGCAGTTTATGGTTGTTTGGTGATTGGTAGACATTTAAAAGACCTAAGCTAAAGGCTCTATAAAATAGATAATTTCATCAAATCATCATTACCTCATACCTTTTGGGACAAAACAATAAAGTTATTTCCTAATTTTTTACACTTTCATAAAAATGTACACCGCTGGTGCATCAATGACTTACTGATTTAGCTTTTGTTATTTCATTGTAACAACGGCTTTCGATGTTCAATTTGGCTTTTAAATGTCCGGCAAGCATCAAATAACCGCATAACTATAAAAATTGTAACATGCCTAAATAATAAATAATGAAATAAATTGATTTAATAGCCACTAAAATGAAAAATCCCTTTCTTGAAGATTGGAAAGTTGGTAATGTACTCGGTTCCTTTAATGTCTCGCAAGTTTAATTTTATTGCAAATCCATCCACTTATAAGAGCCTGTTATCAAAGTCCACTTAATAAGCTGTTCTATTCTATATATACAATAAAGAGTATCTATCTATCTATTCTATTCATATTTGGTCGCGTAGCAATTGGACTGTAGTTAGTGCAATATAACAGCCGTTTTTTCTTGACTTTGCTTGGTTTTGGATGATCCTCTAGTTAAAGCTATTCATAGTTACGAATGGAATATTTAAAAAAAATGGATAATGATAGAAAAGTATATCAACAACAAAACTAAAAACCCTGGGTTTTGTTCAAGTCAAATTTTTATCAAGACGTGAAAAAGTAATAGAAACTGTGCCGAACTTTATAAACACAGAGAGAAAATATCTAACTAATTCAGTATAACAAGACGCAGTTATGTTACATCAGAGTTTTGGACGCAAGCAAAATACTTTTATTAGGGAGGAGGTCTGCCAAGAAAAATATGGGGTTCGGGGCGTAGTGGTCTCTGGATTAGGGAAACAACTCCCTCTCGACAGAACGACGCAAGACGTTGAAAATTCTAAATTGTATTAACTTTTTGGTGAAAACTTATTCTTTTCTTTTACGGTTTTATTCTTTTGTGAAAAAAGTTGTTGAGATGTTGCGGTTTTTGCGAGGGCTAAATACGTTACAGGACGATATTTATACCGCACGGGGGAATATTCGGGAACGTTATAAGCCCCCAATTTCGCTCCCCAGCGAGTCTTTTCGCGGTTTTTCCCGACATTTGTTTTGAAGTAAATATTTGACCTTTTTTTTCAGACAAATGGACTGGATCGTGTTATCTTGTTTTTGTCTGTTACTCGGCCAATGTTTTGGTTGTATTATTTCACTGAAACTAAATTGCTTGGTAAAAATGTATCTCATAACGTCTAGTTTTGACGGATCTTTCTGAAGTTAATACTAAGGTATATTTTTATTAATCGATGCAATAACCTTTGTTATAATATCTTGTTTTACTATTTTCGTACTCCTATGGTACGTAATATCTTCGTAGGTATAGTAACAGCAAGATGCAACCGCCAAGCAGATCACTAGACAAAGTCTTATATATTCTTTTTAGAAACTGAACATAAAACTGTCGAATTTATAGTCTTTAAAACCCTATATTAAAGACTAAAATCCGAATTTCCTTTTTGTAAAATATAAATAAACAATAAATATACTGTATCCGTGATTCCGTTACTGCTAAAAGTGCGATGGATAGTTCGCAGTCAGCAAATTTGCATTTTTCAGCACCATTTACTACAGAACAATGCTCAACCATCGCTTTCAGTCCTTTTCACTTGCCATGGTTAAGCCTGGCTCTTTTTCCGTGGCGAAATGAACTAACTACTAAGTTCACATTGTAAAACACTAACACATATCCCGATATTCTTATTTGTATAAGTAGGAAGCAGCAAATAGTTCGCGGTGCATCGCATTTTTCTGCGCCATTTTCCAGCGGGTACGGTTGTTTTATCAACAGAAAGACCCTATTTATTAAACTTTTGATTAAACATAACCGTATTGATATCCGCTGCGTGGTCGATGCATTTTTATTAATTTGCTACATTGTATTAGTTTCTTGAATTTTGCTTAATTTGTCCATCACTATGATATATGTTGGCGTTTGAAATATAAATATGCGTCACACAATAACTTATTCTAATTATTATAGTCTCTTAGTAATATTTTGTTATGGTTCTTGTGTTACGAAGTACGAGCCAATTAAATAGTCAGGGTCGTTTTCTAGCACGGATGTGTAACGGGTGGGGTCTAGGCTGATCTAAAAATGGGTCAATTAAGAAAAAATCGTTTTCTGTATTGACGACCTCCATAGCAGAGAGGCGAGCATACCGGACTGAATGTCGCTATCACTGAGGTCCCGGGTTCGATTCCCGCTCGGTCAATGTAGAAAAAATAACTTGTCTATATTGTCTCGGGTATGCGTGTTGTGGTACCGTCATTGTTTCTGATTTCTGTAACACAAGTGCTTAAGCTACTTATCATAGGATCAAAGCAATGTATGTGATGTTGTTAAATATTAATATTTGTGTATTTATTGACCCAAACCGGGAATCGAACTCAATTTAGATCCCTTCGATAACCAGTTGACCTGTAAATCTCGTGACACTAATGTCAAATTACTGAACGGTTCTGAATTGTGGGCCCGGTTTATAAAGTGTATTACTGAAAGAGAAGGTTAAGAAAAATTGTGACTACATAGTTCAAAGACTTTATAATTTTTATGCTTATAAATTATGTTTGCAAAGTAGATTTACTCCCAGCATATTTTTTCGGTTCCTTGTCAGAGTACGCTTATTGACCACGAGTCCACGATCCTAGATGCATCAAGTATAGCTACTACATTTGGATTGATTACCTTCTGTAACCTAGTAACAGAAGAACCAAATACTTATGGACCATGGGTGGATCCAGTGTTTTATAAATGTAGGTTTTCTCACGAGCCGAACAAATGGTATACCTGTACATACGTAGATTCCAATAAACTAAAGGCATATTTCAAATCTGTCAATAAAAGCCAGAGGTGGGGGACCTGGGGACCTGTAGGTAGCTCAGGTTTGTAAAATGCTTTTTTAGGCACCTGTTTCTAACCCAAATATTGTTTTAAGTTACGCTAATTTAAGCACAGAATACCTAATAGTACTACCGTAATAAGTCCTTGTTGCATGCTTATTTGTATGTGAAAAAATATAAAGTTTTTTAAAAAATATTATTACTATTTACTGCAATTTTATCTTAAGATAGACTCGACTCTGCTTTTATAAAATAGACCACAATTTTATAAACTTACAAACTTTAAAGCTGGAGTAGTTGAATGCAGCGGCTCTATTTGTGAAGCGCCGAAGCATGTCCCGATATATGAGTTCGTAGCGCAGATAGTTTGCGATCAGCAAATTTGCATTTTTCTGCGCCATTTCCCGGCGGTTACAGTGGTGCCCCCGCGCGGAATGTTTCATCAACGGACAGACAGACTTATTCAATTAACTTTTAATAAAACACACAAACAATGTATTTGTTTTCAATCAATTATGTTTTTACGATGTGCAAGCGTTCATTTGGCTGTGACAAAATTCACAAGGTATGCAAATAATTAATACAATTGTGAAGTTTTTTTAAAAATCGTAATACCTAAACTAAAAATCATAAATATGTTTTCTGACCTCTAAATAAAACTTAATTTAGTACAATATTGTGAAGATGATTCAAAAAAATACAAAATACATCTGTTTTTGTATCAATCTCTATTTTGTTTTAAATGCGTCATGAAAATTTATTTACTTTCTTTAAATTCATTAATAAGATTTTATTTCACTTTATCTCTCATTCTGTTGTTTAATAATAGACTGAGCAAAGATACTACCTCATTAAAATCAGAGCTTAAATTTTATGCAGCACACATTTCATTAAACGACAACTTCTTAATTAATTAAACCTTTCTCTGGCTAAGCTTATTTTTGCATTTCCCCCTAATGATGTTATGTTTGTCCTCAGTACTTCCCTTTCCCCCTTATCCCAGTACACCCCGTTGAATATTTTAAAAGGTTCAGCGCTGCAAGCGGGTGACGTAAAATTCTAGAGCTTGATATGTTTTAAATAGACCTACTTATTGTTCGTAAAAAGTGGCATCATGACGCGCGATCCCATTATTTTTTATCTCGAGTGTAAAACTCGGCGTTATATCGTGAAAAATATCGCCCCTGATAATATTTTGAAATAAACAGCGCCAAGGGAAGGTAATGGCGTTTATAAAGAAATATCGACCAGTCTTGTGATAAAGCTCTGTCAACTTTGGCTTGGTTCTGCGATACGTGTTAAATTCGCCGTCATTGGCCACCTTTTATCAAATTGTAATGTACTGATAATTTGAAAACAAAAGTTTTTTTTATAAAAATATGTGTTTTGTATACGATTGAATACGAGAAATCCATGCCTAGAAACTAGTTGTTGTTGGTACTCAACAAACATCTGTTAATAATCAAATCCTATAAATAAAGGTCTAATAGTAATAAAACATCAATTATTATTGTATCATTATTGGCACCTTGGTTGCTTTCACTGGCAAGGTAAAAAATATTTTTTTTTATACACGAGATAAAACAATATTGTTTCTACTCCCAAACGAAGATCAATATCTATATCCGATAAGTTATTATAATAATTCAAAGTTTTAGTTGCGAATCTCGTCCAAATTTTACGGTTGGAAGCAACTTGTGTCCGGTTTGTGCGATCCGCCGCGCGCCGCGTTGCGGTCTGCTTGAAGTTTAGTTTTCAGACCGACTTTCGCTCGCTTTTCAACTCGATACGTAACGTCGACTAAAATACTTAACTTCAAACAGCCACGAGATTATAATATTGTTTTTCATTCATTATAATGATGATTGTCGTGAACTGTTAAGCCATTGTTAGGTAAACGTGAGAGACAAATGATGCGACACATTACAAAAATTTTAATAATACCTGCCAAGTGACGAGATGTTTAACATTGCCTAATTACAGCTTTTTGGTATCTAGTCTGAGTAAAACCGTGGACGGAGAGATAGACAGACTTGGCTAATGTTTTACTACGGAGCCCAAAAAATACACGTCGCCTACGATTTCGGGTAGATCGAGACGCGTAGACATGATAGTGTATGTATCGTAATAAGTCGCATAGCGACGCATTGTAGCTTTAGCTTTCCATCGCTCACCTAGATCAGACAATGATTGAGACGCTATTGAATATTTTTGTTACTTTAATCGTAGTTTTTCAAAGAGAGTTGCAAAGGTTTAAAGCACGTCTACATCTGAAATACTTTTAACGATTTGGATTTTAATTTACAAGCTAGTCTAAATTGAGAAGCATTAAGAAATAAAACCTTTTAGAGAAATTCTCGCATAGATTCAATAGTCGCTGAAAATAGTTTTGAAAGACTTCACTTATAAAAGAAAAGTAAAAAGAATTGTTACAAAAAGAAACCAATACAAATTCGACGTTTGATATCGTTTGTGCAATGTAGAAAAACGTAGCGATTCTTTTGCGTTTTATAACTTCAAGGGCGAGGAAGGAAAATCCTTTTTGCGTAAGAATTTGTTTCTTTTTAACACTCGCAACACAATTCATCATGGGTATTCTATTTCAGCAGAACAAAAAGAGAAAATAAAGGGATGATCCCTTTGAAACTTACAAGTTTTATATTTTTCTTTGTACTTTCGGCTTTGATGGAAGTTGGGCTTTGTTTGAAAGGACGGGCGGCCGTTAAGAGTTCAAACCTTCCTAGTAAGAGAGGTTCACACTGCACGCAGTTTGGGATCAGCCATTATATGGCTGTCAACTCGTGGATCGAGTGGGACTCTTATGGTACGAGTTCTCAAGACTTAATATTTTATCATTTCAGCTATAGGACGTCCACTGCGGAACATAGGACTCTCTCAATGACTTTCATTGATGGGGGATTGCCAATACTCACCACGCTTGGCAGGCGGGTTGGCGAGCGCAGTTTTTGATAAGATGTCGCACGGAGACGCTGCTGCCCGTCTCGTGCTACAAGAATTAGTCGCCTCTTACAACACGCCTCCTTTTGGCGGTGGAGAAGTGTATTCTTTACGGACGGCTGCACACGTCTCAAGACTTATAAGTAAATAAATATATAGACAACAGACCAATTTTCATGGTCTTATAGTAAGGAATGAACATTCTTGTGTTACGAGGTACCAGATAATGAATTTCCTTAGGGGCGTCTCTCAGCATCTCAGCACACGTAAGCCAATTTAGAAAAAAATGTTTTCTGAATTGATCTGAACCGGTAATCAAACCCGGGATATCAATCCTTTGCGTTTAAGACCAAAATCACCACGCCCCTACAGAAATAAGCTCGTCAAATTCGATTTTTTAATAACATTTTTCTACAATTACTGCATGAGCATAGCCGTTCTTCGCGTGCCACTAAACATTTTCTCTATTGTTTTCCATTGTTTTTTCGGTCTACCGTGGTTAAGTGGAACGCGAAGGTTTAATATCACTCGATCGTGAATTGAAAGAACTATAATTAGCTATAGGTAAGGGCTGCAAAAAAAGTAGGAACCTTTTTGGAGGTAGTTCTAAATCAAGTCTAGAATACAAGATAAATACATTGTAAATAATTTAAATCGAGTATTAAATCATTACACCTCGATAACGACCTCCGTAGCCGAGAGGCGAGCATATATACCGGACTTGGTGTCGATATCTATGAGGTTCCGGGTTCGATTCCCGGTCGGGTCAATGTAGAAAAATAACTTTTCTATATTGTCTCGGGTCTGGGTGTTGTGGTACCGTCGTTGTTTTTGATTTCTGTAACACAAGTTACCACAGGATCAGAGCAATGTATGTGATGTTGTCCAATATTTATTATTTATTACAATTAATTACAAACAAAAAAATACAATGGAGGAAAGATGTTTTTTTTCTGTATGCAGACTCGTTTTTGATTATTTGGCTTATAATATTTTAAGATCCTGTATATCATAGAGCCAGTGTAGAAGCTGCCGTAGACGCCATGCCGCGGAGATTGGGATCACAAAACAACTGACAAAGATTCCCGTCCGAAGTTTTCGACTGACAATGACAAGCCACGCGATACACTTGTACAATATTCAAATACACGGAATAGGTAAGTAGGTTATGTAAAAGGTTGTTGCTTAGAATTTGTGGTGAAACTTTACTAGTAACGGCAGTTATGGCGGGAATTTAGATAAATATGAATTTTCTGTTGTCGATAAGATGATCCGAATGACGCAGCGACGAGGGAATATGCATGAAAAAAAATTATTGTTTTTACTATATTTATTAGAAAATATATGTAATTATAGTGCTAATAGTAAAAAAATCCCGTAATATAGTAATTAGAAATTAAGGTATACCTATCTCTTTATAAAACAACTATTAGTATGAAAAATATATGGCGCGCGTGAAATCTTTAATGGGCTGTAAGTCAGGTATTTATCAATATTTTTCGAAAATTCTTAAAGTTTTACTAATTATAATTAAGTACTATTTAGTTTAGGACCAAATAAAAAACATGCATGTTCCCTATTCTGTAGTTTAATCTATTTCCGTAGATTAGGAACTTACTTAAATATCTATTTTAACGAACGACAGACACGTTTTGAATTGCTGCTAATTTGTAAAAACAAATGACATATGAATTCATTATACATCTACAGACTTCTTGTTCTTGTTAAGATCGATTTGTTTCTTTTTCTCATTTATAATTAAGTCAACTTTAAATACCAATTGCTCGGTTACAAAACTTATTTTTACCCACCGTCTTATTAGCATATATAAGCGATGTTGTGTATACTGTTCGTGGGTTACGGTCCAGCTCAGATCCTTTCTTTCTTTTAATTTTCAATGTTGTTAGTGTACCTATCCTAAATAAATAAATTCCCAAAGAGTTTCTAATTCAAAATTGAAAGATATTATTAATCGGCTGCTTTTTGCCTATTCTAAAAACTTTCAGTGTGACCCACGTACAGTTTAGACTTTACAAATCGTTTACAAGTTAGAAACCAAACAAGAAATTGAAGTGGTCATTAAATATTCTAGCCTCTAGTTCTACAATATAATTAGGTAATTGATTTCGGTGACTTGTCAGTAGACCGATAATTACTCCTAAAAGATAGTCTCACATTTACCAATAGTATATTATTCCCATCTTACCAGAGTATCTCATAACACATCGTAAGTACTTTTTTATTAGTTTCTCTCTTGTTTGAAGAGGTCAGGTAATAAGCAACTCGATGTAACTTCCAAGTTCGCTCGGATGAACTTATGAGTAGGTACTTCGTGTATTGACCAGCTTGGGCAAATAATATTGTTCACAAACACTCTTTCATTGCGATGGAGAAATGCCGTATGACTTAGGTTTATAAATAAGATGTAATAGAAAGTATTTGTTTAAAAAATGCTTTGGTACTTAAAAATATAAAAAGCCTAATAAATATTACGAGTTTTACCTCCTGTTTCAGACGTACCACCACAAAACATTGTGTCTAAAATTTGTATGGCAACCATTGCTTGTTTAACTCAAAGATAGATGCACGAGCATCTTTTTTGAAGTTTTGATGATTGATATACAAATTATGTCAAAAGAAAGTAGCATCGATCGATGTTGGCGTCAGACTACTGGTACCCCCAGTACCTTGCTTGCCATAATTTTTGTAGCCGTAAACCTTGTTTAGTTTTTAAAGTATAGAGTTTGGGGGTTTGGGCGGTTTGGAGTTTGGGCGTTCATAATAAGATGTTTGTAAAATAAAAACAGATTACGGTAGCCCCAAGAGGTTTGTCACTGAAAATCAAATACAATTTTAATATTTCTCGATCTCTAAATCTAAATATAAATTGTTTCACCAATCACTTCAAACTAAGCAAAGCTTGTACTATGGTGACTAGATAAGTTTGATATAATAACAGATTACAGTGTGAATTCTTTATCGGAAAACGCATTCGTATTTTCCACAAAATATTATCACAATCAGCAAAAGATTTTCTTTAGGTCAAAAAAATAGGAACGTGTAAAAATGCCTCATAGGGGCCACAAATAACAATACATATTATATCAAAATTTATAATTCACAACATTAGGGTAATAATTTCGGTAATAATGTACAGTTAAAAAGGAATCATAGCATTATTTTAATAACTGAATGGATTTGATTATTTACTTACTGTAAACACATTTATTTGTAATAAGTACCTACCTAATGAGCCGTGTGGGGACGGCCGTATAGAATACACTTCCCCACCGCCAACAGGAGGCTTGTCGTTAGTGACGACTAATTCCTGTAGCACGAAACGTTCAGCGTGCGAAATATTAAAACTGCGTTCGCTAATCCGCCTGCCAAGCGTGGCGAGTATTGCCTATCCCCCCTTGATGAAAGTCATCGAGGGAGGCCTGTGTTCAGCAGTGGACGTCCTATGGCTAAGATTATGACCTACCTAATTATTAAATAAATGTATTTTGAAAACGTTGAATAAACAAAATTATATGTTGGTAGTTGGTGAGGACAAGACACCAATCTGACAACAAGGATGATGAATGAATGAACATGAAACCCAAACAACAAATAAACTTCGGACATAAAGGAACAACGAAACAATTTCTTTTACAAATCAATGAATACATGTATGAATGAATGAATGAACATTTTTGTAATCCTGTCTAAACATTTTACTCGACTGAAACTGTAAATAACATTAATTATAAAGTAAAAATTTGTGTTACTTCCACCCACCTTCCACCGGTGATTAATAACTGAGCAGCACAAAAGGTGTAGAAATAAGTAGCAATTGGCAGATATCTACAGTAGGTATGTAGTTAAGTAAGATATTGGACGTTTTTGAACTGAAGATGCTCTTAATTGTTGTATATAGGAGCAATGTAACAGTCACAGAACAATGACACGCTACGCTCCGTTCCTATTCTGTGGTAACAATCATCTATATCCAAGGCAGCCTTAAAATAGATCTCAGATAATCTCGCAGAGTCACGCCTGGCATAAGAAAAATTGTTCTGCAGCCGCATTTGAGACTAGGCCCCTTATTATACTATGACTGTACGAAAAAGCTAGGCAGTTAAGCATAATGAGCTCATAGAAAGAGCCCAGAAGGCCGTATCAAATCATGTTTAACAAAGATGTCAGTCCGAAGAAAAATCATTAAAAAACGACTACGCTAATAATCGCATAGTTAAAAAGACGATCCAGATATATAATAGGTATCTATATAAACTCGAGTTCGCAAGTGGCGCATACTGTCTAGTTAACGACCGCACAAAAAAAATTACAGGTAAGTTTTATTAACCGCTGCTTTTTTGGAGTTGATTAAAGAGGAAGCCATGGGGAGGAGACTCTGACTAGAAATAGACACGGTCTGAAGAATAAGGAGATACAAGATGAGGTCCACAAATATTGCACAACGGGTAACAACTAACGAAAACACGAAGTGCTATTTTGGCAATAGATTCTTCTTAAAATCTTTTATTGCCAGCTCATGACATAATAATTTGCTGAGTCTATGTATACGTAGTCCCCTTTTGGAGCCAGGTAGGAAATGAACCTACTGTATAAAATTGTTCTGTATATAAGCTCCAACGAGAATAACCTTTACGATCCCTTCTATACAATAACGAAACCTAAACTCGATATTCCCATTTATTACAAACTTTCGTAATTATATTTCGATTTTCCCATTTATTGCTTTTGTTCGAAATTGGCTTTAATATAAAATCATAAAACAAGAAGGATTGATTATTATTACTCCGTGTAAACTTTAATAATGAAAACAGACCTTTCCTCCAGGGCGGTTTTCTTTTAATGTATTTCAATTACGTCAGTCTTATAGCTCTGAATGATTCCCGAAGTTAAGAAACTCTTGCCTGATACCAACTACTTACATTTAGGAATCTTGATAAATAGAATCTCGTGTTTAAAAAAAAAAAATACTTAAATATTAGACAACATCACATATATTGCTCTCTGATCGGGAACCCATCACTTTATCGCAATTACCTTCAACTATTATTTTACTTCATATCCCATAAAACTATTCGCAGATCTTTTTATACAATATCTTACACTTCCAAGAATCAGGATACTTCTCAATTTCATTTCCTCGAATAGTTATAATCTACAAATTCACGCCATCGTTATTTATTTTCGACGACCGTCTGGTGTAGTGGTTCGCGCGCCGGACTACAAAGGCAGCGGTTGCGGGTTCGAATCCCGCAAGGGGCAAATGTTTGTGTGATGAGCATGAGCATTTGTACCTAAGTCATGGATGTTTATAAATGTATTTAAGTATGTTTATCCGTTATCTAGTCGCCATAGTACAAGCTTTGCTTAGTTTGGGGCTAGCTAATTGGCGTGGTTGTGGAAACAATTTATTTATTTTATTTATTTTATTTATTTATTTATATTTTATGTATTTTAACGAAATAATCTTTCATCAATGTTTTGTTATTCATAATTTAGTTTCCACGTAAGTTTCAGTTTGCAAAATATTTGAAACATCAATTTTTACTTCACTAAAGTCAGTGTACATCGAATATACGATTTTAATGTGTTTAATCATTTTTGTTCGTGATACCTACCTACTCGTACACTGCCTAGTAGGTACATATTTAAAACATAACTATTTATATTAAAAAACGAATGCTATTAAAAACGACTTGGTCGACCCCGACTCCACGTAGTCTTGTTTGCTCTAACCCTAGAGTGTAATTTAAAAGCCGATGCCGATATTTAAATAAATTATTTTTTAAATCATAATTATCTAGCCCCAAACCAAGCAAAGCTTGCACTATGGCGACTAGATAACTGATAAACATACTTAAATACTTTTATAAACATCCATGACTTAGGTACAAATGCTCGTGCTCTTCACACAAACATTTTCCCCTTGTGGGATTCGAACCTGCACCCACGGTCTAAAAAAAGCATCCTACTGCTGGACACAATAGTATTAGGTATATATTACTACGTCTAGCAGTGGGGAGTGTATTATAATAAAAAAACCGACTTCAAAAAGCTAAAATCTAATCTTAACACGTAATCAGTTACTTCGTTGCAAAGGTAAACATTGAATCATCGGCTGGCTTACGTACGTGTTAAAGTAAGTAACGAATGATCGCTGAACATACATATAAAAAAAGATTCCGACGAATTAAGAACCTCCTCCTTTTTCGTCGGTTAAATAGTATAACTTTACTTTCAGTTACGTGGCAAGATCGTAGGTATTTCACGAACACTTTGTTACCGCTATTTATACACCTGACTGGAGGCAAATACGTGGTAGCTGTAAAAGAAACAAACAACAACAACTTTTAGAGGTATAATTTGGTTTTCATTGAAAATACTTTTATTATGGTTACGTGTAGGTGTAGTACCTGTCAAAACATTAGGCAGGAGTTGAGTGAAATTGTAAATAATGGAATAAGCAATCCTCTGCGGGCTTATCTTTGCTAATTCGAAATCCGAAAATAAGTATTAATGTTACTAAAAGAAAATGATAGTTATAATGTTGCTAAGTAGGTATGTTTTATCTTCTTTTTGCTGCATTTGTTTAAAAATATACTGCGTTGGCAGGAGGATTCAGACTTTCGGTATAAGTCAGATGAAAAGCAAATTAAAAGTTTTAATCATAATTATTATATTTGCTCAATATTGGTGATTAAATTTCCAAGCGTATTTTCTTGGAATCAGCCAATTTCATCCTAAATGTTGACTTTGTCTGATTTTCAATTACTTTTTAAAAGTCCTACGAGGCAGTTTAATAGTTTTCATGTTCCATCTTAGCATTATTTGTCTGTGTTCTTTGCCTTGAATGTAGTGGCCAATGATCACGCGCATGAGCATAGAAGACATGTGGCTGTCATTGAGCTGTCATTACCAGGCAAATATAAAATCTTGTCAAATAATTATACTTGAAAACGATTGAATTTGCTTTTTAGGGTTCCGCAGTCAAAACGAAATCATTATAGTTTTGCCAAGTCCGTGCGCGGCTTAGCTTACCTAGATACTCTAAGAACTATAAAGCTGTAATTTCGCACAGGTATATTCATTAATCACGCCGATAAAGTAGAATACTGTGGATGTGAACATTATTCGTCGATTAAGGAATGCGTTTGTGTAATGTTAAGCTTTAAATCAAATTTTTTGTTAAAGGCATTTGCTTTATATATTTGGGGTAGGGTTTCTGGGCGAGAATTCTCGAAGCGAGAATTCCCGGGAAATTCAGCCCTACTCGAGACGAGAAAAAATTGGTCGAGAACTCGAGAAATCGAGAATTTTTTGAATAAAAAAAAACATTAAAAACGAGATTTTTTGCAATAATACTAAGCAGTACTAATACTACGTTGCCACGCTGACAGTTCAGTCACTCGCACATACTTGATTGCGAAGCTTACGTCGTCGGTGCTAATATCGGTGCCATTGCACGGCTCAATTTGTGTGTATCGGGAATTTGCGTAACTATTTCAGTGACACTTCTTTAATCACAGTAGACACACTTCATTTTAGTTTGACATATAAAGGTTGATAGATTTACAGTTTAAAGGTTATTTTTATAGCTTATTTAGGTAGTATCTACACCCACTGTCGTTATTTCTTCGAATATTTTAGCTCATTTATAATAACGCTAACTTAAAATTAATTATCTGTGAATGTACTGTGATACTTAAGTTGAGCTCACTAATATATAACGTTATGTATTGCTTTTTTAGGTTTGTCATATAAAAATCAAAAGTATGGATTTATTTTTCTAAAATAAAAGATAACTCGCCTGCACATGCTCCAAATCTCCAAAAAGATATCAATTAAAGGCTCAAACACAATGGGCTAGTTTCCTAAAAATACCTAATTAGTCCGTAAGTTGGATTAACAGCAAATACTGGACACGTATATTTTCTTTTCTCAATCAAACAAAAAATTATGAAGATATAGCCCATTAAAGTTCCGCGTAACGTCACGCCTTGCGACACTTTTTAGCTAGGTGTGACGTCACGTGCTCACTTTGATTCGCTTTATCTTAGGAAACTAGCCTATTGGTTTAGTGAGGCACCTTGAACATATTCATAAAATATCCATTAAAGCACAAAGTGAAGCACAACCTGCACAACCTTCAACTTCTATCGCCAACACTTTGGAAGATGACCCAGACCAAACCTTTTTTTGCTTATGTAAACAAAGGTTGATTTTTAAAGAGTTTGATAGTATGTTTAAGTGTTAAATAATGCGCAATATATAATAAATAAACGCTTTAAAGACTGATTACCAAATAAATGTGACTTTTATTTTGTATTTGTAGAGGATCCATACAATTTATAAATTTATCGAGTTCCCGGGAATTCCCGGGAAATTCAAGCCGAGAATGCTCGGGAAAAAAATAAAGTCGAGAAATCAGAAACCCTAATTTGGGGGATATTTATTCCCCCTTCCTCCCCTCTACCAGCTAAATATTTTCTTAAAGAAATGTGTAAAAATTCACGACAATAAATAATATAACGAAACTAAAAAGAGTACTATCACTGCTAGGTAGGATTTACAAGTTACCGAGTTAAACTTATAAAAGTACTTACACACGGCATGCACTTGGCCGATTTTAATTTTGAAACATGCTTGAACGAGCCATTTACAGACATCTATATATTTTTTGCAAATGAGTTACATATTGTGTTAGGTATGCATTAAAATGCATTCCATGTAGTTGTTGTGCATTTTTTTGTATCGCACTTAATTAGTAAATAAACACTTCGTGATAAAAAATGATTTCATACAATAAGGTTTCCAAGTTAACTTTTGTATTTAAATAATTACAACCATTAAGTGAATCACGTAAATTGTAAAAGACTTTATTAACATACTTTCAGAGATTGGTATAACTGAAATCGGAATCTTTCCGTTTAATCAAATAACGAGTCGTTCGCAAAGATGACCGAACGGAATCGTGTTTACTCAGGCATCACTGGTAGGCTCGAGATATTCAATTCCTTAAAAGCCCGCGCGGCTCATTAGTTCTGCGCCCAGCTGCGACCCGCATCACGGCGATTGTTTGCGCCGACTCTAGCCGTGTGCGCCCTTTTATCAATCGAGCGGATTATACTTTTTACATTACGTAAGTAGTTAGGCTGTATTATATGTATGTTTTTTATTTATACTGGTCAGTGACGTTACGATAAGTTATAACATTTTGTGGGTTTTTATTGTCAGATCCTGGGTGGTAGTGAAATATCAGTATTTATTTATAATAAGGCACAGTTACTAGAGATCAAACTAAAAAGCATACCTAGGATGTAAGCAGCAAGTCAAGTCTGTGCCCCGTATGAATAGAGAGTTTGACCGAAAAGGTCCAAGTCCTTACTAAAACTATTGTAGGAACTAATGTATTTTTAATTCTTGTATTTTTTTTGTTTTGTTTTTGTTTTAGAAAATACAATTTTGATGTCTAAATTTATTAATCAAAGTTACTAGATTAACCTAGTTTCACCGAGAAGTTAAAACCTTTTTCATTGCGACCCGCATCATGCATGCTATTGTTTGCGCTGACTTTCCGTGCTCCCTTTTATCGATAAAGTGGAATATTTTTTGCTTTACGTAAGTAGTTATGCTGTGATAGGTTATATCACATGCTCTGTATTTATTCGGGTTGCCGTCGTTTATCGGTACGTAGTTACGATGCGGACAGGTATTACATTTTGTGCTTTTTTATGTTAGTTATGTCTATTTACTATATTTGCACATTTTTAGCTCAACGGATTAGCAAGCTGAAGTGGCAGTGTGCGGGGCACATAGCACGTAGAACTGACGGCCGATGGGGCAGAAAGGTTCTAGAATGGAAGCCGCGTACCGGCAAGCGCAGCGTAGGACGTCCACTCACAAGGTGGTCAGAAGACCTGGTAAGGGTCGCAGGAAGACGCTGGATGCAGGCCGCTTCCAACCGGCCAATCTAGAAGTCAATGGCTCCCCCATGGCCTATGTTCAGCAATGGACGTCCTATGCCTGAAATGATGAAGTAGATGTAGATTTATTCCATCCCTTTTAATTTAAGGGTCGCTGCAGTTCTAACGCAAATACGCAATCTGAGCCATTAAATGGTGATAGGTTAGTTTAGAATTTATATAACGTATAATTTAAAGGTTCAGCCATATATCACAATTTGGATGTGCATAAAATCCGTGGCCGTAACCACAAAGAGGTTACCACGATCGATAGCACTTTTGTGCCATCCACATATTACATCACGCAAAATATATACATTTTAGACCCCTGACACGTTTGATTTCTATCTTTTGAACACGCACTGTCACGTTTGATTGTGTGAATTACCGAGTATCGGGATAATGAAGATATTAAGAAAATGTTTGTGTAAAGGGTGACGTCGGTCGTACAGAACAATCACAGTCAATGGCTTAGATAAAGACACTTTGTATAATATTTGGAATAAACCTTTGGTTTTATAGATATAAATGCCTCATTTATCGTTAAATACCAGCGAAAAATTGGACAAACGACTGTTTATTTCTTTTTATGATGCATTCGAAGGCATTACGACGCTGACGGTTTGGTAATAAAAGCAATCTCTTAAGCCCCAACCTCGTTCTGAAATCTCTGAAATACTTATATCGTGGTTTTTACAGCTTATATGAAAATATACTTTTTGTAAGGTACCATAAAATCGTCGCTTCTTTTTCGTAAAATCTTTTGGCACATCACCACTTCAGTGACTAACTGGTTATGCAAAAGGATTTGGCGTTGTATGATTACATAATATTATAAATGTAAAAGTTAAAAATAAAATAAAAATACACGAACAAAGGAGACGGTCGTCAAGTTTGGATGATAATGATAACACCAAGGGGTCAGTTGTTAATCCGACTGCTCCCGAGAGTCGGCCAAGACCCTCGTCTTCGGCTTGCCGAAGTGGAACCCAAGGGGGTCTGCAGGACTCTCTCCTCTGGCTTGCCTTAACCAGCCGGCCAGAGTGAAGTCGCTAGAGCATGATGCTCGAAGGGTGGATGTGGTTCGTAAGTGACGAGTGAGCACGTGATGTCGGACCCTCAGGCCCCCCCTGATAGCAAGTGATCGTCGTTTAAAGTCCAGAGCCACCTCTCCCCTCTTAGCCGTCAACAACAGTGTTGAACCTCGGTTGACGGCGAGTCACCACCTGCCATTTTTTTCAGTCTGAGACTATGAACCAGGCAGGTGACCGGTAGTCTCCATCAATAGCCCAGAACCCAGTCCCTCCATCTTCCTTCAATAAACCCAAATAATTTGTCATTAGCTGCAATAGTTCCTGTACACGTGCTGGGTATAATCTCTGATTACATCCCATAATGTAGTTAGAGATTGGATCAAGCAGTGTAACACTTTTAGATTTGATGATTTGCGCTTAAAACGGCCTCTATGTGTTGGATCAGTATCGGGACGCAAGCCTTATAAAGGACCGGGTCACTTTTGGCCCGTGAACTCCAAGAGCGTACAAATAATAATAATATTATTTATTTCATCTTAATTAATACAGATGATATTATAATAATAGGCCCATATAATATACATACCTTATAGACTAGCATACATACAATAATATAAGTTAAGATTAATTTATTTGTTGTTATGGCTTCGTACTCGGAGCCGTTCTGGTGGTGTCAGCCGGCAATATTTCTCGGAAGCGACGATAAACCACACCCTTCGGCCAGAATTCCTCATTCAGGAAGATGTCTAGCTTGTATGTCGGTACTAACACAACAAAAGCTTTAAAACTCGCGTTGTGTCGCGAGTCCAAAGGAGCAACTCTTAATTCAAGATGAGTCTTGACCTCAATGTTATTCAATCGCGGTTTAATGGTTAAACAGAATTGGTGAAACGTAGCACACTCATATACAGAGTTATTTGTAAAACATCAACAACCTCCTAGGGGCTGATTCTGGTGCTCAAATACAACAACTTTTTCGATGGGACCAACATTTAAATCACAAAAAAAAAATAACTTTCCCATACTAAGCCGCCGACCAGCTGACATCAGTTTGTTTGGAGCAGTGAAATTTTTCAATTTGATTTTAATGTTGGTCCCATAGAAAAAGTTGTTGTATTTGAGAACAAGAATTAGCCAGTAGGAGGTTGTTGATGTTACAAATAACCCTGTATGTAGCATAACAACACAACAATAATAATTTTTAATCCTGTTTTTGTGCTGTTCTCTTCTTCACGGGTCTTAATTCTGAAGTCCTTTTTTAACTTCCAAAATAAACATAACATTATTTTCATTACAAGTAGGTATAATTAAATAAATACAATAAAATAAACAATTTCCTATACCCAATTAGCAGTTTAATTAAATTTCTATGTCTGCCAATTAAATGTTTTGAAAGGTTTCTCATAACAGACACATGTAGGCAACAAATAACATCTCGAACGTGGAGTTGAATTAATTTCAGAATTTTGGCATTTGTGTTCAGGTGGCGGGCTTTCCCCGGGGAATCTTCGAATTCCGTCAAACTCTGCTGAATGCGTGAAGTTTGCGCAATTTCCAGCTACGGCGCGGGTGAGTTATGAGTTCTACGCGCCAGGTTTTGGGAGAAATAAAAAATAAAATTAATGTTACCAGTCCATTGTTGGGTATTAAGAGGTATACCAACAGAAAATATGAGAGTGAGTTAGAGCATTACTTACTAATACCAACTCGTACCAATAGTCATTTCCCTATCTAACACAAAATTGCTCTGGGTTACGATAGCTTAGGTATGGAAAAGATCGCGTTATACATTAATTTGCTCGCAAATAAATTAAATTAACAATAGGAAAGCCTTGCCGTGTAAAGTGTAAAAATTTAAAGCAAAAAGCAACTCATTATGGCGTTTTTAACCGACTTAAAAAAAGGGGAGGTTCTCAATTCGTCGGAATCTTTTTTTCTTTCTTTATGTATGTTCAGCGATCATTCGTTACTATGTTGACCGATTTCGATAGTTATTTTTTGTTTGAAAAGTAATACCTACTTTCAAAATGGTCTCATATAAATTTGGTTAAATTCTGATGATGGGATCTATAAGAAAATCATCAAACATTGCATGAACTCCGCACCATGCCAACTGATTTTAGTATCTATCTTACCTAATATGTTTGCCAAATGTAGACCGATTTTGATGTTTTTTTTAATGAATAGCTTATACTTCATAGATACTATAATAAAACATTTGCGGAAAAAATTTCACCTCTAAGGGTGGACAAATAGGAAATTTAATCGGTGTTAAATTATGTTTGCACTCGTAAGATTCGTTTTGATTAGGATCTATCACTATAATAGATGAAATAAGTTAATTTTATTAAAAAAATAAAAACCGACTTCTAAAAACTAAAACGCTAAAAATAATCTTAACACTTAAGTACCTAATCAGTTATTTTTGAAGTCGGCGCCAGTCGATGAGAGATTCTATGTTTTCGTTTGTCAAAAGACCCATTTTATCTCCTGGTAAACGCGTTCCTGTGCGTGAAGGTAATCAAGTTCATAATAAATATATGTATAAAAAGATAGGTTTATTTATGCTGCATTTTTAAAACTCGCAATGGAATCAAAACCTAATAAGGTACATTCTGTTAGTCTAAAATCATGAATTTTGGCCAGAAGTGATGTCTTATAGCACAAGTAATGGGAATAGTCCGAAAAACTACTTCAAAAAATAATAATTTTACACGTCGAAAAAATCTTTGACACTTGATTCCTGTTATGGACGAGGTATTGACATACTTACCTCTAAATTTGTACGGAACCCTCGGTGCGCGAGTCCAACTCGCACTTGGCCGGTACAGTAATAATCGTACATAATTATCAGTCATAGTTAGTTAGAATTTATCTCTAACAAAAAATAGTTTGGGATTTAAATCAAACTTGAGTTTTTTTACAAATGTCGTATTTTCCAGTCTTCCAGACATTGAACTTGTTAAGACATTAACCAACCTTGGCTAAGATCTGCATAGACTTATCAGCAAAATAGTAAAGCATGCTCTAAATCTTTATGAAATTTTAGTATCTGCACTGGAATGTCAGAAACCATGTAGGCAGCTAGCGCACTGTCCCCGGAGAATGTTCACAGAATTCCGTCAAACTCCGCTGAATGCTTAAAGTTTGCGAAATATGGCGTGTCATGGCGAGTTATCGTAGATATATGTATGCCTAGCATAAAAGAGGTCAAGAAATAAGAATGAGATTCTAAATAGTTTAATGGGGCAGGGACTGTCAAATATCGCAATGACACTCAATCTTAAGGATATAATGATCACTATATTATAAAGCGGGGTGAAAATATAATAACAGACTGCTGAGAACAACTTTAACTATACTATATCACAGAAAAACATCTGATACTCCTCTATGAACGAATGAAGCTTTCCCATACCGATACAGTCATAGAGTTTATTTAATTCAATATTACCTGAAATTTAAAAGCTATAAATCTTTTCTAGCAGTGCAAATAATTGACAATATAGGTACGTAAATCTTTTTTACGATGTTGTTTTAATGGATCTTGTAACTAAATTAAACACTATGGAGTATAAATGAAAAAATAGTTGTATTCTCGCAAAGGTTTGCCGCTGTGGACTGCAGATAAAGGAACTAGACTGTGGTGCAGACTACAGACCTACCGATTTATTATGGACCACTTACTATCCTGGTCTAACTCCCTCCTACCTAAACAGTGGATGACAATCTGCCGTAGAACCTGCCAGGTTTTGGTCGGATCCTAAAAATGTTATTTATATCAATAACACACAAGAAGAAGAATCATCATAATTATGAAAAACCGTCCAAACAATTAACAAATCTTGTAAACATTTGGTGTGGAATTTTGGTAGACGACTTATTTAGGTAGGCTAATGCCGTCAAACTTCGCTCAGTGCGTAAAGTTTTGAGAAGTATTGCGTTGTGGTGCAAACTTGGACTAAGTAAGTTTAGAAGAGGCAACGATGAAACAGGTTTAGAAGTTGCCATTGTTCTAAATGTATGTAGATGAACGCATTTTAAAAAACAGCATTATGAAAAAGTAAAGGTAAACTTGAATTGCAAACATTAAAAAAGGTTTTAGGACTGATTTCAGTCATAATCTGAATCTGTCAAGACCCTTTGTATCGAACACGCGTAAAGTTATTAAGTTGAAATTAAAACCATTATACTCAGGTCTCTGGATCTGTAAAAAAAAAATTGCTATATGTATACCTGTAATGTTTGAAGAGTTTCCTCAATTCCTCGTGGATCCCATCATCAGAATTGGATTTAGAACCAATCTGGAAGTTTACCTTTTTAATATAAAAAAAATGTTTTAAATCGTTTCACTAATGGCGGAATTCTGTGGTAACAAATATGCAGCAGCAGCAGCAGCAGCAGCAGCTGGTTAAAAATATAAAAGCTGTTTTAAATAGTAACGTTACTGGGAGCCGATCGACACTGGATTGCGAACAGTGTTAAATACGGGAATTAGACGTCAGTGGTGAAATATGTCTAGTCTCAACGTGCCCCCCAGCCCAAGCGTGCTCTTTAATTCATTCGATTTTAGTCATATTTGATTTACTCGTATAATGTTGTTTCTTGCTTAAAACCAGAACAACTGTTGATGATATACCTACATTATAAAATGCAGATATTCAAGGAACTATAAAATTGTCACGTACCGATTTTAGTTCTACATCGGGAGTTGTTCCCAGAAACATTCGAACTTTATCTTTGTTTTCACCTTGGCGTATTGTAAAGATGAAATATACCTAAAGCCACGCCCCCGACGCCAATCTGATTCAGTATTCACAAACCCACTCGCCCAACTCAAATATAAATAAAGTTTTTCCATTCGACGGAGTTCGGACGAAGTTTACGGCCGCGCGGACCCACCGGGAAATAAAGATATGCACACTCGCGGAGTTCCATAAATATGTAGAAGTGAGCTAACTCATATAGGTACCTCATTACCGTACCTGAAATGTTTTTTAACTAGTTTTGTGGATTTTTGGACATATGCCACCTACCGGTAATAAATATGCACGTTCGAGTAATTCAACAAAAATGGAGAAGAAAACCATGTCCGTGAATATTTCATTATTTTGTGAGTTCTGTATTGATAATATTTACATTTTGTGACTTCTGTTTTAACAATATGCTTGTGGTTTAATCCTAACCTTCTTCCTTGTACTTAAAACCATAGTAGAAACTTAAATTAACCACAAATAAAACCCCTTGGAAGTGATGGTTCTATAGTCTGGAAAAGCAAAACTATCTTGGGACTCACAGCGAATTTAATAAGAAACGAAAGGAGAGTTTGAAGATTGAAATGGATTCCTCTGGTACACTGCCCAACGCTTTTTTGACGATGGATCACTTTGATTCTTTTGTTATTAGCAGGGACCACAAAGCAAGACAACACACCAGTTGTGATCGTCTCGAAGTAACGAATTAGGTAATGTGTTGCGAGGTACCAAATAATGAACTTTGCCAGTGGCGTCTCTCGTCATACGTAATCGAGGACCCTTTCCACTATGATAATGAAGTCTTTAATTAATTTTTGTAGTAAATTTTATAGTTGTAGTGTAGTTTTACTCATAACGACTGAAGACAATTTACAATTTCAAAAATAAAGTTTTTTTTACTTCATGCACATTGCACAATGTTGACATAGTACAAAACGATTTGCAACTATATTGAAAATTTAAATAATAACAGATGCATGAGAACATGCTTTTGGTACATAAATTTACCTAAAAAATAAGTTTTTACAATTTTACGAAGTTATGGAAATTTAATAGACTTATTACTAGTATAAATATTTATGTAAAGTAAACTTAAGTAACATAAGTGTGTAAGCAATACGGAGAGCTCACTGTTAAAACAGAGGCATCAGCAAATAGTCGTGATGTTATGTACCGCAACGGTTTCCTGGTTGCTACTTTCAGGAAAGCGCTCTGTGCACCACCCCAGACAGAAACAGAATATATTAAAAGTGACTGGTGTAGTGCAAGATTATGTCATTTTTAGCGTATCAGCATAGGAAGCGTCTTTTAAAAGTCGGACAACAAAAATGAGTTGTCCTACGCAAGTTGTTTGTTGCATAACTTGGTGTTGCCAACCTTATAGTCTGGTCGAGATACACACTGAGATATTTAACTTGTAGCGTTCTAGTAATAGAAAGGCATGTACAGTTATAGGTGAGATTAGGGCATTTGTGAGCTTTAATTGTGTAGCTGTCAGAAGGTGGGACATACCTTTTTTAGCGGTCAAAGCAATATAAGTTTGTCTTAGTAAGATTCAAGGTAAACAGATTTTTAGTTCAGCAATTTATTAAAGATACCAGAGCAAATTCTGCGTGTGCTTGAAAAATGTGCCATGCACAGCAATGGTTGTAGCATCTGCGTAAATGTAAATGTTACAGTTAGGAAGTTGCAGTTGGCAAAGGTCAATAATGTATACAGTAAAAATGATGGAACCAAGAATGCTGCCCTGTGGTACTTCGTATGTAAAATAATTATTTCCTCATTGCTTGCATGGCTCATTCATTCACTCATCGAAGTTAGAATGCCTCATTCTATGTGTTGAGTATGAGAACAAATACAGTGTCAAAGGGCTTTGACAGGTCTAAGAAGACACTAAACCATTTATAAAATAAGTATTTCGAATAGTGCCATTTAAAGTTGTACGCATATAATATACTGAAGAAAATGTGTCAACTCACAAGTGCGATCTTCGTATTACTTAAAGGCATAACAAAAAAGATATAGTCGCGGGTAGCTCGTGTTAAAATATGAAAGTAATTTACAACAATTTATCGCTTCTGAAAAAGAAAATTAATTTCGACAAATCTACCCGGTGCCATTTACTGCTGTAACAATTTTTATTTCCTTGAATTTATTACATCGTATTTCATAATAAAAGGGTAAACACAATTAAATTTGGAGCTATCATATAAATGTAACATTAATTTTATTTCCAAGAAATTAGTCGCACAAAATAAAAATATTTATTGAATCATCTTACTAAACATGAAATAAACTGTTATTTTCTTCTTTTCTAATTCACTAGATCCGATTTATCCAAGCTGGAATATGTTTTTACTTGAGAGTAAACCACTACTTATTCTAGAGTAAGCGATGTTGCATTTTACCATCAACTAGTCTAAGAACATGTTAATTAAATATGATTAAACATTTATACGAGTGATTTTGACAGATTAAGGCCAGATTCGACCAAACACAAAATTAAACCAGTTTAACTATAACAGAAATAACTATACTTCTTGAATTTACTTTTTGATAACTTTGTTTGCGTTTTTCCTACTTACTTCAGGAATACACTATACTCAGTTTTATTTTATTGTGATTGATGCACGAATGGATAAACCTACTAAAATCCATGTAATCTATTTTTTCTAGGTTGTCATCAAATGCCACAACAATTAAATTTTGTAGGATAACACAATGCCAATGGTAGATTATACAACTTGACAGTTTCTAGGTGACAAGAGTGGATTCGACAAGTGACAACTTTGACATTTACTTATTCTTAGTAAATTCTTTTAGACCATCAGTTTTAATCCACTCTTGTCACCTCGAAACTGACAAGTTGTCAACATCTAACATCGACAATCTATTATCTACAAAATTAAAATGTTGTGGTTAAAATTTTAAGTCTACCTAGAAGAAATGGAATTCAGTAGGTTTATCAATTCGTTAATTATTCACTCTTGAACTATAGATTAGCAATACCGAGTATAGTGTATTGCTCGAAAAACGTAATCGAAGTTATCCAAGGGTAAATTCAAGGAGTAAAACTATACCCGTAATAATTATTCTCGTATAGCTTCGTGTTTGGTCGAATCGGCCCTTAATTATTGTCTAAGTTTAGACGAAGACAAAAATCTAGGACAACAACAACACAACAGGTGCAACAAGTTTAGGATTAAATATTTTGGGTTGCTATGTTGAGTATAACAATAAAATTGCTTTCAGACAATAATTACAGAACTTAATAACTACATAAGGAATAAAAACCTTTAACGCAAACAATGATCCTTTTTAGGCTGAAGTGAGCTCTCACAAAAGCTTCACAGAGTAATCTGCTTATTGAACAATATGGCCTAAAAATACATAAGCACGTATACGATAAGACCAATTATTTCCTCAGACCCGACACTCAAGTGGCGCCTTACGTATCTGGGACTAGTGATGTCTACTGACTTTCGATATGTAATTTTATTGATTGTGCCTTTCAAATTGTGTAAGGATAGTAAAACTCTATGATCAAATTTAATTACTAGCTTACACCTCTGTCCTAATACTCGTAGGTACATGTAATCTCACAATTTCATGGCTAGTTTTTTTTTAACACATACGTTTTCTACGATTAAACACAATATGTAAAACCGTTGTCCTGAGCCATTAGTGGTTTAGTGGGACAGATAATGTATTAAACTATCAAGAATCAGTACAAACTCAATTTAAATTGGATTTTTTCCACTTATAAAGTTTCATCAGGTTATGTTATCAGTGTTTCAAAGAAACCGGTGGCATTTAATAATTCTCATAAAGAAAAGTAGTAGATAGATAGATACTCTTTATTGCACACCATACAAGTAAATTACACATGATTTTTACAGAAAACATACAATTTAGGCGGTCTTATCGCTAATAGCGATCTCTTCCAGACAACCTTCAGGTAGAGGACAACCAATAAAGAGAGGTAGTATGACTTAGTAAATAAAATTTTGTCCCTTAGAATTTTTATTTTTATTGACTGTGTTCGCTGAAGGTTGTATTCTTTTTGCTAATGATATATCGATAGACTATAACATTACCTATAGAACATCACTATCTGGAACAACGTCAAGATGACGCAAGGATCTAGAGGACAGGAACTTGAGATTTGTTTATTTCTATAGAAAAAATCTCAGGGGTGACAAATTGGGGAGTATTCCCTTCTGCCCTCCCACTGTGTCCCAATTTGTTACTGCCCCGCTCCATTAGTTCGCGTGGATTTGGTCGGATAGAATTAAATGAAGAAGGGGAATCTTTACGGCTTTAAAGGTTAATTTGAATAGCAAAGAAGTTACATTTGATTAACTAGAGAAAGGGCGCTTATCGGAATTATTGGGAAGCTTTTTTATATTCTTTAACTTCCTTTTATTTATATATATATTTATAAATCAATAATTCTAAGAAGCTCAAAACAGGGCGTATTTTTCGAGCATACTAGTAGGTACTAACATCAAATTTATTTTTTAAAACATGTGCCGGTATAAAGTTATCAAATGAGTAATGATTATGATGTTAATGGAGGCGCACATGTTAATGGAGGCGCATATGTTAATTGAAGTTACATGATAATGGAATGGACATACTACCTAAAAATTTAAATTAGCAACTATTACCAACACAAGCATTGCAAAAAAATCTAATCTATGATATACCTAAGTAGATGAGCACAAATTGTGTTCATAAATTTTGAAGATGTGGTTCTAGCTAGGGATTCGATGTCAACTTTCTAGCGTTAAGACAGCATTCAGCGAGACACAGACCGACGAGTTTAAATCGGTTCGATCGCAATATAGTTTGATGGATTATCCTGTTTCTCTGTGCATTGAAATCAGACTCAGCTTTCAGTTTCAGTTCAGTTTTTACTAGTAAGTGATGAGGATGTTTAAGGTGAAACAAGCTTACCTACTCAGTAAATCAAACAGGAGGGTTCCCAAGCTCTACTTAATGGCCTAGATTTTTGTTTAGCAGAATATACCGCGTGCGTAAAGTTGGGTTAGGTTTTAGAAATTGTTTGAAATACCTTATATCCCTGAGAGTGCATACAGATCTGGCAAATGCACCGCGAATACGCTGCACATATGCTGCTCACATGCGTTACGTAGTGCGAACTGTTCTCAATCTGACCGCTTCGTCTTTGTTTGTCTATAGTGGTGATCTAATGATCATCGTAATCCATGTAATGTAACATTTGAATGAAGGCTTGACGATGCGTTAGACGCCATGCGCACGGCAAGTGAGTTTTTACTTGTAACATTTCTATCTTGCTTTTATTATTTGTTGAAATGTCATTTATCCCTCGCTCCCCGACTCCGTGTTGCCAGTATTCGTGCCTTTGCTCGATGAAATATTACACTAATACGTTCTTGGTAGTTCATGTTGGATGTTTCGTTCGTGAAAGGGTGATAAGTACATTAGAGAGGCATGTTGTTCTGTTACAAGAAACTAAATTCTCTAGTCTTTACTTAATGAACGGAGGGTGAACTATTCGGCAGTTCTAATGCCTATACGCACGCTTAGGGTAGAACTCCCTTACCTGGTACTCCCCACGCGTGGTACAGCTCAGCATGACACCAGTGTCGTTGCTGAACTCGACGTGGTGTGACGGTTCCGTGATCGACAGCAACCGGCGAGGCTCCGGCGATGCCCGTACTGCTGCAACAAATTACGAGATTTATTTATGTTCGGTAACGCGCTTTGACGTGACGTCGTGACGGCGTTGTAACGTGTAATGATTGAATCACGATAATTACGTTTTAGGGTTCCGAAGCCAAATGGCAAAAAACGGCACCCCTATGGATTCGTCATATCTGTCTGTCTGTCTGTGCGTTCGTATGTCACAGCCACTTTTTTCCGAAACTATACTTGAACTATATTGTTGAAACTTCGTAAGTACATGTATTCTGTGAACCGCATTAAGATTTTCACACAAAAATAGAAAAAAAAAATTTGGGGGTACTTAAAACTAAAACTTTTTTTTTTCATCAAATCCATACGTATGGATAGGTCTTAAAAAATGATATTGAAGTTTCTAAAATCATTTTTTCCTAAACTGAATAGTTTGCGCGAGAGACTTTCAAAGTGGTAAAATGTGCCCCCCCTTCTTCTAAAATAAGAGAATAATAAAACAAAAAATATATATGATGCACATTGCCATGCAAACTTTCACCGGAAACGAGATCTAGTAAGGAGTTTTTTTTAATACGTCATAAATCGTAAACCGCAATTTACCTTTCGTAATGTTATGGATTTCATTTTGCAATAAAAGTACCATAACTATGACTCTACTGTCGTGATGGGTGAACTTTTACTTAAATAGGTACCTACATGTTTGTACGGAACCCTCGGTGCGCGAGTCCAACTAGCACTTGGCCGGTTTTTATTTACTGTTATAAATTTCACTCTATACATTTAAATCTATTCAGATTTTATTGAGACGATATACGGTTTCAACTGCAGTCTGTTATTATATAAGTTATAGCTATTACTCGTAGTAGTACATTTCAGTTGTCACTTTAAATTGTATCATTTTCTTAAAGGTAGATCGATGAATGATAAAAATACTTAAATGTTCCAGAATAATTCCCGTCCATTCAACCTTCTAAGGTATGAAAGCCAGGTGAGTTTCCGCGTGACATCACGCCCTGTGACCGAGTCCGCGTGATCGCCGCGTTAGCCTCTAATGGAATAACCGTTCCTAAGATGCCCATATTAGCACGTACGATCATTCCCGCAACACATTTTCAACCTTATCCCCTTCACGCAATAACAGGTATTGTATAGCAGATCCAGGTTAGCTGATGTGGTTAGGACGACGGAATATGTGACGTCTTGAATTATGTGGGTTGTTTGGAATTATAGGATCCATTGTCGGAGCTAGGCGTTATTGAACATCTAGAATCAGCCTTTGTCCTACAATACACAATACACGTACAATGATATTTTATTGTAGGAAAGAACAATAATATCTTATATATAAAATTCTCGTGTCACAATGTTCGTTCCCGTACTCCTCCGAAACGGCTTGACCGATTCTCATGAAATTTTGTGAGCATATTGAGTAGGTCTGAGAATCGGCCAACATCTATTTTTCATACCCCTAAAGACCACGCAGGCGAAGTCGCGGGCAACAGCTAGTCTTATATATAAAATTCTCGTGTCACAATGTTCGTTCCCGTACTCCTCCGAAACGGCTTGACCGATTCTCATGAAATTTTGTGAGCATATTGAGTAGGTCTGAGAATCGGCCAACATCTATTTTTCATACCCCTAAATACCGCGCAGACGAAGTCGCGGGCAACAGCTAGTATTTTATAAGTTGTTTTAAAAATGCACCAAATTTTTTTATTTATTTCCATACTGTTTGGGTTATCCTAAAATAGGCAGCCCGCAAAGATCATGGTTGTATTGTTACTACTATAATAGACTATGATCCTGTAAGGTCAGATAGAAGTCTTCAATTCAGGTTTGAACTTTCATTGTTTGTACAGGCGATCCCTTTAATGAGAGTTCAGCTTATAGTGGTATATTTTGACTTGTATCCTTGCGTACAGGGAAACAAAGGATTGGTCTCGTGGAATCTGCAGATTAAACTGCCCCTGTATGTGCTATGACAAGATTAGTCCGCAGATTCCACAGCTGCAAGACGCTAGTACGAGTAGGTACACTACCAACCCGCCCGCGGCCGCCGCAGACCGCACACTTCGATTTCCGTTCAATCTCGCGGCAGCGAGCGACGATTGCCGACGCCCGCGTCGACTAATTGGCTTGTAATGAATGGAGTGACGATGATTACGAGTCGTTGGGTAGTAACTATGTACCGCACTATTTCAGACACAGATTTTTGTAAAATCATTTTATCCTATAAGAAGTTACGCTATTGACACAGCAGATTCTATTTCCAAGAGACGCTATAATCGGATTCTGAGAATAAGTTTTGTATGAAAAAAAAATGATGATATCAAATTTCTGACTTCACCATGGCATTTATATGCATATTTTAACATAGGCTAGTTTCAGCTTGATATTCCATTTACCTAACACCCTGTATAAATATAATAATAGTAATAATAACCCCGCAGGGGCAGCTTGTGGCAAGCTGTAGGTGAGTGGCGACACCTCGGACCCGATTCTCTGGATGGCCCGTATTTATTTGGCTCTCGCCTGCTTGCCTTTACTGGCTGGCCAAGAGTGGAGTTGCAAGAGCAGAAAAGGTTTAAAGTGTGGAATGTCATAACGCCGGAGACCCGTTGACTGGTACGTTTAGCACTGGGATCTTGCACTCCGCAGACTCACCTCGTTAAAACCATAGCCGTTTAAACCAATGTTGCTACCCTCACTACCTTCTGGTGGCTTTAATAGGGCGGCCCATTTAGTGAGCGGCGAGTCACCGTCTACCCTGATTATCGAGATGAGACATTTGATATGGCAGGCGTCCCGTTGTCTCATCAATAACCCGGCAACCAGTCCATCAAGTTCCTTTCCATAGACCCGGTATAGTTTCATTCCACCTTATCTGCAATAGTCCATGCACCTAGCGGGTGCTGTTTTTGGCTGTAGGTATCTTCTCAATAGCGCAGGCAGAGATAGAATCCGCTAGGTGTCTCTTCGTTTTTTTTGTAGTTTCACGTTAAAACAAAACTGCTTCTGGTACTGTCTCAGATAAGATAATAGTCACTTACTCTTTAGATTTCATGGTAAGCCAACTCAGGAAGTTTATCCATAAAAATACACTTGCAAACTGTATAGCAGTTAAAATTAATTTAAAGAATAAGATTTGGTACATTAAAAAATTCGAAAACTTACGATTTTAAATTTCCCTTTACATTTTTACGATCTAAATTGAAACATCGAGTCCCACGTATTTTTTCAAGAATACCATTTCATTACAGAAAAATAGATCCATTAAAAAGGTTTAACAAACAAAACCTTTTAGACAGTTTCATCACATTTAAAAAAGTTGTAAACAAACAAAACTCTTTTCAAAAAACATTTTTGTATTCATTACGTTGTCCAAAATCGAGGATTTTTAAGCAATTTGTATCACCTAAAATAAAAAAATTTTTTGTATACCCATTAGCAAAACCTTTTAGAGATAAATTTTTTAGATTCAAGTAAGGTTAGGTGGGATACCTATACGACATATTTACTAGCCAGAACAATACATTTAGAATAAATATTTTAAATAATAACATATTACTCGTTTATTTATTTATTTAAACTTTATTGCACAAAATAAAATCTTACAAAAAGTGGACTTAATGCCATGTAGCATTCTCTATCAGTCGACCATTAGGCTAAACAGATTAATTAATTAATTAGGCTCGTTCGTATAGTACTGAAATTCGTCAACATGCTAATACTGAAAGCGTTAAATTGTAAATTGGCTTATTTTATTTTATAGCACAGAGGAATTGATTAATAAATAAATTGTCAAAAAGCTAATGGTGCGGAACAACAAACTACCTATTTTAAGTCCCACTGTAACCACTTTTCTAGCAAAAAACAATTATATTATATTCTATTAGTTTTCAATTTATTACTTTGGCGATCGACTTGTACACGGATTATTAAGTTTAAAATGAAAACATGATATTGTTTAAAAAATAATATAATTTTGTAATAGCGTTATTATTATTGTGTATAGTGTATTATAAATAGTGATTTTTATTAAATGTAAGTACTTATTAAAATATGATTGATTTTCGTTAGTATACATAATGGAGTTGGTATTTAATGTTGTACTCGTAGTCTTCGTAGTATAAAACTACGGCACAGAATATAATAAGCTAAATACGGCGTGTGCTACGAAAAACGGTCAGTCTAGTAGTGTTTTTTCTACTTGCACGAATTTTCCATATAGCTTATCAGTATTAGTCTTAAAAACGTTTTATTGCAATAATACGCAAGTATCGATATTTATTTTGTAGTATTCATTGCTCCCACATCGCTAATCCTGGAAATGTCGCCCTCAGTACCGGGATTTCTTATTGAGCTTGCTGCTGCAGCTGTAGATGCGCGGTCTCAATCCGGGAGTTTTGATTGCCCCCATTCAACCGTTGCGGCTAAGAGCCGGTAATCCGCGATGCGACCCGTTTTTGAGGTTTTAAATTATATTTTACTACCTATGAAAGCATAGCCCTTCCTTTGGCACGGAACTGCATCCCTTGATAGGTGAGATTGGCACAACTTGCAGCGCATGATGCAGATAATGCAATTAATGACGCGTTTTGGGTCAAACTAACATATGGTGGCTTAGCCGGCACGTAAGGGGGTTGTATTGTATGCCTTTGGAATCCTTAGGAAACAACCTATTTTATTATGTATTAAATTATGCAATTCGCGATTAATTAGCGACATGATTGCGACATCCAGCTGACTTCAAATTTCCCCGATTTTTGCAAAAAAAGGTAATTATCTACCAAATAAACAATATTTTATCGAGAGATTGCCTTTCATTAATTTATTATTCATCGATACGAATTTACAATGGACTTTAAGCACAAACAAACAAAAAGTCAACTTCATAAAAATTTTGCTAAATAATGGCTTTTTTTGGTAAAAGTCTTTTGCAGACCACCCGCCAACACGGGTATAATTTAAAACCTTAAAATCTACGGCCATAAGAGGTAAATACTAATGTGGGTAATTAGATGTTTTAAAGCGCTACGACTGGCTACGACGAATGCATGTGCTACGTTAATATTACTACTGTGAAGTTGATGCGTGTAAACCTTTGTTTTGTAGCATAAATGTTTGCGCTGTTAGGCTCAATTTTTACTAGCGCAGAACCAAAGGTCAATCTAAAAGTTAGCATAGAAAATTAACTTCTAGATTTTTGTTTTGAAATTTATGTATAATATTAAATTTGTTATTTTAACATTTATATGAGGAGGTGATTGTATCTCAGTGGCGGCAGCGCTTTGGTAGATTACCAAAGTTAAGCCACTTACGCCGCGGTTGTGATTCGATGTGTGACCATTCCAACCATATTTAGTGACATATTTATCTATCGAGCATTATCCATCCTCGATGAATTTATCACAAGCATCTCCGTGCTTCAGAAGGCATGTTAAAAGTTGGTCCCGGTTAATATCTCTTGATACTAATCAAGCGAAGCCTAATCAGAGGCCTTAGGGCGGCTATATAACATCTGACAGTAAAGTTAAGTCACTGGCCTTACAGCCCTAACAGCCTTCCACCAATCGGCACTGGGCCTGAGTGGTGGAGTATGGCCTTAAGACCTAATTATATAAGCATATTTAAAAATTTGGCATTATTCCGTGGTAAGCCTCAAGATGGCGGCTCAGTAACGGAGTCGCTGCAGATGCTCTAGATAGGAAGACTCAATCGTGGAGTTCTGATTGCCCCATTCAAGCGTCTTGCGTTGAAAGTCGATAATCCGCGTTGCGACTGAGATTTTGTCGATAAATGATAACTTACTATGGAGTTTAATCTGTGGCCATGATAAGGGTCCACCTACGTGCTTATCGTTACCGCTTGCAATGAGAATATTTCTCACTGAGAAATGATGAATTGTCTGAGGAGAACTAAAAATATTTGTCATAAAAGTGTCTTATTGCAACTAACTGAAAAATAAATCAATTCCAACATTGAACAATATTCTGTAAACATACATTATGACAAAATAAGATAAAATTTATTCAATATAATCCTAATAGATAAGATGTCATAAATCTCTTCGTCGTTCGTTTGTTTGTTTGTCGACAATTGACTGATCGATTATTGTTCCGACCAATACTGCTTGATTGAGATACCGGTAAATGTAATTATTGTTTATACATTAGGTATATTTACGTATTTACTCGTACGGTACATGTCGTGTAGTAAAACTAGATACAGGATTTCCATAACTAAGAAGACGTATCATCTCGTCAAGCTGTGCCAGAAACATAATGATATTATTAGGTGTTTTATCCTTTAGGTATTTTTATTTATATCCGGCATATGAATCATAATTAATTTAATTACTTATGTGTTTTTATTTACTTTATGTAGGTTTTAGTTCTTAGTACTGTGTAGTAAGTGTGTTTTCTATAGGATGTATATGTCGCAGAGAAATGTGGAAATCACGGATTTCACGAAATCCCCAGGGATATCACAAAATCCCGGTAGAAATTAAATTAGAAATATTAAGAATATTTAGAATTAAGTAGAAAGTAAATTCTTGTTTATTACGTCTTTTTACTAAAATTATCTAGTGATATGACAAAATAGTAATATAAAGTCAGAGAGTATGTCATTTCACTAAACTAAATGTAGTGAAATGATCGTCTCTATATAAAACAAAATTACAAATTACCTTGTGCTTTTTTTAAAAGAAAATAAAGTTTTAATCAACTAAACATAAAAGCAAAATTACAAATTAACTGAACATAATAATCTATCACACTGAACATAATAACATAACAATTATAACAACATAACACAAACAGAAAGTAAGTAGTCTTTATTTCACTCAGAGACGATCATTTCACTACATTTAGTTTAGTGAAATGACAAATCTCTGACTTTATATTAGTATTTTGTCATATCAACTGATAATTTTAATAAAAGAAGTAATAAACAAGTATATTTGACATCTACCGGGATTTTGTAATATTCCTGGGGATTTCGTGAAATCCTTAATTTCCACATTTCTCTGCGACATATAGAATTAAGGATCTGATGAATTCTTTCCATTTTTATAATGGCACTTCATCTAGGGCTATAAACTCCTGCTATAAGTACAAAAAAAAAACAAATCAAAGTTGAACCGTCTGTCTTAAAATCCAAACAGGCTACAGAAACAGTCCTTGGTGTAGGTATGGTTTGTACAACAGCTGTATGATTTGTCAAAATGATCTACTTACGCTTTTGGTTTAATTTGGATTGGTTTCAACATACGTTTTTATTTTCGTCTTGTCCACTGACCTATAATAACCCTGGACTGGCTGCTGTCAAATTAAATTCGTGCCTATTTAATAATATCTGTAGGTCACGGTAAATAAGTAATGGCCGCAATATAGGCACTCGTATGCAGTATACGTTAAATATTGTTCTCGGAATTCTTACTTGTATTTAAATGGGCTCACAAAGTTAGCTGTCATTTGTATAGGTATTTATACAGGTCAGTCAGTCTACGAATATAAAATTATACTGTTTCATTGAAGAAAAGAAATAGAATGCCACGGTTCGTCTACCTCTATTGAGGGGTGAGCTGCGTGGAGTCAGCCGTGATAGCTCATTAACAGCACAATACGCTACACAATACCGTTATTTATAAGTAGTTATACCGATGATTATACCTCACTTACTACCTCGAGCGATAAGGATACTGGCATTTTTTTTCAGCTCGTAGCTTTACGCTTTTTCACATGTAATCTTGTTTAAATAGAATTTTACTGACAGCAGTAATATATAGCTTGCTATGTATTATAGTATACTTCACAGTATACTATATAGAACAATGGCAGACACTATGATAACATACAGGTTTAAAGTATCTTGGATTCTATACAGTGTGTCCCGGGATAAAGTGCAATCCCGAAAGGGAGTAAAACTAGACCAACAAATAATGAATTGATGAATTAAAAAAAGTTCTTTTTTTTTTGTAAAAGAGTCACCCGTCAGGATTGCACTATTGAGAGATATCAATGATTAAAAAGAGTATAATAAATTATGTAATCGTAGGACATATTATAATGTAGTTGGAAGAAAAAAGGTAATTTAAATTAGCACGCAGCGGCGTCTGCGTGCGAAATATTACGAAAAATTGCGCTCGCCAACCCGCCTGCCAAGCGTGGCGAGTTTGGCATTCCCCTCGATGATAGTTCATAATGTCTATGAACCTAGGCCTATGTTCAGCAGTGGACGTCCTTTCGCAGAAATGATGATGATGATGGTGATGACTAGAAACGTGTATCTGATTTTTCTACTCGATTTTATTAATAGCAATAAATATCATTATCATCATTATTATTTCAACCATAGGACGTCCAATACTAAATATAGGATTCCAATGACTTCCAAATTCGCCAGTTTGAAGCGGCCCTAGATGCAGGCCGCTTCAAACTGGCGAATTTGGAAGCGGCCTGCATCTAGCCACTTCCTGCAACCTTTACCAGATCGTTTGTCCTCTTGTAGGTGGACGTTCTACGCTGCGCCTGCTGGTACATGGCCTCCATTCTAGAATCGTTTGTGTGCGAGTCCGACTCCACTTGGCCGGTTTTTTGTTCCTAGTTAAATCTTAATGGGTATCCAAAAGTGAAATAGAAATAATAAGTTTTGTAACAGGTTTCTGCAATATTCAACGCTATCTGATAACACGAGCGGCAATAAATTCATACTCAACCCGCATAAAATATTCCATACAGATATAAATTACCGCAACACGAAGCTTACCTTATCAGTACAATTTGCCAATCGTAATAATATCGAAGATTCAATTACGTTTTACGATATTGTTTATTTAACTCAAGGAAAAATTGGATCGAAGGTAATATTTTCACTTGAAAACATTTTTCAACTGCCTCTGGTGGGATTCAAACCCACGACCTTATTGTAAATTCAAACAATAAAAAAGTTAAAGATTGGATCGTTTTAAGTAATGTTACCTTGTATATTGTTCACAAACAATTAAAACAAATAGGCGGTTGGGTAACACCACCAAGGACCGAGACAAGAAGAAAAGTTCGTTTTCTAAATTGACCTAACCGGGAATCAAACCACGGACCTCTGAGATGATGACGCCAAGTCCAGCGTGCTCGCTTCTCGCCAGTTCTTGCCGACAGAAGTCGTCAAAAACAATTGAAAGTACTATTACTCGTATTTGTAAATTGTAACATGCCTAGACTTTATTTACTTCGAAACTTCAACTTTTGTGTGCTACTAAAGATACTATGTAGGTACTTGCAGATCCTCGGGAACCTTTTGTAGTTACTTAACACCATAAAGTGGAACCGGCTCATGGTAGTATCAATTGCATACATACTTTATTTTTCTTTTTAAAGGGTAAAAACGGGACCCTATTACTAAGACTCCACTGTCTGTAACGTCTGTCTGGCTGTCACCAGGCTGTATCTCTTGAACCATGATAACTAGGCAGTTAAAATTTTCACAGATGTATTTCTGTTGTTGATATAACAAAATACTAAAAACAGAATAAAATAGATATTTAAGTGGGGCTCTCATACAACAAACGTGATTGTTTTGCCGTTTTTTTCTCAAAAGTAACAAAGGCAACAGGTAGACGCTTGAAATATTTACAGAATATTCTAGTTAATAGCACGGAACCCTCCGTGCGTGAGTCCGACTCGCATTTGGCCGGTTTTTTTATATATGGTCCGTTTTATTGCGAAGGTTGGTTTTCACAATAGCGATTTCAACTAATGATACGGACAGCCGTGATGTTTGGTCTTTTGTTTCCACAATGGTAGTTAGTGATATACAGGATGATTATAAAAAAGTAAAGAGAAGCAATTAAATATGTTAAATGTTGTTATAAAAATAATAATATTAGAAAATTCTAGTAAAAAACATAAACGAAATGACTATTAAAATTAGGGTCTGGACTGGACTGGAAGGTTCGGTTAGGGTTATTCAGAATGTCCCGTAAATTAACCTTGTAACCACATATTCTATACAATTCACAATGAACAACTTTAATAAAAAATAAAATAAAAAACGGCGCAAGAAACTACGTCACCATTAATGCAACGCGTTAAGGTTGATGTTTCCATAAAGTACAAGATAATGTTGTACTCAAAGAACTAGCCTTGCTAAAGAAACTGGGCCCAAATATAAAAAACAAATTATTATTTCATAGGCAACAGTACCAAGGTAACATTATTATGAGTAAATGAACTTTTAAAACTTGGTTTCATTTAGAATAATTAAAAACACCACTGGAATTTCATTTAGGTCGGAATTTTCGTGTTTCTGGCTTCATTTTATTGAAACTGGTTGGAATTTTTTTTCAGGCAAAACGAATATTGGAAATCAAGTTTAATTAACGAAATTGGAGGCATTCAATGGCAGTAACCGGCTTTATCGTTTTGACGGCCAATTGTCTTAAACGCTAATGTAATGTTAAACTGGTAGCGATAAGCTAGCTATTTTCGATGGTACCTCTCATTTTTGTAAGCACCGACTAAGTAACAATTACTTACGTGATAATATTTTAGTTAATTTACCATTGAAATAATTCGAAACTAAACTACAAATATTTACGAAAATAACTCGTATAGTCAGAAGACCAAAACTTATGACCTTTTAAATTGAATTGTAATTATGAATTAAAATTAAAACTAATTCATTTTTTTTTAATGGAAGTACTGGATAATCACTTAAACACTGCAGAGTTATAATCTGTCTAGTTTAATGTATTTAGTGGTAACAGTATTACTAGGGTAATTGCACTTGATATTTGAAGATAAACATATAATTTGGTCCATCAATAAAAATTTAAATTAACATTTTATAAATTGGCACTAAGTAGCTGACAAAAAAAAAGAAAGAAAAAAAACGTTCTAAGTAACATTAGTCTACTAACTTGTGTAATAATATCAAAAGACGACGAATAGTCATCATAAGTCAGAGTATGTAGGTACTCGTACTTAATATACCTAACAGTGAAAATTAAATACGCAATCATAAAATAAAATAATTATGGACTTCGGGGAATCCAGAATAATGCTCTTAAACTGAATCACTGAATTATGATAATGCCAGCTATTGATTTCGAGTGTGCCACCGTTAACAATGTCGTAAAAACGTCTATCCGAAATTAAAATCGGACGAATGTAATCGTTAATTCAATGGGACTGCAGTTGTTCAGTGAATAATATTATTAATATAAAAATTATTCGTCAATTATGGTTATTTGCATTGTTGATTAAAGCCTTTTGACGGTTCACGCGCGTTGATGCGTCCAACTGGTACAGAACATGTACTCACTTATTAATAAATCACAACACATGACCCTATCATTGCTGCACTGCTGGATTTAGGCCTCTCTCTTAAGCAAAGCAAATCCAAAATACCGACCGAATTAAAAAAAACAGATTACAGCAAGCTGTAATGTACTTATTTTGGTCATAAACCCTGTTGTTTGATGTAGAATTGGAACGAGTTAGACGATTTCAATGAGCTATGATATTGTTGAGTGAAGCGTGAACTCAATCTTATAGACCATTTAAATTGTATTAAAAAAACATCACAATAACCAAGAAATTCTGACTACTTAAATTTAAGGAAATTTTATTATTAATAATTTCAAGCCATGCATTGCTTGCCTGATTAAAGAAACAAATTTTCAGTTTTTTTGCGTTTTCAACTTAGTCCTAATTAATAACTCTGCGAACAATTAAAAAAAAGGCTGTAATGTTAGGGCTCTTAATTCTTCTTAATTAATTCTGTCATCTAATATCTACTTGTAAACTGCCTATTGCACTGACTGTCGTTCTATAAGTAGTTTACAATGTCCTCCGGTTAAATAGGCTAGTTTCCTGGGTCAAAAAAATATAATTCAATTTAGTCCGTCAGTTAGATTATAAAAAAATAGTAGACCCATATTTTGTCTTTTGTCAATCAAACAAAAAATTACGAAGATAAAGCGCATCAAAGTGAGCACGTGACGTCACGTCTTGCTAAGAAGTGTCGCAAGGCGTCGTGACGTTACGCGGAACTTTAACGGGCTATATCTTAATATTTTTTTGTTTGATCGAGAAAAGAAAAATACGTATCCAATATTTTCTGATAATCCAACTGACGGACTAATTATATTTTTTTAGGAAACTAGCCCATTATTGTCAAAATAAGCTTTGAGTATTGTTTAAGTAATTAAGTATTTGATTTTTATGAGTCTACTTTCTTAGCTAAACAAAGAGTAGAGTAAAAACAAAAAAAAAAAGCATTATGCTATGTTTGTTGTTCGTAGAAAGTTGTTTGTCTAGCTTTGCTTATTTTTATCAATGGTTCGTTAAATAAGGTAATAAAAACAAATATTTATTGCTTATAGACCTACAGTTTTATAAAGGTTTACATTCCCATTAATATTTTAATGCGTAAAGTCGAAGCCCGAAAATAATGCTTAATGTCATACAGCGTGAAAAAAAAAATTTCACAAGGTTTTCTTTTCATAGTTAGTGGGGCAGTATGTAGGTTAAGTTAACTTGCATTTAAGTATAGGCAGTACGAACCTCACGCTACGAGACAATCAGATATATTTAATAGCTAATAAGTAAAAATAAAAATAGGTTTTTGCAAATGTATACGATTATTTTAGAAAAAAATTATAAGTATCAATATAAACTCGCAATAGGTACCACGGCGTGACGTGAGTAGTTGGTACTTAGTAACAGTAAGATTAACATTTTGACCATTATACCAATAAACGACGCATGCTTGTACCTAATATAATGCAATATTATATTACCTTTACGCTCTCTCTTTCTCTCTCTCTCTCTCTCTCATGGCTATGTATCCCTCATAATGGTGGGGTCAGCTTTCCGTGTCTTTCTTCTCAACTTCGCTCTCTGCTCGACAACGTCTTCGGAAGCCTCGCGCTCCCTTATGACCTTTAGCCCTACACTTTCCCATCTTTTTTTGGGAGTTCCTCTGGATCTTTAACTTATACACTATTATTAACTAAAATATGTATTATTATATCTATTGTAAGTATTATGCATCTGTCCACTATTGAACTTTACATTGGATCCTATTGATTAAGTTGTATTCCCCTGTCAGTATCAGTACCAGCAGCACTAGCATCGACTGTTAAATAACAGATTTTTTTTGGTTTAAATAAACCAAAAAAATTCCATTCCATAGAATACGTACAGTAAAAACCAACATGAAATAGAAAAAACTAACGTAGAATGATCAGTGCAAAGGCATTTATTCAATAACATACATATTTATGGTGGGTATTGGAAAAATGGTGAGCGCGGCATGCGACGAGGTTTAATATCAGCGCTGATGGCATTCCGCACGCACCTACGTTGCAACGACTTCTCTCCACTACATTATTTTACTAGCTTCTGCCCGCGGCTTCGTTCGCATTAAGTTTGGTCTATCTTATAAAGTCGTTTTCAACGACCAAATAATGCATTATTGTACAACAAATTTGATAACCATAAAAACGGTTAGGTATAGTGAGTCAACCTTAAAAGATGGGCATATGCTGTCAAAGGCTTTTTTTTTAACTTTTAAAGGTAATAGTTCCGTCATACATGATTTTTGCGTTACTTTTACGCAGTGCATAAAACAGAAGCGCCCAAAAGAAATAATTTATCCCGTTTTTGCAACATTTTTTATTGATGCTCCTTTTATTGATCGTTAGTGTGATGTTAAGTAGACTAAACCCTTCCTCGATAAATGGAATATGCAACACAATTTTTAAAAAAAATTTCATATAGTAGTTTTCGAGATTGGCGCATTTAACCAAATAAATAAACTTCAGCTTTATAATATCAAGTATAGATTTACCCTACCATTGACAGATATGTTGATCGCGTGGGCAGCTATGAAAAGAAAAGCTATCAAAGACTTATTTTCATTAAGTTAATCACTTACAAAGGATTTAGTTTATTAAATTGTCAGAATGTTAGTGGTACTTGAAATTCTCTGATTATAATTTAATCTTGTTTTAGTGAATAAGATACAGGGTGAAATTTGGTATATTCTACATAGAACACAATTAATTTATACCGAGAATCTAAACGAACATATTACAATGTCTAAATAATTGTTTACTCAGTTCAAGATATGTACAACTAGGCATTGGTATGAGCTGTCCTTCAGTTATAATAATGTTGGCAATTTAAAGTGAAAACATAACTCAAATGTAACAGCTACCACAATTAATAACTCAAGGTGACTGTTTAGACAGAAGAATCACTTTAACAGGATGTTTTTCTTATTAAAATGAATACCTTACACTATGGCAGTAATATCAAAATTCGATGAAAAACCGGCCAAGTGCGTGTCGGGCCACGTGCATTGTAGGGTTCCGTAATGCTCATCACAATATGTGGTATTTGCTACCTGTTTTACTTATTTAACAACTTTATCTAAGTAATATCTACGCAGTCTTCGTCGACCTAGCTTGACCATACTGCCTAAGACATGTACCTACGTACTAAGTAGTATTACCTTTGAAAGAGCACGGTTTTTTAATACACTACCTTCTTATACTAAAAATATGGACTCCATTAACAATTCAAAGTCTCAATTACACAAGTTGTTGACTCGCAATTTCGGAAGGCATCGCAATGTGCGAACTGTGAAGCAAATTCCTTAACGGTTACCGCTACGAATTAAGTCTAGAATAATATGGTTCTCACGTATATAGATTTGTAAAAAAAAATGTAATCCTTTAAACCTAAACCTCATTTTCTTCAGCAAGTACATTTTATAAGATAACTCATTAAAGCCTACCTACCTGTGAAAATTTTCCTTATAAATTCGTTATCTATTGTCGTTGTCGTATTGATTTTTTCACATTTCTTAAAGCAACTATTTAGCTGGCAGAGGAGATGAGACGGTCGTCAATATTACGCAAATGCATCATCATTGGCATCATTTCAGTCCACCTACTTATGTATAATATTATATGTGTTGACTACAGAACTTTGTTATTTTGGAATCAAAATACCAAATAAAATTATTCTGAGATTTGAGTCTTTCAATAGACGTTGCAGTTCAACCCCATTACAATGTTTATAGGTTTTCTTATATTTTTATTCTCAAATATTACAATTGAAATTGATGATCGTTTTTTTGTTCATCCTAATGGAGTTTTTAAATAGAGATAGTGTAATCCATTAAAATTAATACTATTTTAATACTCATGAACTATTAGAACAATAATAATTATCTTTGTTTATGTCTATTGTATTGCCTAACAAGATTATACTGATCTATTTTATTTATGTTCCTATTTTAACATCTGTGTAACATACTCAACGAATATTATTGAAATTAAATTTTACTAAATTATATTTTATTATTATATACATAGTTTTTTAGCGTGTTGTCTGTTTTGTTTAAGCTACGTTTGAAGCGAGAGCGATTCACGTCTACCCTGAGCATTTTAGCAGCATTCCGTGCCGAAATTAATCCGAACACTTGAGACGGGCGGAGAGAATGTTGCAAAATGTACCAAGACGTGACTCAAAACGCTTAAGTTCTTTGCCAGTTAATTTCAAATGTCTAAACTATTCGAATAAGTGTCATTAAGATAACTAAAGGCATTCATTAAGTTTGATACCGGTGATTTAGAAAATTTTATGGGCAATTCTGTTTCATCTAGGGCGTACTTATCTTTTACTTGTTCGGAGTCGCAACTAAGATAGAAACAATAAAGCTTAATATTATATTCACATAATATTTCTTAGACTTGAGCTGCGAAAAATTTAAGTGCGTAGGCACTTACATTTTTGATTTTTTTGGATAATAAGCTGTCGTCTGTTTTGGTCGCGTATCTCAAAATCTACCTTACAAGTTGTCTCTTACGGTATTCGAACCCAAAACCTTTAGACCCTGCCCCGGTATCTGGCAGTCGTCTATAAATGCTTCGTTTTATTATGAAAATTTAGGTATACTAACCTTTGAACTTCTATCTTGAATAAATTCATAGAACAACCTAGTAAAATGAAAGTTATTTCAACCACAAGCCCTTATTTTAGTGTGTGATTTCAAGAGACGATCCGGATTATTTTAGAGCATAATGCAAAGAAAACATAACTTTATAAGTCTACAGCAACAAAATTAAGCATAACATTGGCTACTCCACAAGAACAATATAGCCCGGCCCATTTTCCCTTCAACTTTCCCATTTTAACCCATTTCGATACTAAAACTCGAGCTACTGCTACGTCAAGCGAAATAATTTCGCGTTCAAAATATAAAGCCGCCTTTCTTAGCCACTCGCGTCGAATTTTCAGAACACGTCTATACACTCTGGTCCCATTACATAAACCGAATTGATTTATACAAGCGAAATATCTGAAGAAACATTAAATAAATTTAGAATTTCCGGAGGTTTTAGAATAAATATGAAGAAGCTTTGGTATTTCTCGAAAGATTTACGGTTTGGATTTTATTATGTTTTGTGCTAAATCAAGCTAAATTTGACGAGGTTTTGTTCTCTATAGGAATTCATTAAGTAACAATAACTTTAAAAGCTATTTAATCGAAGTAATAACTTAGGTAGGTAGGCTTTACTTTGTACAAAAGACAATAGTACTAGTAAAACCATTGCATTTGGGTTCATTTAATTTTCTTCAAAGGGACTACTACCTAAAAAAGTGTGTATGGTTTTTTAAACAATGATATGAATTTCAATTTGTGTTATTAAATTCTGATCTACAGGAACAGAAAGATCTGCTATTAATATTAACAAATGTTCACAGATCATCTTGCTCTTCAGAAAATTGGAGATCATAAATCATTGTACAAGACGTTGCCGAATATAATCGCTGCTAATTACACTGTAGTCAGTTTAAATGCCCAGGAAACTCCCTCCTCTCACAAATTGGGCATCATTCGTTATCACTAGAAATGTCCGACCTTCGTTGCTTAAATTGTGAAATGCCTTTGAATTATTATTGAAAATTAATAACGACCCGATCACCGTAGTGATTTGCCGTGAACGCAAAGGGTTCCGGGTTTGATACCTAGTTCAAGACAATTCAGAAAATTATTCTAGACGAATTATTTTAAAATCTTGATCAGGCTCAGGCGTGGGTGTGCTAGGAGACGCCTCTGCTAAAATACACTGTCATCCATTGAACACTCTTTGTTCAGTGTGCTGTTTAAATCAGTATCCATTTATATATGGCAAATGTTTTCATTGACATAAACCACGGTTACTATTCAGTCAACATCGAAATCGTAAAAAAAGGGAGATTACATTATCATCGAGGGAGTAGGTACAGAGCGTCAAGTGTGATTGATGTGAGTAATTTTATCACTGTGAAAAGAATAACTTTGTCTTTAATTGACAAAATAAGCTTAGGCTTTATAACAATTCGTTATCTGCCTGTTTCTTTTTTTTCCGTTTGAAACAATAGTTCATTTTCTTATTCTTTTACTAAACCGGGAATCAAACGTCACTCACCCTAGCGCTCATGGCGCCAATCAAATCGTCTTTCAGATGTTTGTTACAAGATGTCGTTTTTATGGACAGGGAGAGATAGTCTGTCTGAGGCATTTCGATTAGGTAAAGATTTTAAGCTATATATTTATTTCAGAATGAATATGGGAAGAGGAATATTTCGTATAGTACTTGCTTGTGGATGTACTACAAATTCACAGTCGCAGCCGTCAACGTGACTCCATTAAAACAATTGAACGTTTCATTTCTTTTTTTATTTTAGGAAGACCAAGGTTTTTAATTTTTAACAGGTTTACACAAATAACACTGAAAAAACCACTTACAAGTCCAACCCACCCAAATTGACAAAGAGCAAATTTGGTATTTTTAAACCTTTCTCCTCGGGGTCTAAAATGGAAGGTACATTGTAAAGTTTGTTAATTCATGTGTTCACAGAAAATAATGAAATTCCCTGTAAACAGTACGGTCTGGTGCAAAAGTCTCTCGTTTAATGTAAATAAATACACGGAATCTACAGTCACCGGTTGCCCGGACAATGTAGAGAAAAACAGAGTAACCGATGCGTGTCAACCCTTAGGGCAGAGCCGTGCCTATCGCGGCTGACCTACTTTATTTAGGATTTACCCCTATTCATTAGGGATGTGCTGAACCGAAACTATCGGTAATACTTTATTTAAACGAAATACGTAGGCATCTTAAAAAACCGAATTTCTCTGTATTTAGTAGTATTCTTCTACTTCAAACTCTGAAAATAATCTTTTTTGCTATACATTTTCTTCAGTTTAATCGATATTTAAGTAACTTAAAAAGAATATGTTTCCATAAAGATACAATGGAACAATGTTAGAATATAACACTAACTAATTAAAGGTTAACCTTGTAATCACATATTCTACTAAACATCATAGTGAACAAGTTTTAAAAATATTCATAGGTATATATTTTTAGTTTTTCTGTACAAATTCGATTGGCTGTTTGGAAGTCGATAAATTTTCATGCAAATTTGCAAAAGTCATAGAACAAAACCGGAATAGTAAAATGTCTAGTGATCAGATACATCACTACAAACTTACTATTGATCAGTTAAACTGTTTATGTTGTGGTAGGGCAGGGGCAAGAGTGAACCGTAGTTTATCGGGGTGCATTGTTTTTTTTTCTGGGCATTTTTAATGCTGGGAAAATGTTTTTCGAAAAAACCTTTGTTACAAATTTTGTTTCTATAAAAAATACAAACATGTTTTGGTTTTATAATACACAATAGATATGGACACTACAATTTGTCACGCATTTTATCTGCTTTTGATTTACAGTTTTGATATTTTAATAAGATATTTTGCAAACAGGTTGAAAAGTTTTTGTTTAACCGACTTTTAAATTAAATAAGTCCAATGAAATCTCAGACACAGCTGTTGTAATACGCAAAGTTTATTCATTTTGCTTTGTTCAAATTAACCATGAAGTATTTTAAAGTGAAAGTAAAATCATTCATCATCTTTTATAATTAATTTGGGCATAAAGTCTTTTATTTTATTGTACATATTTATTTGCATTAAAGTATAAATAATAATTAAAATTAAAAATGCTGGAAAATATATCAATTACTTTTTCCAGCATTTTTGTTTGTGGTAAGCTATTACACTAAGGGCCAATTTTTCAACAGCCAGATAACTTTTATTTGACAAATAAGTTTGACATGTTGACAGTTTTCGTATTGAAAATGTGTCAAAGCGTCACTTTTAATCGTCGGATAAAAGTTAAGGCTATTGAAAAAATCGGCCCTAAGCCAAGTCATTGTATTAATATAGACAATGCACTTACTTTAGCGATATTTTGCACTTATATTTCACAGTCTTCGTTTTAGTTTTAAAAGGAATTAGAGTCAAATTTTGAAGTTAAAATTAAATTTAAAAATTAAATAAATATGTTACATATTGTGTCAGCTTAAATGAGATCCACACATATTCACATACAGGCACGCATACACCCTATACACACACACACTCACAACACACATACACACACACACACTTACAACACATATACACACACACACATTCATTCGTTTTGATTGTATTTATTTTGTAAGTTTATTAAAGCTACCATAAATGTGATTTGTTAACAACTTGGGAGGGAGATCTGGCTTGTGTAACACAGGAGTAAAACCTAGCACAGAAGCCAGGGATACCTATATTGTTAAGTACCTAGGGTTTTTATGTAAATATATATTTTATTATTTATTATATATAATGTTAAATGTCCAGTTTAAGGCCCATCGCCCATCGCTCCGTCTTTTACTTAGCTAAAAGTTAAGATCAAATATAGCAATTTGCAACTAATCCAGTTCACAAACTTTTGCAAATTTAATTGCTAGATTCAATTCAATTTTGAAAAGGAGTGGGAAGAATACTAATGTAATTTTGCAAATAAATGAATACAGCCCGAAGAAAGTTTTACGAATACGTAGCCGTCAATTTACATGACAAGGCTGTAAATCATGTTGTTTTACCAGATTTTAAAACAAGTATAAAGTTTTGAGCGCCAACGCGTTCAGAACTTAATAATATTATAACTTAGTTTAAGGTAAAATTTAACAAATATTAATTAATTTAGTTTTGAACATGTTGATTGTGTAAATAGTATCTCGTTAAAATTTTAACTAAAATTCTTTGAAATTATGTCTAGATTTGAGTCTTTGATTTATTTATAATAGAAACATCAAGGTTAATTACATTTTTTCAATGGGTTTATTTTTAAACTAGCTGTTGCCCGCGACCTCGTTCGCGTGGTCATTGCAAAACCACATTTAGTCAAAACTAAAGACTACGTAAACAAAGTGTTACATATTTTTTCACATTCAAAAATGTAGGCCAACTGAACAGTGACATCTAACGGCATCTAACGGTAAGAAGCGCCATATGTAATGACAGTTATCTTGCATCTCTCGGGAACCTTACATATTTTCGGGATAATAAATATTTTATCTTCTATTTGAGGCTATAATCTATATCTGTGCCAAATTTCATCTACATTTGTTCAGCCGTTCTGGTGTGATTAAGTAACAAACATCCATCCATCCAATCATTTACATTTATAATATTAGTAAGATTATATTCCAGGATATAATATTTTTCTGTGACAAATTTCATCCAGACCCGTTCAGCCGTTCTGGCATGATTGATTAACGAACATCAATCCATACAAACATTCCCATTTTTAATATTAGTAAGATAACATTTTTACGACTTTTACACGGATTGTTTTTTTTTGCAATTTTTAATGGGCATTTCAATATTGATAGATCTATGTGTTGTAAAATATCAATAGTACTCCTCACATTCTGACTAAATCAATTCCGAGTGATTTAACAAACAAGACGCTTCCGAAGCAAACATTTTCGCACCCTCTCCGCGGCGGCAGTCGAAGTATCGGTCCGATTACCCTTATGTGGTCCAGATGTTACGTACCTTAATAAACTTCAACTAAATACAGCTGTCCAGTAGTAAAGCTAAGCTGTAAATATTTCAGAAGCTATCTATTAATAACTGTTAGCCAAGGTTAACCTGCGGATTAAACAATTTAAAATTAGCTTCGTAATACGTGGCTGTCACCACAAATGCTGAACCGTACCTTTTTGACACATCGGCTACCCTTAGTAGCGGAGCGTGCGTGTCATGCCTTACAGAACAATCCTTTAATAGTTTCATTGTTACGTATTTTTCTTTTATGTAAAGTAAAGTAAAGTAAAGTAACGTAAAAATTTTTTCAGTATAAAACCTTAAGCAACATACATTGATATTAGTTTTATATACCTAAACTAAGTAAATAATTACTTGTATCTCAGGCATCATATTATAGTAGCATAGTACTTATTGTAGTATAAATTACTTAAACATTAGTATTTGAATAACAATAAATAATAAAACGATTTTAATGAGGAGCAAGACTAAACAACTACCTAGTTAATTCTTATACTATGGCCTCAAATTATTGAACTATCTTTAATAGTTCTTCTGTTTCCTCATACGACCTATGCTTTATCCAGACTTGAACAGTTATGTATATCGAATAAACGTTTTTCTATTTCTATATAAAGATGTTGTCAAGTTTGACAAGTCTCGATAATGGAGACATACATAGTGAGTCTAGTTAAAAGTTTAGCTATATTTTACTGTTACATCACATCACATATAGCATTGCTAGTAGATTATCACCTTTACAGTATAGAACGAGTTGAACCCCACGGCTCATTAGGCAACAGGCGTTCCCTCATCTTATTTACAATCTCGGAGTTTCGGTTACGGTGGCAATATCTTGCGGACGTTTATTTCACTTTTATCTGTTTAACGCGCTCCGTGTGATTTAATGTCGCGAGAAAATAGAAACTTTCACTGATAAATTGTGCTAACGAAATAGGGTGATGTTTTGTAGAGGGCGACGTTCAGCACAGTAGAGCTAGCTAGGTAGTCGGACTATAGGTATAATGATATTGCTTATTTCATGACCATAATAATAAAACGCAATTTAGATGTTTGGAAAAACCGGTCAAGTGCGAGTCGCACTATGCGCAATGTAGGGTTCTGTAGTTGCCAGTCGGTATTTGCTACCTTTTACATAATTAACAACTTCGTCTAAGTAATTTTCTTCTCCAAGTACCTATAGTTCAACGTTAACTCGGTAAGTAAAGCCTACCTAGCTGTGATAGTTTTCCTTTTAACTACGATAAACTACTGTCGTGTTTTTTTTTCACCTAATGTAAACAAAATGGCATTTTAAAGCTTAATATTACACAACCGGATCCCTAAATCGAAAAATAGGAGGATATATAACATACCTCTACAAAAAATTTAAACGAACTTTCTACAAAATTATTCGACCTACATTTTTGTCTCGCCCCATGTCCCCCACCATCATCACCAGTGTCAAAAAACAACTTTAACGTATGTACTATAATTCTATGAGTCTGCGCTAAGCCGCAGACAGAAAGACCGACAAACAGACAGAAAAACGGACGGACATGGCAAAACTATAAGGGTTTCTTGTTGAATACCAACTTCTATATATATAAAAACGAATTGACGTTTGTTAGTCTTTCTAAAACTCAATAACGACTGGACCGATTTGGGTAGTTTTGGTTTTGAAATATTTGTAAAAAGTTCTATAAAAGTTTAAATGGTGAGAAAATATAAAGGGATTGCAAGGAAAGTATTAAAAACTACTATTTTATTTTTCCATCCAAAGTGTTCGTACCTATCAAACAGGATGCGTTCAGAAATTAATTTTGCAACAACTGTTATTGGCGGTACGAAGTCCTACGCCGGGTCAGCATTTGATGCTTGTAAGTAATAACTTTTTGCTGTAGACCCCATATCTAATACCGTAAATTTTAATTGCAAATCAATGTTTTTTACTTTGAATTTAAGATGCAATAACTATAAACTTAGAATTCGCTACATACTAAATAATAATAATAATACTTCAGAATATCATGTACCTATCTGTAAAACTACTATGTGTACACCAATGTAACATGCAAAAAAATATTGAATTGAATTAAATCTATGGCAATAACTATATCCCAAAAAAAAGTTATTTTATTTTATTTTATTTATTTATTAGGAAACTCAACAGCTTTATTTTAACAATCATGCTTAAATGAAAATCTTACAAAAAACACTTAGCCAATAACAGAGTTTCACAACGTTGATTATGTTTACGAGGTGTAACTGTACTAGATAAATAGGTAAGTATACAAATAGTGCAGTGATTAGCACAATGAGTGTAAATGTTATTTTTTATACAAATTTTAAGTTTCAAGTTGAATTGGCAGCAGTTTCAATGAGATGACATTATAATCCTCTCTCCTTGTCGAATGTCAGACTTCGCATCCCGTGTCTACATTTTCACAAACCCGATAGACGGAACCTAAATTAAATTGGCTCCTGTATTTCTTTCTGATTAGAAGTCTTTATTATTCTGATGACGTTGGGAATCAATTTATACGATCCTCGATCCAATAAATGTGAATTCAGTTGGATGGAAGTATTAGGGGGTAATCAAAATTCTAATATCCGCAAAAGTCGCTCGATCGTGTCATCGTCTTGAATAAAAACCATCAAAGTGAATCGAAATAACGTTTGTAGAATAAATAGGTCAAAAGGCTCTTAAGTAATTGTTCGTGAAAAGCTGGAACTTAGGCTGAGGCCAGAAAAGACTGGTTTGTACTACATAAGCAAAGGTACCTGCAATGTTTTATCATGATTACATTAGGCCCCTGCCCCCTAGCAAGACCACCAAAAAACGATAAGATATAGCGATATATCGACTCCAACTGTAAAAATTTGATAGATATATCCGCCATGTTGAATCGCCGTGCCGGTGACATCACATGCTATGATCGTTGTTTCGATAAACATTCAACATGGCGGCTGTATCTATCATATTTAAAAAAATGACTATTGCTGTCAATGAATTGCTACATCATATCGTGTTTTGGTCGTAATGCTAGGGGGGCATGTGACCATAGCAGTAACTAGAGTAAAAACTCTGAACAATTACTTAGAATGTAGGTAGAACATTGTTATACTAAGTACTTATATTACATTTACTACTCTTTGTACACTAACTACTTATACAGGGAGTCCTGTAATTCAAGGATACCTTTGTAACCACAAACAATAGTTGTTCACCATGATTTATAGAATATGTTGTAACAGTTACCTACGGGTCACCCCTTATACTTATATACATGCTTGACAGCCAAGTGAGGTGCTAAAAGACAAACTACTTATTTTATTAACAAATAAGTTTCGTTCGCCTTATCGAATAAAAACTCTTTAAATAAAAAGATGATCATTAGCCAAATAACTTTCGAAATTCCAATTATAGAATTATAATTGGTGATTCTGTCATTTAGCATATAAAAATAAAATGTATTATTTTGTAGTGATTCATAGTTGGATGATAGGACAGTACCATGGGCTTTTGTTCTGTTTGTCTCGCGAATAAACAGAGCTCTAAATTCTGTAATTATTATGCAGGCGGCGCAAATATAAGTTTTAAGCTAGCCAACTATGCACATGTTATACTATATGTATATTTAGCCTTACACACTAAACGTAGGCATTAACCGGACGATTGCAGGCGTTATCGTGATATTCAAATGTTCTGTCTACCCGCGCCGTCCTCAATTGGATTGGGTTACAAGGATGCTTGAGTTTAAGGGCTTGTATGGGACCCGATTGGAACGATTTGGTATTTTTAGATGAATAGATGAGAGTGACTCTTGAGCCAACTTACAATAAGTAAACGGAGCATTGTTCGTGACCGACGGTTTTATTTCAATAAATTGTGAACAGGCAGGTCCCTAACTATGTACTTGTCAACGAGGAATATAGAACTCATTTTCAATAAAAAAATACAGCAATAATTCGGAGTTTTTTAATTTGGATGTTCTTCATAGATTGGAAAAATAATGCTAAAATAACAATAGGTACAGATAACCCAACACATTTTACCAAATTAGGATCATTATTTTAATACAAAAGTTATGCAAGCCGAAACGTAAAGGCAAAAGGCATTTTGCTTATTTGAATTTTACGTTTATTAAGGGGTAAGGGAGCTGTGGTAATTTAATAGGGACTAAATATACAATAGGCGTATTCGGTACCCTATTTACCCTTTTTGGGATGGCCATTCGTGCGAAGAGCATTAAGTCACGCGGAGTAGCCATTCCAACATAATGCATATTGGCGCGATTTCAAATTTAAGACTTATAAAGTGATATGTACATGTCCACTTTTGGAAGCCGTCTAAGACAATGGACGGAGATTGGAAGACTTCCAGCCGATAACTCAAATGGGGTCAAACTCTTAAAAGTTTTACGCTCTCATACAATTTCCTTTTGAGACGCTTGGAGGGAGCTAAAAATTACTGAGCAGAAATGCTATATTATGAAGTTGTATATGTCCCAGTGTGATTTACCTTCTTACAGGTCAACCAGACTACGATATTAATTAAATAAATGTTATTTGAAGTTTATATAAAGTTTCATAATGTTGTGATGTAGGAACCTTCTTACAGGTCAATCGCTAATTTATATATTATAGGTCAGATTACTACTCTATATTGATAAAAATAATTTTAAATAAAGTTAGCTAAAGTTTCAACACTACTACATAGTATACAACCAGTCATACAAAAAACTACAGTTAAATTAGAATTAGCTGAAATTTTACACACTTCATAGAGATCCAACGCAACACTGCTGTTGAAACCTAAACTACAGTAGGATCCTACCTACCTACTTTGAAAAACTGGGTAGGTATTAATGTAGAAAGAGATGTGTAAGAGTTCTATCAATGTGATCACGTTACCATAATCGCTACGATGCCCGAATATATCGTATTACCCGTAACGTTTAACATCAAAATGTAATATTACCTAGCCGAATTTAGTTGCGTGTCACTGCGGTCCACGCGTAAAGCCATAAATAATGGTTACTACACCTCCGTGTTATTTTGCTGTGCAAATGGCGTATCTCATCACGCGCTGACCTTTAATCGAAAAACACGATCGCAATTTCGATATCTATCTGAAGACACCGATATTTTCAACATGAAAGAACTAGAATAAACGGATATATCTCAAGTGGGTACGTACGTATATTATTTTGTATTTCTGTGCAGAAAGTATTTTTAAATTTATTATCCGCTGAATACGAACGTGATAATTAGATGGAATATTTGAGCGTACAGTTCTAAAACATTTGCGCGCATTACAGGTACGTTATCTAGGACAATTAACACAATTAAACCGTGCTTAATCACAGTAAATCTTTGCAAAAATAATTAAACATAATGGGAATCGCAGGAGATGGCCAAGGAAAAACGACAGTTCATCACTTAGAAAGTGTGAAACAGGTGAAGGTTTTGTCAATTGTTATATTTATTGACACTTACCATTTATTTATATTAGAAGATCCTATACATGGGAATTTACGACTACTCAACAACCAAAGAGACAATTCACCCTGCACCCTACCTGTACCATGGCGACTAGATATTATATAGACTTACCTCCGCGGCCGAGGAAAACAAGACAAAATATAAATGTTGTTGTTATGCGGTCTCATATTATTATGTATATGTATTATGTCCGCTTGGGGTTTCACTAGTATTTTTTATATATATAACATCCATGACTTACGTAAAAACGCTCTAGATTATTACATAAACACAGGGATTCCCGAACTTTACGTACAAGAATTTATATTGAGAATTTAAATGAAGGGAAATAAAAATACTTATTTCGGATTAAATTCATACATAAATTAAAAAATAAAAAACATAGATTTTTGTTAGCAGACAGCCTGCTTTTAAAATTATGTTAGTAAAATTTATAGTGCTCATTGGATTGCACATGCAATGAAATTTGTCGCCTCTTACAACACGCCTCCTGCTGGCGGTGGGGAAGTGTATTATTTACGACCGTCCCCACACGGCACAAAGTACACGTGCAAGCGTATGTTTTAAAAAGAGTGATTTCCCCCCCAGCTCGATGGACCGACGACCTTAGGAAAATGGCTGGCAGTGGATGGATATAAAAGCGGGAGATCACGCTCTTTGGCGCTCTTTACGTCCAGCAATGGACTGCAATAGGCTCACACGATGATGATGATGATTTTCAGCTCTCGAGAATAACGTGCAAACTTACGGGTAGCATGTAGGTAATATGCTGGCAACTCCCTGCGCTCCCTTTCCAAATCGACCTCATCTTTTAAGTTTAATAATAATCAATGATGTAATGTTGTAGCTGTTCTCCTCGGACTGTAATATAATTGAGACCACAGGCGCTGGGTGACGGTAATTGATGTATTTAGTTCTACGTACCGCTTTTCAAGTTTTTAGGCAATTTGTTAATTCCCCTAATGGTTTAAAGGGAAAATTGTTCGTTTAATTAAACATGGAGTGTTACACTGGATTAGGGGCTCTTAATTAATGAATCCGATAAAGTATATTACGAAAGGACAACGTTATTAATTAGGAATAGGTATTAATTACCCTAATTATTAAGTTCATAAAAATCTAGAGACATGTGAGTCTACCTTTATCTGATTTTAGGGTTCCTCTTCTTCTTCTTCGAGTGCCTCTTCAATTCTGAAGGTTGGCCGTCAGCTTCTTGAACTCCTCTTTATCAGTAGCCAACCGAAACAGTTGTTCGACGGAGGTTATGCCGGTCCATTCCCGTATGTTCCGCAGCCACGATTTTCTCCGGCGCCCAGCGCGTTTTTTGCCCTCGACTTTGCCCATCATGATAAGTTGAAGCAGTGAATATCTGTCGTGTCTGAGCACGTGCCCAAGATATTCTATTTTGCGCTTTTTGACGGTTGGCATCAATTTCCGGGACATATGAACACGTTGAAGCACGATCTCATTTCGGATTCTCTGTGTCGAGCTTATGCGCAACATCCGACGGTAGCACCACATCTCGAATGCTTGCAGGCGTTTTGTGGTGTCATCTTTTAAGGTCCATGTCTCCCACCCACCCAAGAAGATAGGCCAAATATAACACAGTAGCAGCCTGACACGGAGCTTAATGTTCAACCTACGACAACACAGAACTTTGCGCATTTTGTTAAATGATGCTCGTGCAACTTCTATCCGGGTCTTGATCTTCTGGTCGGATACCCAAGCTTCGTTCACCCAAGCTCCAAGATATTTGTAATGTCGTACCCGCTCAAGTTGACTTTGCGCTACTGATATTACAGGGTTCAATTCGGGGTTTTTTTGAGACTAGCATAGACTTGGTCTTGCTGATATTGATAGACAGTCCGGCCTTCTCGCTGTACTCGTGGACTCTGGTTACGACTCTGGTTACGTTAGGGTTCCTCACAACTCAATGATTACTTACCTCAAAGAAGAAAAGGACTTTAGGGATCACTTTGTGGAACGTTTTCCGTATTTCTCAAGCACGGGTAAAGATATCAAGTTAAAATTAATATCAAATTGGTTACGGTCCACTAGAAGTACAAAAATAAAGCTTCTAAATAGGAAAAAAAAGTCAACGCTATTAAAAACACTAATTTTAACACATACAACACACTTTACAAAACGTATAATGTAGGCACGTACTTCTCGTTGACCTAAAATCATAATATTTGGGGAAAATAAAGTCTCACAGAACATGAAAATGAAAAAAAAAAGGTATTTTTTTCCCTGAAAACAAACTTCTTTCTATAGTTCTTACATTCTTTTATAAATAAATATTTGTGTTGACATTCAAACGAAATTCTATATCTTACAACAACAAGAACAAATTGGATATTTTACTGTGACCACAACGCGTTGTAAGCTGATTTTTCGGTCTTTGAGCGTAACGAAAACAACATGAATTAAGATATAGAATTTCGTTTGAAAGTCAACACAAATATTTTGTTATATAAGTAAATATTTAATTATGTTCTATAATCTCGTCCTCATTGTGTACAATGTAGTACGCACTTTTTGCTACTGCACTGATTACAATCTTCAAAGTTAGGCGCGTGCATGAACGCGTCAATAAACTAAAAAATAAATAACCGGAACGTGCCCGCACCGTCACCTATCAATGTCATCTGTCACCTGTCAATGTCATTGTACTTTTTTGTACACAGCACTGAAGACATAAATATTTAGAATAAATTAGTTTTTAAACTAATTAGTGATTTACAGCTTACATACAAATGCAAAAAACCAAGAAGAAAATACGGTGATGTTTGTGTAAAAGTATGGTGGCTGGAAAACAAAACTTGTCAGTTGAATTTGTGAAATTGTTGGACCGATACCTCGGCTCAATTATTACGATTACTACGATTTCTATCACCACCACAGCACACTAATTTTAGTGTTATTATATTTATAATATCATCACCATCACCATCATCTCAGCCTATTACAGCCCACTGCTGGATGTACGGGAAGGACGCAAAGAGCGCCAAGGAGTACGATCTCCTGCTTTGATACAAATGTATCTAGCCATATTCCCGAGTTCGTCGGCCCATCGAGTTGAGAAGCGTCCTACACTACGTTCGCCGAGACGTGGCCTCCACTCCAACAACATAATCAGCCAGAAATTAATCATGAAAACAAGGAGTGTGTGTGACAGAGTTGCGTTATTCTTCAGCCCGCAAACGAGACAGAATGAATGACATCGGAGCTTTCACGGGAGGTTGGCCGTGGTGATCATTAAGTTCATTCTAGTTGTCTCTCATGTCTCAGAATGAATGACATCGGAGCCTTCACGGGAGGTTGGCCGTTGGTGATCAATATGTTCATTCTAGTTGTCTGTCATGTCTCCGAATGACTCCACAGAAACTGCTCTGTACAGAAGCACTGGCCTTTACGATGGAGTGGCCAGTGGGTTTTTGTTCAGTCTGCAGCGTCTCCTCGAGGGATTCCTCCTGAGACGTAACATTATGGCTCTAGTCTTCATGAAGAGTTGACCATGAGACCGATACAATGTTGCACCAGAAATATACTACAAAGGATCTGTAATAGCATAAGGTAAGTTATTAATATTAAAAAATTCTTCTAGCGCATCATATGTACCGAGAGAACAATTATTCCTCTTTTCTGTCTCGCAGCAGAATTATAACACTTCCACTTGCTTTCACGAGGGGTTAGCCTGTGGCTTAAAATTTTTGTTATAATATTGCGGGTCTGCAAATCTTATAAGGTTGACCAGAGACCGACTTCATTAATTGAAGTTGAAAATATAGTCGAACACAAAAGTATCAAGACGATACATATCTTCGAATGCCACTGAAAAAAAAAAAAGAGAGGAGGGAGAATATGGGTACCGAGACCATGAGGTAATGCCCTCCGTCTTAGTAATTTTTTCAACTTAACACTTTGACTCTAAGGAAGCTATGAAAGAAGCTCCTTTGCCTGCTGATATTGAAGGCTTAAGGAATTCTGAGTCTTGTGTAAACAAGTCATATACTTACCTAGACAATTTCAGTCTGTTTATAAAGATTTTAAGTTGTTACTATCAAATTGGGCCTTTGGCAACCATTAATGGTACCAAGACAATCTGTTGGTCTCAGATCTGCTTGTCTTATTCTGCCCCATTTATATACATACAAGTCAATGATAAATAGCGCTTTTACAAATTATGGTTTATCTCGGTGTGGATTTCCACTAGTTTTTTACCACAAGTAATTGAGATACTTCTTGATGTTGGCCCAAGAGGGCAAGACTTTATAAAGCATACTATAGAAAACAACCTGTTTACTCCAATAGTTCATGTAGTTATGACCATATTAAGTTTTTTTTTTTTTCTCTCTTATATTTTACTAAAAAGCTTAAATAAATAAATAAACATTACTTGACATTGCTAATTGATATCTGTGACTTAAAGATCATTAGTCCACTTGATTCGTGAAGTGCCTTAACGTAAAAGGTCCCAGGTTCGATACTCTGGTCGAATGACCCTGGCGAGATACATTGTCTTGTACCTCATAATACAGGGAAGTTGACTCCCTGTTTGGAGACCATGACAAATTGATGTTGGCTGGTGCATGTTTGTATGTTCCTATACAACTGATATGGTATCCCATTTGTGTAACTTATAATATTAGATCTGGTTACAACCGGGTAAACCTTAAATTCTCATAGTATCAAGCTTAATTCTCAAGATTCTATAATAATCTATGAAAGCAATTAAAATTTAACACTGTTACTGACTTAAGGTTATTATTCTAGCTAATCGCCATGGCTAGTTAGATTATTTCTAGTCTTCATCAAGTGAAATAAAGACACACTCAAGATGAGTGTTACTTACAAATAATGTGAGTGAAGATCACTGTTACAGAAATGGAAAAATAATTCTCCTTGTTATCAACAAGATAAAAATTACCATAATTAAAAACTTTTTTAACTGTAACTGTATGTTATATTCCAATATTTTCAGTCAGTAAAAACCCATGGAAAGATTTATGCAGCTTTATTTACAGGCAAAAATGTCGCACCATAATTGATCCTTATGTACTTGTCATAAGGTCGAAAACCAATTAGTTTAATTTTTAAGTAGGTACCTGCTACCTTTGGAAAAGTAAGATAAATTCAAAACTAGACACAAAGTTCCAATGATAACTTGAATTTTCAAATCTGACCTAAATATATTTTTAATATATTTTTGTTATAAACCATATATTTCTAGACATTTTATTATTTGTGAAAATGTTTGATACCAAAAATTGAAGACAAAGATAAATAATCATCCAATCATTAAATTATCAAGATACTAAAGATAGTAAATAAACTGAATTATCCCAGGTGGATAACAAAGGTTCATATTTAAATAGATGATTATAATAAAATATGATTTATTAAAACATAATTAAAAAATTTAAATTGTATCCATGAAACTATAAACTTCATAAAAAATATACTACTGACTTAAAATTATTATTTAAATTAAGGCATGAATCTTACAATTATAATTGAAGATTATCAAGTACCTATGTAAGTCTATGTATAAATAATTTTACTAGATATTAAATTACCATGTAAAGCAAAAATGGAGATGATAAATAATGTCAGAAAATTTCTAACAACTTAAATGAAAAAAAAAAAAAAAAAAAAAAAATAAAAAAAAAATAAATGGATGAGACGATAGAGGCATTGATCAGTGGCAATAATTAAGGCAATGCAGGCAATAAATGTTGCCTTACCTTGTTATTGGACTAAGGCTGTAAGGCTGCTACAAGTATTTTGAGCCGGAGTAAACTTTCTATCTTATCCGATGTGATGTATTGGTAAATTATTACTTATTTAATTATTATTTTTTATTAGCTTACAAGAATTGACCAGTCATTGAATCTTTTTATAAATAAGTATTCAGACTGTTTCATTAACTTATTAATATCCCCTACCAGGGATCCACACATAAAGTGCAGGAAGTCTCATACTGATTTCCAGCCATACAAGTGTAACACATATAACGGTTTTCTAAGAAGATGAGTAAAAATCAATCTTTCTCAGTAAAATAATGTTGAAACTATTGTCAACAAAATAGGATCCCTACTGGAACAATACTAGTAGTATTTGTATATAATTTCCTTATTTATAACATATAATTAATGAAAAATTTGCGATAGTAAACATCCATATTATTTATTTTAGTTTCCTTTACTTTGGAAGTACACCTTGAACAGGAGTTATTAAGAATACCTAAGACTAATTTATTTGCATAAAAACTTGTATTACAGACAATGATAACTTAAAAGGTTACTAGATTTTCTTATTATATAAAATAAAATAAGTCTTTTCAGAAGAAATACTAGCTTAACTACCTACTTGCACATCGATAAATTTACCTTGTTAGGTAACCATATACTAAGTATGTACTACATACTACTGGATAAATGAGACGGATATTAATAGTTCAAAGCATTGGCTCCATTTCCATGACAACTTATTAAACTAGCTGTTGCCCCGCGATTTCGTTTGCGTGATTTCTAGTTTATTCGTAAAGAATATACCTACTTAATAGCGCGGGGTATTTATTGAAAACTTTATTGCACAAACTTAAAAGTGCACAACAGGTGGATTATCAGTCTCAGTCCCAGCAAATCTATAAATTCATAAAGACTTACAGTTTTAACAAAAATAAAAGAGTATTGCAATTTAAGTAAAATTTGCTATTTTCGATTTTATAGAATTCCTACACATTTTTTGGCCCACCTGTATGGTATAAAATAGGTACAGGTTTGTGTCATCAAATGGGATGGGACTGTATCAATATACATGGTTGTATTAGCATACGGGGTTATATCATCATACAGGGTTGTATTATCATACAGGGTGTATCATCATACAGGGTGTATCATCACACAAGGTGTATCATCATACAGGATTGTATCGATATACAGGGTTGTATCGATATACAGGGTTGTATCGATATACAGGGTTGGTTGATTAATTCCAATGAATTAATCAAACAACTATATCCTTGTTAGATAAAACTTGAATTAAGCATCTACCAATAGATAGTTAATAAAATAAAGTTTTATCATGTGCGAAGACTTTAGCAAATCATATAAATGATCATAATAAATGTTTATATTGCTTTGTCGACACAACTTTCCTCTTTGAACATCTACATTGTACACAATGAGGACGAGATTATAGAACATAATTTATATGATCGGACTAACTTACCTAGTGACGTCCGATCCTCAATTATGTGAAGTAATCTCGTCCTCATCCTATCCCCAGCCCGACCCAGTTAGTATGTATTTATCAATCCTTAAAGTACAAAAAAGATTATATGCTATAAATACTTACATACTACTTAGTTTCCCTTCTTTTTGAAAGTTGTGTCCAGTTTTATCCTTTGAAATAATGACATTGACAGGTGACAGATGACATTGATAGGTGACGGTGCGGGCACGTTCCGGTTATTTATTTTTTAGTTTATTGACGCGTTCATGCACGCGCCTAACTTTGAAGATTGTAATCAGTGCAGTAGCAAAAAGTGCGTACTACATTGTACACAATGAGGACGAGATTACTTCACATAATTGAGGATCGGACGTCACTAGGTAAGTTAGTCCGATCATATAAATTAGTTTTCTGTGATAAAAGGTTCATATGAGATTGAACGATTTTTTCAATGCAAAAATGGGAAATCGAGACAGAACAAACACAGTCCTTGTTTTATCTGCAATATGAATTCGTCTGAAAGACAAATAACTGTTTTTAGTTTTCGCTTGCTATTTTTCGTTACATACATGTAAGGAATAAAAACGAACTGAAACTTTGAAAATAGTAAAGCTATTCAAAATTTACGTTGCTCTTATTGACTGTTTTATATAAACTGCAAGCAAAATCTGGAAACCAATTAAATAATTTCCATTGCAAAGCTACCTACTGGTTAAAAACAAATCTATTGAACATACAATATACATATATATGGCAAGTAATTAACAGTAGGTAGGTACATTTACCATTAATAGTAGCTTAACTTGGTATCGAAAATTTACAAAAGATTATTGCAAAACTTACAACAAAAGTCTGACAAATTACTGCGCAAATGTGTAAAAAAGAAGATAACCATGACATTTAGAAGAGTCAGTTTTAGAAGTTAGTTTTAGATCAACAACTTTTGATGACTGTATAGTCACAGAACAAGAATGACACGCCACGCTCTGTGTACATGGGGCACACTAAAAGTTTTGCACTTCTAGCTAATCGTAGCTATTTGAATTTCGAATGTTATAATTTTATAAACCTTCTTAGTAATAAAAAAACAATTGGCGGGAAATGATTTGGCAATTGTTTTTTATCACACATCAAAGTTCTACGTACGCAACGAAAATGAAGTCGAAAAGATTTTAGAGCGATGATTTTTTATGATTTTAAAAGTTCTCTTTCTCCGCAAGACTGTGCCGCTCGTATTTAAAATGATTTTGGGAGAGAAGCACCTTGTTTGAGCACCGTGAGGCGATGGTTTGCTGAATTTGAGAGAGGCCGAATTTCTTTACATGACGAATTTCGTGAAGGGCGGCCTTCAACTGCCGTCAACGAAAATAATGTGGCTACTGTTAAGCGACTAATTGAAGAAAACCCGCGGACTACCTATGAGACAATTTGAGGACTATTGGGGATTGGTATGAGCCAAATTCAGAAAATTTAACACGAAGAATTGAAAGTTCGGAAACTTTGCTGTCGTTGGATCCCTCATGAACTGACAGCGGAGCAGAAGCGGGCTCGCATGGAATGGTGTTCACAGATGCTACTGAAGTACGACCACGGACATTCTAATGCTGTTTATGACATTGTCACAGGAGACGAAACGTGGATTTATTGTTTTGAACCCGAAAAATAACAGCAATCTTGTGAATGGGTGTTTGAAAATGAGAACAGGCCAACAAAAGTGAGGCAGGCGAGAAACGTTGGTAAAAAAATGATCAAGAAAAGAATGATGAAAAATGGTTCGATAGCATGAAAAAAAATTTAAAATGTAAAGGAGAGTATTTTGAAAAGCAATAAACATAATATTTTGGTTATAACATGTTGTTTTTTTAAGTTTCGCAAAACTTACAGTGTGACCTACGTATAGTAAATACGTCTGAATTTGTATCGTTACGTGTTTTTTTGTTTAAGTTATTTGGAAAAACGATTTCATATTCCTGTTTGGAAAATTGGTAAAAAAAATAACGTAATACTGCGATCATAACTTTTGTTTGCCTTCGTTCAAATACGAGTAATCATGCAACGCGAAAGTTTAAAAGAGATGACGAAGAAATGTTGTATACATATGTGTATATGGAAAAGCGGGACAATAAAGAGGTTTTATAAGAGTTCGGTTTTTTCCTTTTGAGTTACGGTAAATAGGTAACCCTAAAAGTGTAATATTACGTAAAGTTGAGGTAAGATCCAAACAACATAATGTCACTCAGATGTCCAGCTAAGTTATGATGGTGTCTAAGGTAGGTAATGGAAAGTGCCGTCGCAATCAGGAATCGCATTAGATTTTACTGTTGTGTTTTGCTCGATACTCGGTCTCAAAGGCCTTTGAATGAGCACGCCTATTTCCTCTGTAATAAAATAACATTGTGATTGCTTTGTTTGCATTTCATACGTTTTTCTTTCGGAAACAACTTGTGTTATAAAGCATCATTTCATTTTTCTTAACAATTCGATAGTCCCTAATGGAACAGAACTAAAATGTAATCTTAAGTCAACTAGAAAATAAGTCTATTAGTTAAGACCGTACGTAGGTACAGCTAAAATGTATTTGTTTATTTGGACCTTATTATTAATGAATTTGTTGTTCTTTTAAAGTAGAGTTACAACATTTTTTTTAGTATGAAACCAACATCGAAATAGAGCTACTTTTTTTTGTCGCTCCGTAGCCGAGAAGCGAGTATAACGGACTTGGTGTCGCTATCTCTGAGGTCCCGGGTTCGATTCCCGGTCGGTCAATGTAGAACAATAACTTTTCTACATTGTCTCGGGTCTGGGTGTTGTGGTACCGTCGTTGTTATGGATTTCTGTAACACAAGTGCTTAAGCTACTTATCACAGGATCAGAGCAATGTATGTGATGTTGTCCAATATTTATTTATTATTATTATTTATTTTTGAGATATTTAGGTACCTAGTTTATAATTTCGTATAGAAAGGACAAAACTTTTAAGGCTTTTCTAACCCCCGACGCAAAAAGAGTGTTATAATTTTAACGTGTCTGTGTATAAGTGTGTCAGTCTGTGATATCGCAGCTCCTATCCGAATAGACTAAATATGACTAAAGGGTCTAACTAACTGAGGCAGCGCTAGTCGCTGTCTCTCGGCAAGTATACCATACTAAAAAACCTGCGGTGTACACCTCAACGTATGTTAATGATGCATGGGGACCTAATGTATGATTTCCATGCATCACCTATGAATCAAAAAATCATTTATTCAGTTTAGGATAGAAAACTGCCACCTATGAACGTCAATAATAACATTATTGGCCCATATGGGGCAGAACATGTCTCCTTATTTTTTGGGCCCTACTAGCGCTACAAGACATGATAACCTTTAGCTGATGTTCTATAAAATAAAAAACTTAATAAATTGTATAAATATATTTCTCTCTAGGACTTTTAACTTCATAAAAATTACCTATTAATGTTTTTAGGACGTCGCTTTGGGGACCGCTAAAAATAAGCTAAAACCAAAACAAATGAAAGAATATTGATAATCGTGAAGTTTAGATTATACAAGTCCCCTTAATCCGTAAAAGGCCTACTATAAGTAAGCAACGTAGATAAGTGACAACACTATTATAAATGTGGGTCTATCTAATTATACTTATATATAAATATAGCCGTCACCCGATGCGGCGACGCGACGCTTATTGAATCTGAAAAAATATTATTAGGTACTTATAAAGAAGTTAAAGGCCAAGAGATAAATGTATTTATTACTTAGAGTATTTTTTTGTGTCGTATACTTAAAAATGTTTAACTTTTATCCTGTCATATGATAATGCACAAAAACAAATTATAAAAATCCGGTAGCAATTGGATTTATCTGACGGATGTTGAGATCAATAGAGATGTTTATTATTGCAATATGGCTGCAACATTCCCTAGACAACCTAGGCGCGCCAGACAAAGATTTCCTACCTACTCCATCTTTGTGCGCTCCCATTGTGAGGCTCGACAAGCTGACTCGCCTATTTCGAGGTAAAACGTAGATAGTTGTCTACTGCGAACTATTTCTAATACAATATGCATAATCTCTAATGTCAAACTAGGGGTAAAATATGAATGAATTTAAAGGGGACTGTTTATTGTTAATATACCCGTAGTAGCGGATAAATCCGATACATAATTGATGCGGTTCCTTGGACTTCGTAACAATAATTTTAATTTTATATTATTTAATGATGCGGTGTCCAAGGCTCCCGCAGAATACTAGTGTCGTGGTCCACGACTAAAAAAAAAAAGTCTCGTTGTCTCGCTTCTAAAGCAGTCAAGCAAAACGAGACACAAAATTAAAAAAAAAAAAGAAATAGTCTAAAAAGTAAAAACATAATTTTCGCTCTTGGCCTTTTAACTTCATTAAAAGTACCTACCTATTAATATTTTTAAGATAAGCGTCGGCTGCAACTCGTCTCGTCAACTCTCTCAGCCTAGCAAAACGACACTAGAAAATTTATTGTTACGCGGTCTCAAGGACCGCTCAGTATCCATTATGCATTGGATTTATCCGCTACTCCGAGTTCTCTTCAGCAGGGAACTGGGGCCTTACCATGAGCTCTTAAAACAGTAGGTATTACCTCACCACCGCACCTTGTTTTGTTTCGGTATAGACGTGGACGCTTAAACAACACCAATATTTAGGAGTTGATACATATCTATGCTTAATCTAAATTAAGTATTACGTTTAGTTTTTTTAAATATTTTTTTTTACCTAAATTTACTGATAATTCAAAAAACTAATAGTACTAAGTAATATTTTTTAAAGCTTTTGACATCTTTGTCTCGCATCTCTGCCTGCAGAGGATTACTCGCTCCAAGGGTTTATAATATAAATATTGGACAACATACATTATATACACACATACATTGCTCTGATTCTGTGGTAAGTAGGTTCAAGGGTTCAGGGCTCTAAGGGTTTGGAGCAAATGGTCCTTTTTTTTAACCCCAATTAGTTCTTTTTTTGCCAAAATGCCCTATACCAATTGCGTAGCAAGTAATAACACTGGTTTATTTAGTTCTGTACGGATAGAACTGATACTATTATATCTTTATAAATGTAAAGAACCACAGTTTTAATTAGTATTTTTTTACTAAGCTGCCATTTTGTCCGTTGCTTGCAATTAAATAGCACATGTGCCCAATTATTGTTTGCTTTGAGCATGCTTATTTATGAGCATGTTTTAAACTAAGCTCGGTAGTATTGGTGAATCGGGTTGTAATTATTCATCTAAGCCAACACAATTTTTATTTTGAAGGTCAATTTGACTGGAAAATCGGCTAGCTTACTTAGTATATTTAACCAAAAAAATCTAATTGAATATTCCAAGTCTATTATATTTTTACTTTTTCAATGTTTAGAAAGAGGAACGGTTAGATTTATTTAGGCGAAAACGGTTAAAATTTTGATTTGGGCACGGAATTATGTACACAAAGATTCAAGAAGTTATTGCCCGAGGTCACCAACGGACTTTGATAAGTTACTAAAAGTATCTCTCCTAACAGCAGTTGCTAACCGATGTTGGATATTTACTCGGTCATTGGGGCAGGTTTTACAGTATACCTGCCGAAATTTAATCGCCAAATCTATTTATTACTTAATCATTAATATCATTAGATTAGTGACGTTAAGTCTCCCCTAAAGATCCCCTAAAGAGCGCCAAAGAGCACGATCTCCCGATTTTTTCATCCAGCCACTGCCAGCCATCTTCCTAAGGTCGTCGGTCCATCGAGCTGGGGGCGTCCCACACTATGTTTGCCAAGGCGCTGTTCTAAACGATGACGTATAATCCCTACAGAGTGCTATGAACAATGCGAGCACTCAAAAAAGTCCCATTGATTCAACTCGCAAACGTAACACGAAAAAATACTTTACAGAGCCGCTCTTAAATTTAAGGCAAATAGAAAAACAGACATAATGGGAAATTTATTTGCTTCAATTTGGTTTTATTGGCTAATTCATTGGCGCTGGATAGCTGCGGGGTGGTTCCTGTAGGAATATTTGGTAAATCCCTGACGTGAGCCCGCGGCAGTAACTCTCACTTTGCTGTTGAACGAATTTTTATTTCGCCTCGTTTTACATATAAATAGATCTTCGTGAGGGATTGCCCGTTTAGTGGTCCATGAAGAACTAAATACATTTTGCTTTGCGCACGCCGCTTAATCACTCGTTAAGGTTAAGTTATGGTTACTTTATGTAAATGTGTTATGGGTAAGTTGGCTCAGTTGCCTTTTCATTTCCGTATGATGGTACTACAGGCAGTTTGTCTAATATTGTGGAACAAATGCAATAGAACGTTTCAGATGGATTGCAAAAAAGTTTGCTGAAACAAGCACCAAGTCGAAACAAGCATTATATTATCCGCTTGCGTGCCGCGTATTATGCGTGCGTATTATGCTTGCGTGCGCGCATATTTTTAAGAGATTTTACGGTCTATATCGGGTAAGTGGCACGAGTTTGATTTACAAATAAATCTAAAGAACTACCTATAGCTGAATCCAGTAACCAATCACTTTTTAAATGAGCAATTTTACAACTATATTGAGGATTTGGATCTAATTCTTAGAGCAATGGCCAAGTGCAAGGCTTGCAAGCAATGGCAAATTTTTTCTTCAATTCAACGTGGTTCACATTTATCCAATTGTATTATTTAGTGTTTTTTGTTTTATTTTTTAATATTGGACAACATCACATACATTGCTCTGATCCTATAATAAGTAGCTTAAGCACTTGTGTTACAAAAATCAGAAACAATGACGGCACCACAACACCCAAACCCTAGACAATATAGAAAAGTTATTTTTCTACATTGACCGACCGGGAATCGAACTCGGGACCTCAAAGACACCAAGTCTCGCCTCTCGGCTAAGGATGTCTTTTAATTTTAACGCTTGAAATACAACCACGCCGAGCTTACAAATTGAAATATGATCTAAAACTGACAACCTACAGGATCCCTGATTGTCTTATAATAAATATTTTACCACATACTTAACAAACCTTCAAATGGAGTTTGTAGATAATGTTATAAAAAAGTATGCAGAAGCTCACGAAAAGAGACTTCATCACCATGTGAATGTCGAGGCAATCCAGCTCCTCGATAGCACGGACATAGTGAGAAGACTTAAAAGAACAAAACCTTTTGAGTTAGTGCAGTGATAGTGTGTATAGCTCTCTGCTATTTTTAAAGACTTGTGAACAATGTGTCTTCCCCTTAATATTATTAGTGACAATAAGAAAAGTGTTAATGGACACGTTCTTAGCTATAACTTATCAACTATACTTAGATTAGGTCAAAATTAAATTACTCATTAGTCTAGTTAGGCTAGATTGTAATATTCTTAAGGTTTATTGTATAACTTAGGCCTTAGACAGATCATAAAAAAAAAAAAAAAAAAACATACTTAACAACTCGTTTTACTTCAATATCATTTTTAAATTTTTTATTAAAGGTATAACTTCACTTAGAACTAAATAAATTGTATTAAACTGTGTTCTCTGTAGGTACCTTTGAGTTAGTTTCAACTTTAAACTGCTTGAAACTATTACACAATTATTGGTGGTTCGGTCGTCGTCACCAAACCGCAGCGGCACCGCACCGTACTGTCTTACTAGTAGTTTAGTTTCTTCCGAACAAAAGTTCTGACTCCGTTTTGTACGACTTTAGTTCAGGTCAGAAACTGTGTTAGACGTCACTGAAACTTTTAGTAAAAAAAGGGAATTTAATTCTTGAGAAATTAAATTGAATTCGTTTTAGTAAATAATGAAAATAATACACATTCAAATTATAAAGGTAAGATTTAAACAGCAGTTTTTAAAATATAACCTTTATAAGTTCGTTTACTTTTCTTAGCATCATTTTAAGATCGTTAAAAAAAAAACAGTTATAATATTTGCGTTTCAGGATAATATTTTTTCTGACTTTCTGCAGTAAATAAAATTTTCCCAGCTCATTAAAAAAAATTCCAGCTCATAATAAAGCGTTGTAATAAGTCTACAAATACCTTATACGGTTCAGCCAACTCTATACAAACGATTCAAGACGATACGTACCTAACTAATTCATACCAAGGTAGGTACATAAACAACACGCGTGGTGTACGCCCATTTTGACTTGAGCTCCGTATGTGTTCCTTTCTGACTCAAGCTAATGCCTGCGACTTATCTCGGGCACAGCTTGATTTTAGTTGTCAAGTTATGTTAGCGGTCTGGGACCGACTTGTAGAAATCTGGCAGTAAAACTGGTCACCTACAATCTTGAATTACACCCTCAACGCATCCACATTGGGCATGGTGGTGTAAGGTTCACAACAGGCATTTTTTCGACATGATACCGGAGGCGTACACTATGGGCATACTTCATTTTACTACCCTTAGTTTTTAATCAGTTTTAGACTATAATCACTTTATTTGCGAAAATGTATTTATTAATGTATTTTTTTTTTTTTTTATTATGTAAGGGTCGCAGGAAGACGCTGGATTCAGGCCGCTTCCAACCGGCCAATCTGGAAGTCAATGGGGGAAGCCTATGTTCAGCAGTGGACGTATGGCTGAAATGATGATGATGATTTATTTAGGTATAAAAATAACTTTAAAGTTTAAAATATTATATTATGCCGCTTCTATGAACAAATACAATCATGAATAAATAAAGAGTTGTTGCCTTTTATAAAGGTAAATTTCCATTGTTATTTTGTTTGCCCTTTTTCTGCTCAAGGGAATTACGGAAAATCATATTAGCAATTTTCCGTAGCTCTGTCTGCGTTTTGTTTCTTTTATCCGGTGCGTTGATATTACCGTACTACAATGAATCCATAAATATGTAAGTAAATAATAATATGACATGCCAGTGTGCAAATAAATTGTTTAGGATGGCTACATAATAATCAGCAATTATTAATGATATGCCAAGATATGAATAGATCCATGAAAACCAGAAGGCCATTTCAATAGTTGCAATCCAGTGTCGATTCGGACCCAACAAAAACTGTATTTAGTAAATTTTAATTTCACATAAAATTATAAAAACGTTCGTAACGCCTCTGAAAGTGAAGCAAAAAATATGTTTTAGGTTTCTTTCATTTTCAGTCGCATTACGAACTATAATTGCATTTTTTGGGTTTACGAGAATACCGTTTTTGATCGTAATTACTGGGAGCGGTTCAACACTGGATTGCGCCTATTGTTAAATTACGGGAATTGGGCCTCAGATCTCTGATAAACAAACATGCTCCTACATTCGTAACTATTACACGTCAGAAGCCACCCAAAACATTAGTTTCCCGGGATCAACATAGTTTAGCCTGCGTGGGGAGGTGTGCAGGAAAATTATTTACGACGTCTCAGCAACCATATTAGTGATATTCCAGCGAATACGAGGAGGGCTTTGTTTTAGAAAATTGCGTCACGTGGCACGAATCGGGTTGTTATCGTGCATAAATAATATTCCTGATTCAATTTTCGCTGGAGGCGAACTTGTGAGGCTTGGTTCGATGTTAAACACTTGCCAAACATTTGTGGTTGAGTGTGTTTTGTTTGCTTTTATTTATCGGTTCTTGTAATAAAACTCTGTAACAAGGTTTTCGAAGATAAAAAACAATTGAAGATATTAAAGGTAGTACTTTCTTAGGTAACTTTCTTTTAATGGCGTTCTACTGTTCAAATACAACATTAAGGAACCAGTATTAAAATCTAAAAAAAGTAAAATTATCTAAGACAACCTGTAACTGCTGATTGGCTCTTTAGTATAGGGACGTGATTTATTTTTTGCTGTGATGTTGGTCTTTAAAGCAGGATTATATTAGTTATAAAAAAAACGACTTCAAAAACTAAAAACAATCTTAACACGTGATGATTTTCTTATCATCAGAATTTGACGAAAATTATATGGAACCATTCTGAAGGTATTACTTTTCGAACAAAAAAAGAATTATCAAAATCGGTCAACGTAGTAACGATTAATTGCTGAACATACATTTTAAAAACCGGCCAAGTGCGAGTCGGACTCGCGCACCGAGGGTTCCGTACAAACCTGTAGGTACCGTTATGAGTAAAAGTTCACCCATCACGACAATCGAGTCATAGTTATGGTATTTTTATTGCAAAATGAAATCCATAACATTACGAAAGTTAAATTGCGTATTAAAAAAAACTAATTACTTGATCTTGTTCAAACCAATTTTCCCTGGTAGTTTTTATGGTAATGTACATTATATATTTTTTTTAGATTTATCATTCTCTTATTTTAGAAGTTACAGGGGGGGGACACACATTTTACCACTTTGGAAGCGTCTCACACGCAAACTATTCAGTTTAGAAAAAAAATGATATAAGAAACCTCAATATCATTTGTAAAGACCTATCCATTGATACCCCACACGTATGGGTTTGACGAAAAAAAAAATTTCGAGTTTTAGTTCTAAGTATGGGGAGCCCCCAAAATTTATTATTATTTTTCTATTTTTTTGTGTTATAAATCTTAATGCGGTTCACAGAATGCATCTACTAACCAAGTTTCAACAGTATAGTTCTTATAGTTTCGGAAAAAAGTGGCTGTGACATACGGACGGACGGACAGACGGACAGACAGATAGACAGACATGACGAATCTATAAGGGTTCCGTTTTTTGCCATTTGGCTACGGAACCCTAAAAACGGACCAATTGAAAACCTCCTCCTTTTTTGAAATCGGTTAAAAATAGATACTATGGTAAGCAGTAAATTTAATTACTTATTCAATAAAAAAATATTATGTACTGCTATCACTGTTATGGTTGTAATGATCAGTGAGTAGAAATTGATTTGTAATCATTAAAAACAATCTGATTTTAAACACAACCCTAACTAACCAACATCCTGCCACAAATTGTATTTCAACATCGCAAAATCATTTTAGTATCTCTACTAAAAATACTGGTTTCAGAATATCATCTGTCGAATTTCAGAAAGCAGACCAAAAATGAACCAAGCAAACCAAGAAGACCAGCAAAACGTTTAGACTAAGCCTCTAGAGGAATTACCTGTTTCGATCGACGTTTTCAGTTATCGAAGCATTCTACTAAACTTACTCTACCTATATTATGATCCCCATATCATGACTATTACCGAATATAGCAATATTATTCGGAACGAAATGGCGCGATCTTTGGGTAAAATGTGGAACATTTAATTCAATATTCATATCAACGCAGTCATTACGTGATAGCGTTATAGTATAAGCGATTCATCTTATTAGTTACAAATTGTAAATGCATAATGCGTTTTTGATAGAATATGTTCTTATTAAAAGACGCTATCGAAAAAACTTATTTAGTTTTATTAAACTCCCTAAAATGTTCAAATTTTTTTTATCGTTAAGAAAAACGTCAAATAAAATAAATTCGTATTCCGTTGAATATGTCTTTGGATTAAGAGTATACTAATATTCAACGGAATACGAATTTAATGTCCATAAGATATAAGTCATCATCGTCATCATCATGTCAGCCTATTATAGTCCACTGCCAGTCCAGCGCCACAGAGCACGATCACCCGCTTTTTTCATCCAGCCACTGCCAGCCATCTTCCTAAGTCAAAGTCAAAGTCAAAAATCATTTATTCAATGTAGGACAAAATTGCCACTTATGAACGTCAATAATAACATTATAGGCGGCTCTTAGGGGGCCAGAACATGTCTCCCTATTTTTAGGACCCTACCAGCGCTTCGAGACAAGACACAGACAATCTGGCAAGTGATGAGAAGAAACGCCGGAACAAACTCAGTCACCACTAGTTGCCACACAAAAAATATAAATCAAAATAAACAGGTAGGTACATCAGTTTAGTGCTGGCTGGACTGACCATACATTCTTGTCATCAAGATAATCTTGAATTTTATAATACCCCTTAGACATTAGTGTAGTTTTGACATGTGACTTAAATTTATTAATAGGAAGTTCGATAACATTGTAAGGAATATTATTGAAAAATTTAATACAATTTCCCAAGAATGAATTACTTGTTTTGGCCAATCTAAAGTTTGGGACTACGAGTTTGTTTTTGTTTGTTGTGTTATATGAATGAATATCACTTTTTTTTATAAAAAGATCTAAATTTTTGCGTACGTACATGAAATATCAAATATGTATTGAAAGGCCACAGTGAGTATGTTAATTTATTTAAATAAATCTCTTAGGCATTTGCGCAGACTAAGTTTGTTTATAGCACGAATGACTCTTTTCTGTAAAATAAAGATGGTATCGATGTCCGCGGCAGAACCCCACAAGAGAAGACCATAAGACATAATACTATGAAAGTAAGTGAAATACACCAGCCTTGCCGTTACAACGTCAGTTAGATGTCTAATTTTTTCTAACCGCAAAGGCAGCTGAAGCAAGTCTCCCAGCCAGAGTGTCAACATGTGGTCCCCATTGCAACTTCGAATCCAATGTAATGCCCAGAAAAACAAAGTTTGATGGATCAAGTTTTTTACCATTTAGTAAAATTTCTGTATTAGCTTGTTTCACGTTAGGCATAGTAAATTTAATACATGTGGTTTTTATGTATTAAGAAGTAAGTTCAGTAACAACTTACTTACAACCAATTCAATACCTTAAAGAGAGCTCCGTTTACATCGTCAAATATAAGGCCGTGGGTTCATCGAGCTGGGATAAGATATAGGTACTTAATTTCAAAACAAAACTTAACATTACGTTTTATAACTCAATAACTAACTTAGTTGTTAAATAATGAATAAGTATAGAACAACAAAAAAAAAGGGTTGAAAGTATGTGGATTTCGTTTCCTTTTAACACGAGCTATTTTCTGTACAAAATACGAATCGCAAAACGTTGTCAGTTTTTTAACTTTCTCGCAACTGCCTTGCAGATACCTGCTGAATCGATAATTGCAGTATATGCCATCCATCCGGCCGTGGGTTCGATATCCGCGGGGAGATAAACATCCGTTGAATCTGTTTCGTATTTGATCTCATCGGAGGCTCTGGCGGAATCAACGCAGACGTGTTCCGAGATTATTGTATGTAGATGTCGTGGCCAGATCGTAAAATTGATTATTTCATGATGTGACCGATCATTTCATAAAATGGTGGTATTTCATGATATAGAAAAGAACACACTGCCTACATCATGATGTGGTCTGACCAGATCAATGAATACTCAGCGTTTAACGATATAAACAGCTAAACGCACTAATACTTCATGAAATGGTCAAACATTAGTGATCATGTCATAAAATCGTTACATTACCCACCGGCAGAGGCGCTAATGTTGCTTTGTTTTTGTGATGAGTAATGGTGGCGGACAAATATTTTATTCAAAAAGTGAATAATAATGTGTAAATTGAAGGTAAAAGTGCAGTGAAATATCGTTACGACACTAACAGGCGATTTTTATGAAATTTACTCAAAATCGAGCGCAAAGTCAAAAAATCAAGAAGATCGGAACGTAATTTGAGAGATTAGTTAGGTTATTTAGCTATTCAAGTCTTTTTACTTATTAGTTTTGTTTAAAAATAATAACTATTTAAAATGTTTAATTTATCTATCGACCAAGATTACAAATATTAAACAAATTCACGTAACTTGTAAACATATTTTTATTTTAATGATATGGCCAAACGTGGATTGACATTTCATCGAATGTTGACGTTAAAACGATACGGTCAGTTTTAGTTGGCCATATCATGAAATACCACCATTTTATGAAATGATCAGTCACATCATGAATTGGTCAATTTTACGATCTGGCTACGACATAGATACTACAACTTCCTTGACTATTTAATTATTAAGATAGTAAATGCGCGTCTGAGTGGTTTTATAATTACCTATAATAATTCATTTATTTAGACAACATTGATCCAATATTTAGTACTAACAAATGAACACCTAACACTACGTTAGTAGGTACTTAACTTTGTACCTAACTAATTCATACCATGTCAGTACTTTAACCTTAATTCAGTGGTACAGGTACTGGTACAGGTACTGGTACAGGTACTGGTACAGGTACTGGTACAGGTACTGGTACAGGTACTGGTACTGGTACAGGTACTGGTACAGGTACTGGTACAGGTACTGGTACAGGTACTGGTACAGGTACTGGTACAGGTACTGGTACAGGTACTGGTACAGGTACTGGTACAGGTACTGGTACAGGTACTGGTACAGGTACTGGTACAGGTACTGGTACAGGTACTAGTACAGGTACAGGTACAGGTACTGGTACAGGTACTGGTACAGGTACTGGTACAGGTACTGGTACAGGTACTGGGACAGGTACTGGTACAGGTACTGGTACAGGTACTGGTACAGGTACTGGTACAGGTACTGGTACAGGTACTGGTACAGGTACTGGTACAGGTACTGGTACAGGTACTGGTACAGGTACTGGTACAGGTACTGGTACAGGTACTGGTACAGGTACTGGTACAGGTACTGGTACAGGTACAGGTCAAACTTTGCGAATGCGTTCAGGATGCTATTGCGGCCGCTCCTTAACCTTAAGCGTATGGTTGCATAAAATTAAGTAGTCTACGCGCGCCTGGGCGAACCTCCCCGATGCGCTACAAGAGTGGGGCAGCCCCAACATTGTCAGCCCCTGAACGTGTTATTATATTGGATACTTAGTGCACTGTACTGCCTTTAACTAAAACTCATCCACAGATAACTCGTGTAGAAGAAATGAATATGGTAATTTTGACGCCCTTCGAACAGCAAGGGAATCAAATTTTACTGCCAATTTGTGTTTTCTCCATATCTGGGATACATAAAATATCGAGTGCAGATCAAAAACAAATTTCATTTATGTTTAAATGGGTTGACATTTATTTAGGAGTCTCTAGTTCGCTTAAGCATTCAGACGGGCGCAGGATTGCTCATCATCGAGGTGACTAGATAGACGGGGTTCACGATCCTCAACCCCTGAGTTTGCTTAGTTTTTTTGCTTGTGCTATCCCCACTCCTTATAAAAGTTTTCCCCCAAAACATTCCAATGATCTCTGTCGAACGCGTAGCTAGTAGCTTATAAAAATTAGTATACCATCTTTTTCTTTAACCATGATTCTAGTAAAAAAAGGACCACGCAGAGATGAAACACATACCTGAAACAAAAATAAAAAAATAAAGATATTATAACAATGTATAAAAAAAATGCTGCCTACGTATTTTTGTTACTTTTGAAAGATTTATGTAATGTTTATTTTATTGTTTTAGACGTTTTGATAGACGTCAAATTTAGATGACACAGTGTATGGATAATAAATGCAAATGACTAAGAAGTAAGTGAAACAGACATTTCTCATTTTATAATTATGATAGGAATTATTAGCCGAAAACAATCTTCTCAACAAGATATGAACTAGAATTTTCACAAGAGCAAGACAATAGGAGCTATTTTCTATTAATATCATCATAACACTTCTAAGAAAAAGCAAAGCTACCACAAAAATGTACCAAAGATTTATTATATTTCAGTATTCTACAAACGTTCCCAAAATAGCTGAACACAAGGTTTCCCGGGGTAATTTATCGTTAATACCTCGGTAATTAAACGACATTTTTAATACAATTTACTGGAAACTTTAACGATCTATCGAGTTGAGGTTGACTCCGATAAAAACGGGCCGCCATCTTTAATTACTATCCGCTATTGTTGGCCGAACGCAACGTGTCTGCCGAGTCGAAGCGGGCTAGCCTGGCGTGGCTACAATATACTGTAAACTTTACACTTTACACCTAAGCATGTGTAACATGCTAGGTAGGCGTTTACAACATGTACATACATGTATCTAAGCGGTGTTGTTAAACATCAAACTCAAACATTTAAAAAATTATAAGCAATACTGTTTTGAGAGCTCATAGATAGGCCCTAGCATCTACATTGAACGCCAAAGAGTATGCAAGCAGAGTTTTTTTACGTCATACTGTACAGGTATATAGAAAAACAAAATCAGGTTCAAGTAATAGTGCTACATATATCGTGATTAAACCCCAAAGCTGCACTACAATCACTGATACGGAGAGTGATTTGATAACAATTCTTTAGTCTTAGACTGAGCCTAATCCTCTTCCGTCTATCTTTTAACTTTAATTTTATTACCTATCTCTTTTTCTTCCTCATAATTAAAAAGAGGCATTGAATTTTTGGCCTGTCAAACTGAGTGATTGAGTTTTTTGCCGTAATGGTTTCGTCATAAACTGTTATATCGAAAAAAAGACCGAAATCGGACCGTATATTCAAATAAAATATAAACTTATTAAAAGTTTCATTTATCTCGAAAATTAGAGAGTAAAATGTACCTTCCGAGTACCTATTTATAAATAAATTAGAATAAAACGACGTGATGTGCTGTTCGTAATAAAACTTCAAGAAAGACTAATTTGAAGTTATAAGATAGCGTAAAAGGATTTTCACATAATTATTTTAGATTATTCGTTTTTTTTTAGGTAGGGCTTTTATAGGTTGTATAATGGTCAGTAAACATTAAATAGTACAGAAAGGGCTAAAAGCCATAATTTTCTTCTAATACTAGGTTTATTATAATTTCTGTAATCTATATAATAATAACAAAAAATTTACATATACTCTATGTAATAACCTTTTTTGAAAGAGTCTAAAATATTCCGCTTAGAATTCCTCCTCCATTTTAAAACAGTGACTTACGCAGTTTGCCCCCGGACTGGCTGAGTACGTACTCAAGTACCTACGCCTGACCGTCCCACCACCTCAATTCTGTGGTTAGTGATATTTTTCACTTTAAGGTACAGGCAAGAACAAAGTTGCCGTCTGAAAGACAAAACTGAGGTTAAAATTTGAGTATCGGTAAGTATTTTATGTTAGTGTGGGTAACTTATCACGTCAAACATTGCCACATAGCTGGCATAAATGATGAGTAACGATAATTTTAGAGAATATTATAATCTTGTTGAATAATAACTAATTTCAAAAATTATTTTGTTTCATTTATTACCTAAGTTAGTTGAAAGTAGCTACTTGTAATTTTGGTTTATAATAAAATAATGTAATCCAATGAGTTTTTATTTACATTGCAAATTCAAACTAACGATGTTGAACTGAAACCAATAGAACCCTGTTAAATTAAATATTCATTTATTATTTGTAACATTAAACGGTTTGCAATGTTAAACGAGTAGCATGCTTCAACCAGTATTTATAGTGTGGATGACTAATGGTAAAAACGAGAAAAAAAAATGATGTTCTGTAGCTTCTTACATTTTGGTTGCGTAGACTTTAGTTTGAAACAGCAGCATTTTTGTCGCTCACAATCGGTAGCAAACTCAGATCAGCTTACCTTAAAATATCCGACCCAATTTAATAATGTGTCAATTTTTGTTTTTTTTTATTAATGTATAGAGATTTATATTTTATATAATTTAATGTAACGTAAAGGAAAGAGCTGCGCAAAAGTGTTTTGAAGTTAGCACTTCAAACAAGAACAATACAATTTTTCACTAAACATTATATTTATTGTACATTGCAATGAAATTCTCAAAAACTTACTAACTAATAATAACTATTAGAGGTCTATCTGTCAAAAGGTCCAAGTTAGCCTTAAGTTAAATTATATAAGCCTCGAAGGAAAACTTAGGCCACGAGCATACAAAGTGAATGCAAAACTGCAAGCCCTTTGTAACGAGGTTTCAACTTAAATGTTCTCAAATTTTCTGCAGAATTATTCAGAGCTTAAGTATTGGTGGTTTTCTCTGCTACGAGATGCAAAAAGAGGGAAGTAAGTGCGGTATACATGTACATTGACTGGTTATGTAATTTGAGACTTTATGGTAAGTAAATAAGGTTAAATTTGCGTATTTATGAGAGAACAAGGAACTGCGTGCCGTATCTTACTCGATCGCGTCTGGCGGGAAGGCTTTCCCAGTTATCTCAACAGGAATCTATTGGGAGGACTCTTTTGTATCCCCCGGTAAGCACATATAAGTCACTCATCGTATTTCCCTGCTTAATTTTATTAACTTTTTTGTTTTTAAAGCCGACGTCACGTTCATGCTAACTGCACTTACAACAAGTAACTCTCTTGTTAATTTTTTTAAAGTAGTTTTTAATTTGCTTACAGTAAACTATATTTTGCATAGAAAATTTTCCGCCTTTTCAGTTGCAAGCAAATTAAAGATTGTCATCACACCGAATACATTATTTCATAGACGACTAACTCGAAGATAGCTAATGTGGAAATGTTTACCAGTAAACTTTATTCTTAAAGTGAGTTCTATCTCGATTTCTTGCTCGCTGAGCTGCCGTATGCTGGATAGGGATAGGGAGGGATAGGGATCAATAACCAGTAGGGTACCTAGATGAAAGCTGTATTGAAAATTCTAAATAGACAATAAAAATAAATCTTTTTAATAAACATACTTACGCTTTAAAACTTAAATTTCTTTGTTTAGGATTTCGTGCCTCATAATGAAAAAAAAGCGAAACCCCTTATAATATCACTTTGCGTCCGTCTGTCTCTCCGTGTCAATGGTACTTCTTGGTCATATAATACTTACAGGGTGCCCACCAGTCTACTCTTGGTGACCTAAAATCTTGAAATTTGCCACGACGAGAGTTATTGTAGCACAACCGAATGAATGCCGAATATCCTGAAATTGTTAATTTCAAATTTCGTGTGGAATAGTTATTAAAAATGTGATTAACCTAATTTCCAGATGTCCTTAGCTAAAGAGTACAACTCTTAACCGTGCAAATAAACAAAAAACATAGTAATAAGTATACATGTAAACAAAGTTTAGCATTACATAAAAGTACAATTAATTTGTCTGTGCTTTCCAAAACTTAGCAAATAAAATAAATAACAAACACTTATCTGTATATCTGTCTAAGATACGACTTAGTTCGTAATTGGCCATAAGGCAGATATTATGGGACTTGGAAACGCTAGATAGTTTCAAGTTAGTCAATAATATAGATAACACTTTGTAAATTTGATTACTTGTTATTAATATAGAAACATATTTGTACGATATGAAGTTGGAAACCATATTGGTATTGTTAGCGATATAAGGTGGCAGAATGTTTTAGAACTGTTTTAATTTAAGTGTTATATTTTTGATATTTTCTATTGTTTTGTATTTCACCTTTTATTATTTTTCCTTTTTTCGTAAAATGTTTTTTATGACCTGTATTTAACCCTGGGATTGAGATGTGCTGTAGGTGTGAAAGGATCAGAAATTCTGCGTTACTGAGTTAAGCCGTATACAGAAAGAAAGCTGGCAGTCTGCGCTGATCTACCAGCACTTATCGGAACCGGCCTGCGCGGGTAATCTGCGCAGGTAATAGGCGCCGAGTTTCTATACAATGCACAAAACCAGTACCGCGCAAGCTGCCTGCTTTCTTTCTGTATACGGCTCAACTCAGTAATATAGTAATTATACGGCCTTATTATCCTCCTCGCAGATAGTCTTAGGTATCGTTCGGTATATAATATTTATTTATTTCTTCATGGAAAACAAACAGCATTTGAATAACAAATATAGATAAAATAGTAAGAAACAAGTATGACTTAAACAGTTTTTGCGAATAGAAATGTATATAATCCAAAACTACTTAGTTTAACAGGGTTAAGCAAAAGATAACAAACAAAACAGACTTATAAACAAAAAATATGAAGCAACATCAAAATGAGGTATGTAGGTAATAAACTTATAGAAAGGAAAGTATCAACAAGTTACACTTTAATTTATTTTTATTTTTGAAATAATTAGATCTCCCCGTAAATAGATAAATTAAATAACTTAATATGCTTGGGGAGGCTTTACAATCATGAAAAAAACGTGCTGTAGTAATATGTCTTTCGTTATTACTGCTACTAAAACTTCAAGATACACGAACTTTTTAAATATATCAATCATGTTTACATAGACATCATAATAATATAAGGTGGCAAGCATCTGCAAGCTGCATCTGTAAGACTATGTATTTTTACTGTAAACCTCTCTTATCTTAATTCCGTCCACGGCTCTCAAAGAGAGTGAGGCGTGAAATTCAATAAATGTTGTGTAACTAACGACTCTGCCGCAATGGGGTGACTTGTTGAGTCCGCTTTTAAGACGAATTAACATTTAGAAAAATCTAAAAGTTCTAAGGCGATTTAAAGGAGGAATTTTATATCTATCTTTTAAATTCGGATGACAATACAACTTTAATATTAAATTTGATACCATCGAGCTCGAGAAGGTATAGTGGAACTCGTCTAGACTATTTTGAGTATCAGTTCCATTATCAGCTCACTTAATTTGTACTCTATTACCTACAAGAAATAGTATCAATACTTTTTAAATTTCTGGTATTGGACACTACTTGAAGAATATATTTGTCATGTCCGGCTCGCAAGAAAGGAGTCAGGCGTGTAATTTGATAAGTTGTGTAACGTTCAACTGCGACGTACGATGGCAACTTGTTGACTATGTCCCCGGGCAGAGAACGACACTTCTGACGTTCTTATGTTTAGCCAAATTGAAATAGCATGGCAGTTTCTGCTTGGCGTTTCTTTGCATCTTTCGTTTTTCGTCTGTTAACCCCGCTCCAGGAGCGCAAGGTAAAAATAGACGCATCTGTGTACCGTGCTCCTGGAGTTCGACGGCTCATCGACGTTTTTATTTAACTGTGTTTGTTATCTAACAGTGTGCTGAAACTATATCTTTCTTGCTCTAATTTGCACAAAAAGTAGGGAAAAGAACAAGCACATGTCAAGTCTCTAACACACACTTCTGACAATTACTAGATGTTTAAAAAGTCATCTCACAGGATATCCGTAAAAGTACCAGAAACACCAATCTCTTTGAATAATTTCAAAACTAAAGTGGTAATGGACTGGCCACCTCACTCGCAGAGCAAATTAATTGGGGAAGAAAGGCCGGGACTACGACCTAGAAGACGCAGCGTGGGGGCCTCCAACTCTGACTAATAATCTAGGCAAGGTTCTAAAAATCCGGTGAATATAGAAATGGCCTCCTCAAGCCCGCCTCATGCTGTGGCTACCTTTATATGGTGGAGGCCTAATGTTCAGCGGCGGACTTTCAAGGGGTGATAATGATGGCTGAAGATACAGGGCTATACAAGACTATTTGACGATCGACTGGTGTATTGGTTCGCGCTTCGGACTACAAAGACAGCGGTTGCGGGTTCGAATCTCGCAAGGCGCAACTATTTGTACAGCACGAGCATTTGTACCTAAGTCTTGGATGTTTATAAAAGTATTTAAGTAAGTATATTTATCCGTTATCTAGTTGCCATAAGCTTTGCTTAGTTTGAGGCAAGATAATTGGTGTAATTGATTTTTTAACACAACAATTTATTGATATAAATCAATTTATTTATTAAGATTCAAATCAAAACGAATCCTTCAATCTTTTGGCGCTGTCATCATTGGCCTTTGCGTCTATAGCAGACGATTTATGGTGCAACGTCTGACAGACATTGATAGTAAAATATACAGTATAAAAGAAAAAAAATATATTTATGTATATAGTTATGTGAGTTAAGTAAAGTTTTTAGAATCTCAGCAATTTACATATTCGGACCATCTCCTAAAAGCCTACAAACAACATTTATCATAACATATTTATTCACTCACTTGCCAGTTTCCCATTTTCGTAAAAATGCTACCCGTTTGCCGACCTCTTTAGACTCTCCCCTCCCTAAGCACTCTCGCATTAGACGGCACATATTGTGATGCATTTTTGAAAGCAAAGGTCCTTCAGAATGAATCGAGCGTGTCGTGTAGACAAAGGTTTTCGTTACAGAGACGGGGATCCTGTAAGTAACGGCTTAAGCAAAATTTCTCGTGAGATTTTGTGGAGACAAGAGCTTTATTTAACATGTCGTAAAAAATTATAAGTTTTTTTTTTTTCGACAAGCTAAGAAAAAAAAACAATTATGTAGTTACGTAAATACGGGGTTACATTAGAGCCAAATTTTCAGGAACCCACCTGAGTACCTGATTTTGAAATCAGTAACTTAATAATCGTTAAAAAAAAGTTTTATTTTTAATTATTCGTATCTGCGGTTAGAAAATGGATCTCGTGGATAATTTACGATTGGTCGATAAAATAAACTGTATACACTGCATAATGCCTAATCACTATAGTGCACACTGCATAAGGTCTTGTTGGCGTGGCGTTGAGGTAGGTATGCCTGTGGTCTCTGATGAACCACGGTCATTTTCATTTTTTTTTAAATACGAAGTAAAAATAACTATGTATTTTATATTGTGCTTTTATTTTTAAAATTTGACAGTATCTTGCAATGTTGCCCTGTATAAGGTACTATTTTGTTAGTTAACTTCTTTTAATTAATATTTCTACTGCTCAAATAAGTACTACACGACTACAACAATTAGCTAAACGTTATTAAAACAAGTAAGTAACACAAATACTAATTATTAAAGCGTCTATAGACACGTAATATCAGTGCCGAGAGTGAGTAAGCGCAAGTTTGGGAAGCGCAGACCTTTAGATGAGGTGTCTTTCTACTTTTAACCAGTTTCAATAAAAATATATTGTAAACACGAATTCTGAAAACGCTATTTTTTGGACTCTACTGGTCATAGAGAAAGCCTGGACGCTGTTTTTAATTTTTTCTAGTCAATGTACAGAAATCGTCTTTTTACAGTTTTATGATATGTTTAGATATTTACAATCACATCCGAGTAAAATCAATACTAACTTAGCATTCCTTGTCTAATTTTTCCCTAACTTAGTTACTAAGTATGATAAATGTTATCTCTTTGAATATTCAATTAATTGATAAAAATATAACTGTACTAGTTTCCACATACATTGTATGTAGGTACATGATTTTCCGACAATAATAGACAATATATATTCTAACCTAGTTAGTTGATATTTTGGCAAATTTGTTTAAAGGATACCTTATAGCTGTGATAGGGCAATAGCTTGCTTATGTATAAGTTCACTGCCTCTAGCGATCAAACAATAGCAAACCAGTTAAACATAATAGGATAACATATGTGTAGCCACAATAAGTAATCATTAAGTTATTGTGGAAACATTATTACTATTTATATGGCTTATTTTTACCTAATCGAGTAGATACTGATGAGGTCTCATTGTTATAAAATTTTACAATACTCTATCCTTCCCGCTAACTAAAAAAATAAAAAACATATCATCCTTACTGCGAATTAGCGAAAGTGTCTGAAGTTAACCAAGTTAAAAAAGTCACACAATTTAAACCGAAATTCTCCTTCTCCAGCCTGTCTCTTCCCTGTTAATTGAGTGTTGATCTCCATTCCTCTATTGCGCGTCTTTCTTTACTTATTTTTAACTTATCCGCTACCTTGACCAGGAGCCTAACGATGAACGTTAAACAGTAGCTAAGCAGTGTTGTTATTACTTCAAATTCTATACAGAAAAAACAAAACGAGGTTGAAGTAATAAGAAATAATGTTAAGGACTCAGGAGTCAGGTCGTCAGTTTTCAGAGCGCGTTATAGCCTGCCCACGCTAATACGTCTAGTTCAGCATATATGCCCAGCCCACACACAAATAAACCTTATAAACATAATAAACATAAACCACACTTACCCATTAATTAAATCAAAACACTAACAAAATTAAAGTTCCAGAACCAACGAGGGGTAAATAAACAATTTAAATTTCAACACAATTATTTGTCTGCCAAAAGTTTTTCAAAATAAACGACTATAAAGTAATGAAATTTGAACTCGTTAAACCTTCCCGAGACGAGACTTTTGATCGTTAATTTGTTATTGCAAAAATAAACAACGCCAGAACTGAAAATAAATAATTCGCAGTAGTTCGTTAAGTTTCTTTGTAGCAAATCTTATTTCAGCAACACGGTAGGTAGGTACTTTACCCTATTACAGTTTATATTGTATTTTTCTTCTGAAATAAATATTGAAATATTCAAATTGTAAGTAGGGAAATTTTTCACGACAATTTAAAAGGCAGGTATTCCCGCAGGTGCAGCGCCGACAAGTTTTTTAACCATTCAAAATTTTTAAAAAATACGTTACAGTTTAGGATCTATCAAATACATATAAACAGTAACACAATCTTCTAATGCATTACTCTTGCCTTTATAAAATAAAGATTTTTAATAAAAAAAATTAAAAAATTGAAGTTTGACGTTAATTATTAATTTTTTTGCTTAGCAGTGGGCACAATGTTTTTCTTTTTTAGGCATATTCGCTGAATTTGCCATTATAGCATAATTTCCTTATTCCTATGTCGAAATAACTTTAAAATGTGATGACGCCATATCAGTCGCGCGGTAAGTCACCTGAAGGATAAATACTACCTACACCATTAAAAGTGGTAAAGGTACTGACAGACATGCTTATTAGTTGCATGAATAAATTGAAAAATAATAAATAAAATAAATTGACATGTAATTTGATGTCATTTTGTAATAATTAGGTATATTGAAAGTTTGTATGGTGCATGTTATTATTGATATACATATTTGTCTTTGTTTTTTGGGCCTAAATATGATTAATTTTTGTTATTTTTTATTAATATCTGTATCGACATTACACTAAAAATCACACACTAGCTGCGCTGGTGAGATAAGTTGCTCTTTATATTTTGAACATCACCTATGTACTACCTTGTCTCTGTGAATAAATATCTTTGAATCTTTGAATCTTTGAAAGCTTGCCACTAATAAGCAATTGCTTCTTAAGTGCAAGTGTGAGCGAGCATTGCCAGTAGTAAGCATGGTCATAAATCAACCGTTGTTTGATTTTAAAGCATGCTACCTATAGCGCGGGTGGAAGGGGCGTGCTTTGAGCTGAACTCTGACAGATTTGCATAAGAGCGCATGCTTGTTACAATTGAAATTTCACTGTTGGGTTATGTGCAAAAACTCGAAAAACATTTTTCGAGTTTCCTGGATACCTACGTTAACGTTAAATATTTTATTCGATTTTTTAAGTACCTAAATTTGAAAAAATGTTTTTTGATAAAATGTTCTGTAGCAATTACGTTGCAAGCAATAACACTATTTTCAACCGACTTCGAAAAAGGAGGAGGTTCTCAATTCGACTGTATGTTTTTTTTTTTTTTTTTTTTTTGTATATTTGTTACGCGATTACTCCGCCAATTATGAATCGATTTTAATGATTCTTTTTTTGTTTGGTAGATCATACTTCAGAGGTGGTCCCATATAAATTTTATCGAAATTGATTTAGAACTTTTTGAGAAAATCAACAAATATATACCCAGATAATATTTTGGTTGTGGTTCTTGTTACCTATCTTCGACAAATATGAGCCGATTTTGATGATTTTTATTTTATTGAATAGCTTATACTTCAAAGATGCTATGATAAAAGTTTAAAAATAAAAATCACCCCTAAGGGTAGGAAAATAGGGGATGAAATCGGTGTTCAGCAGTTAGATTAGGATTTATCACTAAAAATAGATGAAATAAGTAAATTTTATTAAAAAAAAAAACCGACTTCAAAACACTGAAATGCTAAAAATAATCCTAACACTTAAGTACCTAATCAGTTACTTTTGGAGTCGGTGCAAACAAAAACATTGAATCTCTCATCGGCTGGCACCGACTCCAAAAGTATCTGATTAGGTACTTAAGTGTTAGGATTATTTTTAGCATTTCAGTGTTTTGAAGTCGGTTTTATTTTTTTTAATAAAATTTTATTTAGTTCTGTACGGATAGAACTGATACTATTATATCTTTGTAACTGTAGAGAACCACTGTTTCGATTAGTATATTCTTGCAAAGCTTCCAATTTGTCCGATAGATTCCCATTAAATAGCACGTGTCGAATTGTTTGGTTTGAGCATGCCTAAAACTAACATGCTTATTGCTAGCAAATGTAAACTGTTGTGCTTATAAGGATGCTCTTTTATGAGCATGTCGGTAACTTTTATTTAAGCTAATAGTAACTGCATTGGGATGATATTGAATGAAGACAACAAACTAATCAACCATTTTGGATTTGTGTTACCATTAGAACACACTAATGGTATTCTAAATCTACTTTTATTTCATTTGTTCAATCCAATCTGGAAGTCAATGGGGGAGGCCTATGTTCAGCAGTGGACGTCCTATGGCTGAAATGATGAATGATGATGATGAAAGAGAAAGACATACTGCGCCAATCCCAGATCACCTGGGAACAGGGCAGGCGAATGATGATGATGATGATGATGAAACAAAGTTGAAACAAAGTATTTTTGCTTCGTCATCATTTCAGCCATTGGACGTTCACTGCTGAACAAGGGCCTCCCCTAATGACATATCATCGGGGGAGATTGCCATTACTCGCCACGCTTGGCAGGCGGGTTGGCGAACGCAGTTTTTTTAAAGATTTCGCATGAAGACGCTAGTGCTACAGGAATTAATCGCCTCTTACGACACGCCTCCTGTTGGCGGTGGGGAAGTGTACTGAAACCTAGATAAGATAATAACTTGAAATACTTTCTTTACAGGTACAATTGGCAAACTCTTAGGTACTACTAAGCCACACTATTATCTTACTACTAAATTATACATGTGAAAGTTAATTGTACATTAGAATATCTGTTAAACAATATTAATATCGTTGTATCACGCTTTAACGGCGGAACAGAATTATGTACCTAGCTGAAATTTCACACACATATTACCTATAGATATTGATCTAGCTTAACACAGTTGCAGTATAATTACTATCCCGTTTTAATGTTGCCCATGCTAATGCTTAATTTTGAAGTCTTCGCATACGAAGACGCCGGCAGAAGCTAGTATAAAATAAATAAACGATAGACAAGGAACTAACATACTTCTTTTATGAGGTACCAAGCAATGAGTTTTGCCGAAGAGTCTACCAGCATACCCAGACTCGAGCTAATTTAGAAAGGTTCGTTTTCTGAATTGACCCTAACCGGGAATCGAACCTGGGACCTTTAGCATTCAAGGCGAAACATCGCGCAACTACGCAAATTGGGTCTGGATAAATCCGACATCCATTTTTTAATTCAAGTATATATTATTTAGTAAATCACACGGTACATACCTCCTTTTAAGTTTGAGCATATTTGGTTTGCTTATCATTCAATACCTTTCCTCCAACGATTCGAGAGTATACCCAATCAGAAAGAGATTACATGGCAGTAAATCTCCGTGATTGGAATGGCGCTAGTGAACATACTGCACAGTTGTTCCAAATTCAAAATTACAAGTCGGGAACTCATTACGCGGACCAATGAAAATCTTTACAACAAGCTATCCCACTATTTGTGACTGTTAGCAATGACGAAAGGAATACCAAAATTAAAAATATATATATATATTTGCATTTTTACACATTTTAATTCTACCAGATTAAGTCGTAGGTAATAGAAATATATAATAATATTTATGTAACGACTGTAACACCCTATAAGCTGTGTTAATTCAGTAGTGGACGGAACACTCAAATCCGTGGGTTAGGATTTCAATTTTTAACACGTACTCGTAGATTTTTCTGAATCTATTTAGAGGTACGCAATCATACCACTTGGTTGACGGTAAGGGAATACATCACAAAATAACGTGGTCATTTGATAACATAACTAGTTAATTACAGACAACTAAGATATGTAGCCATGATCCAAAATGGACTGATCATTTATTAATTGGTAAACACTTTATTGCATTAGGTAATAATTAGACTTACAGCATTTACGATCATGCATGGACAAAACGTAGGAACCCCGACTAGAAATAATGTTTACTAGGTATAGTATGATTTTGCTTTCATACTACATACATCCATTATTAACACGATGAAAAGTTTTAATAGAATTTGTTCAAGCAAAGTAAATGTTCATTTTGCTGTGCAAGCTAATTTTGCCAATGAGGCAAACGTTACGCTTGACGTTACATTGCTTAAATATCGATAGCGCTGTTACACGAGTCGGAACGTATCAGCTCCGAACGACACGTACGCAATGAAATTACGTGACGATAAATATCACGGCCGTAACGTGATTATGGATTCCGACAGCGTGCTCGCAGTGCGTTTTAAAATTCAAGTTAGTGAGGTTTCGCGTTTGCAGCTCCCAGCGTCAGACCAAGCGACGGGAGTGACAAAACATGTTTTTTTACTTATTTGACTGCATACAAAAACTTTCAACGTAGTATTTTTAGCCAATAGCTAAACATATTTCATATTTTATAGATATCCAGCCAGAACGATTTGTAGCAGCCTGAGTCAATTGAATACCTGAGTCATCTGTCCATAAGGCATAAGGAAATCCTACTCTATCTCTTGTTATAAAAAATATCATTTAAACCAACCTAATATACCGACCACCTGGTCTAGTGGCCTGAGACCAGACAGGCTACGAAACCTGCGGACGTTTTAATCCCGCAAGGGAACAAGAGCACGACCTACGTCTAGAATATCAATAATATTAATCTGATAGCCGCCAGAGGTATAGTCCAACAAGAACGAGCTTTACCGGTTTTGATGACATATCCCAGTCAAATAAGCCTTATTGTGAAACTTACTGCCGCAGTCAGAGACGTCATTTAACTTTAATGTTTACTTAAGAAAATGGCAAGCGCAAATTTTATTTTATTTTTTTGAGCAAGTGATAACCTTGGGGTGATAAACCAATTTCTTTGTCGACTATACAAGCTCTACCTAAAACAAGGTTTTATTAGGCCGATACTTTTGACATAAATGACAAACATGTGCAAACAAAAAGACAAATGTAAATGTAAATTGAGACATCTGCCGATGTATGCCAATAAGTTTGCATTAGCCAATCTCGTGTTTTAACGTGTCTCTCTAAAAGGTAAGTAACGCTTTGCTTCTCCCGCCGCCTGGTCTATACCGAGCCCATAAATAAGGAGAGTACATTCTTTCCGAGATTGCGTGGTCGCTAACTCGCCAGGTTCAGTTCCTCCGTAATGTGTGGTAATAAATATTTCTTATCGATTTAATTTTAACGTTCTTTATGCCAAATTAAAATTGGTCAAGTGCGAGTAGGACTGGAGCTTTAAGAGTTTTGTAATAAACTCAATTATGTATACTTTTCAATTGTTCATAATATAATATTCCTTTTTTTTTGTTTTAGAATTAGTTTTTTATTATTATTATTATTACTAATACAAAAATAAAGTACAGTTTCTAAAAAAATATTTAAAATTTTACTTTTATTATTTATTTTTTATTTATTTTACTGTTAGGTTTATTTTATTCAAAATTGAGTACCTGCCTAATTCCAGGGCAGAACTCCGTCTATAAATCACAAGATCCTGTTAAGTTATTGTCGTGTAGTCATTATGGGAGCTTTAACATAATTTAAAGTACTCTTTTACAAATCTGAAATTCGCTAGGTAGGTATTAAAAACCTTTATTTAATATATTAACACAATTCTCGAATATATTATATTCTACTACAGGGGAATATATAAGTATATATTTTTTTAAGGTTTCAAATAGCTGCGGTTATGCAAAAAGTAGGTACTTTAATATAATCGTACAGCCAAAAATTAAATAAGACGATAATTAAGTATATACGTGCTCTGTGGGGACGGCCGTAAAGACTACACTTTCCCACCGCCAACAGGAGGCGCGTCGTAAAGGCGACTAATTCCTGTAGCACGAGACGGTAGCGTCTGCGTGGGAAATCTTTAAAAAATCTGCTCTCGCCAACCCGCCTGCCAAGCGTGGCAAGTATTGGCAATCCCCCCAATAAAAGTCATTGGGGGAGGCTTATGTTCAGCGGTGGACGTTCTATGGATGAAATGATGATGCTGAAATACATACGTTATTAGTTACCATAATGAGTCATATGTAAAAATAAAGTTTGGGATTTTCCATGCTTTAGTAATTGTAAGCCTATTACGAAAATGCTTTGTTCGTTTGGAAAAACAATTGAACCTGTTTTAATTACTGATAAATTGTTAAAGATATGACACATTAAACAGGTAAGTTTAATATATTTGGTTCATACGTCCGAACGAACGAAACAAACATAATAAACTAAGTAAGTTTCTAAGAACATACATTAATTTATTCACTATGTCGATACAGTAGAACAGATTTTATGGGATATGCGATTAGATTGTCATGCAATATAACTTTGATTTTAAAAAGACTGCTTAAATATAACAAAAGTTTTGCATTCAGTGAAGCTATTTTGGCTCTCCGTCGTTTGAATATTTTATTAAGACTGACGTTTCAAGTGCCTATGCCACTTTACATACAGAAATTCATATTACGAATACAGAATAAGAACTGGTTTTGTTGGGAAAAATATTAAATACAATGTGACAGACCTTGCGTCCTGTTACATAAATTACTTAGGCTGTGGTACTGAATGAATGGAAATCGAAAATTCGATTGTTGCTGTCATCAGAAATAAAGAAATAGAGGTAGTACCTATGGTAATAATAACAGTATATAGCTACCTACCTTGCCAGTGACCGCCCACCATTTTGCATACTGTCCTCTTAACTTTGTTAGAAGATGGCACTTTGATGCATAATAATCGCATGAAATAATCGCATTCCTGTAGGAAGTACACAATAACAAAATCAAGAAAAAAAAAAGCTCTATACCAGGTACTCAGGGTGCATGGAAATTCAACCTATTTTCACTAAGAGGATATCGGGGGGAACTATTTTGAACTAATTTCATCCTACCATACCCTATCCTAAAATTAACAGTCGAATTTTTCTAACTATTTCTCGCTTTTCAACGCTCAATCATACCACTGCTTTTACAGCCGGGATTGGCAATCATTAGCCCTTAACTCTGTCACACCCAACTCACAAAATGAACTTAAATATGTTTTTCAAATAGTACATTGTTAACCTAGGAGTGAAAGTAACTTATTTAGACCCGAGACGGGGTTTGGCTCCAGGGATAGTTCGAGGGACTAAATAAGTCTATAACCCGTAGTAAACACTGTGCTTTTCAATACAAATACAAGGAAAGTAAAAATAGAAACATGAATTAGCAAACAAAAAAATTTGTGAATTTTAACAAAACCGTACCAAAAAGTATGCAATCACTACGTTCTACAACTCGAAAAAACAAATGAAGATCGGATTGCTGATGTCCCGCCTATTTTTTTTTTCTGTGGCCAGCTATTCAGCCATTATTTTTTATTTTCGTCATTGAAAAAATGGTAAATATTTTGCCCAAATCTTTTAAAGAAATAGTTGAAAGTAAACTTATAATAAGGTCATTAAATAAAAATCTTTAATTGATAAATATCTTTATGTTACTTAATTCAGTTTTACATCGCGCTGTTATTGAGTGGTTGTATAGAAAGTTGCAACATGGTTCAATAGATAGTAAAAAAAGCTTTTGATAGAACTAGTTTTTTCTTTTTATAATTTGACAGCTGTTAGTTGAAAACAATTCTCCCTAGGGCTCAAAAGTATTACTTTCAACCCGCTCCTCAGGCAACTCCAGACCTACTTTCCGAATATGAGTAGTGAAAAATCATTAATTTTATTTGTAGAATAGATACATAAAGGCAGAACAGGAAACAAAATCAATTATTTACTGCACAAATAAGGGAAAGCAAATGCCATGTTCACGTAATGCATTTGTATAAAGGGTGACTATGTTTGCACAGTGACACAAACGTGACTCCGGAATCCGGGACAACCCGCACTGGGCATTGAACTGTCTAATTTGAAAGTGTTCCTTTTTTTGCTCTTTTTTACCTTTTTGTTAAGTAAATTGTGCATTTTTTGACGCAAATTCTGAATGTATGTAATAATGTTTATGCGGGAAAATAATTACTCAACGCAATCTTTGGCCGCTTTGTCAAATCATATTTAAATACAAATATTTGGAAAACAAGCAAGCAAGCAAGCAAAAATACATTTAAATTAAAATATGCCGGAATGAACTAGTATTGAAAACTTTTTGGGTGAGTTAGAACTTTACCATATGGTTTGTTATTCCTGACGCTGGGAAATAAAAATGCATGCATTCATAAAGTTTTAAATACATAAAGATGTTGGAAATATCTAACGATCGACAAGATCTAAATCCGTAAACGCAATTTAGTGTATTTGTGACAACATTATTTGTAAATGTCACTTCAGTGCCCTATATAATCTATATTGCTTCTATGGAAGCTCTCTTTTTAATTTTTTCCTGCGTTCTAAGAGGTTGTGTAATGATTGTAATGTGTCTACTTTGCAATGAGAATAGATCCACTTCAAACTGAACTAGTTGTTGCGCCAAACCCTTCAAAAGACAGAAAGAAAAATATTTGTTTCGTGCTTGTAACAAAAACGTATTTAGACGTTACAACCTAAAATAAAGATGTTTTTTATAGCTCAGATATCACAACTCGTCACACGTCCGATTCAGAATAAGTTAGGCAGGTGCGTCTTCTTAATACATTTTCTTTTTGGTTCACAAGAATCGTTGACAAGATAATTCAATAATACCTAGCAGAGTGTGATATAAATAGACTGTTGTCTATTATCCTCCTCCTGTTGGATGCTTACTAGGTTTCCAAAAATAGTTACCAAGATAGGAATGACTTTTTTTCGTGTGGAAACCGTGAAGTTTGAACTGTCAATTAAAAATATGTTCCGCAAAAAGCCAGCGCCAATCGAATAAAAGATGACACTAATTGACGAACTCGTAACAGGTTCTGACGTATGTGACGGTGACTGAATGGGCTCGGAACAGTAATTATACATCACTAGCAAACAAAGTATCAGCAATAGTGCCTGTGATTATTAATTGGACAAAGATTATTTCAACCAACGTCTAGCGTTAATGCCTTACGCGGGAAAAACAGTTTTCCTGGAATAAAACGGGAACGGTGAAGAATATGAAATTGTAGGAGTATTATTATAAAAACTTAATAATCTCGAAAACATGCTATAAAAGTTACTTTATTAAGATTTTTTTTTCATTCTTGGGTTTCTGTTTTTATGCAAGAACCCTTTATTACAAAATCTATTTATTTTTTACTAACAACTTTGATATTGCACTTTATATGATTGCCTACTTTTTCGTCTTAAAAATGAAACAAAACGTATCAAATTTAAAGAGTTAATAGTTATTTGTTATACAAGAGTGCAAAGTTGCTTTTTAACCGCGTGTTCAATTTTGATGACCGAGCAAGCGAAGGATTCTAAAATTAGAATCCTGAGCGTTAGCGAGGGAATCAAAAGAGCACGAGATGAAAAATCTTTGCACTCGAGTGCAACACGTAACTTTTCATTCCACCTCAGCGAGGAAATGACTAAATGCAAAAAAAAAAACGTTTACAATCACAAGATAGGTACACTTTTATTTCAGTTAAGGTATTAATTACTACATTATGACAGGTAAGTATTACAGAATAATCTTTAAATTATAACAATACTAAGGTATAATTAAGAAAATTTTAAAGTAACGTTGCTACAGTTATTTAAATTGAGTGTAATATTTTGTTTGGTACTGTAATATTGGTGTTAGTCACTTGTGTACTGTTTTTCGGAAAACTATCTGTCATACTTAATAGTTGTACCGATTCATCGGATTCCCTTGGCGTGAATGTTGGAGAGAGAGGGAGATGGTTAGGTGTTTCATAACGGCTTATTTTTGATGTAGAAGGGCCAGTCCAAGGATCCGATTGAGGCTCTTTCAGTGTAATGGCTCCTACGATGCCTTCACATATTTTAGACTTATTTTGGATGGAATCCTCTATGTATCCCTCTACAACTGCATTGGACTTCCAGCCTCCGTGGCGCTTAAGGGACAGGAGATCAGCTCCGGAATCAGCCAAAAGTGTGGCTGAAGTTCGTCGGAAACAATGACCCGTGTACAACAGGGGTTCTGGAAGTTCAAGAAATGTTGCTATTTCTCGTGGGATACTGCCAATTTTATTAGTACCCATAGGCTGTCTAACACACTTTCCATTGCGATACTGTAGAAAAAATCGATTGATTGGAGTGTTAGCCGGGCGTAAGGCTTGATATTTCTCAACAATCGTTACGTATTCCTTGCGAATGACGAAGTTGAGGTCTCTTTTTGTCTTTGTATTAGGTAAATTAATTAATAGTAAGTCATCTGAATGTTTTTATGCTGTGTTTTTATAATGTGTTAGTTCATTAGTTCGACATGCTCCGTTTATTCCAATAATAAGAACAACCTGTAACGTAAAGATTATTATAGTAGATAAATGAATAAAATTGATATGAACGCATAATTATGCCTATCAACATCTACTAAGTATACTATTTAATTGAGATTAATATACTTAAGTACATACTGAATGTGCAACTGACTTACTTTTGCCGCCAAATATACGGAATCGAGTGCTTCGTTAAGAAACTTTTCAATATCAGATACTGTGAAAACCTTCGATTTTTTTGGTTGATGACCAGATGAGGCTCTTTTTAAAAATGCCACTAATTTAGGATAGGTATCGATATGTATGTCTTTTTTCATCTTTATTGTTGCTTTTAGCATCGAATACGTACTCCATAGAGTGCTTGCTTTCTTGTTCTCGGATAATTCTATAAAATATGGCAGCAAAACGTTTTCTGAGAAAGTTTTGGCTCCTTTTTTTAGTCGCCACGTGTTGAACACATCGTACTGTTTTAAATACTTCTCGCGTGATTGTTGAGGGAGAAAGCTTATTTGCGCATTATTAACAGTTTCAGTCAATTCTGTTGGCGTCAAACAATCTTCCTCGTCGCTAGAATCACTCATTTTAGTTTTTTCACTTGTTTTCAAGTTTCTTGTTTTTAATATAAGGTTTAACAATGACGTGAAAAAATGCCGCGTAAAGAACCGCGTACAAAGCAAATTGAAAAAAGAACACCAAGAAGGTTCCGAGTCTGAGTTTTTAACAAATTAAAAAAAAGTTGTATGATATATTCGGCACCATAGAGGTAGCAGTAAATAGGTTTAATGTTTTTTTTAATTCACAAACTTAGTGCACACGATGTTCTAAATTCAATTTACTTTATCCTCTAGAGAATAAAAACGGCTTTTCCACTCAGATATTGAAGATTTAAAATACTCTTTCCGAGATGGTGGGATGAAAAGCAGATTTATAGTCATTACCCAATAATACTTAATAATACTCATTTATTTTGTACATAGGCCCTCTTCCGGGCACTTATACACGTCCCAAAATATAGCTTAGTACTACCACCACTTCGGGACTACATACTGGCTGGTGATGAGAAGAAACGGCGCAACAAACTCAGTCACCTTTGTCAGCCTTTTTTTTACAGGAAATACAGTTACAAGACATGTAGTAGCTAAGCAGGTTAAGTCCATGCATTCTTGTCGTTTAATTAATTGTCTATTTTATAATATCCTTTTTTCATAAGGACTTTTTAAATTTGAATTTTGAATTCATGTACAGGTAATTCAACAAGAGTCTGTGGTACTTTATTGAAAAATTTAATACATTTCCCCGAGAATGAATCACCAACTTTGTGTAGTCTGAAGCTCGGAACGGCAAGTTTATTTTTATTTCAAGTATTATATTGATGAAAATCACTTTTTAGGTTGATTCAATGTCAGCAGCAGAACCCCATAACAGTAAACCATATGACAACAAACTTTGAAAATAACTAAAGTATACTAGTCTTGCCGTTTCGACATCAGTTAAAAGCCTTATTTTCCTTACAGCGTAAGCCGCTGAACTGAGCCTTCCTGATAAGGCAATTATATGGGGACCCCATTGCAGCCGGGAGTCTAATGTGATTCCCAAAAAAGTGGTAGAATTGACTGCATCTATATGATCATCTGGCATATTAATATGCGTACCTGCCTCACATTGGACATAGTGAATTTAATGCATTTAGTTTTTTTGCATTTAGTAACAGGTTGTTCGCTGTAAACCAGCGTATTACTTGAGAGAAAGCACTAATTACATCGTCAAAGGCAGCTTTACCTCTGTCAGTTTTAAAAATCAATGATGTATTATCTGCAAACAATACTATCTTACAAAGGTCTTTAGTAAAGTAAGGAAGGTCATTTATATAGATTAAAAATAATAGAGGTCCCAATATAGAGCCCTGGGGTACACCCATGCGTAATGGAGCTACCTAACTTTTTGCATTCTGTCTGTGAGGTATGACTCTAACAATTTTCCAGAATCATTTGAGACACCATAATGCCGTAATTTCATTAATAATGTCTTGTGATCTACACAATCGAAAGCCATAACCCCTAATGCATCTATCTCTCTTTTAAAGGCATCGTAGATATGCTTAATAAGGGCAATTCCCGCATCAGTTGTGTTTCTACCTTTGGTGAAACCGAACTGCTTCTCATGCAATAGTGTGTTAATTCTGAAATGAGATTGAAGTTGATACCATCGGCTTAATAACAACAAAATATCAACTCAGGTACTTTTTTAATGCTCATTTTCTTTTTAAGTTAATTGGATCTCAACAGAGATGTCTGATGCCATTGTTAAAACTTAGGTAAACAGCATTCAGGATTATTTCAATGTAAATTGATTCAACTTATCCATCATAAAAGACGGTTAAGGTTGTTTTTTACAATTGGTACCTATTTGTATATGACGAACACTTTGCGCCGTATTTTCTTGCACGCCAGTGTAGTTTGAAAATCTTGGCCAAAACTTAATATTTAATACACTTCTAACTTGTTGGCTGGTACTAGGAGATACTAATGTCGTTTTAGAAGTTTTTTAACACAATTCGACAACTGTTGACCTTCGCCTGCGCTGTTAATAAATCTTAATTTTCAATTAAAACATGCAGAATGCGCAATTGTTTAGTTAGTACAATAATAGCGTTTAATGTGAAACCTTTTTGTGCCATTTACATATATAAGGTGTTAAAAAATCAGTGTCAAATATTTTAAGGGTAATGAGTTTACGTTGTGACTAACAATTTTTGTATGAATTTTTTTTTAATTTAAGCCTTAGTTTTCGAGAAAAACACGACCGAAAGTTTGATAATAAACTCAAATATCAACATCCTATAACACCTGATCACTACTACGGACAAACTACTCCGTACAGCAAGTAACGCTCGCTTGTGTGCGTGCTACTATGATTTATTGCCAAAATCTGCCGAAGGACGAACGACTTTTATTCAATTATAAACTCTAAATCGATGTAAATCGATTTAAATTTCAAAATTTTAGTGTAAAGGCGGCATTTGTCCAAATGCGAGTCAAAGATACCGCTTTAAAAACAGTCGATATTCAATTTTAGATTCTAATTCGTTATCATAAGGTTGATTTTATTTTTTAAGTTTCTGAGGGCGGCGGAACACACACGATTTAGGAAATGCCGAAAGACCGAGAAAGTACTGTTAACAAAAACAGTTTCTTATTTTACATTTCTTATGAATTAAAAAAGGATTGATGGCAAAGTGCTTTTAGGGTAAGGTTAAGGTCTTGGATCCGATCCCCGGCAAACTAGTTATGTTTCGGAGTACTCTTACTGACCTTGATCTAAGGTTAAGGACGAGTACGCTTATCTAAAATAAATAACAATTAATTTGAACCTGCTTTTTAGATGATTTTTTATGCTTTGTGTTGTGCGTTGGTTTATTTACTAAGAACTAAAAGTAAAGTCAATGAGCCAGACGTTGCGTAGGTACGCAATAATTTATAGGTATCAATAAGGTTAAACTGGGGTATACCCTGTACAACGAAACTGTTATTCGTCTCCCAAACACTCAAACGGGGCATAATTTAACACATTTTTCTGAATCCCGTCTGGAAGTTGACTGCGACTACTTCACCACATGTAGATACATAGTAAATTTACATGATAAATGCATTTTAGTGATTAGACAGATACATTTTTGATTGCTGTTTATTCAACGTAAAGGATAAAATGTTGAATACTTGTACTTACAGTATCCGGCGGTAGGGAATGCACGCACATGGAGCTAAAGAGGGAGGGAGGGAGGGTACAACTGACTAGTACCTTGAAAACTTAAGATTGCTAAGCTACTAGTTAATACCAATTATAACAAGTTAAATAATTAGTAGGTACAATACGCGGCGCTAGAATGAACATCAAGCTAACGAGTAAGATAATCGGTTAGTTTCGGCTTTCATAGAACGTCGTTTCTGTCGCACGGATTATCTCTCTTTTTAGCTCGATGTGCATACTGCATACTACCGCCGCGTACTGTACCTATTATTTGATTTGGTATCACTGGTAAGAACTAGTAGCAATCTTAATTTGTAGTTTAGCATGGTAATACAAGATTCGAATTGATAAGTAAAAAATAAATACACCAAAAAAACAATAACACCAAATAATTGAGTGATTTTTTTTTGCTAACGCTACACTTACACGTGCCATAGGTATGCGCTTTTTATTTATTATTACTCCTGCAAATTGCAAAACAGTCACAACAATCAATCAATCGGCGCTAGACCTTCTCTTGTGTTTGACGTTAATTGCGAAGTCTCACCATGCCATACAGGTATTCGGACTCTGATTACCTCAACATGGTTATGTGCTACCATGAGGCAAACTACAGTTTAGTGGAAGCAGTAAGGCTGTTCCACGAACGGCACGGTGTGCGCGTGTGTCCACGCACAATCTTAGGGGCTGAACAACGGTTTCGTGAAAGTGGTAGGTTCATGCCTTCTGGTGACGCTGGCAGACCTCGCACTTCAGTACAGCTTGAAGAGGACGTGCTGAATTTCTTCGAGCTCCACCCGACCGCCAGTACGAGGGATGCTGCTGCCGTTTTCAACACTAACCATGTGTACGTGTGGAAAGTGCTGAAGAGGGAGCGAAGACACCCCTACCACTTCACGAGAGTGCAGGAGCTGATGCCGCAGGACTACGCGCCACGCGTGGAGTTCTGTCAGTGGATCCGGCGTAACAGCCTAGCCAACATATTGTGGACGGATGAGTGCACCTTCACCAGAGTGGGCATGTTCAATATCCACAATGCTCACTACTGGTCTGAGGAGAACCCACATCTGGCGCGTCCAGATCATTTTCAGACGCGGTTCAGCGTGAATGTTTGGGCTGGGCTACTAGGACATCAGCTGATAGGACCAGTATTTTTTAATCGGCTGAATGGCGCCGTTTACTTGGAATTCCTTGAAAGAGAGTTGGAGGAGTTGTTAGAAGATGTGCCGCTAAATCTTATGCAGCAGATGCACTACCAACACGACGGCGCGCCCGCGCATTACGACCGCCATGTCCGCGAGTACCTGACGGCACGTTTTCAGGATCGGTGGATCGGACGCGGTGGGCCTATTGCTTGGCCAGCACGCTCGCCAGACCTGACGCCGCTGGACTTCCACGTCTGGGGCCGTGCTAAGGATCTCGTGTATGGTCAAGATGGCCACACCATCACCAGTGCCGAGCAATTAAAAGCACGAATCATTAGTGCTTTTGAAACAATGCGCGGCGACAGTGAAAGTTTAGTGCGTGTGCATAGGCATATTTTAAAAAGGGCTGCGCTTTGCAATCAGGAGAATGGGGGGCACTTCCAACAACTATTGTAAATAATTTTGTAAATAAGTGACTGTGATTTTGTACATAATAATGAACTACCTTTAAACACGCCAAGTAAGAGTAAGTAAACCTTGTTATCTGCATTGACTGATAGAAATAGCCTAGTAGTACCTATCTCCATAGAATTATGTTGCATTAAATCAGGTGATGAGTAATAAATTATTTTACGCTTACTTGCTAGTCCAAAGCCTGGAAAAGTGTGATGGGAGGTGGAAATTCTTTATTTGTTTTGTGTTCTTAAAATAAAAGTGATATTTTTAGTAATAAGTGTATTTATTAATTGTCAACATGTGTAATTTAATTAAAAATGTTTTTTTCAATTTAACTGTATTTTTATTTTACCGTAAGAACTGATAGAAGTAATTAACATTAAAATTACAACATAAAGTGACAAACTGTCAGTTGCTGAAGAATGTATTATCTTTAAAGACAGCATTAACACTTATTTTTCTATTTTGTGTACGAACGTTATGTTACAGACCTGCATTATAGCTATAAGTCGTCTTTAAAGATAATAAGGCCCAGTTTCAATACTTGCTGATAAGTTCTGGATAACCTATCTGGCACTTGTTTTGACAGATAACCCATACAATTAGCTTTCTTAAGCCTTTCTGCAACTCGCGGCAATTATCTAAAAGGAGTAGGTACGTCGCACATGCACACACACACACACACACACACACACAATGACATGAAACGAGTGAGACAGAAATGATAACAGTGTTTCTATCTCAAAGAAAATTCATTCATACGCACACACCCAATGTCTAGCATGAGCTTGTGTGTCGTATGATTTTATGTGCGCATGAATGAGATCCTAGGGATTATGAATGGGTTTTGACTAGTATTAGCATCGTGCGAGAGTGTTTGTTTGCGTTTGTGGGAGTTTGCGATCATGTACAGGATGATATAAATTATTTATATCAATAAACATTTTCTTTTTTCGATTTATTCAAATCCGTTCTATAGTTTTAAATTTCTCTTAAATATGATCCATGTGGTAGTCTCAGTTACCCCTTAAAATATTTGACATTGATTTTTTAACACCTTATATATAATTAATTCTTATGTAGTTTTGGCCGAGTACCTATTTACAAATAATCCCGAATACGAGCGCTTTCGTGTTTATATAAATGAATTTAGCTTATTCCATTTATTTACAAATTTAGGTGGTTGTTCATATACCTACTTATTTTTTAAAATAAAAATAACTGAATACGTTGTAAGTACGTTAAATTGCAGATACTCTAGCTATTTTGAAGGTTGTTACGATTCCAGTGTATTTACAAAACCTGAAAGTAAATATTCCATGCTAAGTTGGTGAATCAAAATATCAGGCTATGTGAATCTGCGAAAAACATCGGAGTAGGTATTCGGTTTCTGATTCCGAGAATACTCAACAAATATTGTTTTACGAAGTGTGTCAATGGAATACGTAAAGTATTCTGCTTTACGCAATAATATTCGAACTTTTTTGCTCTGCGATATATTTACACAGAAAGAGAAATGAAAATCATCTAGTACCTACATGAACAGTATTTAAAGTTCTTTTAGAAACTTATGGTCTTGTCATAAATGTTACTTTAAGTATATTTAAATACAGACTATTTACTACAAAAGTCATTACATTGTTGCTTATAATCATTCAAACAAAGCCAAATAAATTATATAGGTAACATAAAAATGTTAATCAAAATATTATATAATGTATATATTATAGGTATTATCTGTCTGCATACTAAGCTACGCACTGAATGGATTGTGTAAACCTATGTGAAGAGTAAATAAAATTTTAAATTGTTATTATTATTATATATTTTATATCCACATTTGCTCACTGGTACAATTCCTAGTACAACGAAATGGGATCTGACTCTGATACTGAATACATGTTTTAATGTAACGTTCAATTTTGAAATTTTTTGACGCTCACTGTCGGAAAATAATCTCACATTTCATTCACCAAGCTTTCCGCAGGTTTATTAAAGCTGACAGTTAAAACAAGTCGGAAGCCAGTTGCATGGACTCTAATGGGTTAATTTAATATATACTCTGAAAGTTAAGGACAATTTTAATTCGAATTACCGGAACACAATCCTACATTGTAGCTTAAGATGCCCTCAGAGAGAGCAATGATAATAATAATTATATGAATAAGTGTTGGTGTGGATGGAAAAGGAAAGCCGAGTATCAGGCTCAGAGGTGTGGCCGTGGCGTCATTTGGGAGAGGCCTATGTACAGCAGTCTACTGACATAGGCTGATGATGACTACTACCTTGTGCATTTAATTTAATGGACATTTAAACCCTAAAAGGTTGAAAAATTGCAGAGAACGTGGACAGAAGATAGACCAGTACCTATATGGATTTGCAGACTCTATAGGGTTTTCCATGTCGACCGCGGAAAATAGTTCTTGCAGAAACTTACGTGGTCCGGGTGTCGCAAAGGAGGTGCACTTATAAACCTAACCTAACGTTCTCCTGCTTTTAACCTTCGTAGTACAGTAGAAATCTCAAAAATTAGGTGGCGGTAGTCTTTTTCTGCCTTGAATCTATCGACGGGTAGAGGTATAAGTAGATTTCAGTACGATTGTACCGTTTAAAAGCCTGGCCAGGCAATGAATACCTATTGTCAAAATGCCTAGGAATAATGTCATGAATGAGTCATATTAAAGCATCTGCTTGCTTTCTGCATAACCCTAAAGTTTGCTGGTAGTGAAATAGGTTTTTAATAAATAAATGTATTTCAAATGTATCACTTTCAGCAAATTACTTTGCATGTAGGCATTACAGAATACATTTTTTTAAAGGCTACTCACCTATTCTGGTTCTCGGACCCAGAACTCATGCGCGTTAAGCACGGTTTTGAGTTTTAAAATGTTTTGTGTATTCCTTACTGTCATGTCACAAAATTTTACTAAGAAATGTCATCTCTCGTGTTTTGACCATCGAAACGCTTTCGATAGAAAACTATATTATAGGTATACAAATAGATATACTGTGGTAATGGCGACTATTATGACAAGTCTGTCGGAAGCCTGAACTGCAACTGGGTTAATGAAATGTCTGTCAAAACAGCTGAGAGCGAATTTTAATTGAAATCGCCTGAACGCACACCTTGTTCGAGTTTCAGCGCGTTAATACCGATTTTCAGCTGAAATGCCCAATTTAAGCGCTTAGGTAGCGAAGTTGGTGAAGTTCTAAACATAATTAATTTCTAGTTGTGTTTCTTGAGTATTATTCTGTAGAAGTTTTTATTTGAAGATTTGCTTTTGTTGCAACTTATAATTTTTTTACAATAACTGCTAAAACACAGAAAATAAGTTTAATGTTTTTAGGGTTGAATTTTTATTCATTTGTTATATTACTACTAACACAAATGCGAAAGTTTGCATTGATGGATTGGTTTGTTACTCAATCAGGCCACAGCGGCTGAACGAATCAAGATGAAATTTGGCACAGAGATAGATAATAGTCTCGGATAGCACAGGTTATTTTTTTAGGAAAAACGTACCGTTCCCGTAGGATATATTTGTTTTTATAATTCACAGCAAGGCGATGCTATGACATGTTTTTTTGCATAGTGGTAGTTTACAGGTCACCTAAAGACTTCCGTAGAAGATAAATTTAAAAATATTATTGGCAAGCCGTATTCCACGCGGACAAAGCCGCGGGAACAACTAGTGTTCTATATAGCCCTAAGCTGCTATGATATTCTGACAGCAAAAGATGAAAACAGTAAAACAATACAACTATCGACGGTAACAAAGAAAAAATCATTACATTAAAAAGATGAAAAACAAAACAAAACTATCGAAGCTAAATGAAGTGAAGTAAATTTTTAAGGAAATGAAAATTTTCTCGCTGATGAGAAATCCTAGGGTCAAGACACACGGAGCGATTATTTACCGCAACAACCACTATGAGTGCTCGCTATTAGTTCCGGCTGAACAAAGTTCCCCTAAAACATTCCAGGGAACATGATCTCTTCTAGTAACCCTTGTTTTGTATTTTTTTGGATAGAGTTTGACTTTAAAACCTTGTATCCGTTTATAGTTACGCCCAAGCAAAAACTAAGTGAATAAAAAAATTTAAAACTATTCACAATTTTTGGGGCAAGATGAACTAAAATACTTGGATTTTTTACTTAGAGCTTAGTTTAATTTTACAGGTCGAGTGCAGATGCAAATCACCTTAGTGTAACCTAGCTTTAAAGGTGCAGACAGACTAGGGAAATCAAGGAACGTACGTAATGGAGTTAGGGCGGCGACGACTGAAATTACCTGAATCGGAATGTTGGCATTAAGAGATTAATGAATTGCACTTAATTGCAATGCTTTGATCATATCTTATACAGTTTCCTTAGTTTGCAGATGAATAGTTTATTATCTATTCATTAAATGTATATGGTTGCACGTTTATGTGATGTTAAATTATTACATTTTAGTAAGCGTATTATATTATTTGATATTGGCAGCCCACGAACACGTAATCTAATTTATTACTTACCTTCAATGTTATGGTGATTCATATTAGCTGGTCAATGAAAAAGACCATACTTAAGCTATACCTACCCACCGCCTAAATTGTGCATCTTTCTGTAAACACAAATTGTAACTACTTTGTATGGTGTACAATAAAGAGTATCTATCTATCTACCATACTCCAGTTTACCATAATTGAATATAATTTTAGTCGAAACTATCTCTGTCTCGCTTTGACAACGTGAATGTCAGATTATAGTACAATGGCTTGACTGAATTTTCGTTTACAATGCATTATTTAAAAAACTTACGTTACTGCAATAGCACTGTTGTTATTAAGAAAACAGTATAGTGATTATATAATAAAATAATGTTATTCTTAAAATAACATTTGTACTAAAATCCACTGATGTAATTACTTGGACCTTCTCTCTAGATAGGAAAAAGCTGTAAGTACAGACATCGTCATATTCGCTGTGTGCGCGATGACAGCGCCCCTAGTGACCACAAGTATTGTGGACTTAAGATCTCTCAGATTATGGCAACTGGATGGTTTAAGAATGATTTTCGGATTGTTTTTCTTCAAAATTAGATGTAAATATCTGAAAAGTTTGTGCATATTATAATAAGTGATTTTCTTACTCGAAATGTTTATTAAGATAAGTTTACCCATACTGCCTTGTAAAGTATGGATATAGTGATGGAAGAGCGGGCCCTCCAAACACAGGCATTTTTTGCTTAAATGGAGGCTCCAATGTACTAGTTTTTAAGGCATTACCTTTGTTAATGAAATTAACTTATTTTATTTTATTTATAACTAAAATATGAATGTTATAATACGAACGGGATTTGAATCGATACAACATGATATAACTTTCCAACCTCAACCTGTCCAAAAAAGGAAAAAAATAGTATAAGTACAGCATGTGAGAGACTTTGAAGAGCTTAGAACCAACGGACAAATCTACTTAATAAGAGCTGTGATCATAAGACAAACGTCTGTGACACGTACTTCCTACAAACTTTATTCTTTTCACAGCAGCTATCCATTTAAATACTTTCCATTTCCATCTTGATGTTGGAAACGAATAAAACATGCACAAACTGTTTTTCCCATTGTTTCTACACCTTAAAACACAACACCTACTGTGACCCATATCGCGAATTTTAACGTGTTTACTTAAAAATACTTATTAACGTAAGTATGAAATTCTATGGAAATATAGCAATTTGACACATGACAGTCCAGAGTTATTTCACATTTCTGCCAGATTGCACATACTTTGCACATAGCGAATAGATTTTAATTTGTCCTTCCTAATGCAAAAATATATCTTCGATTTTAATTATGCACGAGCACCAAGCCGATACATAGATGTTGATATCTATCTAGCGAGGTGTATGGTGCCTTTATTTACAGTATAAGCAGTAACAGAAGGCACGTACAAACGGAAGTAAGAAAATAAAGTTATACACACGCATATATCACTATCATAAATATTTGTTTCTATAAAATGTTACGTGTACTAAGAGATAATGATGTGTAAGGAATTAAGGCGATGCAATTGAACGCGAGGCAAGATTTTAAGAGGTGAGGTGTGGGGAAACCGCACTCCGCGCACCGTTCGTTTCTCGTGACATTAGAGTTACACCACAGTCTAAAATATTTCATCAGTTATACTATGATCAATTTAAATTTATAAGTAATGTAAAATAAATGATGAATTAACGATGATTTTGATAGGATAAAATAAAATATAAAAAGTAAACTGATTAAGTCTAGTTATGGTGAAGTCTATTATACTAAACGGAACCCAATTTTTCGTGATTCATCGCTCTTTGTGTTTGTAGTTCTACGTTCCACTAATATTGTAGGTAATCTTTTTAGTGACACTTTATAAGAATAAACCATTTATTTTTAAAATCAAGATAATTTCCAACCGGAAGTTAATGGAGGCCTATGTTCAGCAGTGGACGTCCTATGGCTGAAATGATAATGATGATGATGAAGCGGTTTATCGAGCTGAATGTTAATTAAAAATAATTTACTAAACACATTTATATGAACTGTGTTACTGCGTTAAGCGCCAAATGTAATTCTAAACGAACAAATACTTGACAGGCCTTCTGTGTTCTCCTGCTCTGGGACACAACGTTAATGAACCCCTGCGGTACCGCCCCGTGCCAACGGATCCCTAATTACACTGTCTCACAGATTAAAACCACGATTGTGAACTGTTTTGCTTTTTGTTTCAAAGATAACATCCATCCAGCAATTATTATAAGCCAGATGATTTTGGCCATTGAGGCTTTAGCTTTATAAAGAGTAATTTATGAGTAAAATGCCGCCAAATTTTGTACTAATAGGCAAATTTTAATGATTCTTACAACAAATCAATTATTTTTCGTATGCTGTTGCGTATGCTGTAAACGAGTTTGTCTGTCTGTTTAACCGCTGAGTCGTTCTAAACCACGCAACAGATTTCGAAACGGTTTTCACCATCATGTAGATATTTTTCTAAAATGTTTATTTATTAGAGTACCTACATCCAAAGTCAAAATGCGAATAACAGATATATATCTAACTATGAAATCTAAATAGTAACAACCTAAGCAGTTTTGTTCTTACGTTGTTGGTACCGTAAAAAAACAAGGTTAAAGTAATGTTTTAAGCACTCATGGTAAAGCCCGTACGTTTGGCACGTAAATATTTACGTGCCAAACTACTCTTATCTTAAAAGCACATTAAGATATGGAATGTGTGATTCAACATCTGAAAATGCGTCGTTTTAATGCCTCATATCGCGTAGTTCTCCTCGGAAACAGTTACATTTAACATTTTGACGGGTAATTTGGCAGCAACACACATGTCGTGGCCACTGAATAATGATCCCAAGCAACGAAACATTTTCCCCGGTTTGATGTTATTTAGTTAGCTTGAAAGAAGGGGTCATAGGTCGGATTAATCTGGTCGCCTGCTGTGGTTACAAATGTTCACAGACGAGTTTGTTGTGACTTTCCTTGAATAAAAATCGTGATTCACGATTACGATACATTCAACGGCTAATTAACTAACTACAAAATAATTTTTAGATAGAGATCGATGGAAAAGTGTGGGGAAGACCTTGGCCCAGCAGTGTAATTGAATAGGTTGAAAAAAAAACATGTTTCTACATAAAATTCGTAATAAATAGAGTTCAATATTAATGGATAAGCACTGCACAATTGCACATTTATTCCGATAGAGGTTGCATTGTATTTGATTCTGCTTGCAGTGATTGTTTGATCAAAGTTTCTATTACTGCTGCCAATGATCAAATAATCACTACGTTAAAGAATAAACTAAGTTGTAAAACGTGTGTCAAACTTGCGTCATACTAGCTAGCACAAAAAAATCAAACATTAACATTTACATGGATATTAGCGATTGCCAAACCAAACACGCTGGCGCCATCTAAGATAGATAGATAGACAGATACTCTTTATTGCACACCACACAAAACAAGTACAGAGAAACAATTAATTTAGAATGGTACAATTTAAACTTAACTACTTAACGTCAATTCAATTTCAATTTCTGTTTTAATGAGAGATAACTTTTCCTTTCCCCATTGAGAGAATTTGACGTTTTGAAGTACAGACAACAGACCGTCAAACTACCACAAAACGTCAAATTTCCTCAATTGATATTGATCTCTACATATCGGACATAGAGTTGAAAATCGATTCAATGACCTTTAACTTATTGGTTAGGTTGACCTGCTATTGACTATACATTAATCAGCTGTTTACTCTACATGCTGACATTATTTTTTGTTCTAGTCACTTAACTTATACTTATCAAATCATTTTCCATTATTTGTCTGACATGAAAGTATGTTTTATATATTAAAAATTGCGATAATTCTGAGTCTATCCCACCATAACTTCAATCCTGTCACGAGCATCAATCAAATCAACCTGTATACGGATTCCCGTGCGAATGGCAATGGCAGTCGAAAAAATTCCCGCTTCGCAAGCAAACGCATAAATTGTATTTATTAAATCCTTGCGTAATGGCGGCGCTTGTCGCGCAATGATGAATGTCCTCATCAAGCAGCCTCGAGGCTCTTCTTTGCGGAGTATCAATCATTTTCACAGCTTCCGTGGAAATACTAAGCTTTTGCATGGCGCATTAGTTGATATTCGTATAATTCCGATTTTGTAAATACGTATACAGGATGTCCCGTAACTCAAGGATAGCCTTTACCACAATGGGCTAGTTTCCTAAAAAAATCTAATTAGTTCGTCAGTTGGTTTAACAGAAAATATTAGACACGTATTTTATCTTTTCTCAATCAAACAAAAAATGATGAAAGTATAGCCCGTTAAAGTTCCGCGTAACGTCACGCCTTGCGACACTTTTTAGCAAGGCGTGACGTCACTCCCAAACTTTGATGCGCTTTAAAAAAAAAAGACAACATATGGGTCCAATATTTTTTGATAATCTAACTGACGGACTAAATAGAATAATCATTTTCTGACCCAGGAAACTAGCCCATTATACAGGGTTATTTGTAAAACATTAACAACCTCCTAGAGGCTGATTCTGGTGCTCAAAATACAACAACTTTTTCTATGGGACCAACATCAAATGCGCAAAAAATACACTTTAAGACCACCAGCGGACATCAGTTTGTATGGTCCTACAGAAAAAGTTGTTGTATTTAAGCACCAGAATCAGCCCCTAAGAAGTTGTTGATGTTTTACAAATAACCCTGTATACATCATTATGAACAAATTTTGTTCTATGACATTTACATGAAAATTGATGGACTTTCCATACAAAATTACCAAACAGACGATTTAATCTGTATAGAAAAAACTACAAACGGAACATCCTGTGTAAGGAAGTATTAATAAAGATGTCTTTACCCCACAGCCCAGCAAAACGAGACATAAGACATTTTGTTGTTACGCAGCTCGTGCTAGCCAGCTAAGCCAGCGGTCAATAAGTAAGTCCAATAACACTATAATTTTGAAGTTTTTGTTTTTATATTTAACACATAAACCATTGTGACGGCTTAACGATGTTGGGAAACCGGCCAAGTGCGTGTCGGGCCATGCGGATGTTGGATTCCGTAGTTTCCCGTCACATAATGTAGTATTCTATACTTATATTTTTTCTACTCACTTTTTAATTTCGCTTCTTTATCCTTTCACACATCTTAAGAGAGACGAAGAAACTTATTTATATATTATTTTGTAATCTTGGATATTATGAGACTTAAACCTGAAATTTCAGGTTTAAGCTCGCACTCCCGAATATTTACAACCTCCTTGTCGGGATAAAATCCGAAAGTGCGACAAGAGCTTATTATTATTTAGAATTTAGATATTCAGTAGATAAACATAAATAGATATAAAAATTCCAGAAACAATATAAATGATTATATTTAGAAAATACAATAACAGTATGACCTCATTGAATAGGCGGTACAGAAAAACTATGCTAGAAAAAGAAATAATGAGTAGACATCAATTGTCAGCTAATCGCAAAAGTCAAATTCAATAAATGTATACGATTTTTTTGTGAAATTTTATGTGTAAGTCTCATAATATTCAAGATTATAAAATTATATATAAATAAGTTTCTTCGTCTCTTTTAAGATGTGTGAAAGGACAAAGAAGCAAAATTACAAAAGTGAGTAGAAAACTGTAAGTATAGAATACTACAATATACGGTATTTGCTACCTGTCTTACAAAATTAACTACATCATCTAAGTAATTTTCTTTTTCAATTACATTTTACAAGTCAACTCGGTAAAATGTAAAGCCTAGCCGTGATAGTATTTCTGTTAACTTAGTAAGTACATATTGAACTAATATCTTGATTTTGTTCATATATCTTAAAGAAACTTTGACTTCAAAAAAATTGCGATTTCAAGCTTAATTCTATGCTTGAAATCGCAAGAATCCCTGAATCAAAAAATGATTTTTGCACACCCACGATATTTTTAACGACCTATCCAACGACACCCCGCGAAATAACGCCTTTCTAGTACCTACTAAGAGTCTCTGAGCTCAACCGCGGACATACAGACAAACAGACACACCGACGGATATGGCGAAACTATAAAGGGACATTTATTGTTTTGACTACTAAACCCTAATAAAAATTAAATTCTATACATGTGCGAAATATGGTGCATTTTATTTTTTATTTTTTTAATTTATTTGGACAACCAAGAAGATCATACACCTTAAAAGCTAAAAGTTAGAAGATTGGTGATACAAGAGATGGTGCGGCCTTAATTACAGGTTGCCACGAAAAGCGCAAACAAATATAGTTGGGATTTGTATTTATCTAGAAATCTGTCATGCGATATTTCTAATTTCCCGAAGCATGTTTCCTCTAGATTTAAAAACATTGTAACAACATTGATAATCCTAATAAATAAAAATAATTAAAAAAAAATTGTACTTATCTTAGGAATCATGCATGATCCAAATCTCTCATGATAATTAGTCAAAACTATACTTTTCAAGGTCAAATACTTTTATTCTTTATAAGTAGACCGCATGTTTTGCAGACCTTCCCTAAATTAGGAAAAGTTTTAGGTGACTGTGAACACTACGCTCCTGTTGTTTGGAGAGTTAAATTACCCCAGAATCAGGCCTAATCGTCCTAGTTGAGAATCACAGTTGACAACAAGCCTACTGTCACCCTAATTATGATGGAGTTGGGGCAAAATGGCTGATGTAGTTTTGATGTCTTTTGATGCCTTGACATCAGGACGGTCCATAAATAAAAGTATGATACTTTTGCCAAAAGTTTGATATACTCGTACCTACATTCTAAATGATTAAGAAGGCTGTCGTTTCAAAGCATTGATTTTTATACTTAGAAGGGTGTCTACAGATCCGAAGAACGCGCCGCGAATAAATGAAAGTCGATAAATTAAATAAATAAATATTGGACAACATCACATACATTGCTCTAATCCTTTAATTAGTAGCTGAAGCATCTGTTTTACAGAAATCAGAAACAACGACGGTACCACAACACCCAGCCAGACTCTAGAAAATATAGAAAAGTTATTTTTTTATATTAACCGACTCGGTATCGATCCCGGGACCTCAGAAATATAGACATCAAGTCCGCCTATGATAAATAGTTAAGCACTTGTGTTACAGAAATTAGAAACAACGACGGTACCACAATACCCAGACCCGAGACAATAAAGAAAAGTTATTTTTTACATTGACTGACCAGAAAACGAACCCGGGACCTCAGAGATAGCAACACTACGATATGCTCGCCTCTCGGCTACGGAGGTCGTCTAATTTTCATGTAAAAGGTATCGAACCTCATTATATAGTCCTAGCCGAAATCCGACCACGGCAACCCCTTGAATTATCTACGGACTATTGCTTGAATTAATGTGAAAGGCTCGTATGTGACTAGCAAAGCCGAATTTCGTCTTAAATACATGGTCACACACAGAACAATAAAGTTGTCCCAATGAGTTATAAGTGTAGTTGTAGGTGGGCCTGGGACGACCCTTCCGGATGTAACACCTTGCGTCCAAGTCTTCTAGACGAGTTTTTTTTCAAAATCATCGATGCAGTTGTTGACCTTGACGCGCCACTCTGGTTTTTCCCAACAATCGTTAGATATGCCGCATGAAGACAGATTACGCTTGAGTACGTCCTTATATTTCAAGTACTGGCCTGCTCGCATGCGTTTTCCGCATGATAGCTCAGAATAAAAGACTGCTTTAGGCAGCCTATCATCACTCATGTGTACGACATAACCGCACCATGCTGACGATTCATTATTAACGCCTGCATACCCGAAACACCAACGCGACGAAGAACCTCAGTATTCGGAACACGGTCTTGCCACTTAATAGAATAGACCGTAAGCAACGAAGGGGAAAACATCAAGTCTTTTAATATCTGATTTATCTTGTCTCTGCAGCATATAGCAATGTTGGGATTATTATGGCCTCATAGACCATAATTTTTGTGGCTGCGCTACGGCTTTTAGTTCTTGATTGCCCAGAACTATGCTTGAGTAATCGGCATTCGTACCCCAAGGGGGCTGTTTTAAAATTTTAGTCTTAGCGACACTAATCACCAGACCAAACCTGGAACACGAAGCATTCACAGCAAAGAGTTCACATACTCTTGAAGGGACTGCAAAGAGTCGGCCACCGTCATCTACGTAGAGAACCTCCAATATCGAATCGAACCTCATTAGCATAGGTAGTAAAGTACCTACTTAAAATTACGTTAATTTGGTGTACACTGAAACATACGCCAATCTGCAGAAAAAATAATTACAAACAACAAATATTCTGTGACAAAATGTCGTAAATGGTATACCTTAATTTGAGTTTGAACATGTAATATTTATTTTATTTAGATATTCAAACTGAATATCATTTACGACATTTTGTCAAAGAATATTTTGTTATTTGTAATTAATTTCTTTGTCGATTGACGTATGTTTCGTGTACACCAAAATAACGTAATTTTAGGTACTTGCAACGTTAAGTATGCTAGGCTCTATACAAAAATGTAAAAGTCATATAACAAAAGTTGTTTACCATGATGTACAGAATATGACATATTCAATTTCAAAAAAGGAGGAGGTTCTCAATTCGTCTGTATGTTGTTTTTTTTGTATGTATGTGTATTACGCTATTACTCCGCCAAATATAATTTGATTTTAATGATTCTTTTTTTGTTTGGTAGATCATACTTCAGAGGTGGTCCTTTATTTTATTGAAATTGGTTGCAGTTGTTGAGAAAATAACAAAATATATACCCACATAATGTTTTGGTTCCTGATTCTTGTATCAATGTTACCCGATGTCTGTGACAAATGGAAACCGATTTTGATGATTCTTTTTTTATTGAATAACTAATACTTCAAAGATTCTATAGTAAAAAAAAATGAAAAGATTTTTTTCCACCCTTGAGGGTTACTCAAGGGTGGAAAAAAAGAGGATGTAATCGGTGTTCAGCAGTTAGATTAGGCTTAAGTAAATTTTATTTAAAAAAATAAAACCGACTTCAAAACACTAAAAAGCTAAAAATAATATTAAAACTTAAGTCCCTAATCAGTTACTTTTAGAGTCAGTGCAAGCTGATCAGAGTTTGAATCTTTTTATTGCATCGACTACAAAAGTAACTGATTATCCCATACTCTTAATGGAATCTAAAAAAATGTTAATTCAATTTCAACTTAATAAAGTTAAGAAGTTTGCAGCTGTACGACCCGAAATGCAAAAGAAAAGATTTTCTTTTCTTTTGCACTAGTTGCTTGCTGTAGTTCCGAACCATAAACAATATTCATGTTCCTGGCTTGTGATCTGTGCCTTTGCCGTTTTATAATTAGTAAATTTACTAATTTAGTAATTACTAATTCTTGTCTTGTCTGCGTTCCGTTCAACCGCTTTTGAATATGTTTTAATTTTAACTTATTTACCCATCATTTACTCAAAAGTTTACTGATTTATCATCATCAAAAAGTTGCTCCTAAATTACATAAAGTAAGAATAGAAAGTTTTGTTATATTACTATAGTACTAGGATAACTATAGTACTAGGATAATTATAATACTAGGATAACTATAATACTTGGATAACTATAAAACTAGGATAACTATAATACTAGGATAACTATAACACTAGGATAACCAACAAAGGTAGAAATTACATGCCATACATTGCGGGTTACTATTTCAAAGGGTTTTCCTTACATATTATATTTCACTATTCATGTTGAAGATATGCGGGGCGAGTGGCAGTAAAAAATTACAAAATACCTACAGTCAATATTACGCCACAGACTTAATAATAGTACATGCTTAGTAATTAGTTAATTAAAGCTTATGATTTTCTTCTAGAATCAACGAGGAACGTGTTTGTAATCACCATAAACAGTATGAAAAATACATAATTTAAATTACCCGATACGGTAATTCGCATCGAAAGCCAAGGGTCCCGGGTTTACTCCCGGTCAATTCTGGGCGTGCTGGGAGACGCACTTGCACTTTTATACTATGGCAACAGGTGTGTTGTCTGGCGCATATATTTGAAACTATAGCTTCCGCCCGCGGCTTCTCACGCGCATACCTACGCGTGGAGTTCGGTCTGTCACTTATTGTCTATTAACAACAACCAAAATATGCATTATTTTAAAACAAATTTGATTACCATAGAAAAGGTTATTTGTGAGTCAACCTTTAAAGATAGACATATTTTGTCACAGACTTATTCCGTCATCTATGATTTTTGCGTTACTTTAACCGTTTACGCAGCGCAGTTTAACCGTTTAACCGTTTAAGCTCTCAAAAGATGATGATCCGCTTCTAATGGTCGTAGCCTATCGTATTATATAGCCTCTAACCATTATCGATAAATGGACTATCCAACACAAAAAAAAATCTCAATTCGAACCAGTAGTCCCAGAGATTAGCGCGTTCAACCAAACAAACAAACTCGATTACACTATTTTTTAAAAACTAACTGCCTTTCGTATCGCATTGGCTATGTAACGAAAACCTATGTCACGTGCCAGTTACCAGAACTAAATTAAGAACTACCCAAGAGCTAAGTTAACATCGTGCTTCCAGCATAAACAGATGTCCAGCTTGCGCGTTCCAGTCACGTCCCGTTTGTATCTCCCAGACGATATCCTTAACTGAATATTTGGCCCACGGCTTGTTCCACGTTTTATTATATAGCCTAATACGTGAGCAGCTTTATTTACTTATTATTTTGCGCTATTTTCTCCCAAAAGTAACATAAACAGTAGTTACCGTTTTTTCCCCGAATAGTTTTAGGGGCGAAACGCGGGTACTAAAAAGAGCAATATTGTGATGAAACTGGGTGTTCCCAGATTTCAGATTGAGCTGAAAGTTACGTAAACGCAGCTCCAAAAAATTTTGTAAACGTTTTCTTTTTGATACCACCAATTTTGTTTGTAATATTTTTGGCATAGAGGTTCTTCTGTGTTATTATTTGTAACTTTTTTTTTTTACGTATTGGTTAGATACTAATTCATCATTCATGATTTCAGCCATAGGACGTACACTGCTGAAAACAGGCCTCCCCCAATGATATTCATTGGGGCGGATTGCCAATACTCGACACGCTTGGCAGGTGGGTTGGCGAGCGCAGTTTTTATAAGATTTCGCACGCAGAGGATGCTGCCCGTCGCGTGCTACAGGAATTAGTCGCCTCTTACGACACGCGTCCTATTTGCGGTGGGGAAGTGTATTCTTTACGGCCGTCCCCACACGATACTAATTACCTTATATAAATGGGACTGACAACAGTTTAACAGAGGCCTTATATAGTTAACAGAGTTCCGAGTATAGTGTACATTCATTCAATGCCCTCCGAATGACTTCGACATTTTCTTAAACTAGACACTTTCCTAACTTGTCGTCTCTTTCTTAACTGTGTGTCCCTGTGCAATGCACTTATTTCTATGTTAAGAAGCAAATTTGGTTACTGTTACCTATAATATACGAAATAAGTAGCACCTTAATACAGTTGATAATGTGAAGCGTGAATAGGCTTTAATTGTTATGTAAAGACTAATGAGTTGCAAAGGTACGTGATAACGAGTTACAACGAGTTACAGTTGAATCAATCTATTATTCTGTGCTACAGACATGAATTCGTAGTTCGGGAGCGCTACAGAAAATTCGTAGTCCTTTTGCGCTACGAACCGTAGCGCTAGTCAATAGGTTTCGCACGCGTTACGGCAGTACAAGTATTAAGGCCCGTGTAGTCGCCAAATCTAAACTAGCATGTGGTTTCAAAAGCCTACTACTTAAGCCCCGTTTGTCAAAAAATTTTTTTAAAAATATGCTAAAAATTGTCAAAACCTTCACAACATTCTGAGCATAGCATTTGTTTCTAGTACTTATACTTCAGGAGAAAAAAAATATTGAAATCATTGAAAAAACAAGCAAAAAAAGATGATTTCTCCTTCTTCTTTTAAACCGCTTGACCGATTTAATTCGTTTATACGTCGAGTGATGGACAAACTTAATAGCTCCAAACAAAGCATAGGATTTTTCATTCGAACAATGGCGTCCATATGCGAAAAGTATTGTTTTCCTCAATTTTCGCAACCGTCAAAAGTTGCAGCGACTGTCGTAACAGCCACGTTTCATTGCGCGCTGTTATGAACCGTATTTTAATGGGTTTTCGTGCGACACTCGTACTAACATTCGTCAAGTCGCTAATTTAGGGGCACTACTCGCCTTAATGTGAGAAGTGAAGCTTCTGTTCTACGATCCAGCCGAATCAGTCTATAAAACAGTCGAGAAATTTAAACTCAAACATATAGTATATAAGTAACCTTGGCTTTTGAAGTGTGGATACGTGGTCAGCTAAAGCGCTTTATTAAGTTTTCACTGCAAACATCTACACGTAGCGAAAACGATTGTAAAAAATGTTATATCTTCGCACGCATATAGTACATAGTTTACAGACCCATGTTAAATAAGTTAATGAAAATTGATTTTTTTTTACTAAGCACATTTGAAATAGTGCAAATAGTTTGTTACCAAGATAACAGATCGCACAATATAAACTGTAAATTACTTTGAGAATAAATAAGTAAGTCAAGTAATTACTTTGCAAAAGTAGTTAGAAAAAGCTGGCTTCTATGTAACTTAGTTCTTAGTTTACCTACCACTTGTTTTCTCAATGTGTTTTTCTTACTCTAAGCTAAATGTTAAACGACTGAGGGCCGATTCGACAAAACACAAAGCTATACCAGAATAACTATTACGGGTATAATTTTACACCTTGAATTTACCCTTGGATAACTTCGATTACGTTTATCGAGCAATACACTATACTCGGTATTGTTATTCTGTAGTTCAAGAGTTATCCATTTCTTCTAGGTTGACTTGAAATGCCACAACATTTTAATTTTGTAGGATAATAGAGTGTCAATGCTAGATGTTGACAACATGTCAGTTTTGAGGTGACAGGAGTGGATTTGACAAGTGACAACTTTGACATTTACATATTCTCAGTTTAATTTATACACTGTCAAAATCGCCCGTTTTAATATTTTTCATAGATTAGTGGTTGGTATAATGAAAAATCAGCTTACTCTAGAATTAGCAGTGGTATACTCTCAAGTTAAAACTTACACCAGCTTGGTCGAATCCGGTCTAAGAAAAACCACAACTTACTGCAGTGTCTAAATACCTAGACACCGTTAATCTTCGAGTCATCTACCGTCTGTTATAAGTTTTTATTTACATGACAATCGATATTATTGTCATTAAATGTCTTTTTTACTAATTTAAAACCATTTTTGTAAAAAAAAAATTGTATGATTTCCATACATTTATTTATTTTTATTTAACATTCACTTTATCTTTTAATCTTGCATGATCCATTCAGAGGCGGCAAGATGTATGATTTCCATACATATCATTTATATTTGTATAACTTATCACTTTAATTTAGTTCTAGATAAATTATTGTTTGCAAATAAAAGCAATTACCTGGTAATAACAAACGTCACACTGACGTCGCTATTTGACATTCTGTCAAATAGCATTATACGTAATCTATGCACAGACAATATAATCAATATTGTAATGCCATGCTCATAATTGACTGATACACATCTTAAGTAATTTATATCTTTGTTTAAAGTAATTGGTTAAGTTAATTAGGTTGATTTATGTTGATCCTTTAATTTAATGCTAAATACAAGTTGTTTGTTATTATGTAATCATAACAAAACGTCACTCAAGGAAAGCGGTCATTAACCTGCATTTGTAAATAATACAATGCAATACCAAAACGTAGATGCATTTGGCGGTTAATGACCCGCATTCAAATTCAATCTATATAGGTCTTATGTGTTTATTAGCGCGCTCTTACTTTCATCCTCCATCAGACCATACGGGGTTACTCTGCCCAACTTTCTTTGTACTTAATCTCTAATAAAACAATCCATTTTATTTAAAATCCTGCTAAGCTTCGAGTAACATTAGAAGTCAGGAATCCTACAGATAACAATACAGGGTTATTTGTAAAACATCAACAACCTCCTAACCTCTGGTGCTCAAATTAAACAACTTTTTGTATGGGACACAAACAGGAATCGCAAAAAAATTCACTGTTTCACACAAACTGATGTCAGCTGGTCGGCGGTTTTGTATGGGGAAGTTTTTTTTTTGCGATTTCGATGTTGGTTCTATACAAAATGTTGTTGTATTGTAGCACCAGAATCAGCCCCTAGGGGGTTTTGATGTATTAAATATAACCCTGTATACGTTGGTATTTTCTGATTTATAAGGATATGTCGTACATTTACAGATTATGTAAGCGCTAATCCTGTAACTACTAATCCGACAAAAAAAGAGATAAACATTTCTCATATAAAACAAATTCAAATAGTATGTTCGTGAAAGTACAAGTCTATAAATGTACTTGTTTCTTAGTACATCAAGAAGTGAAACAACATTAACAACTTCCTTAACAGTCGTTTACCGATGTTCAATGCGTTTAAAACTAACTGCAAGTTGGCGCGAGCTAGGAATCGAATTACCTCCTCGCGTCAGTATACCCCCGACCGCTTTATGCGATAAAACAACTGAGCAATTTTCATGGCCTTTGAAGACGAGATAAATGATGAATCTATATTTAACACGGGCCAAAAGGCTGTAGAGTCATGGCATGTGTAGAGAGGGAAGGTCAAAGTGCAGACCTGAAGATAGTATATTTTGTTAATTGATGACAAAAACCGAATTATAGTTTAGACAACATCACATATATTGGTCTGATCCTATGGTAAGTAGCCAAAGCACTTGTGTTACAGAAATCAGAAAACACGACAGTGCTACAACACCCAGACCCGTGACAATATAGAAAAGGTATTTTCCTATACTCGCCGACCGGGAATCGAACCCGGGACCTCAGAGATGGCGACACCAAGTCCGGTATACTAGCCTTTCGGCTACTATTTATATTAACTATTTATTTATGTGAAGGCTTAACTACATGGCACAATTCTATACATTATCGTAAAATTATAAACGTTACTTACATTAAATCCGTTTAATGTTGCACACAAATCGTTCAGATAATGTTTGATTTTTGCTGAACTGTTTAGCGAACATTTAATTATTTAAGCTTTAATCGTACAAAAGGTGGACTTAATGCCATGTGTAATTTTTTTGCAATTTCATTGAATACACTCTTTAACACTTTAGATGTTTAGTGTACCATATTATGAAGTACAAGACAATTGTTTTGCCTATTATGTTTGCTTTGTATGTAATAGAAACTAGTATATACTCTTTACAAAATCAATTTCCTGGGCATATACACGATAAGTACTTAAACGGTGTTGCTAAGTGCGTGGCGGTCTTATATCAGCTTCGCAATCTTAAAAAATCCGATCCCACATTTAGTTGGTCGTGAAATACGACGATTATCATAAAAGGCGAAAGCGCGTTCTCGCCATCGTGCTATTACAAGCGGTTGTCGCGCGCAAAATGGCCGACTTATCACTGCCATATTTACTTAAACATGACCCATTTTTCTCTCGACTGGTATGAGCATTATAACAATTTTATCATTATTTCATCGCATTCGTTACTGTAACCCTAATTTATGAGTTCTACGAATGTTCACAAAGACAAAATTTGACGTAGAGGAAATGCGTGACGCATAATTATGTGCTGCTGTAATGACATCGGGCACATATAATAGAGCAGCAATACGCACCATCTTTTCACTTACATTTTGTATGAAATGACAACTCCTGTCAACTCTCGCCCATACAAAAGATAAGATTTAAAAAATGGTTGAACATATTGTCAAGCTTTCTATGTACTCTGTGTATGAGGACGCCCGGAACAGTTTTAGCGGGACGACCAAGGTCGCTCATCGCATACTTTTCGTCGCCCTAATCTGTAGCCCACAATAAGAGAGTGCCGCATCGTAAAACCGGAATTGCGACATGATACCACCTCCTCCACAATACCAGATTAGCCTCGATTTCCTGCAATCCATAATGAAAAGCTTTATAAAGTCGGAACACAACGAGCCCACCTGAAGCCTTCTGCCCTGAGTTCCTATTGGCCCAGCGCGGTCTACCATTCTGCATCTACGGAGCCACCGCGACAATATTGGAACCCTGCAAGCAGGGTTGAGGGTTTTTTAAATTAATGTATCCGACAGTTTAGCAAATACTTTCACTAAGTTCTTAAACCAATCTTTGTTTAAGAGTTTAGGTCTGCCAGTTTCAGTGCGTCAAAGCGTCTAAATCAACGCCATCTTTTCAAGGGCGCGGGCGTCGTGTTTTAAAACCGATTGTTTAACAACAAAACCTGTTTTACAAAATTAAACTAAAATGAGATATAACTTCCAAATAAAAACTAGTTTTAGTAACTTTTTCACAATATGTAACAGAGTAACCAGGCAGATAGGCCCAGCTAAGTATGCGGAAGTAGTAAATCTAAAAAAATCGGGTTTCCGCACTTAGTTGGTCGTGAAATACGGCGATTATCATAAAAGGCATAAACGCGCGTTCCCGACATGCAGCGTATGCCATTAGAGACAGCCACAAAATAAGAAAGACACAGAAAGCCCGCCTCATTCAAAGCAATACATTAATATAGATTTATTCCTGTTTAACTATGTGCCTAAGCATGAGCTCATAAAATAGTATTACATCAACATTGTTTTGTTTTTGCTGTATAGATTTTGACGTAACATTACAATTCCAAAAATCTCTATTTTTGAGAATAGCAAAAAAAACAAAACAACAAAATATTGTTTTATAGTAAAAAAGTTTTATATTACTTATCACGCTCATAGTAAGGCCCCAGTACGTAAACAGTGTTGTTTTTGCTTTATCCACTATACCAAATTAAGGGTTAGGTTAGGTAATACTCTTTTAAGAGCTTATGTTTGGGGACCCCCCCCCCCTGTCATAATAATAAAGTTTCTAATCACACTTGAGAAATAAAAATCACACTTTCTAATTTATACATTCACCGCCGTGTTTGCTATCGTTCTGACACTAGTACAAACAGCGCCTAGCCTGATGCGTTTTACTGTTACAATATTAATCTATAAATAAAACCATAAATCTAATCAACGAGAATAATTCCTAATTCTACGTCCATCTTGCCTTGAGTATCGTCAAACGTATAGTTAGACGGCACTGCTGACAATGAGATGTTAGCGATTTATATTATAAACCTGATCTTACATAGTTAGTTGATTAATAAATGCAAATCTTTAGCAAAGGCTGCCAAGCTTACCGTATTTTTTATACTGTGGCTATGTTTACTGAGCATTTGCTTACACATGTCCCGATTTTTCGATCCTCCAAGACAACCTTTGTTTGAAATCCCAGCGGATGAACGGTAGATGAATAGGATGTTTATTTGGCGAGTTTCTCGTTTTCCTCAATATTTATTTTGGTTATTAACGTTTGTATTCATTATATGTTGTTTGCTATGGAGTTGCCATGGTAGTCATTGAAGGTAAATGCCTGTCATCAATTAGGTAAAATTCGTTGAAAGTATGTAGGTACCTTAGATACTTTGGGACTTATTTACCTTGTACGTAATACAAGTAATATTTATTGACACAATTTTCAATACAGTTCCTTTTAAATGATCCATATAAAATAACTTCAAATATTTCATTTGACCCAGCAATTTTTCATTATATCACGAACTCTGCCATCGAAACCAGGAGCGGGCTCAGCGGGCGTTATTAAAATACCTGAGTTGATTCGTCGCTCCGCAAGTATTCTCGCGTCTATTCAGCAGCAGCTGCAGCTAGACGAGATACGACAATTCAATTTGTACCGTAATTTCATCCTAAAAGTGTAAAATTTTCTGTAATTTCATTTTTTTAAATAACGTAGAGTAACAAAGACAAGAAATGGATTCGTGCTACTACGGGTCCTACCCACTCGTTTTTCGATTTATACTAACTAGTAAGGGAGATTGACATTGACTAGTAAACATATGACACAGACAAAATAACTTTTGCACTCCGTTTTCACTGTATTATACCGGTTTTAAAAATCAATGAGTTTTTGCATTCCAGTTATTTCTATCTTTTGCGTGAAACTAAAATAGTTACAAGATTTCAATTTAATAGCAACACTTAATTCGAGTTGAATCAAAAATAAAATCATGATCAATAGAAATTAATTTCATATACAAATTGTTTTCGTGTTCGAATTTAAAAGTCATTTCTAATACTTCAAAAATGCATCTCCTGTTTGAACACCGATTAAAGCGAGCGGCCCTCGTGCAGATAATTCACGGCGCGTTCGCCAGATCTAGCCCCCGATTCAGAACTGTTCTATAGCAAAATGATAATCGATAAACCACGTGACACTATGATTTAGCAAGTGATATATTGTTTAGTTTACCTTAGTCACTTGAGATTCGCAGATGACATTGCACTGTTCTCAGAATATCTACTAGAACTAGAGCAAATGATACAAGAACTAGCAGTTGAAAGTTACAGGATTGGTCTCACTATAAACAAAAACAAAACAAAGATTTTATCTAATTCTGCAAAACAAAATATAACGCCTAACAACGAAAATTTAGAGTACCTATGTTGAAAAATACACTTACCTAGGACACCTAATATCTACTACAGTTAACACTAACAAAGAAATTGACAGAAGAGTTACAAACACTTGAAAGAGATATTGGGCTCTCAAGGAAGTGGTGATGAAAAATAATGACCTAGCTATGATACATAAAAAAAAGTGTACAATACATGCATACTTCCATGGTTGACCTATGCCTGTCAAACATGGGTATTTACCACGAAACAGCTGAACAAATTAAAAGTATGCCATAACAGCATAGAAAGAAAGGTCTTAGGGGTTAAGGATAAAATAAAACTTGAAATAAACAAACGCAAAACCAAGTTCAAAGACGTAGAAGAGACCATCAGGAAACTAAAATGGCGTTGCCGGGCCATATGATTAGAGATAACAGAGAAAAATAGACAAGAGCTGTTTCTGAGTGGGACCCCAGACAAAGAAAACGAAGTAAAGGAAGACAAGCGAAGAGATGGGAAGACGACATAAGAAGAATAGCAGGAAATATGCTTTGGACCAGAAAAGCGAGAGATAGAAATGAATGGAAGCTCTTGGAGGACGCCTTTGTCTTGGGACAAGCCGTGGTAGATGTAATTTGATCGATCACCGACAGTTCTGTGAGACCAATTACTTCGGAAATATAAGGCTTATTAATAAAATAAAATAAAATATTGTCAATTTAAATTCAAACTGAGAATTGACAGACAGACAAAGCTCGATTTCGTTAAATTTATTAAAACAGTTAATAAATTTTTTTTTTCTCAAACTAGAGATCACTTCTCCGAAAAATTTTTTTTGTTATTATTTTTATATAGCATATAAAACAGATTACAATTAGAATGAACATTATTATAGAGATAGATAGTATCCAAATTGTATAGTTCTAGATCGTATCTAAAAATATGTACCTACCTACTCTATACATTTAAGCGCTAAAGAACACTTAAGAAATAATGGTAGATCTAAATTATATTTATGCATAACTAGATATTTTAAGTACTAAAATTAAAACAGAAAGGAAAAAAAACCTATTAAAATTGGAGCAGTGGCGTTAACTATTTTTTTAATAAATTTTTATAACTTTGTGTATTTATATAGCAGGAGATCTATGTTCAGCAGTGGACGTCCTATGAATGATGGTAATTATGATAACTTTGAATTTTATGTATGAACGTTCGATTTTACCCTCTAATAGGATAATAGCGTTTTCTACTAATTTGACCATGAATTTCATTCATTCCAGCTAAAATAACTAGCATTTAGAGTAGGTACTTGTCAGCAATTTTTGTTCTGTCTCCAAACTACACAACCAAAAGACGCATCTATGTGCATGTGCTCTCTACAAGATGGCACAATCGACCCAAGATTGGCATCCCTGAACGATTGCATTGGTTTTGCAAAACAAAACGAGATGCTGTCGAGCGGCTGCGATCCTGGCTGTCTCCGGAAATTGGTTTTTGATTCGCCATTCTTGTATAGCATCCGTCGGCTTCTACTCGTACGTGATGCATCAGAACGCAGGATTTGCCAGACAGCGATATTGGTCAGGAAAAAATATTTTATAATGAATTTTCAAAATTTCCGATTTTGTTGTGTTTCTTAGTTATCCAAGTACATCTTATTGTTTAAACCTTTTAAGTCTGTTCAATATTATGATTAAAGCAAAATAATTATGTTTACTTGCTAATTGATGACACTGAATAAGTCACGTTTTACTTGATCAGTGGTCACTAATCCTTGCTGTATTCTTTTGTGCTTGTGTTTATTTAACAATTGTTCCTATCATTAGTATCTTTATCATACTAGTCAGACCTTAGCACGCGTACAGGTCTGGCGAATCATCATTTCAGCCATAGGACGTCTACTGCTAAACAAAGGCCTTCCCCAAAGACCTATCATCGGAACGAGGGGGGGGGGGTGATTGCCAGATCTGTACACGCGTACAGATCTGGCGAATGTGCCCGATCTGTACACGCGTACAGATCTGGCGAATGTGCCCAACCAATAAAAGATACGCCTGTTGCTACTGCAATTTTGAGTGCATAATGTCTTTAGAGCAAGTCATGCAAGACCCGCAGGAGGCGCGCGCGACCTTCGCGCGAAATTCACGCGAATACAGTTTGCACTACGTAGCGCGCGTGAGTATGTAAAGCGCCCGTGCTACGCACTTACCAGACCTGGGGCGTATTTTTGAAGCATGCGAATTCAAATCCGAATTCAAAATTGCCAGATTTGCATGCAAATATGTAAAATCACTATTTTTGAAAATTCATTCCGTAAATTCTGCTACGAGTGGTTACCCACCCACTTGTTTTTTGATTTCTACTAGTAGAAAATACGGAAGAATGACATTGACAAGAAAACATAATATGGTTGACAAAGATTTAATGCAATAACTTTTTATTTAGTTAAGCCTGCTAAGTTGCAGAGCCAGTCAGTCAGTCAGTCAGTCAGTCAGTCAGTCAGTCAGTCAGTCAGTCAGCCAGTCAGCCAGTCAGTAAAATGATTATTTAAGAAATGCTAAAGACAAACACCTGAGATTCCATATAACTCAACTACAAAGTTTGAAACAGGACTATCTCTGCTTCAGTCTAGCAGAAAGGCTTCTAAAAGGCGTCTATCATGTAAACGTAAATAAAATGGAAATACAGAAGCTAAAAATTATCGCCCATTTCTCAGAGTCATCTCCAAGAACTTGCAAAACTGCTCTCGCATTACTCAGCTGAAGATGCGAATAGTTTTTCCAGGACATGTTATTACGGAAAAGATGTAAAATAACGTTGGACTGCCACCTAATATCACGTACTGGGTAAGATTTGTAACACCTGCAGCGTGACAAAACTGCCCCCCCTCTTGGAGGCGAACACCGTCCATCATCCCAACAATCTGGAGGAAGCCGGCGAGTTCTCGACCTTTGGATTCTTTTATTGCAATGCCGGCAATAAGTTGTGTGTATTATCCCTGAGGCACGCATTACCTTCTTACGTAGATGATATCTTCGCGTTTCAGTATATTTTTTGAGAAACGACTGCATTTAAATGTTGGAAATAAAATCTTGTATGTTCAGAAATAAAGTAAAGTTTTGAGTACAGAAATTAGAGAAGGTATTTCTATACATTTTTTACTTCCATGTAACATATCACCGTTTTTTTTAAAGAAATTTTCGTTAGAGCGATTATTATTTTGAAACTTTAATTAAGTAACCATTAAGAAACTTTTTACATTATAACTTTTTAGCTTTATATCAAACGTCTAGCATAAAACCACAGTTCGTCGACTTATTCATCGGAATAAAATCTTTACTTAACACTTAATATACAAAACGAGTAGGTACGTAGAAAAGTAATTAGAATAATAAAAAAGGTCCAAAGGTTAATTCGTGGTCCCTCCTTTATTCTTGTCACGTCCCGGTTTTCTTTTTGGACATAATTTTGTTAATTGCTTTGCACGAAACAATCTAACAAATTGTGTTTTATCTCTTACAGCCGCGCTACTATAAACTTTTAAAAAAATGAGTGCTATGTCATAAAGTAACACAATTTTTTTATAAAGTTCGAAACAAATTAAGATAAAGTTTTAAGCATGGTAATAACATACAGTTTCAATATACAAGGTTACATTGCAAAGGGGTGCCAAATTTTTAGGAATGGCTTAGAATCAGTAAGTTAATCGAACGAACTATGCAAAGAACAAGATATTTTTTTCTTACCGTATGTGCACTGCGTAAGGTCCTTGTGGGCTCTCCGTACCTACGCCTCTGATAAATGACCGCGCGGCTTTCGTAGTCACTCTATTGACTTTATTTTCGTATATTTTAAAGTTTTTTTTTTTTTTGTAACATTCGGTTATTAAAAACAATAACTATTAAGACGCTTCTTTATATTGTTCCCTAGATCTTACTTTTTAAATTTGTCACCCCTTTGCAATGTAACCCTGTCCATAGTACTATTTGCTGACATTTATTCAAATTACACAGAAATAAAATAAAATCTGGGTATCAAATAACGTTGTTTAGGTTTTTCACTTACGCTGCAATATTATTTTACCTTGTTTTGTTATTTACTAATAAAGTACACACACTGTATTTAGTAATTTACAAGTCAACTCTAATCCAGACCTCTATTTTCAAGCCCACCGTAACAGCCCAGTTGGAAGGTCGTGTCCATACCTTTGAAATCTCGCGAATCCTCCGAAGGATCATAAGGGGCCCAAAATAAAAGGGGAAAATACTCCCAAGGCTGGGGTTTAGAAGACGTGCGGAGAATTACAGAAGCGCACATTCGCAAGTTCTAGTGGTAATTTTCATCGATGTCTACATTTGTATAGAAGATTTTTGCATGTTTATCTAGAGAAAAGATACTTTCCGAAAACGCTTCCACTTGCTTTGATTTTAAATAAGAATAAATAAGATTTTACAAAATATATACACATTTCATAAATTGAAACCTAACCATGAGTCCTGATGTTACTATAACGTTATTATGTTCTTTTTTTTATTTACAGAATTTTACGGTTTAACTGCTTACTTCGAGTTTCGAGTTTGTATGATTAGATGTAGTTTCTAAGGTTGTAGTTTATTATACATATTATTATTTAATATATAAAGTTTACATGTTAAATATTTATAATTAGAAATGTTTTTTTATTTATTTAGCTGTCGCTTTAGGTCTGTATTTTTAAAACTAGTTTGTAGATTTAAAAAAAAAATAGGAAATTTATAATACTCTTGGAGAAATTATTAAACTTTTAAATTTTACTCTTTGGGGAGAAAAGGGTGAAGAAATTTTTTGGCGCGCGCTGTTTATGTTGTAAGTTGTAGAAAAAGTAATAGAGTTTAATGTTTTGTAGTTTGGAATAGATTATTTATTTCTAAATTTAGAAGAAAAAAATATAGTTATTTTGGGTATCATTAACTTTTTTAAATGATAGTCAACACAATTGTTGAGTAGTGTCATACTCAACATGAGAAATTTTTTGGCGCGCGCTGTTTATGTTGTAAGTTGTAGAAAAAGTAATAGAGTTTAATGTTTTGTAGTTTGGAATAGATTATTTATTTCTAAATTTAGAAGAACAAAATATAATAAATACCTGTTATTTTGGGTATCATTAACTTTTTTAAATGATAGTCAACACAATTGTTGAGTAGTGTCATTTTAGTCAACGACAGTCGTTGCCATTCAATGATGAAGGCTGATGCAACCAGTAGGCTACGACATATCCTCACAGTAAACAGGGTAAATATTACCTTTGTTGAATATCTAAGTTAATTAAATGAAGCAAGACACGTAGTATAGCAATTTGTTAGGCTTTCATAAATTAATAAACCCGACCCGGCCAGGAGCCTGAAACTCGCTTCTCATAAATTTGTATTTCTTGTGCCTTAGCAATGTCATGGAAAATGGTCGTTGTGTCCAAGGACGAAATTATTACAACAGTTAATAAACTACACCGCAATATAACTAACCATCAATAAATAGAGAAGAAAAAGTACAAAAAAGTAGGTAATATTGTTTAGCATGACCAGTGATATACATGTGAAGACGATGTTTCTTCAAGTTAGTTGTTGTTTAGACATCCAGTATGTTCGCCTCCGTAGCCGAGAGGCGTACGGACTTGATGTCGCTATCTCTGAGGTCCCGGGTTCTATTCCCGGTTGGTCAATGTAGCAAAACAACCGAACAGCGACATCTAACGGTAAGAAGATCTTTATTGATATATCTATAAATAGTGATCTTTCATCCCTCGGGAACCGTACATTTTTCCGGAATAAAAAGTAACCTATCTGCTATTCCAGGCTTTTTTCTGTGGCTAATTTCATCTAGCTCGTTCAGCCGTTCTGGCGTAATTGTTTAACAAATATCCATTCATTCAAACTTTCGCATTTATAATATTAAGGAATTGAAATAGCAAACGTTTATTTGACACACACGAAAGAAAAATACATTTGTAACAATAAAATATTAGTATGATTCATTTATGTATTGTAAATAGGACTTGTTGTTTCCTTATGTTTGACTTTGTAAGTAAATTATTCATTTATTATTTCGCTTTGTATTTGTTTTGTATCTTGTTTGAATTAAATATGTTTTGTTTTATTTGCAATAATATTTTAGCTTTAAATGATTGTAAATAGGTAAAGTAGCATTAGGATATTATGCAGTGAAAATTAAATCATTTAAACACACCTATACGACTCATGTTTCAATAGACAAGACTACAAATAAAATAGAATCGTCATAGTAATGCTTTAAAATCACTTTATCAAAGCAACAAGTCCTTTAAATGTAAAAACAAATGTGTATAAAGATTTCAAAGCTTCTCTTCTTAATGTTAAAATACAAGTACAAACACTTTGTTGCGCAAAATTGTAGAAACAACACAGGTGTTCCACAACTACAAACACAAACAACCGCGTGCCAGAAACTGTCGCGGTACAAATATCTTAGACCAGAGTGACGACGTCAGCGCAAAATTAACTTAAAATTTAAGGCACTTAGGGAAAAGTTTAAGCAAGTTTGAACAAGTAACTTGGTATCGAATCCCGGTGGATCCGGGACTTTCCACTTAGTCGTGCCATTAGAAATGTTGTCCCTTTCTGTTTTAATTGCTGAGAGTTGTATGCGCTCTCTTTTTTCTGGTTTGACAATTTGCAGTCATTGTAAAAGTACTTAATTTTTAAATCACACCAGGGTTTCATTTGTCTGTTTTAGGGAACGTATACCATTGAGAACACATTAGATCTAAAGGTTATTAACTATGGTTTTCATGTCTAACTAAAACTAAAACATGGCAGACTAACTCGCTAGTAAATCAAAATATTTTATAAGTAAAGTCAAACTACTGTGCTCTGGGAATATGTGAATTTGTATGAATGTTCGCCCTGCGCCAGCCTCGCGTAGTAAAACATTCATATTACTATATCATCTACATAGACTAGCTTCTAGCTAGCAAGTTATAAATGCTATTCGATAGGCATTGGGCTAACTTAACATCTAAGCGAAGATGCCTTAATACAGTCACTTGTCATATTAATTGATGCATGGATAAAGTTTGTAACTAATATTAATTCAATGAGCTCACGTAGGTATGTCACAGTACATGGTTTAAAAAAAAAATACAGTACAAATTTCTATAATTCACAATGCGTCTTATTTTAATTACAACACAGGAACATGGAAAATTGGCATGTACTTTATTTTAAAACTACTACTCAATTAGATGTAAAATTGTAAATTACGATTAAAGTTCTCAAAAGGTAGTTAGAATCTTAGCATTCGTCTTGTTCCATCTGGCACAGGTCATTAGCCCCGCAGGCGCAGGAAGCAACAGTTTCTGACACGTTAATATCCTCGCTGAACTTCCGACAAAGAGTCGATGGAGCGAGAACTTCAGCGCTGGTAATGACGTGCTTTCCGCTCGTAAGAGATTCTAGAAAAGGATAAAAAGAAAATAATGTACCATAAAGAAGTAAGACAGAAATAATTAGAAATATTACGCTTTGAAAAAGTTACTGTTCAAAAGTACTTATACAAAGTAGATCCTCCTGTGTACATCCATTTCAAAGTTTTCAAACAGTGAAAATTAAATAAATACACATTCGGCATAGTATGGTCTCGAGGTAAACAACTAATATTTGTGTTACGAGGCACCAGACAGTTTGTTGTTAATGTGGTGTTTCCCAACACATCCAGCCAATTTAGAAAAGTTCGTGTTCAAAATTGACCCGATCTGGAAATCGATCTCTTTGGGTTTAAGCGAATCACCACATTACTTTGCCAATCGTTTTATGTTGAAGAAATGAAAACGCAATATTTCACGATCTTTGAAAACAATTGGACAAAAATATTATAGACACTCTCAAGTACATTGAAGAAGTTTCTAAACGTACAAATACAAAACAAAATATTTGGTTGCACGCGAAAATGTTACTTCGATTCAATATTGAATCGTCTGAACATTGCATTGTTGGGACATGGGCGACAAGACTGAGAACATTAGACAACGCTCGCAGTCCTTAACGGCTCTCAGGAGCGAAGAACTTGTCAACATCAACAACTTTGTTCTCCGAATGCTCTGCATTTTATGCCTCTGGGGCCCCAACTTCACCTATAACCGTTCCCTTTGTATCAAACCCACATAGTCCATGCTTTCACGTTACAACAATTACGTAACTATCTTAATGATCAAATATTTCAACAGCAAACACAAGAGCGCCCTAAAATTAAATTAGAAACGGAACAATAGAGCTGAGAATAGAATCTGCAAATTCAACTTGCTCTTTTGAACGTAAATTCTGAGAGACATTTTCAGCTTATAAAGTGTGGAAATGCATTTTTAGTTTAACTTTTAAGCTACATAAAATATTAAATCTAGCCAGCTAAAACTTCCATCCCGGTGATTGTTATTCAACGTGGAAATTAAGCAAATCCTTTTTGACAATGTTTTTGTTTTATTCCGGATGGTTTTTAGTATATTAAAAGAACTCTCAGTAACTAGGTACGTTAAATAGGGATCGACAGTAATTTTTGAATAAAACAGCTGTTTTTAGTAATTGGTGGTGGTAACACCTAAAAGGTGCCAACAAGATCCTACTACCTATAAAAGACCGTAGCTGTTAAACCATATTAGGTATTTACTCAATACTCAATAATTTATTGCAATTTATTATTTATGTTTTTGCTATGTATATATTTAAGTTACGATCGCTAAGTTCTGCCTAGTTGAAGCTGTATAGTTAGTATAAGTAGTTTTTGGATGAATATAGTTTGTTGTAATATCTTTAGGCAGCAGATAAAAGGAACAAGTGGTTTGTTATAATGTCTTTAGGCAGTTGTAAAAGGACCAAAGATTGTCAGTGCACGTTTTGCTGGTAAACTATTCCTCTGTAGCCATTACATCAGAGTTGTAATCAAATGAATTATGCCTTCTATCCGAGCTACCCATTTGCTCCTAAATTAAACGTTGGGTGATAAAAGCCGAAGTTCCCAACCACGTTATTAATATTACGACTTGTTGTGATATGGAACGTTGTTTATTGAGAATGACATAGTTTCTTTTGTAATCTAATATTAGTATTATTTTGCAAGTGATGAACTCCTTAGAGCTTGCTTGTGTATAGCAGTTTGTGACCGGGATTTGAACAGGGAAGGGTATCGTAACGTAAAGTTATTTTTTATTTATTTAAACTATTGCACAGACATTTAAAAAAAAAGTTGTACAAATGGCGGACTTAATGCCAAAAGCATTCTCTACCAGTCAACCATGGGGCCATACAGAGATGTGTTAAATTAAATCATACAAAACTAAAACAAACTAGATGAATATATACAGTTGTACATACTAGATACATACATAGATAGCTATATACGGTATATACATATATAAAATATATACATAAGTTAGTACTACGAGTACTTGTAAATAAATGAGAGCTTGGAAAGTATGATTAGAACATACATACATACTACCTATTATATTACATAGGTAAAATAAAACTGAGGTACGTCTGATAGATACAGATACAGTAGTAGTAGTAGTGTAAATTTTGCAAAACTGACAAACTGATAGGCACCACTAACCTAATGACAGCGACGTCGCGGGCAAACGCTAGTGAATGGTGAAGTTGTATAAGCTTTATGATAGTTTGTTGATAAGACAGTTGCAAACCTCAAAACCAGAAAAGGGGAACTAACTAATATGCAATTTTTTGTAGGAAATATGAAATGTTTTACATTATTTTGAATACCACCTTACCCTAAGTCGTTGAAATTATTTGTGCCACATTTAGACTTCAGAAATATGCCAAGTGTGGATGAAAGGAGACGTAATTTGACTGCAAAATTATTTGAAATAACATCTGAAACGTTTATTTTGGAATCAATTTATGTTACAGTAAAGTCTATATGCCCTGAATAATACCAAATACATCCTATAACAGTGTTGATTCATTTTGTTGATATCGTATTCAGTTCTCTCTGCAATCTTTTTGATCCTTTAATTACTTGTGTGTCTAATCTTTTTTACATCTTAAAACATTTGTACAACAGGTTTACCTACCATACTTACAATTCCTACCATATTTAATTTACTAAAGGTTCGATGGAGCAGATCATCTACCATCAATCTTATAAGGATGACATGGCACTTTCATGGTTTTTGCCACCATCACTGCTAGTTTCAGTTCCAAATTATCTTTGTAGACTTCATTTTAATTTTGTAAGCATGACTTTTTGATTTTCCATAAAATCTAATCTATGAGCTGCAGGACCGTGAATTAAGTCATAAATATGATTATCATTATTATATTAACGTATATTGAAAGCGTGTGTTTAAGAGTGTTGGTTTATTAGACACATTATCCTTAAATATTTGTAAGAAGTCCATAGCAAGTGAAGTAAATGTCAACAAAATCTTCATTCCAACACTGAATACTATTTTAAATACAATTTTTGAAACACAAACTTTAAAGAATGTTTCTGTTTACACCATTGAAAGACTAAACAAACCGTTATCGTGTCTACCTGTGCAAGTAAGAACGCACCTCACCTGTCCAAGAAACAGTGTTAACTAAAGACAAGTCTAGACGTGTATGAATATTAATACCGGCGGCGAACAGGATGCGTCCAACTCAAAGTTTCCTTGAGGGTGCGTCGCTGCACAGTCTAGATAGAATAGCCAAGTCATAGATACAAAGAGACATGATACTCTGTAACCTATGAGCCTACGAGCAGTATTAAAGTGTCGGTACTTAAAATGATGATAGTACGTACATTTTGACAAGACAAGTTTAATGAACACTTGTAAAAAAGCAGGTCTTTTACTCTTTGGATAATGTCTTAGCCTAAAAAGCATCTCATGACGAAATACTGGCATAATTTTTGAGTTTGTGCTGCAAAAGCATAAATGAAAAAAATCCGAAAGTAAGTTCAATTGTTTTTAGAGATCCGCTATGGATAAGCGCAATAACTATAATAATCATTTTATGTATTTTCATTTATATGTCGTTGTGTATAAGCGTCGTATTATAAACAACGAAATCCTTCTTGTGAGATTTTTTAAATTGGTTGAAAATTGTTACGATGCAAATGCATCGCAATTAATTCAGCATGCAATCTTACCTATGAAATTAGCTTACTGATCTTTACAAGCTGTGGTTGCTGTCAGGACTTCCAGTTGTTCGCCACTGTTTGCTAATTTTACACTCGGCCGTCGCCGGTGCCTATAAATGCACCATGCTCATGAAAATCGAGCTCTAAATACAGACATGTTGAAACACTTTTTCCATTGGTAATACTTCAAGTTTAAGTTCGATGCAGTGCAGGTAGTTTGCAAAATATCTGTATATCATTATTGTTTGTTAAAGTTTCATCTTATTAAATTATAGTATTTTATAAAAAGGGATGCATCATATGATTTGCTTTTGTACATGATTTTATTATGTCTAATCTAGCTCTACAATAAATGTATTTTTCATTTAGCAATTCAGGAGTATTTATGGAATGTACACATGCCATTGTAATGAAACAATTATAAAAGGTTAAACATTCTAATGTCTTAGATAATGTTATCCAAACAGAAATCCAAATTGACAATCCTGTTGATATACGTAATTGAATAAACATAGAGCCCTCTTAAACTGAATCCACTTAAAGAATCATTTAAATATCCAAAAGTTTGGGACAGTTTCGACATAATAATTTTAATGGAGGCAATATTCCCTGTTAATTTTACCTGCCTTGAAATGAAATTTGGAAAAGCTATTAAAACTTACCTTTTATAAAATTAACAAAGTACCGGTCGTAATTTTTAAAGCTTTTCTGCATTTAGCCTTGAATCTAAAAAGATCATGCCAAAATGGTTTCTGGATAAAAATACTTTGTAATATTATATTAAAATATTATGAAGCATTAAAACATATTATTTGCAGTTATTTTGAGTTAACCAACAGGTACATGATTTGTTTCGATTTGAAATTTTGTGGGTGTGGAAAATCAATTTTTAATTCATGGATCCGTTTGCGTAATGTTCAGCCTTAAAATGCTATTTTTTTAACCGACTTAAAAAAAAAAGGAGGAGGTTCTCAATTCGTCAGAATCTTTTTTTTTTACCGATTTCGATAATTATTTTTTTGTTTGAAAGGTAATACTTTCAGAATGGTCCCATATACATTCTGATGATGGGATCTATACGAAAATCATCAAACATTGTATGAACTCCGTACCACGCCAACTGATTTTAGTATCTATCTTACCTAATATCTTTGCCAAATGTAGACCGATTTTGATGATTCTTTTTTTAATGAATAGTTTAAACCTCAAAAATACTATAATAAAACATTTTCGGAAATAAATTCACCCCTAAGGGTGGAAAAATAGGAAATGAAATCCGTGTTCAGCAGTTAAATTATTAGAGTCAGGTGTCGTCGTCGTCGTCGTCGTCCCCCCTTCTATCAGCTAAATGGTAGCTTTAAGATATGTAAAAAAATAACGAGAGTAGTATATTTTAAATTTTACCTAGGTATATAGGCTTTACAAGTAACCTACTATACTTGTAAAGCCTAGGTTTTAAAGTAAACTTTAAAATGTACTCGAAGAAGAAAATTACTTAGATAAAGTTGTTAATTACATAAGTAAAACAGGTAGCAAATACCGCATTTTGACGCGCAACTACGAAACCCTACATTACACTTGGCCCGACACGCACTTGGCCGGAATTTTATTTTTATTCCAAAAATAAAAACTACGTTTACACTATAACCAAAAAGTACTTAATAGCCAACCAAATTGCAATGTCTGTCACTATTAATGACACATTTCTAGTGTGCCATACATTTCATTGGTTGGCGAAATTATTAAACAAATATTCATACTTATAACTAATAAATTTTGCTTTAAAAAAAGGTTAATCAATCAGAAGCATTATTTACGACTCGTGTACGGATTCGCTTCACAAAATTTAATAATAAATTCTCATGGCTAATAAAAACAAAGACGCACACATAGATAAGGAGCGTTGCATCTGTAAAACCTTTATTCTTACTCCTTGCTACATTATAGACAGTACGGTTTACAGTAAGTTTGTGCGTGTGTCTTATCTCTATCTCGGAGGTCAGGTCGGGAACTCCGCGCTCAACACACAATGCGCTCGTTTGGGCCAACAATGGTTCGTTGTAACCAACTTTGCTAACAAACGCAGATAAATTGTAAAAAGTTGTTCCAGGGAAATTTTGGGACCACAAAGCCGTAATTCATGTGGTACTTAGAGGGTAACTAAACCATGATCATAATAATAGCAGGATTACTTCAACCATGTTTTGTTTTTGTTGACTTTTCAAAGTTGTACTCTCATACGAAATATTCTATGCGAATTCTATACGAAAGTTATAGTCTAAACACTCCTGTGAGATAGTTCTGTTTGCTATAATACTAACTACTACTAATACTTCTTTAATCTTCAAATCAAAAAGAGGCGAAGAAATATTTGACGATGTAGACGGAACTCTCCCTAAGGTATTAAATTGATTTACAAGTAACAACTTACTTCTTAATAAAAAAAAACAATTGTATATGATATTATAGCGTAGAATACCATGATTGAACTCTAAACGGGAAACTTTCGCAGAAGCAATAAAAACCGAAGCCAGCGATGTAATTACATTACTAGGCTTCGATAATACGATTGGAAAACTGCATTACAATAAAACTGCTGATTTGGAAGTTTTTTCCAATAGAAAATGAAAAACCTTGTCGATGAAATAGGTTTCATAAACAAAAAAATCTGGTTAGACTTTGTTACAAAAACGTAAATAAGTTTTTATGTTATTTTATATCACTGTATGTAGTTATAGTTTTGCCATAGGAGAATCTTAAAGAAACGATGGTGTTATGATTTAGAGGGCCCTGTAAAAGATTGCCCAATTAAGACTTTAAACAGTCAAGCTTGTAAAAAATTTATACCTAAAATGTTAAAAAAACAGATTCAGTATAAATTGCAATAAAAAAATAAAGTCCAAACACTGTAATTCACTTCTATTAATTACTAACGACTCAATGCTAAGGACTTCAGCTCTAAAGTCTAGAAAAACAATTTCCAACATTATACAAGTTGTTGTTATTTGTTCAGAACTTTATTAAAAGTTTGAAGCGAGTTTACTACAAAAACTAAACGGGACTACTTAATTGTAATGCTAAAGAGAAACGCTTCATTGAATACATTAGTGTTTTGAACTAAGTAGACTAGTAAATAATAATTATAAATAAAATCCACGTCAAAATTCTCCTTTAATAAGGCTCTGCGCAAGCATTTTTTGGATTAACTCTTTTCTCTTTTCCATGATTCCTGCTGGCATGAGATCTGTGTATAATTATATTATGTATAAGTATGTATGTATATATTTTATGTATGTATATACCGTATATAGCTATCTATGTATGTATCTAGTATGTACAACTGTATATATTCATCTAGTTTGTTTTAGTTTTGTATGGTTTAATTTAACACAATTTGTTTTTTGTTGCACCGCCTATACCATCTCTGTATGGCCCCATGGTTGACTGGTAGAGAATGCTTTTGGCATTAAGTCCGCCATTTGTACAACTTTTTTTTAAATATCTGTGCAATAAAGTTTAAATAATTTAATTATACCTATATTTTTTTCATAGGTTTTTTACATGGTGAGTGAAGTAGCATTTTAAGCTCTTCTGAAACCAATAACGAATAACCATGACCATATGGTGAATAAATAAAGCAACCTTTTACTTATCTCCAGTGCTCCCTTTTAGTAATATTCCAAACTGTAACATAAATTTCAGTTCAGACTTTCTAGTGAGTTTGGTTTTCACACTGTTGCCGAAGTTTCAAGAATGTTTATTTATATAGTGAAGTAGGTATGCCGATAAATATCAGAGGGATATCCGATATTTTTACGGACGAAGTCGTGGTACGGCATGGCAAAGTAAGTACCTACCTATTTTTTGAGTTTGAGTTTGTAATTAACACACTGACATTATTTATTACCTGCTACAACTAATTAGGTAATCGCAATTAAATTCCACAGCACGCACATACATATACCTTTATATTCAACGGACAAATACACACACACGCCCACACACTAACCACACCACACCACACATACACAAACACTCACACCGCACCACACACATACACATGCACAATTTTGTTGTTTTTGTTTTTTTAAGCTAGTTAAATAATTTTAAATTTTATGTTATAAATAAATGTAACTTTGTCTTTCACAGTAATAGGGAAATTCTATTTAGTCCATCAGTAAGATTATCAAAAAATAATGGACATTTATTTTTTTCTTTTGTCAATGAACCAAAAAAATTTGTGGGCGCTCGTGATGTCACTTCAAAATGTGTCCAATACTTTTTGATAATCTACCTGATAGACGAAGCCCTTATTAACTATGTGCCCCTTGTCCACCATCAAGAGGGGAGAGTACCTACCGGTGGCCTGTATTACAGTCTTTCTGTCTAGTTCAGCCCCCAGTACTCTCACAATCAATAAGTTCAATTCAAACACTTAGCGCATAAGATTGTTTGTACTGCTATTATTTTAGATTATGAAGTGAAAAAATAAAGATTATAGTTAGTTATCAATGAATATTCAGTGTAGTACTGCATTAACAATGACCTTCAAGCTACCTAAATTATATCTTATGTATTGTAAGTAATACTGTCCCTACTTTGTTGTGTTATTTGTGATCAAACAGTTTTCCTCTCCGTATTTATTTTTTAAACTCAACAAAGGCCATCTTACCTTAAGACCACTTTGGTAAATATTTAACTTTTAAAATGCAATAAAAGAGACCATAAGAGTAACTTACCCAAGAAACTGAGGAGCAAGTACGTGCACAGCTTCATCTTCCAAGTTTCCTGTAAGAGAAAAACACATTTTAATTGGGTTTTAAACTTCCATAACTTCGGTCAAGTCACGTATTAGTACCGAGCGAACGATTAAAGATGTTAAGGCTGTTTATCAAAGCATTAGAAAGTTTGCCGCATCCTCCTCCAGATAAAACGTGATCTTCGGCAAAATTTGAGTTATTCGATCTCTTTATTGTCGAACTTTGAAACATGATGCTGCAAGAGTTCGGTATTTGCTATAAAAACAGTCAATCTTTGAGAAATCTGAAACCAAGGAACCTCTAAAATATCGAAATTCAATTTTGGTAATTCACTCCATCAAATGCTAAGTTAGGCGAACCGTCAAGGTTTGTTAATTGTATTTCAGACTTGAATAGAAGTTTAACATTTTTATTAACTGCAACCAGTTTAGAAAATTACCTTATTGTTTTTTCTTCAACAACCTTTTTTTATTTTTTCTTTAACAACCTTTTTAGGGTTCCGTTGCCGAATGGCAAAAAACGGAACCCTTATGGATTCGTCATGTCTGTCTGTCTGTTTGTCCGTCCGTATGTCACAGCCACTTTTTTTCGAAACTATAAGAACTATACTGTTGAAACTTGGTAAGTGGATGTATTCTGTGAACCGCATTAGATTTTCATACAAAAATAAATAAAATAACAATAAATTTTGGGGGTTCCCCATACTTAGAACTGTAACCTAAAAAAAATTTTTTCATCAAACCCATACGTGTAGGTATCTATGGATAGGTCGCGAGAGACACTTCCAAAGTGGTAAAGTGTGTGTCTAAAATAAGAGAATGATAAAACTAAAAAAAAATATCATGTACATTATTATGCAAACTTCCACCGAAAATTGGTTTGAACGAGATCTAGTAAGTATTTTTTTTAATACGTCATAAATCGTAAACCGCAATATACCATTTATTTATTCGACTCAAATATTAAAATATAAAAATTTGGCGTTTTGTGGTAGTTTGACGAGCTGTCGTCTGTACCTACAAATTTGTACGGAACCCTCGGTGAGCGAGTCCGACTCGCACTTGTCAGGTTTTTTTAGATTAGCTTATAATTTAGGACATAAGAATACAATTCTCGACCTCAGTAGCATAAGGTCTGATGTGTGCAAGGTTTTCAATCACACATCAGACCTTATGCTTCTGAGGTCAAGAATTATACCAACATGCTTGTCAATTTGGAATAAAATGTATTTTGTGACGTGACACATTTTGAACTTAATACCGCTGAAAACAATATCAGTCACTTCCCGTCGTCAGCAATTTGGTGAACATCCTCCATACTAATCGTATTACGAAACTAAGCCTAAGAGCTTGCTGTACCAACCACAGTTTGAATTAATTTGTGTTGATCCTCGTACTATTTCGTAGTTTACTAGAGTTGCTAACACTCGTATGTCGATAATTTGTTTATCGATAATTTCCTTGAATGAATGCACGTCAACTATATTATCAAAATTATAAAAAATAACCGATGTTCTATAAAATCGGCGAGGTAGAGCGTTATTACTTACAAAAATTACATATATTCTTTTTCGCCCTTCCAATGTTGCTACATTACTAAGGGAGAGCTATCCAATTATATGTATGTTGTTATGCACTGACTGCTTGCTTTTGCCCAGAAGTGGGACAGCGACGACTACGTATAAAAAAATACTTCCATCGGCATAACACAGCAACTTTTGTATGGGGCCTACATCAAAATTGTAAAAAAAAAAAACACTTCCCAATACTCAACTGCGACCAACTGATATCAGTTTGTATGAAAAAGTGTGTTTCTTTGGGAATTCCATGTTCATGCCACAGTAAAAGTTGTTGTATTTGAGCACCGGAATCAGACCCTAAGATGTTTTGCCTTATTTCAATTACACCTTGCATAATTCGCTCCTGGCGATAAGACCGCCTAGATCGTGCTATTCTAAATGTATTTTTTTCTGTGATTTGTTTCTTTTGTAAGGTTATTATTAATGAGTACTTATATAATACATGTAACATTATTTGTCAATTTATTGATAGTCTCAATTTTTGTTGATTTCCTAATATCGATAGTTTTCAATAAATACCTTTCTATCGAGATACTTATTCTCGTTCTGCGGTAAAGTAATTACCGATTACAATCACGTTAATTTAACCATAATCTGATTATTGCTGAATTAATTCATAATAAGTCAAACCAATTTTATTTTCGTGGTAATAAATAACTTATAAATTAATTAATTGTTTCCGAAATCACACTAATTGCTAATCCCAAACAAAATAAGCCCAAAACATTTATTGCGCAAACTAAAGTATACACAAGGTGGAGGTTTATTCGTTCTCATCAAATTCTCTACCAATCCACCACTGTGCCAAATTTTTTAGAAGCGATATTCACAGAAAGTTGAGATCAACAAATGATTACGCCACGTTTTTATCTGTTGGAAAGTATACATAAAGATAGTTTCAGCTAAAATATACATGAAAATTTTGAACCGTTAAACTTAAAACTGAAAATCTAAACCAGCCAGCACCCGTGCCGAACGGCGGAAAAGTAAAAATAAAACAGACCCGCAGTGTCAGCGTCGCAAATATCTGGGAGGATCACCGGATCGATACAGTCCGCATTCATTATCATTAATGTTAATTTGAACGGCTCCGAATAACACGTCTCCTGTTCGATGGCCTAGTCTGAACAGAACAACCAGGTTACTCAAGGATTAATCTCTTCGTATGCTACAAAAGACTTCAACATTAAAGACATAAGGAACAGAATAACAAAAAATAATCTAGGCACATTTCTTTTGGACAGCGATCTCGATCAGAATCAGGATCTTTCTTATTGGTAAAATATATATATATAACTGCGTGTAAGTTCTTTAGGTTTAGTATGATGTACACATAATTAAGTAAAATACAATTATTTTTAATTTTGTAGCAAGTAGTTTGGTTTTAGTTTTAATGTAAATTTATAAATATTGAGGCTATGAGAGTAAACATAAAGATGAAATGAAATCGTTTGTCTTGGAATGGAAATGTGATGGAGTGATGATCATGTGTATGAGTGTTGGTAGTTGGAGAAGCAGAGTACAACCAAAGAAGAGGTCAATGGATTGTGTAAGAGATGATATGACTGAGATAGTGGATGACTCGATGACGTTAGAATAGTATACAAGAAAACGGAAATTATACTATCATCTTTAAAAATATACTTACTGTGGAACCATATCATTATGTATTCAGCATAACGGGCTGTTCTATTTTAACATCATCGATACAGACAATCTCTACTTTTTAAATTTGGATGAAGCTCGCTAGTTTAAATAAAAAAGTTTTTTGAAACAGTTGAAAACTAAAATGAAGGTCAATTTGTATGTTTTACTAACTACTTTACCAACTGTGTTTCGAAATTGACTTACGCCTATTTACCTAGCTATACCTAATAATCAAAGTTTTGCATCACTGTAACCAGATAGGTTTTTCTCCCATCGAGTTTGTATTAAAAAACTTTTAGCCTACACTACCCACAAGAAATAAGATACACATTTTGTTTCTATAACTAAAAACGGTATCAAAAACTTATTCAATTTCAAACAGTACTCTCCAAGTTTGGAGCCGTGAAAACAAAAGGCTCGAAAAACAGTACGTCTTAAGTTTATAGGATCAAACTAATTTGCCTCTGGAAACTTTATTTACGTACAATCCTCTTAGACTGGTTGCGAATTGCGAACCTGTAGAAGCGGCTCCTTTACGGCACTAACTTTCTTGAATCTACGTTGTGATTGTGACTGATCGCTTCAGAATAGTGATGTGATAAACTTAGCTAATAATTTGTACATAGTACCTACCATCTGTTTTTACCTACGATATACATTTAGGGTAAAGGTTGTTTGTTTGTGTATAAATGCGCATTTGAATGTTGCCATGGTGATTATATTTTGCCAGGGGGCGCTACAGTAAAAAAAATATCTTTTTTTTTATAGTTGTGTTTGATATGTTGTGTTACAAAAGCAATGTTGTGTTTTTTTAAGCCATCCTGTATATATAAGGTGCTTCATAAATATCTGCAACGGCTGAAATGGGTAAAAGTATTGCTTATATAGATTACGATAGTAAAGGAATTACGTGCCTCGGATCGGTAATTAATTATTTGCGAAAAGACAGTAAATAAATGGTTACTTGCTTCAATTTGCATAACACACTTCGTCGTTCGCCCTTGACTTGGCCGCCGGGCGGTATAATGTGAAACGTTAGCATTTTTGGACAGATGTGGACGGTTTGAGACAGATTAAAGCCTAATCTTTATTTAATATAATTTTTTTAATGAAAAAATTAATGATGTTCTGGACATAAAATTTCTTTACTATCGTAATCTATAAAGCAATACTTTTACCCATTTCAACCGTTGCAGATATTTATGAAGCACCTTATATATGTATAACTTGTAATAGAAAAAGGAATAAATAAAAATATTAGTTATTATAAATAAATATATTAAAATATTAATAATTTATTAGTTTCAAAAATTTAACTTTTTATTTCTATTTCTGTACATAAACTGGTAACAAAAGTCTATTTCAAACAATAAGGATAAGTATTATTTATAGCTTAAATACTACAAAAGTACGAAAGAAAATACAAAAATATTGACTTATTATAGTATTCATCAATTTTTGTGCACATTTTAAGTACCAAAAAGAAAGTTCAACATAATTTCACAAGCAGGTGAGCGCAAACGAGCTTACTTTTAAACTTACTGCGTAGCGAAAGCTTGTATTATCTAAGACTTAACTATGAACTCCAGGTGCTGTCAAGCGTGACTTTACAAGCTTTCGGAAACGCGCGAGGCTATCTAACCTGAAAAAGCCAATTTTGTTTAGGTACCTACTCCTCCATAAATTCAATTAAGTTATATGCATTTACTTATGCATTTTGGTTACTTAGTCTCCGTAAAGGTTAATAATCCAGTCTGTGGGGACATACCAAACCTTTTGTAATGCAAAAATACCTACAGACTGTATGTTATAGATTTTGCAAACAGCTCCTGCTTCATGTTGAATAGTTTTATTACCTAGTGATATGTATTCTACAATACCTATACACACACTAGTACGTCGTTCAGTCGACTTTCTTAGTTATTACTAGTAACTTAGTAATATAGTAACTCAGTTTACTCTCCACTATTCCACATATTATCACTATCACATAGGTACTTAGAGAGTTTGCATACAACTTCGGGTTGTAGTTACAGCTAGGATTTATATGCAAACTCTGAGTAATACTTCAAAGTAAGAGTTTTTAAGTTGCCTTAGATTCGATACCTACGTTTTACTAGTCGACACATCACTAGTGAAGGTCAACTCTGAAAGGCAGCAGGTGCTCGCGAACGAACCGACTTTTTATGGGTCAAAGTAAATCTACTCTAAAAGACTAGCTTGACAGCTGTAATGGCAAATTCGGGGGCAAGAAGTTCGAAAATAGAAGCAGGTGTTCAATTACCAACAGATATTGTTTGAGACATCTATTAAGAGGAACTGGGTGAAGCAATTTCTCTTCCATATGTACCACTATACCAACTGTATCGAATATTTTACGCCCATTTGCGAATTGATGAAAATAAACATGAATGTTCCTGGTATTGCTTCAATTTTTTGTAAATTTTAATGTATATGCTGCAGTCAACACGTCTTACTGGTCAAAAATACCTATAATTGGCAAAATCAGTCAAAAGCAGTTTTGAGTGCACAGGTTGGTCAATGGTAGTTTTGACAGATGATATATCAGTCAAAAATACTATGGCCTAATGAAGCTGGTCAAAAGTATTTTTGACGGCATAATCAGTCTAAACTCTTAAAATAATAAGGCAGCGGCCGCCTAGCGCTTTAAAACTAGCATTAAGCAAATTTTTATTTATTAAAGCATTAGTCAAAACTACTTTTGACCGCAAATTTACAGTCAAAATCAATATAAACCAATGATTTTTAGGCAAAACTACTATTGCCTGTACTTTTAACTGGTTTAGAGTTTGACTGTAACATATACATGGAAATGAATTACTCGTATAGTTATTTTATTTTAGTAACGCTATTAAATTGATGATAGTCATATTAATTTAATTTAATTAAAAACTTGTATTATGACAATAAACATGCCTACTACGTTCTTAATCTCTTATAATAAATTATGGTTCCACGCAAGACATTTATTACAAAGTAGGAATAAATAGACGCATTAACATACCCTAAGGTTACATCTCTAATAAATAACAAACATCAGACATGATCTACATGTTCACAGCCACCTTATAACATAGAAAGATACAACAGGCTCACATTCCATATTAGCAGAAGGCCAGCTAGAGTACAATTCTTTTAACCAAACAAGTACCAAGTGTTTTCCATGTCAGATATGCAGGTAACTCCCTGAATGACTTTCTTAAGTAAGTAGAAATATCCAGGCTCTCCATTTCCGCCACAATATAGAGTTGCCAAATGGAAGTCCACTCCAAAACCTTATATTGTGATATTATTTCCTCCGTATTAAAGTGATCTAGAGATCGTAACACATTATTCATAGACTTTAAGTCTTCGAAGTACCTATAGTGTGGCATCAGAACATTAGGTTGCGTTAATCGTGTTTTGTCGTTTCGTTATTCATCATCATCATCATCATTTCAGCCATAGGACGTCTACTACTGACTAGAGAGACTCCCCCAGAGACTTCTAGATTGGCCGGTTAGAAGCTTCCTGCAACCTTTACATAATGTTGATTGGTATTATAATGAGCCTGCTGTATTTACCTGTTGTACGGTTATCTTATAGGGACAAGTTTCGCAAATACATTGCCATGAGTTAAGTTACTAAGATTGTTTATTGGATTAGATGCTTCGTAAACAGCTAGCGGATACACGGCAGGTAAGCAGATATTAATCAACGTAACTAAGTATGTATTGAAATGGGCGTAGCAATAAATTCAGAATTAACATATTTTAAACCTTAGGAGATAGTTGTGGTGGCTTAACAGCGGCTAGAGATAGACTTATTTTTTCTACATAAGAAGTACACAACAATAATAAAGTAAAAAAAGAAACGCATCCTAAAAATGAAATCACCACAAAGATTAGGATCAATCTGGACTTGTAAATATAAACCACATGGCACAAACTATTCCCATTACAGTGCAAATAATTTTATGGTTATGGCGGCACTTAACACGCGTCCTCGAACACAGCAGGCAAGTCGTTGGCTCCATACAAATATATGGTTTGTTCCATAGATCTTTACCATTTAACTTATTGTTTGTGTGTCTAAATAAAATGTGACTTTTTGGTTTAGAATTTTGATGTCCGTTTTTTAATCAAGCTTATTAACTATTGAAATTTTAGCGGGTCAAAATGTACATGCAAAATCAATCAGAATTTTATTTAAAATTATTTATGATACAAGGCTCTTACAATATAATTATTATGAGACTGCTTAAACGTCTACAAATATGCCTAGTCCAAAGAATAGGGTGTGTAGAACTTTAAAAAAGAAATGACACAAAAACAATAACTATTGCAAAATAAAACACATGATTTTTTTATTGTTAAAGGGAAGAGTGAGATTTAATAGGTATTTAAAGAATTAACACTTTAAACTTTTGTACGAACTTGCCTACTTGGGGCTTATCCTCGGTATAGTGATACCGTCCTGCTTATTGCTACTCGAAAACAGATTTTCTGTTCTTTATAAAAAAAAAAGTTAGTAGCAAAGTATTAAGCATGCACCACCTTAGACTTCTTCTTCACTACCACCAGGTGACATATTACTAGAGTCAAAAGCTTACCGATTGACTTTGCAAAAAGTTGCTAGCGCGTTTGACTGCAATCTTTCAAATAACTATCTTTTAAACAAGTCAGGCAATCGAAATATCTTAAGTGAAATATCATAATATGAATAGCACTATAAACGCAAAAATAAAAAATACAATTTATAAACATTAATAAAATATCTGTCCCACTTACAACTTATAGCCGTTATGCCCACAGCAATTCCATTTACTCATCTCAAATTACTTGTAAAGCGCTACCTTCGTAGTTTTTGTTCCAGAATGCTACAGAAAAATGACGTGAGTTATTCCATTGTGGGTACGTGCCGTGAAAATCCACTCGTTGGATCGCTGAGCGCTGAATTAATAGTGTTTCATATCTCACTTCAGAGGCACGTGCCGCGGCGCCACCGACATAGGTAAAAAGAAAACGGTACTTTAATTAATGTTTTAAATGAATAGTGGATATGATATCTATGATAAGTGGATAGGACAAGTAACGTATCTATTCACTCTGTACCGCACTCTACACCACATTCCCATTTTTTATTTGTCCTCTACCTAAAGGTTGTCTGGAAGAGATGGCTTTTAGCGAAAGGACCGCCTATATTGTACATCTTTCTGTAAACATCAACTGTAACTTCTTTGTATGGTATGCAATAAAGATTATCTATTTATCAGTCTATTTTATGAGCGATGACAAATACAGATTACGAATCAGTTTTTTTAACTGAAATCAATGTAAATAATAATTGATTAAAATTTAGAATAAGACGATTGTGCTTGAAATAATAAATTATATAGGTACTTAAGCTCTATAATATATTTTACAAAGATCTTAGTTTTTCATTAGTAATATATAGTACCAAAATAAGCAGTGTTCCTTATCCTTCCTTTTGCATCGCTGCGGCACACAATCAAATTAATAAATGTAATTTAATTACTCTTTTGTATATATTTTATAAATTTTGCTAAGGTAAATTGCAAATTAATGGTTTATATTATATCTATGTCAACCTTTATTACAATTTAAAAAACAAGAATCATTTAACATAAATACACTCTTATATAAAAACAATCACTTCCAGTAGGTACCTTTTGCATCTGTGAGCAAGCAAGTGAAGAGAAGCACGTTTAAACAGTCACAGTCCAGGGATTATTACTTACATCTCTCAAACGAAATATACGCTGTAGTCACTTCTAGGAGGTATTGAACATCGGAAAGGAGAATTAACGATGTACATTCCTTGGTAAGAAACAAGAAAAATTGCTTGTATTTTCGGAATGTACTACTCTCCTTTCGCTGAGACTAAAAACTAAAAGGCGATTTTTGATTTTGACGTCGATAGTCCTTTAGGCGGCAATAAAAAAAACGAAAAATAAGTTTACCAACGAGATCAACAAAAAACTGTTATGTAGGTTTGAATGTTATTATTATGTGAATGTTATGTGTGATATAATATTGTGTGAATACTTTTGTGTGTGTGAATTGACGTGGCAAATAACGTTTTCCAACTGAAAATGATACGAACATACAAATACATTTAAATCAACCCTCATTCATTATTTTTAAGGGGTTCTGTACCTTAAAAGAAACTCGAATAGAAATACTTTGTCTGCCCATCTGTCTGTCTGTCCGTCCGTTGTCTGTCTGTCGGTCAAGACCCTTTTCATCAGGAATGCGTAGAGGTATCAAGTTAAAATTAATATCAAACAGGTCTGCAATCCCTTGACGTTGTGCAAAATTCAAACTTCTAAAGGCTGATTCGACCAAACACAAAGTTATACCAGAATAACTATTACAGGTATAATTTAACTCCTTGAATTTGCCCTTGGATAACTTCGTTTACGTTTTTCCAACTTTATTGAGGAATACATTATACTCGGTATTTTTTATTCTATAGTTCAAGAGTGAATGATGAACAAATAGATAAATCTACTACTCTATTTTTTCTGGGTTGACTTATAATGCCACAAAAAATTATTTTCGTAGGTTAATAGTGTCAATGCTAGATGTTGATAACTTGTCAGTTTCTAGGGGATGCGTGTGTATTTAACAAGTGACAACTTTGACATAAACTTATTCTTAGTTTAATCTTTTAAATAGATTAGTCGTTTTTTAAATGCAAAATAAGCTTACTCTAGATTAAGCAGTTGTTTACTCATGAGTTAAAACTTACTCCAGCTTGGTCGAATCGAATCTAAGTCAATCAAAAGATTCGACTTTTTATGTCGCATTTTTCATAATTGCAAGGGAATCAAAACCTATAGGGCACTTACCGTTTCCCATAAATGCGTAAAGTTGTAGTTACAACACAGTTTTTTACAGTTTCGGCAAAAGTGGCCAACATTTTTGAGATTCCATTCATGTTATGGGCGAACTATTTACGTACGGAACTGGGTTAAAATGGGAAGCCAGGTGATAGGGGTACATACCTTAATCACAATAATAATAACAAACCACCAGGTTTATCATCTTAGCGTAGGTAGTTCATGATAAATACCGGGCCCTGACACGAGTTAGATTCACACAGCTGTGTATCGTCTGCCAAAGCGTTAAGTAGTAATGTATAAATACATAAATTACATTGAAGTCAAATGAACGCTTTCGAGTTTATACGATTTCAGAAAGGCATTTCTAGTTAAAAATACATATCTTTGGTGTTTAACAGCTTTATTTGTTTTAGCTCGGACTTGAACAGCTTTAACAGCTCAATGCTATAATCTCCTCCGTTTTGTCTTTCAGCAGACGTTTCAACAAGAGAATTTCTTGGAATTCGAAATATTGAAACTAGCTGCTTTGTTCTGGAACTCAAAGAAGTGGTGGTGCACCATAATCCTCGACGTTTATGAAATACTAGCTTCTGCCCGTGACTTCGTCTGCGTTGGTTTCAGAATTAAGCCGAGGGGGAATGAATAGTCATTCCACGGGAACACAAAAAACATACAGTTTGTTAAGTTAGATATAAATATATGTTGTGTGCCTTATCTTAGCTAATTCCATTGCGTGATTGAGTAACAAACATGCAAATTATACAAGTGTTCGTTTCAAAATAAAAACTACTGAATGAGTTTTCTCATTAATAATATACATAAATGACTTGCCCTTTAATAGATTTAAAGGTGCCATATGCAGGTGGCTAAATGAACACTAATCTAACAATGTTATTGAATATTTAAATCTAATTTGATGAGAATCAGTAATTTTGTATTTTATTGGATTGACATGATTTTCGTATTTTATATTTTGTGACAATTAAATAATATCAATTGACATCGTTATTTCTACATGACATTCCAATAAATATTCCTAATTAAATTTGATAATTTAACCTAATATAATTTATTTTATTGAAATTCGCATGTCATTCATTGATGGCTGAAATAGATGAACTTCTTGGCACAAATACCGCCCAAATGTACCCTTTTTCAAAGCAAACAAATAAAAATTTATTTCAAACTTATAAATTTTGTACTAAGATGTAAAAAAGTAAGAAATCTCGCTAATGTTTTTAATACCTACATGTTTTTATGTGGGAGATAAAGAGAACTTGATTTAGGTTTAGGCATCTTTCTTTCTTAAGTGAATGAAAGGAAACGAGATAAAATCAGAACTGACAAACAAAAAGTTAATTGCATAATTATTCTGTGTAGTGTTGTATTTATACTCTATCTATAAAACAGTCTATAAACAATCTCTATAGATTTATCTAAAGCTACGAAATCTAGACTAGATGATTACTTACCTACATCTCTCAGGTCCCGTCGAAGACACAACCCTTATTAGGATTTATGATCTTTAGTAACTTTTGTTTCAACTGACACGGAAACCATTTTTAAATGTCAACGGACACTTAAGACTTTAGAACTCTATAAAATGTTGTATAAGATAAGTCTAGATTTCAAAGTTTCAAAGTTTCTTGTTTCTTGAAACTTAACGCATTTTCATATTAAGGTTAAGATAGTGTAACCGCTGAAATTAAACCTGCCTGCATGTTTTGTTTCTTTTAATTGCACACACTAAAAATCCAAGAGGCGAACATAATGCCAAAATATTACTGGATACGGTAAAAAAAAGGTTTAAATATAAATTGTAATAATTAAAGGAATGAATTAATTGGATGTAGGTCGCTTCTAAACCGGCCAATCTTGAAATTACAAGGGGAAGCCTATAGATGTTCAGCGATGGACGTCCTATGGCTGAAATGATGATGAAATAATTAAACATACAGAACTAAGTAAATGTACATTTTGTAATACAGCGGTACGGTACACTGCTCGGTTTTTATTTCTTAGTTTTTAGCACAGTGTTTTTTTTGTTTTTACTTTTTAATCTTTATGATTGTTTTCTGTCTTGTTTGATGTATATGTGTGTGTATGTGATAAGTTTGACAAGACGAGAATGTAGGGGCATTAACTCATCAAATGGCATATCTGTCTAAATTCTCGGTCTCTTCAAACAGCTTTTTGTGTCATTTATTAAACCTCAAAGGTGTCTGCTGTTTGAGAAATGTTTTTATTTGTTCTCGGAGAATATTTGAAGCTTACAGAATGAAAGATTACTTTTAATAATGTACAGAGAGGTAATGTTAAGAAAATGTAAATATTATTCACGTCATTGCTGGTATTAAGCTGCTCACAATATTGGTAAAAAAGCAACAGTGGTAGGGCGAAAAAATAAATTTGGACGTGTAAAATAGGTATATGCCTTTTGGAGAAATAAATTGCTTTTATTGGTCTCACTCTCATCACACTATTAAAACTTTAAAAATATTTGCCTTTTGCGGGATTTGAAGAGGCAACAGTTGGCTTTGTAGTCCATAGCAAGAGCTACTAAAGTCTAGACCAAGATGGTCGACAAATGTGTGTTAGTAGCTGATACATAGATAAAGGTTAGTACTGTCAACTTCAGTACTAATGACTTATGCTTTCAGCATGTTACATAACATTATGTTAATGCTGAACCACCGTTCCGGTTTGCGAGTCAAACCTGTGTAAAGTTAATAACTTTCTGTCCCTGACGGCTGAGGATCGCGGCAGCGTGGTCATAACTTAGCCAAGTTTCACTTACTTATGTAGTTCCAATTTTAGTTTAGATGGTTACAAAACTTCACTAGTTTAGGTACTCAAGCTGTACACTAGTTTTATGGGTCAAAAAGGCTATGCCCGCACTCACTTACAGTATTATATTATTGACCGATCATATTTAAAGTTCCGTAGATAAGACGGAACCCGTAGGAGTTCCGTGTTGTTTTACAGTAGGGATTATTTGTTTTTTCGTCTATCGCATAGTATATCCCATGGTATATCCCTTAGTCGTTGAATAAGTCATTTATAAATACTATAGGTATTTAAACACCATGTTCGATTCAAGGATCTATAGTGCAATTTTTTTGTTTCGTCAAATGTGTGAAGCTTACTTAATTTTAGTAACTTATAAAATAAACTTAGAGAAGAATATTATTTATATGAAGATGTTAATTATGTAAAACAGGTATAAAAACCGCATATTGTGTTAGGCAACTACCGAACCCTACATTGCGCGTAGCCCGACATACACTGGCCGGGTTTTTCTATTAATCTTAATGATATTATAAAGGTAAAAGTTGTTACTTAATCATGCTTCCACTGCTGAACGGAGTTAGCTCAAAACTGACTCACTTAAAATTTACAGGGTTACATTTCAAAGGGGTGCCAAATTTAAAAAATAAGATCTAGGAAACATTTTAAAGAAGCGTCTTAATCGTTATTATTATTTTTAATAATCTATTTTACGAAAAAAAAAAAACAAATCCGAAAATAAAGTCAATAGCGAGATTACGAAAGCCGAGCGGCCATTTATCAGAGGCGTAGGTACGGCGAGCCAACAAGGACCTTACCCAGTGCACATACAGTGCATTTTTTTCATGAATGAGTTAAAATATCCACGCATACGATTTTTAACAGCGGCTAGGAATAATTACATGTGCAAAAAAACTTGTTTTGTTCTTTGCATAGTTCGATTAAGTTACTGATTCCGAGCCACTCCTGAAGATTTGGCACCCCTTCGCAATGTAACCCTGTAGATATTATCCATCTTAGCACTAAATCTAAAGTCTGTCTAGTCTAAATTGATCATTACGACAAACTAAATGAGCTTTAAATGTTAATCGAACTAGGTCGTAAAATATACTTTTTCGCTAATTTGAACACTGTGAGTAGACAGTTATAATGGCCATAAAAAGTTATTCTGACCAAAATTGGCTTTTACTACATTTGTTATTTATTTCGTTTTTTTTGTTAGTTTTTTAGTTAATAAAATAGTACTTTATAATATATGTTATATAATATTATACAGGGTTACATTGCAAAAGGGTGCCAAATTTGAAGAATAAGATCTAGGGAACAATATAAAGAAGCGTCTTAATCGTTACTTATTTTAATAATCGTATGTTACGAAACAAAATACTATAAAATATCCGAAAATAAAGTCAATTGAGAGATTACGAAAGCCGTGCGGTCATTTATCAGAGGCGTAGGTACGGCGAGCCAACAAGGACCTTACCCAGTGCTCATACGGTGCAATTTTATCATGAATGAGTTAAAATATCCACGCGTACGATTTTTAACAGCGGCTAGGAATAATTACATGTGAAAAAAAACTTGTTTTGTTCTTTGCATAGTTCGATTAAGTTACTGATTCCGAGCCACTCTTGAAGATTTGGCACCCTTTTGCAATGTAACCCTGTAGATATTATCCATCTTAGCACTAAATCTAAAGTCTGTCTAGTCTAAATTGATCATTACGACAATCTAAATGAGATTTAAATGTTAATCGAACTACGTCGTAAAATAAACTTTTTTGCCAACATGAACACTGTGAATAGACAGTTATAATGGCCATAAAAAGTTATTTTTAACAAAATTGGCTTTTACTACATTTGTTATTTATTTCGTTTTTTTTGTTCGTTTTTCTACGGTTTCAATTTTAAACGGTCTAAATAAAATTTTCCTTATTTTCGAGTAAGTCTAGACTACTGTACATACTCGAAAAATACTTAGGCACTAACCTAGCAATAAGTATGGCATTCCTACAACTAACAAAATAGTACTTTATATGTTCTATATTGTTATATTATAACTAACCATACCTATTTGCTATTTCCGACATGATGAATTAGTTTAATAAAGTACGTATGCAGCGCGTTCCTGGCGATACATTATACGGCCACTGAGAAATGGCAAGCGTTTGCGCCACGACACATTAAAGCTAGAATTAGACTTAAATAGTTAGAATATTTACTTATACAGAAATAGAAAAATCATTATGGGATAAAAGTATACTTTTTTCGTTAGAAGTGTTCAACGAAATCTTTAAAAAAAAATCGCTTTATAATACAATGCTGTTATTATCTTATACTATTCAACCACCTTAATATGGGACTTGTTAACTACCTAACGTAGGTAAGCTTTGTAGTTGGAGAAAAACCACGAAAAAAATCTTGTTTGTTTTTTGTATAAAGTTGTTATCACTGTAACTTCATAGAGAGTAAATCATTTATTTTTATTTTGTTATATAGACGGAATTTCAGAAACTAATATTGTGTATAAAAAAAATATTATTTATTTATCTTTACCATCAGAATGTTCGGAAACTGTCACCGTAAATGGGATCAATAAGTACTTTGCCCACAAAGACGACAAAAATAGACAGACAAATTTTTCATTAAGTACAAATTACTATTTTGATCGCGTACCTACTGTAAAAATTTTAAATAACGATCAAATATCAAAGGCGGCGGCAAAATATTTAAGGGGTTTCTCCAACAATCGTTTGGAGTTTCTTTTTGAATTTCGTAATTTTCTCTATGCGAAAACCTAAGACTACAAAGACTCGTAAGACGTAACACCTCCAAAATTATGTCGTAGAGACTAAACAACACAAAGTTATACAATTTCACTTAAATTATATGCAAAGCTTCTCGGTCGGAGTACCAAATCCACGCAAGCAGAGCTTTCAAAGTGCTTGTTGCAAGTTTTGTCTCGAATATTCACTCTGCTTGTAAGAATTAATTTATCGTACCTAAATCATAGTCTCCAGATTGCACTAAAGATACATCCTACGACTGGATGAAGCCTTCGTTGGAATCAAGTTACTGCCTTTTTATATTATTTATTCAGTCTATCTTCTCCATTAAACTAAGTACACATATTAACATAATAATTTTAAAACATACATGATACATAACAGGCAAGTCAACTGCAACTTCGCAGTTTTGTGCACATAGCAAACATCGAGATTTATAGCTTGATTTAACAATTTATTTGTTGTCTCACATCATTATCAAATATGGAATTTATGATTTACATAATAAATAAACACATTTAGATAGAGATAACAATCAAGCATCTTACTTCAAAAAATATTAATTATGCTTTACAAAAGATTATTTATATAACACTATGCACTAAACGGATGTTATTGGTTTTCCCGACGTAAACCAATAACGCAAAATAAGGTATGTGTTGCATAATACCGTTTAGTGCATAGTGTTAGTTAAAAAATGCAACAAGAAAGTTTAAAATTATTTACATAATCGTGACCCAATAGATTTCGCAAAAAGTAATTTTTACAAAAATTTTGATCAATTAGGCAATGATAAATGTAATTACAATATTTAAAAAAAGGTTAAATCATATTTTTCATGGAATGCCACTCTCAAATTGCTCTTTATTTCCTTAATCAAAAACATTTTTTCCCTCTTTATTATACTTCCAAATCTAACGTAAACATTTTTCATTCGTCTCGTGACCCATTAAAGGGTTCAATTAATTGATTTCAAACTCCCCAGGGTGTTCATGCTCCATGGACGTAGGATCACAAATAACGAGCTTGGAGGCGTGACCGTGCTCAATACAGCCTGAAACACAGCCGATGTAGGACAGACAACACAGTATGCTAATGCCAATGTCGCATTCTAAATTGTGTAGTTAAAATACAGACTACACAATTTAGGTATGCTAATGTCAATGTGACATTACATTCTAAACTGTTTAGCTCAAATGACTAACGATGACAAGAGGTGGTAAACAATTTGTTTTTTGATTCGGGACTGAAGTATTTAGATTTCTTTTACATACTAGGTGCTGGTTTTAATAGATACTATATGTATTTATTTACGTACATACAGGTCAAACACATGCCTAACCCTTCCTTTGGACTTTGCCGCACTAGGCTACAAAAAGAAGTGAGAGTGGTAAATTCTTCACCGAAATGTACTAAAAGTAAAATTTTATGAAAAACTAGGAGAGTTTATATGTTTTCATTCGCACTGACTCCAAAAATAATGATTTAGGTATGGTTTGAGTAAATATTATTTTTCGCTTAAAACTTTTACTATTTCTAGTGTTACTTAAATTTTTAACGTAATTATTTTAAGTCCAATTGAGAATGTCCTCCTTTTTTAATTTGAAGTCTTGAAAAATTTTAAAGTAAGCCTGCTTTATTCTAGTGCCGTAAAACTATTAGATGGAACTAATGGGCCCAATTGAGAAACAAACTTTCAACAAGCGCCACGTCTGCCCAAGACATTAATAACGTTCTGTTGACAAATCGCAGTATTATCCACTAAGTCCTGATCGTTGAGAAGTTCTGAGGCTTTCATCATCAGCTTAGCAGTTTGATATGATGACTCTCAGACGCAAACACCTGAATAAGTTATTAAAAGTTAACAAACACACTTTATGTGCCGATATTTTTTGAGGATTTCCCTTGATTTCCTTGAGATTCCTTTATCAGATCCTAACTTAATGACAATGCGACCTTTTTGGGAGTATACTCTTTCTTTCAAACAACCAAATACATTTTGAAAGTGCTTGAATATCCAAATATTAAGACTAAAAAATACATTACAGCCGAACATAGAACCTACTCCTTTTTTTGAAGTTAAAAAGAAGTGAGATTAGTTTTGATGTTATGGTAAATTTTTTTTGCAACAATCTGTTCCTTTTAAAGATGTCAACTTCAAAGCTCTGAACCGTTCTTTTTTGTCTGTGCATGTGTACACATATGACCGGATATTAATGAGGCAATCGACGGCCGGCCCGACGGAATCCGATCGCATTAGGGCGTCGAATCGCCCATCCATTACTGGCACAAATATCACCCTGTATTCCTATTAACTTTTATGGTCAGCTATATTACATGAGGGCATAGCTTTGCTTTATTGACTGTAACTTAATATTTTGAAATAGTCTATTAAGTATACGTATTTTTAACGTAAAACTATTTTTTATGCGAGGTGTCCAAATGAATTGCAACTATAAAAGTGCAAAAGGACAATTTTAAAAACGTTATCTGCTGCACATGTACAATAATTTTACCATGGGGTTCATATAAAAATCGGTATAGAAATTTAGGTGTTACAAATTACTAGTCGTGATCGTGAAGCCTAGTCAGAAGCCTTAGGGCAGTTTAATAACATCTGACAGTTCTTACAAGACCAGTCCACCGATCCGCACTGGGCCCGCGTGGTAAGGCCTTTGCCCTGCATTGGTACGTATAGTGGCATAACTTCACTTTACGTACAAATTAATGACAATACAAGAACAACTATAGTTTTTTCAAGTCATCGATGTTGCTCTTAAAGTAATTGATATATCGGTAGCTGGTTATGGTTTTAAAGGGCAACCTATACTTTTGTCAACCCTGTATTTTTGTTAAAGTTATAATTTTCTCATCTGATACAAAGTTTTTTATTTTTGTTAAGTAACGTTCAATTTTAAATGAAATTGTTAAAATATCAAGTCTTATGTCTAAAATGAAATTCCGATTCATCTAAGATGTTTATATTTATTTCGACTTAAACCGTCGTGATTATATCTCGTGCGTATATCAAAATTATTAAACGTGAGAATTGTAATTGTGTTAAGTGTAATAATACGATAATTTTGACGATTACCCAAATTAAATGAAGCGAGCAAATGTGTTCAAAACACTGACTAAGTTAATTATCGGATCGGATCACTGACCTATCCACTGATTTCTGAATCAGAATATTTGTTACAAATGAACTCACAAATAGCTTTGTTTGCGAAATTCAAATATTCCGTGCTACACAATTTTCGAAGAGAATGGCTTTAAATTATGGAATAAATAAGTAGAAATTCTAAGGTGCCATTACACATTGTGCAAAAATAATTTTCAACAGTGGTGTTTAAAAATATTTTTAACGAAAAATGCAAATGTTTTATACATTACGCCATTGTTAACCGACTTCGAAAAGGAGGAGGTTCTATGTTTCTCTATACGAGATACCAGACAGCAGTTTTATTCACTGGGGTCGTAAACCAGCACACCCAGGAACGAGCAGAGAAGAAACTTTATTTAAAATTTGACTTGCACTGACTCCAAAAGTAACAGATTAAGTATGTTTTAGAAAAAAACATGTTAAATATGTTTCGCTGTTTAAGGTCTGTTGTTATAATTTGGTGCAATCACATATTTTTTTCCTTCTGCCATTATTTAGGGTCTGCCCTGCTCGATCTTAGGGTGCTAACGCGCGCGCAACCTGAACAGTTCGCAATAAATTATATATACAATAAGTGCGCACAAGCGGTACGCTTGCAATCGCACTAGCCGCACATTCGCAGAACGTTCTCCAGATCTCAAAAAAAAATTCAAAATTCAAATATTTATTTGCTATTAAGTAGGGTACAGTACATGTGATATTAATAGAGATGGTGCATTAGCCTACTTAACTATACAATTAGCATGCAAATATCATAGAATACAACTTCAAATACCTTAATGATCTTAATTATTCAGTCAATTCAATTAAGTCATTAATGCAATGTCAACAAGTTATACATAATCATGCATCGACCATATTTATTATGGTTCTGTTCTCCGTGCACCCTTAGGCGCCAGGACGCTAGAGCGAAGGAAGGAAAAAAAAAGAAAATGTGATTCCACCAAGTTATAACAACAGACCTACATAGACCTCTTTCAGTAGATAGATTCTCTTTAATAGAACACCAGAAGATTTACTGCAATCACATACTCATATTAATCGAAGACCGTCTAGTGTAGTGGTTCGCGCTCTGGACTACAAAGATAACGATTGCTGGTTCGAATCCTGCAAGTGGGCAAATGTTTGTGTGATGAGCACGAGCATGTGTACCTAAATCATGGATGTTTATAAAAGTATTTAAGTATATTTATCCGTTATCTAGTCACCATCACTCAGTACAAGCGAGTTTGGGGCTAGATATTTGGTGTGATTATGAAAACCATTTATTTATTAATTTTATTTATAATAACTATTGCGATAACTTCCTAGTTTCCCACATTTGCGTGAGAGCAAATAACGTGCAGACGGCATGCAGTCTGTATTAGACTGACTCATTGCGAGTTGCGAACTGTAAACAAGTTGCAGCGTGAACATCTGTGTTCAGAAGTTCATGCCTACCTACATACAAACTCAATGTTTACTTTAATGTCAGCATGATATGTTTTAGTAATAATATTATCATGCTTTTTAATACATTTAAGGAAAAACTAATCATATTACTTTAATACAGCAAAAAATACTATTAGCAATTGAGGAATTCCACTATCCATCTCCTATCAGATCGGTATCAAATTATTGTATTGCCAAGTAAGTTTATTATTAGTATAAACAAAAGAAGTAGGTTAAAATTGTTTTTGTTGACGCTCTCATTGAAGCTTTATTAATTTTAAAACAGTGTTGCATAATTGTCTTTAAATAGATACTCAAAGATAATTGTTTTTACTCAACTATAATACTGTTTTTCGAATAATCCTTTGTCTAATTCTGAAACTAACCTGAATTGCTTATGCATGGAAAATCTTATTAGAATCAGTTTGTTCTTTTCCAATATTTCCAACTTGAGAGTTGAAAAAAAAATGATGATAATTTTGTATGGAAAGGCAAAAAAAATCTCGTGATTTGGGATTGTTCCCATGGTAAAAGTTGTTCTTAAGCATGGACTGTAAATGCTAAAATACAAACTACAATAACTGGATCAACTGTATCGACAAGTTTGCTTCGAAATTAGGAAAATAATTAAGTAATAATAAATTGTTATTCCCCTGGCTAGCCGCATACGACTGTCGCACCACTTGGTTAGTAACACCATGTAAGTACATCATTAACGTCGTCTTATGTAACATATAACTTATGTAACATGACAAAACCTAACAATGCCTTTTAAAATTCAACCCCAACATTACTGTCATGGACACTGACTCGCCAACTCTAAGCCAATGGGAACCTACGGTACGAACGTGCGGCGCGCAACTTGCGCTGGCAAACTTGTCTTTGGTAACGTTCGTAACGTGGTCTCGGTAACTTGGGGTGCATTGTAACTGCGCACTAAACTATGTTTAATTGCAGATAACTACAACAGTTTGCTGGAATAGCTCAATAGAAATGCTTTCAACCTTTATTGCTTAAAAAATTAAATTATTTAACTATGTTCTGGATGATACTTCAAGATTCACTCATACAAACATATTGGTCAAGTTTTAAATATCAGCCTAAACAATGTACAAGTTTATAATAAAGACACACACAGGACTCACTTTACCTATGCAGTGGCTTGGGTAGGCTATGCACCACCACTCGGGTCCAGTGCGCTTGGTGGTTAAGTGCTGTAAAGCAAGTAGCTAACCTTACCGGCAGATGTATCTTACCGGCCGATGTACTTAAGCAGCCCTTAGTCCTTCAACAAGGCTTAACTACTTTTAAATAAAATTAGCAGAAACCAACTGATAATGTGTCTTCCGAAGCAAGAAAAAGACGGTTAACTTTACATGTTGAACATGTCTGTAAAAAAATAAATCAGTTTTCATACGCACTATATAATTTAAGAAAAATTTCTAACGAGTCTGCTTTGTTAACAGCCTATCATGGCTACGTAGCATCGACGTTAAGATACGGCATTATATTTTGGGGGAATTCAACGGATAAAGATGCATTCAGAGCCCAAAAACGATGTATATGAGCAATGTACGAGTGTAATTTAAAACAAACTGACTCATGTAAGCCGCTCTTTATAAATCTAAAAATTTTGGCGATGCCATGTTTGTATATTTACGAGACTGCAATTTTTGTTAAATCGAACTTGGATTTTTTTTAATATAAAACGCGGGCTCGGCATCAACAAAAACAATGTACAATAGCCAGTAGGACAGCTTTATTTCACCAAAGCATCTTCTGCAACGCGTCTCGTATTTTTAACAAAATTCCAGAATCCATTCGGAGCACTGATGACCTGACATATTTTAAACGAAAACTTTACGACTTTCTAATAGAGAAATGCTACTATAAAATTTGTGATTTCATGACAGATTGCACTATTTAAATGACATTCCGATTTATTAATTAAGACAGGTATTTTATAATGTTTATTTATTAATAACGTAAAATAGTTCTGAAATTGATCTGACATTTAGTTTAATTCAATTCATTAATACCTATTATTGTATGCCCATGCGGCGGGACACAGTTGTTCTAACGTTATTATTATATTGCCACCTCTCTGTACCTGTGATTCACAATAAATAAATTTGATTTGATTTGATTTGATTTGATTTAATCACTACCAAAGCGCTGCTGCCACTAAGTAACGATCACCATGTACATTGGTGTATTTTATAAAACTCTACAAATATCATTAAACGCCGTAAAATATGTTATCAAGTCGAGCTTTTAAACATGCAAGAAAGACCTGCACGTGACACAGACAAGCAACTTGGCAAATTGAAACGGGTTAACGTAAGTCTTTAGGCTTGGCAATTTCAAACAGGTGCGACGACACGTACTCTTGGCTTCGGAAGCTTGGCAATTCCTAACTGCAATCTTACACAAACTGTAATTATAACTATAGATAGGTATAGCTTAGGTAAATGTGTGTGGTACTTATATTATAATTATAGCATATACATGTTGTTTTGAACAGTAGCCAATTTTAGGGAGGTGAATGTATTCATCGATACAAACGACATTTACTGTAGGGGCAACATCAAAATCACAAAAACAAATTTCGCTGCTCCATACCATCAAGGTAGAGCGTTAGATTGTATGGAAAAACACAAAAAAACAATCGCGACATCAAAGTAGAAAAAGTGGTTTGTATTCATGAATACATCCACCTCCTTGGCAACTATTCAAAACTACATTCTGTAGATAGAGTTGGTAATATTCTGTGTGTGTCCCTATGTATTCTGCTCGCGACATCTTTTGAGTAGACTTCAGAAATCAACCAAATAGGAATGAATTATCATTCCACGATAAAAAACAAAACGGTACTAAAAATGTAAAGCTATACAAAAAATTAAAAACGTAATCTAAAAATTTTAAGCTATATCAGTATATTTTTAGGATGTTTGTACCAAATTTCAAGCGTTCGTTTCAATTCGTTAAAGCGTGATTGGGTAACAAAACAATTGTTCCATTTATAATATTAGTATATCCTCCAAAATCCACAAACAAAATGTTTACAAAATTGTGCAAATTGAAAATGAAATAATGCGAGTCTGCAACTAACGCACGTACAGCGGAAACAGCTTGCAGGAAATAGCAAAATTTTCCGCCTACAATGCGGACTGAATGTGATATCGACGTCGTCCCGGTTGACGGGCCTCTGTAGAATATATGAAAAGATTGTTAAGTGCAAAATTATAATTTGCGATAAGTAAATATTTCAATATCTGCTGATTCAATAATAATTCTTGGAATTACTGAAAGAAGGTAACGATTTTCCAATAAGTATTTCTATAATATTTCTTGGAATTATTAAAAGGAGGTTCCAATGACTGAGTTTTTAATTTCCCAAAACCTAGTCAATTGGTTTTATCTCGTTTACAAACTCCGAAGCACCTTTTTAAGAGTCCAGTAAAAATATTGAAAAATAAATAAATTACTTACCTTTAATTCTTATGAAAAGAAATTCACTTCAGCATCATGTTTTCCGGAATTATAGGTAGATACTATTATTACCTTTGAGCAAAAATTATACTTGGCTTTATTTTAGGCAAGTACACACTGTCTAAAATGTTTACTTAACAGTTTTATTTTCCGGCAATTCCCATTTATTTTCCTCCAAGGAGCCATGTTGAAAACTATACACAGCGTAACAGCTACGTGCCAGAGCACGGTTAAATCAAATTTTAAAAATCATTCCTGATTCTCGGCTACAGGCTATTTCCTGGAGTTTTCCTTTGGGAACTGTTTTCAAATTTCCTCTAAAGAATTGTTTTAAAAAATGCTGTTATTTAATAGTAAAATGGAAAATAAAGACAGAGAAAAGTTTGCTTGAGTTTATCTTTTCAGGATAAAATTTTTGGCTCGTGCCTACACGTATGGGCTAACAAGGTACGTGTTTCTGCAAGAGAGAAGTCTCTGGGTATCATAACGCACAATTCTTTTACGTGCTGTTTTCAAATATGATAAATCACAATAAAACCTAACAATAGTAACTTATTTAATTGAAATAAACTAACATGAACTTAAAAACCTAATAACGGAGTTAATCTCAATGTTCTTTCGACCAGAAACTAACCTAGAAATTGTAATTGTGAGTATAGTTTCAGGCCCTTTCTCTAGTTCTCTCTCTTAATATCTATCTAGTTGCTCCTACATTGATGCTAAGGTCTTAAGGTCTAAAATTCGGAACAGAGGAGCAAACATAGAAGCGATGTATCACCATTACGCTGTTTCTATGGAAATCCAATTTCCGATGTTGTCAGTAACAGTAATACAAGTCTTGAACTCTCCACTGATCCAAATATGCAGCCTTATTATGACACGCAGTCTTATGCGAGGCGTATCACAATAAGGCGTGTAGGTCTGTAAGCGTAGGATGTCCACCCACAAGGTAGACAGACGACCTGGTAAAGGTTGTAGGAAACTGCTAGATGCAGGTCGCTTCCAACTGGCCGGAAAGTTCTATGGCTAAAATGATGATGAAGTCTAAGGATTGGTCTGAGTCAAGTGTAAAATATTTTACATGTACTTCTAAAGGTTCAGAAGCTTCGCACTCAATGGATAACGAGTGACAAGGAAGACCAGAAACAGACAGACAGTGTTTTCAGTGGTGCCATAAAATTATAAAAAAGTTTAACAGATGACAGTCATTGGATGTATATAATATCGTGACGAAACCTGGGTGGACCTACTTTGAACCGGAAAGAATAAGGTAGTCGATAGTAAAGGGTCAGATCAGTACGTCAATGATTGCTTGCTTGCCTTGCTCAGAGTTTTAGAAAAAGATCGCGAAAAGCGTCCTTAAAGTAATGTCGTCCTTAACCATGATAGCGCGTCCTCACATTTCCTAAAATTAAAGATTAACTTAGAGACACGTTTTACGTGCCATGAATCGGCAGTGAATTCGAAGTTATTGAATAGGTCTCTAATGCAGACTAGTCCAACTGCTTTTGACAATGTTTCCAGTAAATACAAAAGTGTATAAATTGTGAGGGCATATACATTGAAAACAATAAAGGTACTTGTATTAGACCGAAGGATATGTCTATTATCCGATCTTATTTATAAAAATCCAGATACTTTCAATATTCTGACCCAAGTATGCTCCAGATGATCTCTTGTCCAAGATTACACGTACCTAAGCTATCAAATAAAAACTGATTCAATTTTATAACAACTTAAAGCCGGGTTACTACATTATTCAACTTTTGCTTCGTTCCGTTATCTGCCAAAGCATAGGGCATATACCTGTTATTATGATGTTGATAGTAGCACGTCCCGGCTAACAAGCAACGTGCTTGCGCATCAAGTAGAAATATTACTCTTATACTATGCACCTCAAGTGCACTGATATCTTTGCTGCTCAGCCAGAATTTATTACTTAGTTTTTTATTCATAAGCGCAGCGAACAGGCCAGATTTTTTTTTTATTCACATAATTAAATAAAAATTAGACGACTGTCAAACAAAGATGCAATCCATTCGTGACGACAAAAGGACTTACGTTTGTTTATTTTAGTAACCACTCCAAAATGCTTTAATTAACCGATCTTTAATTGTGTTATTGTTAAAATCGTTATATTGTCAAAGGTATAATGTTTAAACTAAAACATTTCTGAAATTGTGATCATTGTGAAAGGAACGCACGCAACTATTATTTTTGCAATTTGCTTAAAGCGGTTTTTCGTTGTAATGTTTTTTAGATTATCGGTGGTTGTAATATTAAACTTATTTTAATGGTAGTTTTTGCAGTGACTGACTGTCAGACAAAGCATTGCACTGTTGAATCCAGAGATTTAAATTTTGTTAAACTCGGCGCTTTTCACAGCCACTTGTCCAGGAGTGAGGAGTCCCACATCAAAATTTGCTGTCGTTCCACATTGCACCAGGAATGCAAAAAAAAATCCTCCGCAAAAAGGGTGCACTAAGATTATTGAACCTACAAAAATCTATGGGTGAAACGAGGAATGGAACTTTGAGTAAGGGAATTCAAAGCTATACATACAAAGTGCGCATGTTGCTTTGCTCTAAAAATAATTTAGTATACGAGTATACAAGCTACTTCAATAGCTGAAATTACTTTCACAAAAACTCATACGTTTAAAACATAATATTGCTCTAATAACTTCTCCCATTTTAACTTTGCTGCGCTAAAAATGTTTTCTACGAAACGAAGCAATGAAATTTTAATTCAGGTTTATATTGCTATATTTTCACTTTACTGCTTTCAATGAAGTAGAAAAGTACTTAATTGGCTTTGGATTAAACTCATTATCTTTGCTGTTGTAGAAATAAGATGTTTGCACCGTTCAATTTTATAGTCTTTACAGAAGTAAAGTAGAAACTTCTACTAAAACTCATAATTAATAATTCTCTGATTATAAATAAATAAATAAACAACCGGCTAATCTGAAAGTCACTGGGGAGGAAACATATAAAATTAAATAACTTAGAGCATAATTGGGATTAGCATACTACATCCCTACCAAGCAAGCGTGTTGTTTTTACGTCAAACTCTATGCAGAAAAATAAAGAAAGATTCGAGTAAAATACTATGGTACAAGGTGTAACGTAGGTGCTCAGCCATATTACAGGTTATTTTATAATGATATTAAACAAGTTTTCCAAGGAAACTTGGGTCTAAATCTGAAAAATAATTTTGACCCTTCCTTACAAGCCTGGCTAACTGATCGATTTGATAGGTTAAAAATATTTTTATGTTTTTTTGGCAAAGTAGTTAGGTTTTATCAACAGAACCATATCCTGAAATATGTTTAAACCTTTATATCGCTGGAGGGACTGGATTTGACCTGTAGGCCTACTACGAAAATGTTTTGTTCGGTTGGACCTATAAACCTAATAAATTAAAATAGCCATTCACATCTGTCAATCCTTTGAAAAAATATGACCATCTGAAACTAGCCGAGTAAAAAACAAGACCGATTTCAATTATTCTTAAATTGTTAAAGGTTTAAAACAAATAGAAGGTTTTTTATTTGTTCGATTTATACGTCCGAACGAACGAAACATTTTCGTAGTACGCCTTCTGGTCAGATTGCATTGGAGTCTTTCGCTTTTAGCGACAACTGCACGTCCTGGGTTAAACCTCCTTAACTGATTCTGTTCATTGGTCTAACTAAGACTATATGTGTCAAAACCCATTTAGATTTTGATACGAGTAACTGTAGTAACAAAGATCCAACACCTTCAGGTAATGATTATACTCGCATCAACATGTCGGTCGTTAACGCTGTCCTACTATAGGTTTAAGCACTTAACTATAGTAAGAATGCTGTAATACTATTAGGTTTAATAACCTAAGACAGGATTGAAGATCACAGACGGTTACATGCTATCTCGTATTTTAGTACCCGGTACTTTTATTATTTACAAAATCATAAAAATAAATAATTGTAATTAGATCAATCAATTTAGATATCAATGTAATATAAATAATTATTTCTAGGTAAATTAGCTGTTCACCAATCGCTTACAAACATTTCAATGTTCAAATGCTGAATTCGAATTTTATTATGGTATGTAATAAATTAAATGCTTGCTCCAATATTCATTCAGCACAAACATATCAGGGTTGGCACAAAACCGATGCTGGCTAACGCATTCTTACGCATTGTAATGAAGATTGCATTGGAGCCTTATCATAGTATGTTAATTTTAAACAGTTCTTAATGTAGTTAGCTTCATAAAATAGTAACTGTATCTTACTTTGACTATAGCCCGAATAATGTATAAGACATACAATAAAAACTTCTACTGTATTACCAGTTGATTCCACCATTAACCTCCCTGCCTGCCTAGCATGGGCACTAAAAACACGATATGATATGATATGATATGATATAGCGAAATATCGACACCAACTGTAAAAATATGATAGATATAGCCGCCGTGTTGAATCGCCGTGCCGATTACATTACATATTATGATCGCTGTTTCAATAAAAACTCAAAATGGCGGCTATATTCATCATATTTTTACAGTATCTAGGTGTCGATATATCGGTATATCATATCATCATATCATATCGTGTTTTAGTAGTCATGCTAGGCGGGCTGCACCTAAAGCTTTTAGTCCCATTACCTAAACTAGCAAGCAAGCCTATTTGTTATGAAATAGTTTTAAAATATAAATAAAAAGCAACAAAAATATTGTTAACACTAAAAACCCTTAACTTTGTTCTAACTTGTCGCCTGTCCGTCAGCGAGCAACATTCATTATTGACAATTTGAACGCAGAAAAATGTCAGACCCATGTTGTAGCTAATGTAAATATTTGATGAAATAGAGCGGCCTTTCCGCTTTGCAGGTGCGGCGTTTGACAACCCTAAATCCCCGTTTGCCCGGATACATTATTAATAAGCAGATAGGGTACAGAAGGATATTTAGAATCACTGCGACATATTAGTCCGGAACATACCAAAAGTTGTTGTTCAGCAGTAGCCGTCCTATGGCTGAAATGATGATGATGATGATGATACCAAAATTTTAGGCTAGGTTTTAATTATTTGCCCACTTGCGCGTCTCGGGACACCGTCTAATTCGGTGGTGCGCAAGTGGACCTATGTGTCTTAGAGTGGAGTGACAGGAAGAGCGATAGAGATAGATACACTTTATTGCACACCATTTAGGTAAATTGCACATGATTTATACAGAAAGACGTATAATTTAGGCGGTCTTATCGCTAATAGCGATCTCTTCTAGACAACCCTTAGGTAGAGGACAACCATTAGAGAAAAGGGAAGGAGGTGCAGAGTTCTTAAAATATGATGCAAAACTGCTGATCGGCCTCAATGGCGTCTATTGAGTGAGGTCTACGGCCACAGTTGACTGATATTGATGGTGTAAATCTAACTGTATTTTCATCTTTATACACTGCTGTTGAACTGCTGCTTCGCTGTTGCCCGCGACTTCGTTGGCGTGGTCTTCAGTTTATTCATAAATAATTTTCTGCGCAACTTTCTTTATATTTTCTTCCAAAAGAACCTTCCTGACTGACTGTAAATAACACAACAAAAAAATAATTAGCAAAATTGTTCCATCTATTCACGCGTGATGCGATGACTAAGGGAAATCGAGACTCATTTTACATATATATAAAATAGAGACTCATTTTATTATAATATATAATTATCAAACGCATCAAACCCTATCTACAGGTGTAATCTACAAGTGCGATCCGATTAACTAATTAGAACCATGAGTTTAGACACTTGAAACTAAACCATACAGAATAGTATTGACACATCTTGTAATTATCATCTCAAATGATTGTTATCTACAACCTAAAGTGTTGGCAAGAGAAATACTAAAACAATGGTACCTATTCTATTCCTTTTCCAAGTATTTTGCCTCATTCTCCTATTCGAGATAGGCTGGACTAGACCATGGTCCATCCACTTTAGATAATAACTAGGCTTGTTACATCTAGGATCATGGTCCTAGACGTGATAAGCCTAGATATTACCTTTTAGGCAATTACCAACAGACCTCTGGAACGGTTAGACAGGTGGACCACGAAGCCTACTACGAAAAACAAAATACGATGTTTCGGACGAAACGAAAGACAAACGATACGCAAATAAGCCTATTACGTAACAATTTCGGATGTCGATGCTTTAATCGGATGCATAGACATATTTTCGGAACGACTTCGTGAATGAATGAATAAGGGCGTTATTTACCGTATTATTTCATAAAATCCGAAGCGTTTCGTAGTAAGCAATCCGAGAAACGATTATCGTATTGACGGATATCGTATTGATAAGGAGACCTCATGTTCTGGCCCCATATGGGCCTATAATGTGCAATGCAATTTTCTGTCCTAAATTGAATAAATGATTTTTGACTTTGACTTTGACGGATTTCGTTTTTCGTAGTAGACCTGCTGACCACAAGCCCAGTGTTAGGTATCTGAATGTGCAGCTAAATGCTGCTCTAGTATTTAAGCTAGAACATCCATACTAATATAATAAAATCAAATGTGAAAGTAACTATGTATGTCTGTCTGTTACGTTTTCACGCCTAAGCCGATAAACCAATTTTGATAAATTTTGGTAAAGAGACAGATTGGACCTTGGAGAAGGACATATGCTACTTTTTGTCGCGAAAACTAAACCGATTTTGATAAAATTTGGTACAAAAGAAGCTTGAACCATAGGGAAGGACACAGGCTACTATTTTTCAATTCACCTCCTAAGGAAGTAAAATCGAGGGTGACATGCCGTATTCCACACAGGCGAAGACGCGGACACGGCTAGTAGTACACATCGATGTATTAGTATTTTTCATTTTGGAGTTTACAAACAACACAAAACTTCTAGCTAAATAATGTTATCGTCAGCGGTTGCACATTTAGCTGGTTGTTGTCATCTTAGTTAAGGGATAAGATGACAACAACCAGCTAAATGATGGCTTTTTTGCTATGTCTGCCCAAACCACGAATAATATTTTAATCTTGAACTAATCTGTGGCATTCAGATGATAACTTTTTAATAGAATCAAATTGAGATGTGTGCTTATAAGAACTCTGCAACACCTACCTCTTTCTCTAAAGGTTGTCCTCTACCTGAAGGTTGTCTGGAAGAGATCGCTATTAGCGATAATACCGCCTAAATTGTACATCTGTCTGTAAAAATCATGTGTAATTTACTTGTATGGTGTGCAATAAAGAGTATCTATTTATCTATCTTATATTGAGGTCGTTACAGACACTTGTTGCGCTAACCCACGATATATCACAGTTTGGTGACAACTTTAATTACGCGACACATTGCAGCTGGAATTGGATTTATTATTACAATTCATTTGTCTCTTTATTTATTTCGATAGAAGCGTGATGTAGAGTTTGAGCATTGGATGATAACGAGTAAAATCGTATTTAAATTTTACAGTGCTATTCATTATTTAATGATCAAAATGGCCATTAAAATTTAAGGAGAGGTGTCCGGATTTTCGTCGTTCATGACGACGAAATTTAATTCTATGTGTACAAAAGCAGTTTGAATGCTCCATGATTTTAAGGTTGAATAAAAACTTTCTTCATAATTTATATGTACTTTATTTTACCTCCTTACCAAGCTAATGACTTTCTTTCTTAGTTTTTGTAATATATATATATATATATGTTACAGTTCAAACCCGTTTTTCGTTAAAACTCGTTTTCCCTAGTTAAAACTAGTTTTTACTAAATGCCTTTGTTAAAACTAGTAATACCTAGTTAAAACTAGAATTTACCACTGATATATAAAATTTTCAGATAAAACTAGTTGTTACTCTGAGCTTTAGTTAAAACGAGCACTAGGGAAACTTATTTGGGATTAAAAACAATGTAATAAACTTATAAAAATATTTAATAAAAAGACCTAGAACACAGAGTCATGTCCTAGTAAAAACAAGTCTCGCAACTCAGTTCTTCTACCGTAAAAAGTTGTGAGATCCATGTAATACCAAGTCGGTTGATTTATTCAGTCCCTACTTAAGGGACCTTCTGTCTTAAGTTATTACGTAATTAGCTAATCAACAACAACAACATCTTATAGTAACCACATTAATATTATCATTTATCATTAATATTAAAAATCTTTCATGTTTAAATAAAATAGATTGAATTAGCCATCGCATGAAACTCACAAGCAATACATATTATAGTAAATAAGATTGTTTAGTGCGATTGCAAAAGTTGCGAGCCTTGTTTTTTTTTACAAGTTTTGTTTTTGATGGCATTGTATTTCCATGCGATGGCCAAGTCAATCTATTTTATTTAAATATAAGATTTTTAATATTAATGTGGTCACTATAAGATGTTCCTTAACAATATTCCTTTAAACACAGAATAAAAAAATATGGAACAGCCTTAAAATAAAAAAAGATGAGAATCTACTTATTATTGCAAGACAAACTATTGTGCCCTTAAGAGTTACAAAGGTAACCATTTTTCTTGCAGATACACCTTTTTAACATACATCCTTTTTTGCATAGGTACGCAGCGCATAAATCCTTGGCCTGTTCCTATGGCTGCTTCCTTAGCAACAGTTCTCAATGGTAAATTTGTATTCGGAACATCTCTATGCAAAAACCTCGGTCGGAACAGTTTTAACTGACTTGCTTCGGAAAAACGCGTTTTATCTAGTAATAACTAGTTTTACCTGATATTAAATTTTGAGCATTAGTTAATTCTAGTTTTAACAAAGGCATTAAGCAAAAACTAGTTCCAACTAGGGAAAACGCGTTCTGTCTAAAAACTGGTTTTAACTGCAACATATATATTTAGAAACAAAGTTCTGGTCACTGTGTAACGATTTTATATACATCATTAGACAGTGTAGACTGTGGAGTTACAACGAGATTAACTATATTATTTTTATATAAAAAGTCCTTATTTATGAGTAAACTTCCTTCAAGGGGGTGATTCTACTGCTCAAATACAGCAACTTTTTCTATAGGACCATCGAAATCGCAGAAAAAAATCTTTTCCCTACCTATACCAAACTGCCAACCAGCTGACATCATTTTGTATGCTTAATTGTTTTTTTTATTTCGATGTTGTTCCCATAAGGCAATTGTTACATTTGAGCAGCAGAATCACACCCTAGACGAAAAGAAAGATCTTTTAACCCAGATGTTACTGAAACTATTTTTATCGCGTATCACCGTAATTTTAATTAATCGTAATTTTTTGACATTGTTACCTTGATCGATATAATGAACATGAAAAAATATATATATATTTTTTTTATCTTTATAACGATCGGTCGCTGTAAAATGGTTAAAACAAAATCGGGTTAGTTACAGCATTTATAGTTCAATAACTGCTGGACCGATTTTCATAATGTCAATCATCATTTGATAAATTCACAAAAAAAAGAATAAATAATCAGATTCTAATACAATTAATTCATTTATTAATTTTGAGGCAGTACGAAGTTTGCCGGGTCAGCAAGTGTAAAACAAACAAAATTTATCGAAAAAAGACTCAAAACGTGTGTACCCTTTAACTAAAAAGGAATGTAGCTTTTCAACTGTAATAGCCCTGTTGAAATTATTGTGTCGGTATTAACTGGTATTATTATTAATTCAAATTATTGAATTTAAAATAAATAAACTTTTTTCATCGTATTTTGCTTTGTCGTCTTTAACGCAAAACGGCGCGCCTACAAAGCCAGTTGCAAATACCAATGTGATTCTGTAACTTTCGGACCTTTGCTGAAATCTAACGCTTACACAATTTATCTGACTTTCACATCCCCATAGTGCTATGTCTCCGTATTCAGCTATTGGCTCGCTAGCCCGTCCATATCAACGCCTAACAATGGCGGGGAAAATTCATTGATATGGGCCAAACGACACCCCATGGAAGGTTCACAGAATTAACTAAGCCTAGCATAAATTTGGGGAATCATCTGGCTTTGGGTTATCTTCAATATCGTTTTGTCGTTTATACAGAGAAGTGTAAGAGTATGTAACATTTTAGGCTCTTTTTTTCAAATAAAGATTTAAAGTTGTTATTAGTGTTATGTTATTAATTTAAGTATTGGCACGAAAAAAGGACTTATTCTAGAAATAGGCTGTACCAGATAGATTTTAGGAAAGGCAAAAATATTTATGATGATCATTTCATCATAAATATTTTTGCTTCACAAATGCCTATCATCACATATACCACCGCATTTGTTTTTTTACATAATTCTAAAACTGACTGTATTTTCTTACGGACATTTATATTTTTTAATTAATATTTAAAACCCTAATTGAAAATCGATTTACTAATTGAAATCACATATCAGCAAAACTTTATTTACTTAATAAATTATCCATGGGTTTGGTTTCCAACGACAAAACACTCAACCCTCCATAAATTCGTTGTTTTTAATTATCGCCCGCCTACCACGATAATTACAACCTGCAAACATTCCGTCTACTTCACACGCTCGGCAATTTCAGGCAAACTTGTTAATTAAAGTTACACCACACTTCATAAGTAGAATGTAATTAACGCAATCACAATATTGCGATACGACGCGGCCGCGCCTGCTTTTTCGCTAACGTATTACGAGCGTAATACCGTAATTCAGTCCGTCAGGTGCAGATGCCAGCAACGACTTCGAGCGATTAACCCATTTGAGGGTCACCACCCAAAGAAACAAGACCTCTCTAGCACCCACAAAAACCCCCTCTTCACCGACAAACAAGGGGCTCCACTGGGGGGCTTAGCGGCAGGGGAGATCTTCCTACGCCAGCGTTCCCCGCACCCAAATGGAATGTTTGTGCCAATACTTGAAGATTATTGATATTACACTCAAATAGATATTCGAATATCGGAACTCGGGTGTTTACGCTGTGACAGCTGCAATAAATGGGGAAATTCGAAAGGTATCAACGAAATTAAGCAAACATTTCGTTCGAGTAAAAAGTATTAATGAGACTTGAAATCATTCGGAATATATGTCACATTTTTGATTACAGAGCGCCGTTTGAGATTGAAAATAAATCAACGTCATTAGAAATGCTATGAATTCTGTCAAGGAAAATTTTACCAAAGAGTTTCATAATGTACGTGGTTGTATGCTTATGTGATAGCAAGTCAAACTACATTTTTACTATATAGATAATTATATTGTATACGAGTATGTCAGAGCTTCTGTGGGTAACTGTAATTTTGACACTAGTGACAGTTACAAATTATTTACTGTAATATTTATGTACCAGAATTAGCCTCTAGGGGGTTGTTGATGTTTTTAAAATAACCCTGTATACATTTAAGGAAGTTACAATAAAAAACTATCCAGCATTTGTAGGCTTTACAAGTTACCGAGTTTATGCAAAATGTACTTGGAGAAGAAAATTACTTAGATGATGTAAAACAGGTAAAAAATGCCGCATTTGCGACGGAAAACTACGGAACCCTACATCACGCGTAGCCGGACACGCACTTACCTCGTTTTTCTAATCAATAATCCGTACAAACTTCTTCATCACAAAATTGGGACCCCAATCAACATAATTATAAATGCTAACGAATCCCAAACTACAGGTGCAAAACAACAAACAAACTCATTGGACCGATGCCCCTGAACTGTCTGCGACCCTCGTCAAGCTGCTTGGAACTGTTCTGACAAGCTCCAGCCCTTAAAAGGATTCAGACGTGCTAATTTAATGTATTAAGCGGCATAAGATATTAAAATGGCTATGCAAGCTTTTTAGTAGAAACCACTAAAATCTTATTACGGGGTAGATGTCCTATTTTATCGTCAAGGTAGAACGATAAGGTGAAAAAAGGACCTTAAGGCGTTCATGAAAATACGCGTAAACGTGTTTCATTTGTAAACAATATTCGTTTTTTTTTTCATGTAATTTGTAAGTTTAACTTAACTTAACTTTTGTATGTTTTCATGTGTAATAAAATGTTTAGCAAATAAATGATTTATCTATCAAAGTCAAAAATCATTTATTCAATTTTGGACAGAAAAATGCCACTTATGAACGTCAATGATAACATTATTGGCCTATATGGGGCAGAACATGTCTCCTTATTTTTTGGGCCCTACTAGCGCTTCGAGACAAGACATAGACAATCTGGCAAGTGCTGAGAAGAAACGCCGGAACAAACTCAGTCACTACTAGCTGCCACAAAAAAAAAAGATAATACGAGTATGTATACCTGTGCGAGTAAGGAAGTATTTAATTCCAGACATTTTTGTCATTTAAATAATCATTACCAGTATAATAACCCTTTTTTATTAAAATAATCTTAACATGCGATTTAAACTCAAACATGGGTAGTTCAATAATAGACTGTGTTAATTTGTTATAAAAGCGAATACATTTCCCCATTACGAATTACTCACTTTATGCAGTTTGAATTTGAAACAGCAAGTTTATCTTTATTCCGGGTAATAAAATTATGTTTGTCACTTTTCTTAGGGAATAGATGCAGGTTTTTGCGAATGTACATAATATTTTCATAAATGAATTGAGAGGCCACTGTAAGTATATTAATTTCTTTAAACAGCTATCTTATCTATCTATCAGTCTTTGTCGTCGACCGATTTTCGACTTAAAGTTTGATAAAGATAAACACGTACCTATCGTCCTATATTATCATCATCATTATCAGCCATTGGAAGTCAACTGCTGGACATCCTCCACTATAGAACGCCACAGCAGCAGCTTAGTTTTCATCCAGTGGCTGCCAGCAACTTTGACGGGGTTGTCAGCCCACCGGGTTCAGGCCTGGCCCACGCTGCATTTTTCAATTCGTAGTGTCCTCTCGACGCCATTTGAGAACCTTTCTTCTGCAACGGTGGCTTGCGCATTGTCAAATTAGCTTTGCAATTCGAACATGTGTAACACATTTGCCGTGCCACTAATAAGTTTAAATACGAAATACATAAATTACTGCATTTTTGCCGGGTAGGGACGGCCGTAAAGAATACACTTTCCCACCGTCAGCAGGAGGCGTGTCGTAAGAGGCGACTAATTCCTGTAGCACGAGACGGGCAGCAGCGTCTGCGAGCGAAATTTTATAAAAAAACTGCGCTCGCCAACACGCCTGCCAAGCGTGGCGAGTATTGGCAATTCCCCCTATGAAATTCATTGGGCGAGGCCTGTGTTCAGCAGTGGACGTCCATGGCTGAAATGATGACTGCATTTTTAATAGGTCCTACAAGATTATGTTTTCACGGCATACTAATACGAATTACCAAAGACTGTTAGAGAACAAATTGCCTGTTGACCTCCGGCCAGCCCAGAAAATCTTAAGGCGGTAAAGCGTTCGGGCCTTATTTCAAGCGAGGCAAACTCGCTTTTAAATTATAACGACTAGCTAGATGAGAAAAGAAAATAAAGCTGAAATTACTTTAGCGGAGTATTAAAACTGAGATTTGATTAAAAGTGGATAAGGCTATAATTGTAGGTTTACGACACTGTTTATGTTCTTATTTTTAAATCATACCATTAAAATAGTTGTTGTTGTCCAATATTTATTTATTTAAAATAGTGCGCTAGTGTAGTTTTAGTATTGTATTTATGCGTCTCATTTTTGAGTTTAAAAAATGTGTAACCTTACTTTTTTTGGAGGTACGAGTACCTACTATTATTTATTTTGCAGCAAACTAAGTAAATTCAAAATAATTAATTATTGGATTCTTAAATTAACCGGGCAGTTACAATGAATAACTGATAGAATATTTCGGCAGTAAGTATAACTTATTTAGAAGCGCTCAAGTCTTGGCGGAATGCTTGCAAAATTTGTACTTAATGCCTTAGGCCTATGTTAATGCCTATATTAATCTTAGTCCTTCTTTTAGCTATACAATTAAAGTCGGGGCCTAGCTACAAACTCTGTACAGTAGCTCTACCTACAGAAAAACAAAAAAACGTTGAAGTAATACTGTTTTAGGAGCTCATGGTTAGGCCCCTGAAAGAAAATTCGGTTAGGTAAGTAACGAACCTTCACTACTTGTAATTCGCAATTTCCACAGACCTACAATACGAGTACCTAAATGACGGATGGCCATTAGAATACTTGTGCTTTAATTAGGAAAGCTTTTCATATTTTTAGTTTCCTTGAGAAGCAATGATTTTATAGTATAACATAATCGTTTTTTCTGTATTTTAACTGCTTAGTTCCATTCACTTAGTCCAATACAATACAAACATTAGCAAGTTAGCAGTTTTGATCCTCCGCACAAAGGCACATGTGTAGGCAGGAATTAAACTGCCTCCGGTGAAGGTTTGTAAGCAAAATAAAATGGGTAAGGAGGAGCGAGCGTCGGTCCTCTGCTCAATGATGATTGTTTTTGGTCCTTTCGCCCAAGTGGAACCTAAAATGATATGGGTACAATTATGAGTACTATGTTAAAGCAAAAATGCTGATACTCTACAGGTTTGAAAAGTTACCCTACACCTGGTCTATGTGGATGATATAGAATGATAACAAAACATAATTACGATATAAGTATGTTCATTAACAACTATATATATACTTGGCGTTCGTCGACTATGAGAAGGCCATTAATACGATCGAGACTTGGGCAGTGCAGCAGTCTTTCTTTCTTTCTATACATTGAGATGCTGAAGTGTTTATACAAACGCTACCATGTTGGCCTGAGTACAGAACATAGCTCGAAGGCGATTCCTCTGCAGCCAGACGTAAGGCCGGGAGACATTATATCTCCAAAACTTTTCACCGCTGCATTGACATTGCTTTCAAGCTCTTGTAATGGAAAGGATTCGGCATCAACATTAACGGCCGGTAGATCACTCACCTTCGGTTTGCTGACAATATTGTAGATATGGCAAAATTGCTCGAAAAACTCTGCATAATGCTCGAAGGCCTTAGTCGAGTTTCCCAACTGGTAGGTAGGCCTTCGGATGGATATGGACAAAATGAATGTCATGTCCAATGCCCATGTTGCGCCCTACCCAGTATCAGTTGGGAGCTCCTCAAAGTTGTCGACAAATACCTCGTCTAAATGTCTACCCCTATGTCTACCTCGGATAAATGATCCAGTTGAGTAGGTTCTATTTTGAGAAGGAGGACATCCGTCGAATCGAACTCGGCTGGACAGCATTCGGGAAACTACACAACGTCTACACAAGTCTACAACCAGTGTAACATAAACTGGTTGTGGTCATGTGTCTTTGTTATAGCCACTCATTATGGACCTCATAAAAAAGCTCAAAGTTGCTCAGCGTCGATGCTTAGCGTTTCTTTGCGAGATTGAATCAGAAATTAGGAGATCCGTAAACGGACAAAAGTTGTTGGCATAGCCCGACGGATTAGCAAGCTAAAGTGGCAGTGGGCGGGGTACATAGCACGTAGGACTGAACATACATTGCTCTGATCTTATGGCACCACAACACCGAGACACGCGAAATTAAATTATATGCCTGAATTCAGCACTTTTACATGTTCCAATAAAAGTTCTTTTTTTATTTAAGTAGGGCTACTGCTTCGGGACTATATTGTTTAGTTTTGTCTAACAGTTGCGTAAAAGGGCTCAAAGTTAAGATTGCTCCAAAAAACCACATAGAAAACGTGATATGGCATTTAATTACATTGTCACTTGACAATCCGAACTCCAAACATAACAAGGCGCTGAAACTAACTACGCTATTGCGGAACGATATTTCAGTGTCACTTATCCTGTTACAGCAGTAATTGTAAGAAAAGCTCGTTATCTCACACGTAACGAGGACAAGGCAAATATTCGAGGCACGTCTGAGTGAGACACGCCTGCGGTCCGCGTAACGAATGATACATTAAACGTGAATTGTGCACAATATCTTGAGCGTGCGAAGGTTAGCCAGAGACGGAATAGGGGGTCCTGCGGGACGAGAAATCTACAGTGATGTAAATTATGATATCGGAGTAATTATGTTTTTATGAACGTTCCTATTAAAACGACAACGACAAGTAACGAAACTTTTCTGCCTCATTATACATTTTAAAGAAATTTTTAAATTAAAATCTTTTTATTTTTAGTATGTATGAAGGCATAGTAGAATTACGGGTTAGCAGAAACTGCTTTCGTTAAATAACATACTGTATAGATAGGTAATATATATTTTCTTTTCTTCCTTTGCCACATTAAAAACTGGCCAAGGCGTGTCGGGTCACATGCAATTTAGGGTTCGTAGTTGCCTGTCACAATATGTGGTTCTTGCTACCTATTTTACATTAACAACTTTATCTTCATCTAATTTTCTACTTCCAGTACATTTTATAAGTTTACTCGATAACTTATAAAGTCTACCTATCTGTGATAGTGTTCCATTTAACTACGTTACATATATTACTGTCGTGATTTTTTTCACATTTCTGAAAGCAACCATTTAGCTGGCAGAAGGGAACTTGACTCTAACAAAAAATTGCATTTCGAAGTTTAATATCATGCAAACGGAGCTCTAAATCAAACTATTCAACAACGCCCTACACTATGGGATGGATAGACGAAGAAAAAAGTATTTATCCCCACCATCCTCATGCCAAATTACAGCTTTCCAGTACTAAGAGTCTTTAAAATAAGCCACGGATAGACAGACAGATGGACATAGTGAAACTATGAGGCTACGGAACCATAAAAAGGTTTTGATTTTAAGGTATCCAAGTTTATTTTTTATTTTATTTATTTGATAAGTTCACCAGCAGTTATATTACAATAACATTCACTTACAACATGCCATTTTACTTAAGGCTACGAAAATAACTATATTAAGGTAAACATCGCTTGTACAAAACTTAATAAAATTACTTACTTACTCAACGAAACAATTAAACAGTAAATTGCTTACGCAGACAATTAATAAGTAAGGTGAAATATAAAAATAAGAGACAAACAATCAGTAAACAAGTTAGACATCGATAAAACAGGCTGTTTAAGTATCTACATAATGCAAGTATGTGACTTAGTCCAATATTTAATTTTATGTTCACTATTTAATTTTATGTTCACTATTTAATTTTATGTTCACTATTTAATTTTATGTTCAATTTTATGTTTATGCTTTAAGTTTAACTGGTCAGGCAACGAAAAACTAGACACAATAGTTTATCTATTGTTATGGCCGCCGGCTAAACGGATATTGCTTGACCAGTTGATTATAATATTATTCTATGTCTAAACTAATTTAAATTTTATTTATAATTCATGGACTTGAAGTATTGAGGATGACTTTCCTGAAGCCATTCTGAGAAAGTACGTTAATATCTATGGATCCACTGTACTTATTGAAAAGTCTGGTCAATCTGGGTATGGGAGAATTTGCGCCTAGGATTGTTCTTTGAAATGGAGGGCTGAATGTTGCGATGCTATATCTCGGAAGACGTGACGGAGCACTATAGTTTATTCTGGACAATAATTGAGGGCAATCTACACCGTTTCGGACGATTTTGTAGAGAAAAGACATATCAAGCCAATTTCGTCGAGCGTCCAGAGAGTCCATTTTGAAGAATTTGAGGCGGTCCGTAGATGATCGTATCCTTTTAGCCACTTTAGCAGAATAAGCCAGGTGCCAAACAAACCTCTTTTGCACTTTGCAATGCGGACGCCAAACCACGCAGCAATACTCGAGGATGCTTCTAACGAGTGAGTAGTACAGTAACAACTTCGTTTTAGTGTCTTTAAAGACTTTGGCATTTCTTATTACAAAACCCATCATTTTGGAAGCCCTTGCAACAACTGAATCAATATGCGGAGTGAAAGTTAATTTTTTGTTCAAAATCACACCCAGGTCTCGGATCGTTTGCACCTCTTGCAAAGGTTCATTTGAGATGCAATAGATAGTAGGTATCTCATTTAAGTTGTTTAGGTAAGTTTTAGTTACTCCTTAAGTTTTTAACAACTTCTCACAATATTTTTTTGTCATGTCTGTAATATAATTGTTATCAAGGTCACTGTTAACATTCATCGTATATGTACATTTTACTTAGGCTGTATTCAGGCAGGGCCCGAATATTGACGTAAAGTGCCCTTATTGCGTCTCTGAAGCCCTCTTCCTTATCTTAACTCATTATGTTACATTAATTGCTAGATTGTGTTGGTTTTAATGTTAGCGAACTCAAAGCGATACTACGACGTTTTGCCAGCTCGTGTGATAGCGGTGGGTCGTGACTCCAAGTGCTAAATTAATACTAGCTATCTGAAATGTTATATTTACTTTATTTATTTAGATCTTCAACAAGTTTACACCAACAATATGCCAACTTAAAGTAGGTACTAATCATTATACGTGTGCTTAGTAAGTATAAACTTGGCGACAACAGCATGCATCGGATACAACAGCAATACTTCGTTAAAACTAAACATTAAACAAATTTTAAAATATGAAACAAATAAAAAAAATACAGATAAAGTGTGTTCCTCACGGCTTATCAAACCCGTGCCGGTTTGTCCAGTTATATTAGTTTGGTTTATATTTTGTTATAATGGAATATACGTAAAAAAAAACACTTTCCCATACTAAGCCACTACCAGCTGACATCAGTTTGTATGGAAAAGTGAATTTTTTTTTAAAGATTTTGATGTTGGTCCCATAGAAAAAGTTGTTGTATTTGAGCACTAGAATCAACCCCCTAGGAGGTTGTTGATGATTTACAAATAACCCTGTATATGTCTTACAAATCTTGTGACTTTAAAGAAGCTTTTACTTTCATTATTGTGTTTAATCTTCTAAGATATTAAATAATCGCAAATCGCATAATACTGCTACGAGAATAATAAACATAGTATCATCAGAAAGTGAACAGACGGAACTAGTTTTAAGTTGTTTCTACAAAGGTTCCTTTGAGCAAGTTGAAATTGATTCAGTCTCAAGACTGGAATTAATGGAGATTATCTTCTATGCATATTAAGTCTATGCTACATCGAGGTAAGATGAAGTACTTAATAGAAAAAAAAAAAACAGGGTGTTTGTTTGATCAAGGGTCATACTTATTATATGCAGCCGGTTCTTATCATTAAAGCAAAAAAAATTTTTTTTTTCAAAATATTTTCCAATAGTGAAATTTGTATCGAACAGCAGATTTTTTACTGTACCTAAACCTGTCGGTAAAACTATGTATCTCCTTCGAAGTTACACTGGGTACTTTTAATCTAAGGTAAGGTATTTAATCTAAGGTACCCTTAGATTAAATCTAAATTTTAAAAGGTTGTGCAAGTGGGCCTAAATAATATTTCTGTATTTTATTTTGTCAGAGGAGTTCTGTTAATTTCCTAAAACGGAAAATACTATAACGTAGATGCTGATTGCTTACGAAACATGTATGCGCTTGCGCATACATTTATCCCTGACTGTCGGTAGAGCTTTCGCGGAAAAACCACTAGTCCGATATTAATGCAATTTGGTTCAAACAAAGCTTGGACCCTAGAGAAGGACATAGTCTTGAGCTTTTCACCCCTAAGGACATTGGCTACTTTTTTAAATCCACCCCTAAGGAGATAAATTAGGGGGTTTCAAGCCATATTTGAGGGGAACCTAGCCACGGGCTCAGTTAGTATTTAAAAAAGCCATAGACCAGACCCGAGATAAGGTAGTCTTTCGAAATAATAATCATATCTGTTATTTAAGGACATAGAAATATAAAGCGCAGTTAAATTAACTATAATTACTGGTTTCATTGAGCATTTTATTTTAGCACCTTATATTTAAATTTAATGTCATGGCGGCCTAAATCAAAGTTGCCAATGTTTAATAATCAAAACTAGTGTTGTCATAAACAATATCGAGATATTTAGTATCGACACAACATCATATAAACAGTATCGAGATATATCGAGTTGCCAATTATATGTATTTATTCACTCGTAATAACAAATTTTATATTTCGCAAGTACGCATCTCCAGTGCACTGATTACATCTGAGCTCACATGATCAAATTGTCTTCATTAATCCTCTAAGTCCTTAGAAGTATTCGAGCTCAGGCCTTTTCCTAAATATACTCTAAGAGCCATAAGACCGGCTGCCCCAGTCTTGTCACGATCCTTTTCTGTTGAGTGCAAACGTATTTTATTATGTAAATACACACAAAAATGTTTACGAAAATAAACCTCTCGGTGGAAGCTGTAGATAAGAATAAGAGGTTAACTTTTTGTTTAAAGTTAGGAAACTCAGTTATACCTAATCAACTTACCTTTATTTAAGCAAAATATTGTAATTTACTTCTATTTAATCTTCAAAGATGTTTGTAGGAAATAATCAAAAAGCAAAGCCTCAGCAATAAACTTAAAGACTTCAATCCATTATTCAAAGTTGCCTAAAATAATTGCTTCGATAAAGTGAAGAGATTGGGAATGTCCTTCCCAATGTCCAGCAATGGATTGACTGATTCTGATGATTATTACTGCAACACGTCATACTAGTGAAGAATGATCCGATAGATCCTTTCTTTGCCCTCTGGCTTAGTGTCTAGGTATATCTCTGTTTTTAAGTCCGTTTTATCTCTCTATCTGCGTGTTGGCCTACACTGGAAATACTAGAATATTTTCCTGGTAGGGTAGTTTCAAAACGGAATTTTCTGGTAGAAAGAAATCCCCGAAATTATAAGTTACAAAATTATATCAATCTCTCACCCGAAACGTATCACGCAAATCGCAGATTTTATCATTTTTATTTTATTTATCAAAGCACAACGTATTTTTCTTTTACGAGAGGCAAATTCGAGCCATTTGTACATTTCACCTATTTTGATTTTGAGCGTTACCTCCTGTCACGTTTCGCGCCGAAAGTGCCCGCCATAACGTCCGCCATCTTGAAACGTGACGCCTGCCTGCCTGACAGACGTAGGGTTACCATCTTGGGGAACATTAATATGTATCATCGGTTTGAATTATTAAAACTTAAATTTTAAACAAGTCAACATAAAACCCTTACCAGACCTAATCTTGTATAAAGATTCCCTTTTAGTAGGACTTATATCTCGTGCTATAATGTTTGTGGAACTACAAATAAATGAAAATTAATGATTTCTAGTGCTTTGGAAGATGTTTGTACACAGCATACCAACCTACACATAAGCTATAGCTAATTTATAGCTAAATATATATAAGCTAATTTATTTTTTATTTCAGACATTGTCAAGTAATTATTATTAAAAACTTTTTAAATTATGCAGCAGCCCTGTTGTAGGTACTTGTGACGCTTCTATTTAAATTCGCCCTCTTTTATACGTCAGCTATTTCATTTTTACAAACAGGATCTAATTTATTGGAGGACCTATTGTTGGTGCATTGTAATGAAAGAAAGCGTCTGTTTTTTGTGGGACCTTAATGAGCACTAGAACAAGAGAACAGGGTATTTTTCTAGACTCCATTTCACACGCCTGTCATTTTGTAATTTAGAAGCAATTAATTGTTATGTCAGAATCACGTTATTTATACGTTACTAGCTGTGCCCGCGGCTTCGCCTGCGTCGACGTGTTGAATACGGGTAGTTAATAATACTGTTGTTTTCACATCAATGTTTTTGACAACAACAACACTATATTGATATCTATCTCGTATTTCTCGGAAAATGAGCATTTTTCGGGATCGAAAGTAGCCTATTTCCACCCGAAAGGTTTATTATAAATATAGGTTTTAAATAGCTATTTAAATGGCACATCATAAAACTGTAAAAAGTCCATTATTAATAAAATATACAAAAATACACACTTATTTACTTTTTCAAAGTTTTATGGTCTTTAAGAGCTGTAAGCTATTTATTTTGGCACGAATAAAGTCTCACAAAGACGTCTTTAAGTGTTTAAGCATAATATTTTTTGTGTATTTTGCAATGATAAGTTATTGTCAAACACACTGCATTTTAAACATTCTAAATTAAAGGTTTCTTTATACTTTTTTGTAATTAAGGTATATTACGGCGTCATCATCACCATCTTGTCAGCCTATTGCAGTCCACTGCTGGCCGTAAGGCTCTCCCAAAGAGCGCCAAAGAGCACGATCTCCTGCTTTTTTCATTTATCCACTGCCAGCCATCTTCTTAAGTTCGTCGGCCCATCGAGCTGGGAGACATCTCACGCTCCGTTTGCCAAGACTCCACTCGAGAACCCGTTTACTCCACCTTTCATCACCATTTTATTGCTATCAAAAAGTATGTATAACGTACAGAAAGCTATATGAAAATACGTTTGGCAACCCTAGTTTTAGTTCTAGTCTAAACTCTCTCCAAGATAAACAGTGAATATATTAATTACTATACAGGGTGGTCCAGGCCAGATGGATATAAATTTTTTTTTAGGTAGTCGGCTTAGGGACCTATTTGTACCCGCCAGGAAAAAAATCGCTTGACAACCGCTTACAAGATATGTTTTATTTTTTTATTTTAGAAATATCACCACTTTTAATGTTTTAATAATTTTTTATTTACTTTTAAAATGAAGCAATTTTTTTTATTTTATTATATATAAAATAAAAACATCTTGTAAGCGGCTGACAAGCGTTTTTTTTTCCTGGCGGTTACAAATAGGTCTTTAAGCCGACTACCTAAAAAAAAATGTTATATCCATCTGGCCTGGACCACCCTGTATATATAACCTAGGCTACGTTTAGTTTTTTCCGAATTTCCAGACAAATTAATTGTAATTCCTTTTAGGCAGAACTTTATTTATCAAGTACATTTACCCTTTAAATAAATATACATTATCTGATATGCTTTTAAAAAACCGGTAAAATTTCTTCTGGTTTTGACATCACGTCAGAACCAACCAGGAAATTGCTTACGGATTCATTGTAAACTTTTTTCGAAAAGTGCTCTGAAGTTGCCTTTGAACTGATGAAAATGTTGTGAAATAAGTAACATCACTGATATGTAAGTGTACTTGTACTTAAGAAACCATTAAGAAAAATACGCACATTTTAAATATTTTTTTTAATGTTTCTTAGTCATACAAGAAGGCAACACAAAAATACCATTCATGTAAGATATAATATATTTATCATCATCATGGGCCTGCCCAGTGACTTCTAGATTGGCTAGTTGGAAGCAACCTGCATTCAGCGGCTTCCTGCAACCTTTACCAGGAGACGTATTTTTGAAGTAATATAAATGAATCTCGAATTCGAACACGAAAACAATTCGTGTATGAAATTAATTTCTATGGCTCACGATTTTACGCATTTTTGAAACACCCCTAACTATTTTCGTTTTACGCAGTAAATATTATGAAACGGAATGCAAAAACTCATTGATTTTAAAAACCGGTAGTAAATGGCTTAAAACGGAACGTAAATAAAAAGTTAATATGTCAAATTCTGTCAAACATATGTTTACTCGTCAATGTCATTCTTCCGTACTTTCTACTAGTAGAAAACGAAAAACGGTAGGACCACTCGTTGCAGAATTCACGGAATGAATTTTCATAAATAGTGATTTTAGGAATTTGCATCCGAATCTTGCGATTTCGTATTCGGATTGGAATTCGCATGATTCAAAAATACGTCTCCTGGTCGTCTGCTCACCTTGTAGGAGGACGTCCTACGCTGCGCTTGTCGGTACGTGGCCTCCATTCCAAAACTTTTCTGCCCCATCGGCCGTCAGTTCTACGTTCTCTCAAAGATAATTTGGTTCTATGTGCCTCGATCGCTGCTACTCCAGCTTGCTAATCCTTTGGGCTATGTCAGCGACTTTTGTTTGTTTACGGATGTCCTTATTTCTGATTTTAACTACTGGAATACCAATTTATCTAAATTTACTCAATGGAACATCGTTTATACGAGTAAGTTGTGAAATTACGTAATTTCTACTCTTTATAAATGACATAGCTCCAGCGCTAAGGGTGATGCATAAAAAGAATCACTGGTTTGAAAAATAGGACACTATTGTCTCACATGTCACTGTGAAATCATTATTCACAAGTCTCATAGCAGACACTAAAAAATCGCGCGAAAGTAAAGGGATAATAAATCCTCCTTGACGCAACGACGCTGAATTATAAGACACAATAGAGGTACTTAGAAATAGTAGGTTCACTCGCTTACTATTTGCCCAAACTGGCCCAAACATGCTAACTACATAGATAACGTAAGCCAGCTCTGGTACAGGTTTTGTCAAAGAGGTTATCAAGCCGTAGTCCAGAAATAGAGCATCCTAAATCACTCCCACATAAATCCATGTTTTTTTTGTAGTTTACGAGTTTTAATGTTTTAATTCTTTTTTTCTTAAATAAATCTTGACTTGACTTTAGAAACATGATTAGTCACAGAGACATTAGTTAATTCTTGAGATAAAATGTTTTTTCCGAAGTAAGTGAAATGCCGTACAGTCACAAAAATATTTTTGTGGCTCGATCTAATATCTATAGTGGCGCCATAATTAATTGGTATTTGAATACCCCTAGAGGTACGAGTATACTTTCGCTTGAGCCGGAATATCACACCGCGAAAAAATACCGGAATATCACACCGCGCATGCTTTGATAATCATCTGACATTCTTTGGGCCCTTATATCGCGACGTGATCCTCCTTGACGTCTTTTACGGAGGCGCAGGGTGATTGGCATTGTACGGCGCCTTTTTCTGTTTGAATCGTGTTCTAAATTTTGTGTTTTTGGTATTGCTATTTTTTTGTAAATGAATCTGTGGTGTCTTTGTTTTTTCTGCTTTGTGTAGGTATGTGGTGTCCATATGATAAATGTATTTCATTTCTTTCTTTTCTATTGGACAGGCGTCGTGTGCAGCCTGGCGATACCGACGATGACGACGACGATAATATGCGCAAATATATAAACGAGTCTAGAATATAATCACATTATGGCCTCGTTTGCAAAGATACGGGATATAGCGCGACGCTATCATCATCATCATCATTTCAGCCATACTGCTAAACATATGCCTTCCTCAAGCGGCCTGCATCCAGTGGATGCCTACTGTGGATCCAGCCTGCCTGCAACCCTTACCATGTTATCTGTCAACCGTGTGGGTTAGAAATCGTAAGACTTGTAGGCAGCAGTGGTCATAATGAACCGTAAAATGCCCTCGGTCGTCAGGCGTCTCCGAAACGAAGCCAATGCGGTGTGACCCTACTGTGTCTCTCTATCAAAAGATCGTAAGATCGCGCCCTCAGATTATTTGCTCTGACTTGACATTATTTATAGGTTAATTTTATGCCGAATAAGTAAATTTAAGAGACAGATTTTTGTTCGATGACCTCTATAGATTATTTATGAAATGAGGACAAGTCAATTTCATGGGGCTTTGTTAACAAGGTTTACAAAATGATTAAAAATCACAATATAACTATGATTAAGTCGACCATGTATGTCGTTGATAAAGATCGTCAGGGCAACCTCAACTTTGGGACGTTTCAGTATTCGGGGCATAAAGTCAAAGTCAAAGTCAAAGTCAAAAATCATTTATTCAATTTAGGGCAGAAAACTGCCACTTATGAACGGCAATAATAACATTATTAGCCCATATGGGGCAGAACATGTCTCCTTATTTTTTGGGCCCTACTAGCGCTTCGAGACAAGACACAGACAATCTGGCAAGTGCTAAGAAGAAGCGCCGGAACAAACTCAGTCACCACTAGCATATGTATAGCAGTTGAGCACAGACGAGCTACGCTGCATACTATCTATAGCACATACATTATAGAGTAGAAATGTCATTTGTAAGAAAATTACGCCAATCTTTAATCTGTGGCTGTACTTTTTTGTATGTTCATCATCAGTTCTAAATGTAAACGAAAAATCACTTACGTTTTTCGGAGAAAGATGGTCGGTTTTGCTGTTGTATAGGATAACTTCTCGATGATTGGGTATTAATAAATAGTAAAGCGCTTTCTTTTCTTACTATAACACCCACCAGTGCTAATAATTAGGGTAGGTACATCTAGCACCGGGGTCGCTTACGAACGTCGCAGAATAAAGTAGTTACTAAAAAGTTGCTGTATTTTAAGAACTAGTGTAGTGATTTGATGTATTTAAACATAAAATATCTTAAATTTTTAATGCTAAACAAATCTTAAATCTCAAATTATATTTTATTGGCAACACTAACTAGTCAATTAGGGAAAGGACGTAACGTGATTAAGCTATGGTGGGGAAACAGAACAGAGAAGAAGAGTTTGTAAAGATAAAAGTTGAATAAATCTAAGTATAGAAGTCAACAGTGGTATTATTTCCCTATAATAGTAAATGGTAGCTAAAATACCAATCCGTACAAAGAAGCCGGAACCCTGTAACTTTGTGCTAGAGAGTGCGATGACCGCACGCCCTCGACCACTCAACTCTATTCAGGCTTTACGCGCTGACATGCCGCCGCTGCCGTCAATTAAGTGAACCCTGAGCACCTACGTCTAACTAAGCGACTGTTTCAGTAACAGTAGTGACACCTTGTGACATTATACGTAACGCTATAATGGCTTTATTACCACGAAATGAAACAATTATGTAATAATTGAAAACTGTCCTACGTTTAGCTCGTAGCAATAGCTAAGATTACGAGAATATGGGCAACGTCGTCTGGAGTCGTTTAAACTTTGAAGGTTGCGTTTTTTAATTTACTTTCTAAAGTATTCCTTGGCACTTTTTAAGGCTAGATAGATAACTAGTTTACGTGGTCAAGAAAAACCTTGATACCCATTATAATAACTCAAATACTTTTCTTTTCATCACCAGCCGCTATGTTGTCCCGAAGAGGTGGTAGCAAAGCTATATTTTGGGACGAGAATAAGTGCCCGTAAGGGCCTATTTACTAAATAAATGAGTATTATTCTGGATCAAAAAAAGTATCATTTGGTTTAAGAAAAACACTTGAGTGCATCTGGTAATAATTTCTAAAAATAGACATTTGCAGTGGTCTGAAAAGCGCTCCTAAAATAACCGTTTAATGTTTTGTGAGTCGATGCAAGCATTTATAGTTAGACTTATAATCGACTTCTAAAAAGAGGTTCTAAATTCGAATGAATTTTGTGTCATTAAAGTTAGTCAAAGCATTAAAGTAAACGAATTGGTTTAAAAATTATTTAGTCAATTATGTAATTATTATAAGTGTGCTGCTTGTTAAACACCACTCCTAATATTATGTTCTTATATTTTAAAAGTAGTTATTTTTGTGCTACACTTTTATTCTCGTAATAAATTTATAAATTATAAATCTGCAGACACTTTTTCTGTTATATCCAGTTCCCTGAACTTTATTACCATTAGTATATCATGTTACACATATTAACCCAAAACATGTCTATCCTTTGTCAAGTTTAGGCTACATTACGAATAATTGGTAGCGTTAGATGACAATATCGTATTATGGATAGTACCCACTACTGGGACGATCGCAAAGATTGTTTAGCGAGTACTTGATGTGCGAACGTGTTATCAAACACTTTATAGCATTTGTTTTGATTTGACCATTTTTATTTTATTTGTTTCAACGTCCTCACCTAATTCGCTGTTATTGAGTACAGTATGCTGCATAGAAAGTTCATGGTTTAAGAGAAATGTAAAAATAGAACTAGTTTTTTCTTTTTATAATTTTACAGCTGTCTGTTGAAAACGATTCTCCCTAGGGCTGCAAAGTATTACTTTCAACCTGCTCCTCAGGCAACTTCAGATCTACTTTCCGAAGTAATGAAAAATATTTTTCTTCTGTACTCCAGCAGGAAATAACGTTTAGTTTGCGAATGTACTTGTTCTTACGTAGTAAATAGCGACCGAATGTTCGCTAGCTTTGAACTCGTTGAACGAATGCTCTTGGTGAGTACCGTCCTTTAGAGGAAAGTTCGGAAGTGCCCTCAAGCACAATGGGTCGTTATGATGGCACTGAAAGGGCCGTTATAAGAAATTTTGATGACTAGCCGCAATCGGGTTCATAAGTCAACGTCCAAGGCAGAACTGCCCTGATGACGACCAATTATCCCTGCCCACTTAACACTAACCACTATCCTGTGATCATAATGACTCTTAATTTTGGATTAACGACTTTGGCAGGCCTGATGTTTTTTTTGTAGTTTTAATAATTATATTAAAAATGAGTCATCCAAACTGACTTGAACAGTCTGACGTTTTAGAATTGATGCAGTCTTATAAGAATCAATAAAATGTTTTATTGACTCATTAAAAAAAACAGTAATTTTAAATAATTCCTTTCTTCGTGCATAGGGTTCGAATGTGCAACGCATTCGCAGTACATTCGAGAGATCTTACGTTTAAAGCCTTACCCACACCATACATTTTCACAAAGGCGATACATCCAAAGATTTAACTTGATCAGCTGGTACATTAGTTTTACATTACATAAGCGTTTGTGAAACGTGCTTCCAAACGTCTCGTAACTTAAATACCTTACATATTATGTTTATGTTAGAAGCTTATTGAACGATATTTGTTAAAGTTATACGTGAAAAGGCCAATATTCCTTTACATATTTGCTTTCGGTGCAAATGACCGAAAACACTACCTATCCACGTAGGAAAACTATTCCGAACCGCACGTTGCTCGTGGGACAGGCAATGTGTTACGGTTTGAAAGATTCAGAAACCTAAGAAACATAAAATCAAAACCTACATACCCATTAGACTTTTGCAGAATTCTCAAATGATTACCGAAGGTCAGGCTAAGTTAAAGTGCTCTAACATCGGTCAATTATCCCGTCTACCCTTGAACACTATCCAATAAAATCCCTGTTGCCGACCAATCATGTAATTCAGCGGCTGAAAGATGAGACAAGACACTGGCACCTACAAAAATGAACAATATTAGGCGTTACTTTGTGAAAATCCATAACTAAGTAATTACGATGTTATATTGTCTAGATTAAGCATACTGCTTGAACCGTCTTCCAAGTGCCGACACCGAACACTTTTTGATCGTCCTGATTATGTGTAATGTGGACGCAACTGGACACAAGAAATGTTTGGTTCCGTTCTACGAGAACGAATACCGCTGACCCCGGGTGCCTAACTAGAGCACACAAGATATTGCAAGATCACGAAAGCGCTGACACAGCGCTCGTGCACTGCTAACGTGACCAAGCCGCCGGACAGCAGGCCACCGCCATCATCCTCACTTCGTATCTAACATTTATCGGGCCAATTAGTAATAGGAAATAGTTTTATTGTAATTTTAATTTTTAAATAAATTAGTTATTAAGTAATTTGTTTTTTTTCGATCCTCCGCTCCGCTGTCGCTTACGTAATTAGCGCGATAATATTATGTACCTAAGTCATTGATGTTTTTAAACATATTCAAGTATTTTTATCCTTAGTATAGTTTATCTAGTCGTCATATTACAAACTTTGGTTAGTTTGGGGCGAGATAATTGGTGCGATTGTAGAATGAATTTATTTCATGGTCTAGCGTCCCCGTCTATGATCGGGATAAAACGCTAGGATATTATATTGATGATATATTATAGTAAAGTAATAAATGGCTACTGCAATATAAATGTTAATATTTAACTCGTCAACGTCCAAGCGGTCTCATGAGACTGCATAACAATGGAACTTCTATTGTGTATGTTAAAAAGTTCTTTATGCTATGTTCTTTATTTTGTTTTTGTTGTGTGCATTGACTTAGTTGTGTGTGTAATAAAAATGTATCTCTATCTCTCTCTCTCGATTACGCATACCATAAGCTAGAGAATCTAAATAAAATTATTAGCCCAAAATGAGCAGCAAGTTGATGAAATAAAATTTAATATCTATTTAAATTTTTAATTACAATTATTTTAACATTGAATCAATATAACTTTCTCTTTCTCTGTTCCGGGCTTTATATCCCATAAAGTAGTGGGGTCACCCTTCCGTATTTTCCTTCTCCACTGTACCAATATAACTAATTACCACAATATCTTATCTTATATCTTCCCAGACTTTAATATTACTGGCATCAGTTTGGTTTTCACATGTTTATAGCGTAAAATTTCAGGCCACTCTTCGCCGCAAAAAGCGCATAATATAAAAGATCATAAAATAAATTTAGGAATGTGTTTATCCGTTTCATGACACCTACGAGGAAATCAGAGGGGACTGCTTAGCGAAATCCTGCTCTCCCTTTTACGACGCCATATTTTCTGAACGCAGTCGGGCCAGTCTGTTTAACTTGGGATTTCGCGTCCTTCATTTCAATTTTATATTTTTCAAATATCGTCCCCAGATATTTGGAAGGGATAGATTTATTATGAACTAGCTGTTGCCCGTGACTTTGTTTGCGTGGTTTTTAGTTTATTCATAAAAGATTTCCTGCGCAATTTTCTTGATTTTTTCTTACAAAAGAACCTTCTCCTGACAATAATTAACACAACAAAAAATAATTAGTGAAATTGTTTCATCCGTTCACGGGTGATGCGATGACCAAGGGAAATAGAGATTTATTTTTATATATAGAGATACAGAAGTTCTTCACTTAGAATTCTCATTGGCAACTAGATTTTTTGATGTTGAGGCTCTTGTAAGTGTCGTGGTACAAGAGAAGTCTACCTCTAGATAAAGTTTATTTCTATTCGATATTCGATTCGCCTTAAATGCGAATGACTCCGTGTTTAATTCCCCCCCCCCCCCCCCCCCCAATTTAGAAACGAACTTTCGTATATTGTCTCGAGTCTGGATGTACTGGTAGACGCTCTTGACATTTTTTTTCTCTGGTACCTTGTAAGTCAAGGATGTTTGTTCCTTACTTCGAAAACAATAAAATAGGCTAGTTTCCTAAAAAAATCAAATTAGTCCGTCAGTTGGATTAACAGAAAATATTGGACACGTATTTTTTATTTTCTCAATCAAACAAAAAATGATGAAAATATAGCCCGTGGAAGTTCCGCGTAACGTCACGCCTTGCGACACTTTTTAGCAAGGCGTGACGTCACTTGCTCACTTTGATGCGCTTTATCTTCGTAATTTTTTGTTTGATTGACATATGACAAAATATGGGTCTAACATTTTTTAATAATCCAACTAACCGTCTAAATAGAATAGTCTTTTTTGACCCAGGAAACTAGCCCATTGGTGTGCGCTTATTTGTTTATTTTTATTTATTTATTAAGAACATTACAGTAGGTTTCAGAAGTTTTCGATTTAGAAATATTATGCGCACCTTCGGTAGAACAAAGGCACAATTGAGTTTATGAAATATTACAGAAAATCCATTTCATGTATTTTTTTCGCATTCAGTATGCTCTTGCTCTGCTAATATTGCTCTAAAGTAGTTCTCTTTTGCAGGAAATAAACTATTGATAATAATTATTTTAGGCAATTTGTTATCAAGAGTTAAAAACGGTTAGTTTTTCACTTCAATTGTGCCCTTGTTCTACCAAAAGAGCGAATTTGGTACCTAGATTTTGAGGCTCTTGTATTATTAAGGCTCTCCTGTGCGGTGATGGTAGTTAAGAAGTACAAGTGTGTAGGTAGAAGTAATACCAAGACTTGTTGTTAATTGTCTTTTAGTCAGAAAACAGTTTTTATTTTATTTTGATGACTTAATTGGCGTAGCGATGCAAAATCTTGACTTAAACGCAATAGGTCCCAGGTTCGCTTCCCGGTGCAGTAAAAAAAACTTGGTGTTTTCAAAATTGGTTCAAATTAATCTAACATGATAATTGGGAGGTTGTCTAGCATATTTATATTATAGACGTTTACTTAGAAACGACAGTAAAATTATTCTATTTTATACCTGAAAAAGTGAGCAAAAAAAAAAATTATTATAGGTCGTATGCCGAGGTCACAACAATTTGGGTTATTATATCAGGACTCGATGAGATAATTTAGATGAAATCCAACAAAATTCCAAGAGAAGAGCTTAATTAGATAACACATAAAATTAAGTTGTTTGCCAAGATAAATAGAATCTGATTAATCTATTTCTAAAAAAATGTATCCCTATTTCCATTGGGCAAGCCGTAACTTGAGAACTACTGTACCGCTTTTTTTAAAGTTTTTTAATAGGTACTTACTTTGTAAAGGGTTGTTCCGGAATTTTGTTTTTAAGAAAAATGCCCAGACAATCCTTTATGAAGAAACTAAAGGCCACGCGAACGAAGTCGCCGGCAATATGCTAGTACCTACCTACTAGATATTTTACCTGAATACGAGAATATAATTATCATTTGTAATTTTATAATATTTTTTAAATATCTAAAACACTCCAAAAAACAGAATATAGCTTTGCCCTACCACTTCATTCTTGCTGGTGATGAGAAAAAGACGCGAAATATACTCAGTTATCCTTGGCAATCATTTTTGTATGAAATACAACTACAATGTCAAACTAAGTCTACGCACTCTTGTCGTTTAAACAATAACACAATAAGCAGAAGGGTGTATTAAATGTGCGATTTAAACTGATAAGCAAGAGTGTGTGGAACTTTATTTTAAAAGCGACTAAATAGTTTTAGCCTGAAACTTAGGTTTGCAAGCATATTTTACTTTATTTGATAATGTTGACAGAAAAATCAGTGGAACGTAAAACTTACAAATACCAAACTTTTCTCTTAAAACAAAATGAACGCAATACAGCAAGAGTTTAAACCTATAAGATGTTTAAATACCCAAAATTTCAACCGAAAAAGATCTAAATGATCTGTCTCGTTCGCTCGGACTTCATTGTTGTCTTTTACATCCTGCAACTGAACAAGCACGTGTAGGAAACAAAGTACACGTCTGCTACTTTACTGATGCTTTAGAAATTATGAATTGAAGTGTATCCTTCACTTACCTTATCCAGACGCTTAGGAAACAGGGCTATCACATCCACAATAACCGAAAACGTCAACCGCATACATCCATAAACATCATCGCACAAACGTAGTAAGTGTGTAAAGCGCACATGAGGCGTGCCGGCACGGCCACTCGATCAGCTGTTCACGCGAATTATCCAACAAAACGCTGACACTGAGTCTTAGCGGACAAGAGGCTAGGCTCTCGAGTGTCCAGAGAGTAGGTCCCCATTAAGGTTAGACACGGGACTCTGTCGGGACCGCGACGGCATGATGGGAGCACGAAGCGGGCGGCCCCGCCGCACACGCTGCCATACTAATCAGTAATCGTTGCCGGGAAGGGAGGCTGCGTCCCTCTCGCCACCTCTCACCCGCGTGCAATCCTCCCCTCCCTACCGCAACCCCCGCCCTCTCACGACCCGCGTAGCCTACGTGGAAAACCGTAGACGGCGTATTTCGTAGGAAAGAGAGCTTATTTCTACTGCCTGATTCGACGAATGAGGAATCCTGATTCGGTTTCATAGCTCCGGTCGGGCGGAAAATAAACAGTTCCTTTGATTAATTCTTGAAATCTGAAGCAAAGCGGTCTATAAATGCCTTCAAGAAACCTTCCCTCGCTAATATTACAGAAAAAACTAGCCAAATACGTATCAGAAAACACGCTGTTGTGTTCCGCAGACTTAAGTTAGGAATCGAAAATTTGTACCTTTAAGTGTTAAAATAAACTTATATTAGTCTCTTGCCGTTAGGATTCCTGCCGCCCTAGTATGACCACCTAAACACGATATGAATGATATAGCGGTTTATGGACAACAACGGTCATTTAAAAAAAATTATATAGACGCCAGGCTGAATTTTTATGAAAACACTGATCATAACATGTGACGTCACCGGCACCGCGATTCAACATGGCGGCTATATCCATCATATTTTTGCGGTTTGTGTACATAAATCGCTATATCATATCGTGTTTTGGCGGTCATGCTAGGGGGGCTGGATTTCTACAGAACCCTGTAAAGCCTATTCCGCAATTAAAGATTCGGCAGACAAAAACCTTGGATTATCTTAACATGTGTCTAAATTTCCCGCCTAATTCTACTGATGCCTTGAGCTTACGTGCCTAATTAATCTTTTTAATCGCTTTATTATGAACGCGTTTATCTGTCGTCGTCCTTTCTACGCTAATCCCATATCGTGTAGTCTTTGCACAACGAGGAACCAAATTTTCAGGGGTGACACACCTCCATTAAATATTCATTCGTGGATTGTAAATTAGTGAACTCGCCGAGATAACAGCAAGTCTCGGGAGGCGATAAGGCCGGGGCCTGCCGAATTAACCGACCGTGGGAAAATGGGCTTGTTGAATCTACTATGTAACTAGTGCACTGGTAGTGTACTTACCTATTTATGCTGAAAGTTTCAATTAAGAAGATTGAGTACTGAAATTCCCAGAGTATGTTATTGCAATGATTGTAAACTTAATCGTAATCGTAAAACTTAATTATTACTTAAAAGGTATAATTGCTTAGACCCTTTAATATAAGAGAGAGAGAGAGAGAGAGATTTGACTATTCCACACCATTTGACAAATAAGCGTAAATATAAAATAACTTCTAGATTCTTAAGTGCATGCCCTTATGCAAAGGTATCACTTGGTTATGTGTATTTAAAAAAATATCAACCTATTGAAGTAAATAACGTCAAAAGTAAAAAACACTTTTCTGCGGTTTTTCCGTTAGACTTCAAATACAGATCTGATTACACGAGAGACGAATAATATAATACATTAATACCTACGATTATAAAATAACCTCGTAGTTGAATCTAATTAGAAAAACCCCATACATTTGACGTTTGTAGGTATTTCAAATGCTTCGGTTTCCATTACAAAGTATTCATAATAAAGGCTATTTCATAGAAAATATTTTTGAAATGAAATATCAATTTACATTTGAAATAAGCATGTCCTTCGCGACGCGCGACGATTCGATGAGTCGAATCACACGTAAACAAAATTGAATTGTCCAATTTTTACCTTAATCTTATTCTTTTACCTCAAAAGAAGTCCCTTTGACATTTCTTGCAAGGGAACAGCTTATTTCTTAAATATTTCGATGTTTAATATTCTTCAACTTACTTCGAAAAAATAGGTCAATAACATATTTACTATATTTAACGTAAAGGACGTCGACATCTTAGGTATATAGGGTGTACAAAAGAATAAGAAATTCCTTAAAACCACGTGCTCAGCTGCTCTTGTACAATAACTTTTTCTATGGAAGCAATTTCGAAATCGGAAAAAAATATTGGATGCTCCATACAAACTAACGCGCTCGCTATCTCGATTATAATGTATAGTATCTTAAAAATTTACAATTTCGATGTTGCTCCCATAGTAAAAGATCCTATTTTTTTAGTTAAGTTCCTTTTATGTGATTCGACAGCTCAGATTTATAAAATTTTGTACTAACATCTTTTACTATAAAACCAATGTAGTTTATCCCGTTTTTTTAAGGCACCTATGCTGTTAGCTTCGCTCTTCGCCTCGAGGCCTCGTACAGCTTCACTGGTCAGATTTGGCGAGTACAGAAGGTAAATAATCAGCCCAGAAAGCGGCCGGTCAGCGGGTACTTCGTGCGCGGGCCAGGCCTCAGGCTCGTCCGCGTCCGTGCCCCGTACTAGTAGTGAACGCAGGACAGACCACGTGGGCTCCAATCTAGTAGGCCTCTTGCACTAGCGAAGGGGAAGGACTAGGCCTCAAGGGCGCCTCTGTAGGCTCGGACCTTGTCTTGGGCCGGCGTCCGACGGGCGGACAGGTAAAAGCGGCCAGGCACATGCCTGTGTCTGCTGAAATGGAACGAGGGCACTCGCGGGCGAGTGATAGAATAGAAGACTGGATACCTATACCTATAATTAAAGTTGTCTTCGTCCAGACCCCGTGTTTGTATCTGAACTATTTTAAATTGGCAACATTATGCCTTTCTAAACTTAACTTAAAAGTTCCATAGAATAAAATGTCGACTCTACCTTTTCAACAATAATATTCAGTGTAAACTTTCTCATAAATTGTGGTTTTATCCTGTCATGAACGCAGTTCCCAAAGTGATTTCTTACCTTATTCTCGTGACTATTGAGTTGAATTTAACTTAACAAAGTCGAAACCAAATCCCCTCTCTCTTTATGTATTCCAGAAACGTATGCAAAGGTGGGAATTAGGTAATAAGTCCACTGGGTTGTAATAATAAGTACGTTTGGTTGACAATTTGGAAACCCAATTATTGTTAAATGTCCAATATATTTTTTGGCGGTAATCAGGATGAATAATGTCAGTACGTTTTAAATTATATCAAATTCTTACCCAAAACTCACCTCACCATCTAGCTCCGAAATAAGCAGTATGTATTAAGGCGACTAAATAACGAATCATCATCATTATTACTTTTTTGCCTCATTCATCCAGCTACGAGTAACGCCAGTAGCCTTAATTATGAGGTCGTCTGTACAACGAGTCACTAGACATCTTACACTTTTCTAGCCGACTGACTGTAGGTTTTGTGGCAAACATGACCAGTCCATTTCCAGACACTGGGTTATGTCAGGCACACTCGTTCTCAGACGGATAACCTCATTATTACTGGTCTCAAGACCATGGACCACTTATCCCTAAATAGATTGCGAACATAGCAACTACATGACTCGTTATGTGACCAGAAAGCAATGGACTAGCTATTTTGTTAGTGTCCAAGTTTCGGCTCCTTAAGTTAAAAGAGGGCGCATGATTGCATTAAATTGTTAAGATCGATATGAGTACTTAAGTAGTGTCGTTAGATAGATTGTGAAGATTCATGACGATCCAGAATATAGAAAGGTAAAATGGCTGGCGTTTGCTTTTTTTATATCTGTTTGAAATTTCTAATTTTACAATTAGTAGATAAAAATATTTTAACAAAAATAAATACAAAAAAATTATGTATCCCGTAATACTAAATATGGTAAATACGCCATAGCGATTTGATTTAACTTAGTAAACAACTTCGTTCTAATGCATTGCTCATGATTCAGTACAGATATCTTACCTTGGATAACTGTAATTAGACTATAATCATATCTAATTGTAAAAGCAACAAAAAATAAAATAATACCTCAATTTTAACTTCAACCAAGTTGCTTTAGAGTAAGTTTATTCTCGCATTCATCAAAAGTAAATAATTTTATAAACATCCATGACTTAGGTACAAATGCTCATCGTGCTCATCACACAAACATTTGCCCCTAGCGGGATTCAAACCCGCAAGGGGCAAAATGATTGTGTGCAACCGCTGGTTTTGTAGTCCGGAGCGCGGACCACTACACCAGACGGTCGTCAATTACGTGTATAATTATTATAGGTGTATGTCTCCCGGTTTCAGTTTCAACCTACCTTACTTCCAATAAAAACTGCTATTAAGTATACAGAGTGTAACGAAAAGGTGAAATAAAACTTTAAGGGGTTATTCTACGGCTAAATTACATCAACTTTGTCTATGGAACCAACATCAAAATCTCAAAAAAAAAATTGACGTTTCCATACAAACTGATGCCAGCTGGTCGCGTTTTAGTATGGGAAAGTGTTTTTTTTTTTTGCGATTTCGATGTTGGTCCCATAGAAAAAGTTGATGTAATTTAGCCGTAGAATAACCCCTTAAAGGTTTATTTCACCTTTTCGTTACACCCAGTATAAACTGCAACTTAACCCAAAACTAAAATTGCCTGATCAGTGCCTCTGCTAAAATATACACATTTTACAAAAAAATAAAATATATATATATTCTTTGATGCGGGCATAGAGGTACTAGTTATTATATCTGTTTATGAAATCCTTCTGTAACACTGTTTCTTAACTGAGAGCTAAGTTTTAAGAGCTAAAATATAGAAATTATCTTCATAAATAATCTAGTATGCTCAGCTCTATAATGTAATATATTTTTTTAGGGTGTCAACTAGTTTTACTGTAGCCGTATAAACAAAATCCAATAGAAAAAAATCGCACCACCAGTTAAACTCTAAACCAAATCAGATTAAAATAGCATCCAGATAGTAGACGCGCTTGCAAATTTCTACACAGGTAGTCGACTGCAATAGGTCATGTCACTTGAAACAAGCAAAAAAGAGAACTGATGGCATCAAAATTTCAACTCCGAAAAGTTTGTGCTGACGAGCACACGTCACCCCACCTCCCCCTCGGTGAACGGCTAGGGACTCGGGTAACCATGAATATCTAAACTTCTGCAGGGTAAATATAAAGTTGCAATATTAATAAGTGATCATTACATTGCCGTGCGGTAAAGGTTGTAAATAATACACTTCTCCACCGCCAATAGGAGGCGAGTCAAACTGGCCATGTGCGTGTTGGGCCACTAGCAATATAGGGTTCCATAGTTGCACGTCACAGTATGAGGTACTTTGCACCTGTTTTACATCATTAGCAACTTCATCTAAGAGATTGTCTTCTCCAAGTACATTTTATAAATTTATTCGGTAACTTGTACAGCATAACTGGCTGTGATAGTTTTTCTTTTAACTTTGTTATACTATTGCCGTATTTTTTACACATTACTTTAAGCAACCATTTAGCTGGCAGACGGTCAAGTGTCCCCATACTTGACTATGACTATAATAAAAATATATCTTTAAAGCTTAATATTACGCAAACGGATTACTGTACTAACTTTGAGAGCTAGACTAGACTTAGTGATAGAGAATTAAAAACGTCAGACGTGACGTTTGGCATTCCAATAAATCCTATTGTTGCTACTAAATTGTTGTTATGTTGGCGCTAGAGCCGTAGCAAACAGTGCAATCAAGCATTCAGCAAGTGATAATCCAACTATAACATACGTAATATGATTTCTTACGCTAAGCAATCGATCGCGCGTCTTTCATGCGATAACTGCACGATATTTACTGATTGCTAATTTTTTATTTATTGGCACAACATAACATAACTACCTATACTTTATTAAATAAAGAAAACCTTCTTGTTACTTAGGTAAGAATTAATATTGATACAAAAAAACAACGGAAATTAACGTGAACATTAATAATTACGTGTTTTACCTTTTATTTGCCTGACGTTTTGACCGGGTTACACCGATGTGGCCACTGGGCTGACTGGAACAGCGATGTCTTCACTCCGTGTGATCTTATCTTCATATATTCTACACCTCATAATATTATTTTTACGCCAAGTACAGTCACACCGTCCCTGTTCGGAAAACTAAACGCCGTAAGTTTAAAAGTAATTACAAAAACATAAATCCTGATAAAATCCTGAAAATGATGGTTACTATGAACCCTCATTGTCCTGCCATAGGTGAGTGCAAGGTCTCAGTGGCCATCCTGCGAATCAGGCCGCGTCTGGCTGCACGTGACCGACACTCAAAATGGCCGACTTAACCCGTAATTGCGGATCTTCTATTTCCAATCCCATTGGGTTGATTAGACATTTTCTTGCCAGCTTCTGATCAGCTAGAAATAAAACCATACTTATATTTAAGATAAAATACGATAATTAAAACTTTATTAGTTGAAAAATATTGAAAGATTTATATTAATAAGTACGTTAAACGTTCACCAAATAATAAATATTTTAATCCTACTAGGTACTTTCTTAGGTTTATCAATCATTGTATTTTTTTTCACGTCATACGAGTAAAAGTACCTATTTTTTTTTATAACAGATTTTGAAAGTTATTTCACAAAACTAAAAAAAACAAGTTTTATCTAAAATAAATGTCAAACATCAAACACAATGATGTCGACTTAATGCGTTGTATAAAGAAATCATTAGTAATCGTTAAAGGCGTAACTTTGTTTCCACACCAACTTCTAGATTCATCAATCAAGGTGTCACGGGCACATCTTGGAGCACTCTAGGATAGGAGCAATTTCAGGGTCGAAAGGATAACTAAATTTCTAAAGATGCCCTAGTCTGTTAAAATAGGTAAGAAATTGCTCTTATGACACTATCACTAACTAACTATTAACTATACCATCCTTTTTTGGAAATTATTAGTAATACTGCAGTCGTGTATTTTACTCACTGTAAATAAACGCCACGGTGCCGTGTAAAGAATACACTTCCCCACCACCAACAGTTGGAGGCGCGTCGTAAGAGGCGCGTCGTAAGAGGCGACTTATTCCTGTAGAACAAGATGGGCGGCAGCGTCTATGTGCGAAATCTTTTTTTTTTTTAAACTGCGCTCGCCTACCCGCCTGCCTAGCATGGCGAGTATTGGCAATTCCCTCCCGACGACTATTTCCCCGATGATAGTTCATTGGGGGAGGCCTATGTTCAGCAGTGGACTTCCAATGGCTGATGATGATGAAATAAACGCAAAAAATACACCATGTATTTTATCATTCTGGCCGAGTCTTTCTCTTAATAGATAATTAATAATAGTAGATAGATAGATAGACATTTCATAGACCAAGACGAAAAACAAACAAACAAGACGCAGTTATGTACAATCAGGCGGCCTAATCGCCACAAGCGAACTGTCTAGACAACCTTAACCTTCTTTACGTTTATTTTACGTTTTACGTTTTACGTTTATTCATAAACAGGGATTTCTTTTACCCAGTATTTTCCAGCGAAATGTTTGCAAAATATAATAATATCTAATAATCAGATAATTATAGTTTTAAATTAATATTTTTTCTGTAGATATGAAAACAGGTTTCGCCCATTCCATCTGGTTATAATACTGTCAGAGCCGATTTCGGCTACAGCGACTGCTGGACGGACTCAGCTGCAGCGTCTCGATGCCCAGCACGGTCGTGTGCTCGCATATGACTGTTATATCCAATCTTGGCTTTACAAGTCCTTGGGCACATCGGGCAAGTGAGTACGCCGCTGCTATAATTGTAAATTAAAGCCTTAGGTGCTCTGGCTTTCAACTCGTCTTTCTTTGCGTCGAATTCATCTCTTCGTAAGCTTTCGAAAGCGTCGATCTTCTGCTTTAAGAGACATCTCCATTCCGGGCGTTTTGCAGCTACTGATTCCCATGTCGAGGGGTCAATATTGCACCTCTTCATATGCCTTTTGAGCACTTCTTTATACCGTAAAAGCTGTCCGCCTTGCTTGCGCTTGCCTTCTTGGAGCTCACAGTAAAGAATGTGCTTTGCTAAGCGGTCTTCTGGTAAGCGAAACACGTGACCACACCACCTCAGCTGACGCCGCATCAGATAGGCTTTAATGCCACAGATCTTAGCGCGACGAAGACCCACTGTGTTTCTGATACGGTCCGTCCAGTGGATGCCCATGATATCCCGCAAGCAACGCAAATGGAATTGATCCAGTGCCTTAAGTGTCACACTTTATTTAATGTTTTTTTTTTTAAATATTGGACATCATCACATACATACATTGCTCTGATCTTATGGTAAGTAGCCAAAGCACTTGTGTTATAGAAATCAGAAAGAACGACGGTACCACAACACCCAGACCCGAGACAATATAGAAAAGTTATTTTTCTAGATTGACCGACTATGAATCAAACCCGGGACCTCAGAGATAGCGACACCAAGTTCGGCATGCTCGCCTCTCGGCTACGGATGTCGTCAAAGTAATTAAATTAGCGTTATTATATAATAATCAGAGAAACAATGTTTTAAAATACAATCGCCATCTTTCGTAGATATGAAAAGGTTTCGCCCCTTCCATCTGGTTACACTTTAATTATAGTAATTAGATCAAAATCGGTTCGATAGTTATTCGGTCGGAGAAACCGAAGTTTGCTGCAGCTTTACAGTAGCAGCACCATTTCTTTGAAATTAATTTCGCTGAAATCTGTTTTATAAAAGAAAACTCTGTCTCCAATTTAATTATAAATAAAGGCATTTATAATGGTGTCTACAAATAATGCTGGTAAAATCTAAAAAAAAACAGCACTTGATTAGAGAGATCACTAAAAGTGACAATCGCTTCTTCTCGATCTCACTTGATTCGGTTAGGGCCATTAATAAGTAAATTTTATTTTTAAAAAAACCGACTACAAAAAACTAAAAAGCTAAAAATAATATTAACACTTATGTACCTACTCAGTTACTTTTGGAGTCGGTGCAACGTTCGGTCGGTTTTTTTTGCAAAATTTACTTATTTTGTCAATTTTGGTCCTAAGTCCTCATCAAAACGAATAATAAGAGTGCATACAAAAGTTACCTGCTAAACACCCATTTCATTCCCTATTTTTCCACCCTTAGGGTTTTTAAAAATTTTAAGTATATTTGAAATATAAGCATTCGTCCGTAATAAATAAATTGAATTAAAAAAAATATTTAATAAAACAAGAATCATCAAAATCGGTTAACATTTGTCGAAGTCATTGGGTAACATAGATACAAAATCAGTTGTTGTGGTATGGAGTTCATGCAATGTTTGATGTTTTTAATATAGATCCCATAGTCAGATCTCGACCAAATGTTTATGGGACCACAGCGAAAGTGTGACCTTTCAAACAAAAAAAGAATCATCGAAATCGGTCCACGTAGTAGAATGATCGCTGAACATACATGAAAAAAAAAGATTCCGACGAATTAAGAACCGAACGAATAGATTTTTTGAAGTCGCATAAATAAACCAAATCCTTCGAAAGTTTCGGAACATGTGTTAAACCTTTTTTTATTGATTCAAATGATCCAATACACATTACAATATAAGAAATACTGTTTAATGTCGAGGGATATTAACTGAATAATGATGGAGAAGCATAATTGCATTTTTTTCCTTTTCAGTTAATTATTTCTATGAAAAAAAGGACAGCATTAGAGACGTGTTGTTCAAACGTTCGAACTAAATTTTTATAGGAATTCCCACGAAACCTTTATCAATAACCCATAGTACCTATACTTAGCTTTAACTAACAAATTTTCTTGAAAATTCTTACTAGCGTTTTTTGTAATAGTTAGTTTAGCGACCAGAAGTCCTAAACATTCCATATTTTTTTATAATCAAAATAAATTACTTTCATCGTTTATCGAGCATAACTATGTTAACATTAACATGCCTCACGGACACGCTTTTATTTTTGAGCAGGTAGTTTTTAGTTTAGGTTAAGTTAGTTTATTTAAAGTTTATTAATTTTATCATTTAATATGTGTAGTTTATAAGAATGTAATAATGCCCTGTATAAATATAGATTGTATGTCCACATTAATTAATTTAGTAATCCTTTGTGATATCGTCTATATATATACCTACAGATTTAAGTATTTATAGTATTTAATCAGAATGCTTTATTTTTTAAATATAAATTAACATCATAAATTGGATATTGTCACTAAAATAAACATAAAATAGCTCTAAAACATTTGTTCAGTCGTTTTATTTATAAGGGTTAAGGTCTATAAAAAAATAAACCAGCAAACTTCCCGGCAACATCCAGAATTAAAATCTGCAAGCTTTTCTGAGCCTAAAACAATTTACAGAACGCATGCTCTATTCTCAGTACTCAACTTCACGTAGATCCCCGTCTAGGGTACCCTATGTATTTTTCCACTGCTGGGGTATTACGAGTACCTTCCATAGTGGAGTTTCGACCCCGTGCAGTCTCTCTCTGTTTTGCGCTATAACTTAGTATTCAAATGTTTCGATCACGGTCGCATTATGTTTATTTGGGCGTATTCAGACGTGCTATTATTACAATTCAGGCAAAACGTTTTTAAAATTCTCCCCGTGCGATTTATGTTAAACAAGCCAAAGTTACTTAAATGTTCACGCCCGGAACGTGATTTGATTTTATCTCTGGAACACAACTTTTCAAACATTGTAAGTATTATCTACTGAAAACCGTTATACAGCGAAAAGCAAGATTAGCGATAAGAATCATAAAAAAATTATCATTCAAATAAAGATAAAGAAGATATTTAATCGATTGCAGTATCTACTACTAGAAGGCTTGAAATCGTCGTAGCGTTAGGTAGACTGACTACGAATCGTAGTCGAAGAATCCATTAACGAAAAATATTATTGATTCACATTTAGTTTTCCTATTGTTATTGTTTACATAAAAAATTGTGAATACTTAAGGGTAACATATTACCGTAGCATTTCGTATTCCGTAAATTGCTAGATCTAATTGACTCCATCTCGTATCTTGATATTGCTATATGTTGTATTGTTCATGTTGCATATTATAATACAAGGTTTAATTATTTAGACTTTATTGTACAGATTTAATAATCACACAATTGTCTACCAATCGACCATTAGGCTAAACAAAACATCTCTATGTTTTGTGGGCTCGGCGATATAGGTAAGGTTCTATTTTTTGTGATCTTAATGTTGGTAGTATTGTCGAAGGCATTAGAGCAGTAGCCTCAAGAAGTGAACTAGTAAAGAATGTTATACAGCATTAAGTCCGCCAATTGTACTTACCTTTGCAATAAAGTTTAAATAAATAAATAAAAACGAATACATAATATCTTATAGTCTTCATATGTCAGTGGTCTAAATATCTGCAGGCAGTGTTCCTTTTCGTTGCCGCCGGTGTCGCAATCATTATCTTAAATTATGATTTCTCATCAAAATACACATGTGGGGATACCTACCTTCTCCATTAACCATAAGCGATCTATCACAGCACACCCTGGAGTGATTACGGAAACAAATGATGCGGAAATGTCGACTGGCAATTAGTCTCATTGTTCTTAGATTTGTGAACTGAGGGATACCTCGGCATGTAAAGGAATTTGTAAACAATGATTGATTTAGCTGTGGATGGAACTTGAGTATAATTAAAATTTAGGCCAGCTACGAAACAACAATATAATTATTTTAGTCAAACAATACGATCTTGCAAATTTGAGAAATATGTAATAATTTGGTCCGGACTACAATTATTAACATAAAAAAATAAAAACTAAAGATTCCGACGAATTGAGAACCTCCTCCTTTTTTGAAGTCGGTTAAAAAGTATAATTATTAACATTATACCTAATGTAAATTTTAAAATGCAATTGTGTCTGTCTACATTTTAGTTTTATCTCACTCTCACCATCTTGTTAATTGAATATTAAATGTTTAGTTTAACTAAATAATTTATATTTTAGTTAGTTTATTTATTTATTTGTGTGATTAATAAATAAATCTCAATTGTGCTTATTTTAAAATTAAGTTGTGTGTGTAAAAAATAACAAATGTTAGCCGACATTTTGTGTTATTTTATCACTCGACTTTTTTGTTTTTATAGTAAAGAATTAAAAATTAAGAATTCGCTGAGTCTATAGAAATAATAATAATAGAATGTAGAAGAAATAGGCTAAATTATCTTTACAAAACGCCATATGAGTCAATACGATACTTTGTGATTTTTGTATCTAAAGTACCTATATATCCAAATAAATGTATGTGATATTATTGCGACATTCGTTTTATTATCTTGTCGAGAAAAATGATTTATTTCTATTTATATAGACCGACAGCTTACATTAGTAACATCTTGGCCGACCAGTTTAGCTTTGTCTGAAATATTTACTCGTTTCTTTTTGCTGGGATCGGCGATTATTAATATAGAGATAGAACAGAATTATATTATAATAGACAACATATTATAATAGACATAAAACAATGAGCTTACCCACTATATTATATAAATTCATAGTATATACATACTTTTTTACTTTATGCACTTCTTTAACATGGTTCGATTTTGAATTAATAGCAGGAAAATTATTTAGTTATTAGACAGTAACGATTTAATTATAATTTTGCTCGAAAATTGCTATTTTATTCGCTGTTACTTTTGTGCGCTCTGTAATATTAAAAAATAAATTTTAAAATTACCATTATTAGTTTTCTTATTAATTAATAATAACAAACGTTATTTTATAACAAAATTTATCGCACTAGTAATATCGATACACAACTAGCAATTCTCGTGGCGAGGGACGAAATTCACGACAAAATCGTAAACTTAAGGCACTTGCATATCAGCATTTATGAGTTATTGGAAAAAAAAAAAACGTATGCTTAAATTCCTCGGATTTGGCCGGTTCAGAACGTCTTGATAACGAATTGTCAACTGGTAAATCACGTGACACTATACGATTTTTAAAGCCTTGTTACCGAAAGGTTCTGAATAAGAAAATAAAACTAAACTTTTTCTTTTTAATTTATTTGTGTAGTAGGTACGGTTTGGCAGAAAGCGGAAAATGACATATCCATGCTTTTAGACGGCAACAACTGCAGCTGGCTGCAGGTCAGATATTTTGAAAAAAGAACATAAACCATATTTAAAATATGCATGATCATAATTAGGTCCCGGGTTCGATTCCAGGTCGGTCAATGTAGAAAAATAACTTTTCTATATTGTCTCGGGTCTGGGTGTTGTGGTACCGTCGTTGTTTCTGATTTCTGTAACACAAGTGCTTAAGCTACTTTTCACAGGATCAGAGCAATGTATGTGATGTTGTGCATATTTATAAAAAAATTTAAAAAAAATGTTTTTCTTGTTGTTGCTCAAGACCACAAAACAGATATGACACGATACGCTACGCTACGCGCTCGGGACATTCTTATTAAGAATCTTACATTTTAAGAAAATAGCAACTACATATTTCGTTACAATTGGCCTTAGTTTTGCCTCCATTGCATGCATATTGTATTACGATGCGTCGTTCGACCATGATTTATTCACCGCTACTAAATATTAAATGTAAACTAGTGTAGTTATGCTTCATATCAATGTGAAATGTATAAGTACGATCCCCAGTTTCAGTGGCCTTTTACATAACACACGCGTAATATAACTAAATACAGTAGAACCGGTGCTTTTATCTAGTTCTGTCTGGTAAGTATAAGCCCCGCAAGAAATATTATGTGACCTTTTGCAGAAGATTACCTACTTGGCAATAGACCACAATACCTAATTGTGAGGGAGATATCAAAATTAGAACGTGTAAAAGTTTGCCTAAATAGGCTCGTTTTTATGGTTTGTAATGGCGCTAAAAGTAGTTTATCCACATTAAATCTCCATTTCTTAAATTAATTTACATCTAGTTTAAGTTAAACCTGGCAAAATGAATAACCGGATTCTAACAAATCGAGGATTGTGTTTACAATCCTCGATTTGTAAAAAAAAAGTTTTTTTTAAAACTATTTTTATGTGTTATAAAAATAGTTTTAAAAAACATTTTTCATAGTCTTATGTAGTGTAGGCCCAAGATTTTGTAAACGATATAGGTGTTAGGTACTTCCCTATATGTAACCACACATACTTGTAAGTGGGCTTCTGTATATTCCCATACTGTGTTGTGATATAGGGTATCCTAAAACAAATCGTCCCGATATTCGTGGCATATCTGCCGGTTATCGCCGCAAAAGAGGTTCTAAGTATCGGAAATGAACCTTTATGGTAATTGCAGCCAGTAACTACCACATTGTTCATGAGAGCCAATTTATGCGCGCCCCGCCGTCGACACTTTATTATCACAAGCTTAAGGCGTGGTCTACACAGTACATACGTACTCGCAAGTACATGTTGAGAAGGATTAATTACGAAACGTGGATTGATTGTAATTTGTACCTAATTTTATCTCTTTTATCTATAACTTGTGAGATAAATAGTTTTTTTATATTTTTTTTATTATAGGTATTTATTAGAGAACGAATACATCTAAGTAATATGGAATAAATACGGCCTCTTACTGTGGGCCTCATAAAAAAGCTCAAGATTGCACAACGTGCTATGGACAGAATAATTATGCTCGGTGTTTCTTTGCGAGATCGAATCCGAAATGACAAGATCCGTAAACGAACAAAATTCGCAGACATAGCTCGATGAATTAGAAAGCTAAAGTGGCAGTGGACGGGGCACATGGCACGTACTGCCAGCTATAATGGGCCAGAAACAACGATAGCCAGAAAGAATGGAGGCCTTGTACCGGTAAGCCCAGCGTAGGACGTCTTCCAACAAGATGGTCAGATAACCTGGTAAAGGATGCATGAAGCCGCTGGATGCAGGCCGGTCAATCTAAAAGTCGTTGGGGGAGTCCAATGTTCAGTAATGGACGTCCTATGGCTGAAATAATGATAATGATGATTCACATGTTCACAATTCATAGTGATCATAAAGCCAATAACATGTATATTCAGGCTCTTAAAGTTAATCCAATGATGTCCACGTTTCGCCACCCACGTAGACGTCGCCTTACGCCACAATCGTAAGGGGGCGCCCCTTGCCATACAACGGGGTCGGTTATGGTCCAACCCGTTTAAGCCCGTTTTATTTAAGGCAACCTGCCAATGAGCTGGAGATAAAGGCGATGTTCCGAAACTGGTACAGTGAGGCAATTAAAAACTAAACTGTAGTTCGGTAACTCAATTCGGACCATGCCAGGAATTGTTGCAGTAAAATAACTGTAATTTATACACCAACTTACTAATAATAGGAGTGTCAGAGAGCCATGGATTAAGAAGCATGCTGTGGGGATGCAAAAGACCCGAATATCCATAGATGTTGCCCAAAAAAATATTTTACAGGAAATATACATAAATCACAGGACGCGAGAGGAACAGGATAAAAACACATTCTTAATTCAGTGATAAAACGCACTTCTAAATATTACTAGAAAATTAACGTAACAGGAAAAATGAATGTTATTAATAACGATTGGTTACAATAAATGTCAATAATAAACTAAACATGATTCATCATCATCATTTCAGCCATAGGACGTCCACTGCTGAACATAGGCCTCCCCCAGTGACTTCCAGATTGGCCGGTTGGAAGCGGCCCGCATCCAGCGGCTTCCTGCAACCTTTACCAGGTCGTCTGTCCACCTTGTAGGTGAACGTCTAACGCTGCGCTTGCCATATTTATAAACATGATTGTGCTTATGAAACTAAACATACTGTGTCAAAGAAAAATACTTTATTTAACCGATCAGTTTGCAGCATGTATCATCATCATTGCAACCATATACTGAAATATGGATGAACCTATAAAAACAATCAGTGTACCTAATTAAACGTAATAAAATAAATAGTAAAAGATTTTGAAAGTATAAAGTTGATTTATGTTAGGGTTACACAGGTTACACTAGACTTCTATTTCTCTCTCTGTAATATCTCTTCTCTTTTTCTCTAATTGGAGTACCTAATCGCTAATCTTTTTTTGATGTACTACAATGATCAGAACTAGGCAGGAGTTCTTAATAAGAGTAGCAAAGTATATATGAATGTTGGAATGAAAGCAGATGGAACAGCTCCTGCATACAAGATAACTTTTTCATAAAACGACTGTGGTATTAAATAACTAAGTGATGTTATTAAGTGATGATGTTAAGTCTAGTAATGACGCAACATTTTCAAATAGGTCAAATTTTTGACAGTTTGTCAACCAGTCTCTATAATCAACTACCCTCGGTCTCCTCTAGGTATGGTACAGCAACTTCGTAGCCAAATTATTGAACTATTTGCTTTGCTTTTCCTTCTGCTTCCAGTAGACAAAAGAGTCTGCTTTAAAATTTCAAACGAAGATACAGCTTAAAGACAACCACGTTCAAGTACGTAAATGAGTTAATTTTATTTATTGTCACTTCCACTGTAGTTCCAGCGAGCTAGTAAACTGGGAAACTTCGGAATTGAATTCAGACCTAGAGCTTAAAGTGTAAATTGTGCTGACAGCAGCCCGTTACACTTCTTGCACAATATGCAATAAGCTAACAGACGGTATGGTCAACAAATATAATAAATTCTAGCTTGCGCCTGCGACTTCGTATGCATAGGCTTCAAAATTCAGCACATCATCATCAATCATCCCACGAGAACAAAATAATTAACGAGACGTTTTAACCTTAATGTTAAGTTAGATCTATATCTGAGCTGATTTCTTTCAGTCGTTAAGCCGTCATTGAGTGACAAATATCCAAACATACTTTCACATTTATAATATTAGTAAAATAGACATGGAGTTGGTAAAGGGGCAAATATTTATTGCGCCGTTAAAAATGTTCTTTCGTGTTCAGACACGAATCTTTTCTTAGTAGTAAGTACTGTACTGGTACTTATCTGTTTAATAAAAGCTAAAATCCTATTTTTTTAATCAATTGATGCATGGAAATGGATAATTAATAATTCTTTTTTGCCATGAATCATCATATTATCTATACATTTAACAAACTAAATTTATTATAAACTTATAAGATTTATTTCAAAGAAGAAGATGAACTGTTTACTTCCAAAAAATTTGCTGTTTTATTATTAGATTACCTATACTTGTTTTCTGTTCCCTACCTACAAGTATGTCTTAATATCATCGTATTTAACCATAATATATCACAATATATATATTATATCATAATATATATATTGTTAGTTAGTTTAGTTTGTTTGTTTAAATACAAATCAATTGAATACAACTGCTGCTGCTTGCATTTGATAGGATTGAGTATGAATCACTCTGATAGATTCTCTTCAAGCAACGCTTCTATCTAGAACAACTGGTTCAGATGTGTATTGATTTTAGTATATATTTTAGGCAGAGCTAAAACTAGGCATTCTCGGAGATAGGTCAAGCGAAACACTAGCATCGAATATTACCTGACGTATAATAAGAGAGAATATTCAAGAAGCTAGTCGGTTTTATAAATTCAATTTAGTATATTTTATGCCTTCTAATATTATGTTACATAGATCACCTGTTGGGCACAACAATATGTGAATAATGGTAGTGGGGACAGAAGATGCGCGCCATATACATAGTATTAATTTATGGCTAGTATATTGTACCACAAAACCAAATATGTAGGTAATCAGTTCTGTACCTTAAAGGAAAAAAACAGAACTCTTATAGGATCACTTTGTTATGTATCCGTTTGCCAGTCTGTCCGTTTGCTTGTCCATGTCCCTTATTATTTTAATAGGTACCTATCCCTAAACTTAGCCGATAACATAAATTATTTCACGATGACCTAGAATTATGGAAATTGGGCAGATTAAACAAGGTTTTTCAGAACAGGTTAATTCAAGGAAAAAAGAGTATAAAAATTGTGAATTTACAGTTGTATCACTAAAAAAAATATAGTATTTAACCATTTTTGTCACGGGTCTGGAAAAAAATGTGTTTAAGACTAAGGGATTTTATTCATCTTACTAAAGCATTTGTATAAAGAAAAATGTTGCTTATTTTGGTTTAATAAATTCACATAAGCCATACGAACGATCTGACAAGGTAATAGGCACTGAACGCGAGATTTATGGTCCCAAGTGGACAACTCTGCTGATCCATCCTCGTTATTTTTAGCCCTCATTCATCTCAAAATACCCCACAGTAAACATTTTATGATATCCTTATACCAATATTCTAAGTATTTGCTTGGAAAGTACGTTCTCTAACAGGAAAAAATATTATCACTTATGAAGCATCAGCTTCATGATAAGTAGCACAGACTAGATAGGTAACCACTTATTCACAGACAATTTATCGGCAGTTGGTCGCAAAGTTAAAAATATTATTTCGAGTAATTTTCTAGAAAACGTTCTCATATTCGCGGCAGCGGAATTCGTCTGGTAGAATAATTAAAAATCTCACAGTACGAGGTCTACGCCCCGAGGCGCGGAGGGCACGGAAAAACAATGGTTGCACTTTGCAATTAGCTGCAACCCCACGCATTCCTGCTGCCATAGTCTAGCTTTACAAACAGCCAGATCACTCCAAAGATGAATCCAAACCAAACCCAAAATATAAAATTATATGCTAGCATTGCTAGCCTACATGCCATATTAAAAAGAACAGGGAAAAGTCCATTCATTGCCGAAAAATGTTAGATACCATAAATTATTATACGAACTCGGATTCTTTCACACAGGTTTTCCGCGGGACAAAAGCTATTCGCTTTCGCCTAGCTTGTTCAAAGCCAAGTTCGATTCTTCTGTGATGACTTCTGATGTAGGTACTTACGAAAACTCTATTCGTGTTACCGCTAAGATTCGTTAGTTCACACGGGGCCACTACTATGGCAATACTTGGCACTGATTGTCACTGGTATCAACTGGCATGCTAGCGCTGTCTTTGTAATGTCATGCGGCGAATGTTTCTCTCAAGATTCGTAATCATTTATATCATCTTTAGGTAATACAGGAAGATACGTCATTTTACAATGGGCTAGTTTCCTGGGTCAAATAAATTTTATTCTATTTAGTCTGACAGTTAGATTATCAAAAAATATTGGACCCGTATTTTGTCTTTTGTCAATCAAACAAAAAATGACGAAGATAAAGCGCATCAAAGTGAGCACGTGCGTTACCGCCTTGCTAAAAAGTGTCGCAAGGCGTGACGTTACGCGGAACTTTAACGGGCTATATCTTCATCATTTTTTGTTTGATTGAGAAAAGAAAAAATACGTGTCCAGTGTTTTCTGTTAATCCAACTGGCGGACTAATTAGATTTTTTTAGGAAACTAGCCCATTATCATTGCATTACAGTAGGTACCTACATTAACGTCTTTTATCTATTTGAATATAACTTTATTAATTGCATGATTTACTATTTTACGTATGCTGTGACCTGATATACTACACGGGAAGATTTCGAACTTGCCATTACTTGCTTATATGTATATGTATACGGACAATCAGACTTCGATCTGCATGTGTGTACGAAACAACAAACGTGTCTGAGTGGTAGGTAGTAGGTACCTATTAAGATCGTTGCCTATTTACCCCAGAGGCTATAACAGCACTAACTACCGCACACGGGTATTGCTTCAATGGTAGGGTGAACAATTTTCTCGTAATGATTATCTCGTAGGTACAAAACTTTTGTACCTTTTGTACCTATGAATTAAGGCTCGGGCAGACAAAAAGCTGCAAACGCTTAACAGTAGAAGCGCGAACGCGGCAAATTTTGTAATAGCTACTTCCGACGACCACGACGACGTCTGGTGTAGTGGTTCGCGTTCCGGACTACAAAGCCAGCGGTTGCGGGTTCGAATCCCGCAAGGGGCAAATTTTTGTGTGATGAGCACGAGCATTTGTACCTAAGTTATGGATGTTCAAAAACGTATTTAAGTATGTTTATCCGTTATCTAGTCGCCATAGTACAAGCTTCGCTTAGTTTGGGGCTAGATAGGTACTTAATTGGTGTGATTGTGAAAACAATTTATTATTATTACTTGCTTTTGCCCGCGACTTTGTTCGCGTGGTCTTCAGTTTATTCATAAAGAATTTTCTGCACAACTTTTTTCATTTTTTTGTTAAAAAAAAACCTGACAATAATTAATACAACAAAAAAAGAATTAGCGAAATTGTTCCATCCGTTCACACGTGATGCGATGGGTTACCTATAGAAACGCCTAACGTTTTTCGTCATAAACTGAAAATGCATAAATGTTAATAGCCATAATCGTCACTTGCCATAACATTATGTAGCCGAAATTCAATAAAATTGCCATATTATACAGGTGACATAATATTCAAAATACATACGATTAAGAAGCATGTAACAAAATGTGTAAAATTTTAAAGGAATAATACTCATTGACTATAGTTAAAAACCCCTACATTTATAAGCATAACAGATTTAATCGCTTATTTCATAATTAGGCATATTTATAATTAATAAATATAAAAGATTACACAATACGTTCAACAAGTCGAAATCATAGCTTCGCATATCTATCGCGCATCGCATAGCTATCGCGGCGTAGTGTAGCAGAGGCCGCAGGTGACCTACAATACGTCACCGCTATTGTGCATGCATGCAGGCAAGTATCATTCATGCAAGCAAGCAGCATGAAACCAAACATACAGCATGCAAACAAACATGCCGCATGCAAATATGCAATTGAGATTCCTCTTCTCCGGCGCTGCGGGAAGTGCAGCCTCTCCGCCATTGCGAAATGGCAGTGGGCGGGGCACATAGCACGTAGAACTAACGGCCGATGAGGCAGAAAGGTTCTAGAATGGAGGCTGCGTATCGGCAAGCACAGCGTAGGACGTCCACTCACAAGGTGGTCAGACGACCTGGAAAGGGTCGCAACAAGTAGCTGGATGCAGGCCGCTTCCAACCGGCCAATCTGTAAGTTAATGGGGGAGGCCTATGTTCAGCAGTGGACGTCCTATGGCTGAAATGATGATGATGATGATGATTGGATACAGAGACATAATGACATACATACTAATTAAATTTAATGGACTTCGATGGATCGTCGACCTTAGGAAAATGGCTGGCAGTGGCTGGATAAAAAAGCGGGAGATCGTGCTCTTTCGCGTTCTTTGAGGTTTACGTCCATCAGTGGGCTGCAATAGGCTAAAATGACTAATGAATCAGTTTATTTATTAAAACTTTATTGTACAAGCTATTACAATTGGCGGACCTAATACTATTAACCATTATTTACTAGTCAACTTTGAGGTAATAAGGTTATTATTAAGCCGTACAGTCACAAAAACCGTTGTAGGTTAATCTGCGTCATAACAAAAGTTGAATCCCAAAGTTATTTAAACTTAAAAAACTAATGGTGATTCGCACAAGGCTGCTCTTTTTTTGAGAGTCCGTTTGATAAATTTTCTGGGTACAGTCTGTGTAGCCAGCAATAGTTTGTCTAGTTTTGTGTGTAGGTATGTGTCTGTTTTGCAAAATGAAATTTCTATCTAAGTATCTGTCTTATTCCCAAGACGAAAACTCTAGTAGTTCCCGAATAGTTGGCAAGATTCTGTATTACCACATTGAATTTACTCTGTCTCGAAAACCCAACTCATTATAAGTATTTCGCCGAGTCATAGTTTTGTAAAGGCTTTTCTCTGAAACCACACAGCTATGTCCAAGTACCTAGTAGGTATGTACAAAAACGAATTCAAAAGGAAAATTGCGTCTATGTATCATGATCTAGTCTAAAGGGTACGTAGCTGTAGTCTACTGTGATAGAATGACCTTGCATGTTCAGAAGTATGAGTAATTTAGACTCTTCAGACAATGTATTGTTCTGCCTTTTTACCTCATTTCAAAAAAGGACTAAGTTCTCAATTCTACTGGTTTCTTCTGCGTGTGTTTATGTTCCACGATATCGCTGGCAAAAATCAAATTGGCTGAAAATAAGTAGATTTTTGATTGAAAAAAATCGTCTGAAAAAGGTTCCATATTACTAACTTTTTCATCGAATTTGGTCGAATAGTTTTATAGAAAGATAAAATCCAGTATCCATAATCAAGTAATTTAAATAGTTATTTAATGAAACAAATTTTGAATATTACTTACCTACACGCACTCAAAGACGTCACTTAACTTCAATAGTTACCTACTTCAAGTGTTCGATGTCTACGAATAAAGACAATTATTGAATGAACAAGAAATGTTACACATGTTATTGATATGGATCTCTGAGTGCGGCAGTGTCACTTAAGAAACTAAACCTATTTTGCAAACACAATTTAGCCAAATAAAATTATGCAATCTAAGTAATCTTCTGTACATTGGCACCTAGGTAGTAGATCAAATCTACACTATCTCATAGTAAGTGATCTACGCAATAATGCATTGACTTCCACAAACACCAGTGAGGCAGTGACGCGTGCAATCGATTCGTCGGAAATTGGCTCTTTTGTATGAGACTGGCATGTCGCGGCACTCGGGACTGCGCCGACTAATTAGCAGGCTGCTTTGAAAAACAAGTAATAGGTAATACGTAACGTGAGGATAGGGAATTCGCATAAACTAGGGGTAGGTAGGATTTAACAAGTAATAGACCTCACCTGGTAAGGGAAATCGCATAAGCACTTACTAGGGGTAGGATTTACTTAATAAAGGAGTTTCTTATTCGTCACATACCTACCTAGTAGGTAATACCTCATCATTATCGTCATTTCAGCCATAGGACGTCCACTGCTGAACATAGGCCTCCCCCAGTGACTTCCAGATTGGCCGGTTGAAAGCGGCCCGGCCATCCAGCGGCTTCCTGCAACCTTTACCAGGTCGTCTGTCCACCTTGTAGGTGGTCGTCCTACGCTGCGCTTGCCGGTACGTGGCCTCCATTCCAGAACCTTTCTGCCCCATCGGCCGTCAGTTCTACGTGCTATGTGCCCCGCCCACTGCCACTTCAGCTTGCTTATCCGTTGGGCTATGTCAGCAACTTTTGTTCGTTTACGAATCTACGTAGGTAGCTAATACCTACTTAATTTGTATTTTTTTATGTACGACCGACTACGCATAACTTTTTATTACAAATACTTAGGGCATAATATTGAAGTTGGTTTCATCTAATCTGATATAAGTAGCCCAAGTAACACACCAATTGTCATGGTCTCAAAGTAAGGAGTCATCATCCTTGTGTTACAAAGTACCATATAATTAATTTTGCTAAGAACGTCTCCCTGCACACGCAGACCCGAACGAATACGAGTAGTAAAATACGTTTTCAGAATTGACATGAACTGGGTTAGAACCCAGGAGTTAGGATAGGGTCTGTCGACTTTGCATTCAAGGCGAACCACAGCGCGTATTGGCGCCAATCGCCAAAAATCGCGGTAAATAACAAAAAAGGAACCGTCTGTAACTAAAAAGCAGCTAAATTTTTATTTTAAAGTCGGGTCAGGCCAACTCAAAACGGGTTGATCAGAGTCACCTACACGTGCGGCGGGGTGTTACTAATTACACTCGGTTACGATCGGGTGTAAGGAGTAGCATCCTGCCCTGGTTCATCCTGGGCAACGGCGGTTAGTAATTTCCTTCGGGGATTGCTAGTTCACGGCTAAACTCTGCGGGGGGGAGGGGGATGTGCGAGGCGCTCCCGGCGGGCTAGGGCAGCCCGCTTGTGGATGCGTCTTCGCGAAGGCGGCACGTGTGGGGGGTGAGGACTCCCTGCTCGTGCGGCCTAGACGGTGTGGCCGCGGGGTCCTGACCCTGTTCGCTTCCCAGTATGGTTCAAGCTATACTGGGCGGCGAGAGGGCGTGAGACGTAGGCGGCCTTTTGTGGCGGCACCGTTTCGTCGCAAAGGGTGGCCGCGGATCAGGCTGGGAAGGATAACCTCTTGTTGACCCGATCCGAAGTCGAAAGAGGGGGGGAAGGGGGAGGCGTTTCGCCGAACTCAACTTTTCCCCTCTAGTGGCCCCTTGCTTGCATTGCACAGCCAGACTGGGGTGATCCCTAGTGTACAGGATCACATATATCCTATGCCTGAGGCCCGGCATGAGCAGTACGTAGGCGATGTATGGAAATTGTCCTTATTGGGTTCCCATGCATCGTTAACATACGTTGCGTAGTTGGTACACTGCAGGTGATACCTCGTCGTTTTGACGAGGGAGTCTTACATATCCTATCGCTGCCCCCGCGGTGGTAGGTATGCGAAATGCATTTTTCCTGCGAGAAAAAAAAAGGCCAACTCAAAACAAGTACTTAGGTATTACATAATAATTATATATGTATGCCGACAAAAAATGTAAATAAATCTATGGTTCGTCATTTTATTATCCCTGACTTCAACAATTTACCTACCTCTTTTTATTTAGTCTTATTAATAGTTAGTACATACAGGATTACATTTCACGGTAGTGCCAGTTTTTCAGGGACCACTCTGAATCAGTAGTTACTGATTCTGAGTGGAAAAAAGAAAAATTGGAAAAATCGATCTACGTAAAAAACTTTTTTTTTATTTTTAATTCTTCCATTCTGCATTTATGTCGTGTCGTGTTGTGTGGGGACGGACGGACGAATACAATTCCCCACCGCCAACAGAAGGCGTGTCGTAAGAGGCGACTAATTCCTGTAGCACGAGACGGGCAGCAGCGTCTGCGTGCAATATCTTATAAAAAACTGCGCTCGCCAACCCGTTTGCCAAGCGTGGCGAGTATTGGCATTCCCACCCAATAAAAATCATTGGGAGAGGCCTGTGTTCAGCTGTGGACGTTCTATGGCTGAAATGATGATGATGATTCTGCATTTGAAAAATAGAATACGTAGAAAATTTTCGAATACTCGATTAAATTGCACCGTAGTACCTATGTGCACTGCATGAGGCTCTCGTTGGAGCGTCGGCGTATGCCTGTGATCTCTGATGAATGACGGCGCATCTCGCGTTTTCTTTTTTTTTCTCGGAAATTTTTAAGTATATCTTACTCCAGAAATACGACAGAAATTAATTACGATAAATTCGTATTTTTATATTGTTCTATAGACCTTGTTTTTAAAATTTGGCACTACCTTGAATATATTTCAAGTTAGTGCCAAACTGCCACCCTGTATTACGAAAAAAGTTGATAACGCGAAACGCCCAAACCCTACTCCACACATCTTTATATCTGATGGTTGAAAATAACAGTAGGCTAAAAAAGCTATGTCTAATAATAAGTACCTACCGATCCATCCAGAAAATATATAGGTTAGGTTAGGTATACCTTATTTAAATAACGCGCAGTGTGTGACAACCCTTAAGCCCATAGGCAACACACAGTAGATACACGCAAATGCCTACTTACTTCTCTTGCCTAGGCATTAATTAGAGAGTAATGAAAAGAGCAGCGTTGACGTAACTTTGAATTGGGTGCCTTTTGAAGAGACGAATAGAACCACAACTAAAACAGTAACGTGGCATGCCGCTTGTTTCAATAGTCTACCTACTTTTAACTAGACTTGTACTTATTAGATTTTAATTAAGCTCCATAAAATCTAAATGAAATGTAACAAAAACAAAAATTTTAAAAACCCACGCGCCGCCCTGGTTAAGGTTGTATTTAATGTCACAGAAAAAGGATTAATAAAATTTTTAAGACCTCCGACTAAAAGGAGGTCAGATAATCTTTCAACCGACGGCTGCCATTCTGAAATAAGAATAGTGTTTAAATTAGACTACAATTTGTCCCTCGCATCACTGATCAAGTAAAACTACGTTAGACCTCACATGACTAACTGACGTAACTGAATAAAAAACAAAGTTATCACAGTGATATGTAACTGTTTTTTATCTAAATAAAAAATTAAATACATAGATAGATAGATACTCTTTATTGCAAACCATACAAGTAAAATACACATGATTTTTACAGAAAGATGTACAATTTAGGCGGTCTTATCGCTAATAGCGATCTCTTCCAGACAACCTTTAGGTAGAGGACAACCATTAAAGAAAGGGGAAGGTGTTGCAGAGTTCTTAAAATTCTTACCTGATACAAATAAGATTGCATAAATTTACATATAATAAAATGGACCAAAATTCTCTATGCACACTAATGTTCTTCTCTCTGTATGTATACAATAAACTTGTATGTAAGACGCGCCTACAGCTCCAGATATGAAGTTCTAAACAGAACAGTTCTAGTTACGACACTTAGTCATGCGAGGGACGAATTATTTACGTAGTATCATTACGTTATTTCAATCAGTAACATACCTACTTCTAACTGCAATATTTAATTATAAATTATTGACGACCTCCGTAATCCGTAACCGAGAAGCGAGCATACCAGACTTGGTGACACTATCTCTGAGGTGCCGGGTTTCCCGGTCAATGTAGAAAAATAACTTTTCTTGTCTCGGGTCTGGGTGTTGTGGTCAGTCGTTGTTTCTGATTTCTGTAGGACAAGTGCTTTGGCTACTTATCTTACGATAGCAGCAGAGTAATGTATGTAATGTCAAAAAAAAAATAGATATGGTATTCATTTCAGGCAAGCAAATAATGGCAGCCCCGACGGGTTTTCTTTGGTTACTGCTTTTTATAGTCGGGGCGTATTTTATAATAATATATATATATATATATATTACAACTTTTTTTTACAATCAGGGGTGGATTTTTCAAAATTATTAATTTGTTTTTTAATTTAACTTTAGGTTCTTAAAGATTTCTTACAACCCAAAATATTTATAGTAGGTAATTGTAATTGTGGCACGAGGGTTCGTGCGGCGATTGCTTCTGTAAGCATCACTTCTCCTTTCGAAGAAAAAATTGAAAAATTGTTTAAATTACTGCAACACCTCCTGGCGAGTTAACACTATAACACCTACTAAATAATGTAACCATTGTTGATAAATCACCACCTTACAGAAAACCGCATCGGAATTGGTCGAACCGTATTGGATATAAATGACACATACTAACAAACTCTCATAATAAACGCAAATACTTTCTCCTCTCCGTTGTGGGTAAAAACAGCTTCCTCCTGCCTGACACAATCAATATACTTCAGTACATAACGATAGTTTTATACTATTTGATTTTAAAAATTAAATTTAAATTTGAAACGACAATTACGACTGGACATGTAAATAAAGCTTATGTACCTATGGAGGGCCGCCCATCGACTTGATGTTTCATACAACTCATTTATTCACTCAGTCATTTTGATTTTGATTTTTTTTACAGTTAAGACTTAGTTTTTCTCCTCTTTATGTGTATATTACTTTATTATATGATACCATACAGCTACAAGATCTACAAGATCTATAAATTTTTAACCAATAATCTTGATATTTATTTGACTTTGTATTATTTGAGAGAGGGAAATAAAAGTGCAATATTATAGGTAATTAATGATTTATAATTAGATTTCATATTTGGTAAAATGCTGGAATGCAATTATAAATGCCTACAATTTATAAGATGAATCCAGCTAACCAGATTTTACATAATTATTGACAAGTTAAAAAATATTATTTACTTATCTAAAAACATAATTTCTGTGTAATTTTACAATTACAATAATACAAAAAAATACATAGAAAATGACTGAATACTGCACCCATAATCCTTTGAATGCTTCTAAAGAAGGTATTTTGTTCTATTTATTTTAATATAGAATTATGTGTCAGTCAATCATTAAAATTATTGCTAGCAATATTTAAATTATTAAGTAAATAATTAGAAGAGCCTTCACTTCTGATAAATTCATAATCATACTTGATCTGTGTCATTGCCTGACTTAGTACTGGCAACCTGAAGGCATTATGTCATGGTTCCAAACACAGGGTTGTGCCTGCAAATACTAGGGCCATACTCCATGTAAGCTTGCTTAGTGTGGCACACCTGGTAGAACTCTGGAGTGGATGCCAACATACTGCCACCAAACCACACTGCATATCTCTGCATATTGTGGGACACTACCTGCACATCAATAGGTGTGGGTGTAATGCGCCCTTCTGACAACATAGTAGATAGCTTTAACCTCGCATCAACTGAGCGCTTGATATCTCTCTGTAACCTCCTTCCAAAATCACGGAACATAGTAGATCCTCCAGACAACACAATGTTCCCATACAAACCCCTTCGAACATCAATAGGACATGATTGTATAACCTCATCAACCATTTCATTCAAAGGTACAGTGAAATCAGCGTTCGAAAACTCAGGGTGGAAGAATATCTCCGGCCCCAAAAACCTCTCATAGCCCACATCAACCGAGAAAGGATTTTTAGTTATAGCATTGACCCCTGTATATTTCTTCATCCATTTTGCTGGGTCCGAGTCATATTTGGCAAACTCTTTAGCTATGTCAGGACAAATATAACTATATCTCTCTTTGATAGCTTTGGCAGTTTCCAGACTCTGCTCAGGTGGGATGCCCACTTCTCTTTCACGGAGAAGTGACTGGATAAAGGATGTGATGTTTCTGCCGGCGATTGGAATGTGCTTTATGCAGGAACCGATAACATAACCCTCTGCTACTGGTACAATATGAGTTACACCATCACCACTGTCTACTACAATACCAGTAAAGGTGCGTTTGACCGATGTGCGCGACTTCCACGACGCAGCGAGAGCCAGGACAGCCTGCACAGCTATGTACAAACCTGGCACATTGAAGGACTCGAACATAATCTCTGCTAGGTACTCCCTGTTCTCGGGCGTATTCAATGGAGGCTCAGTCAACAAGAAATGATGATCCTCTGGCTCAGCTCTGAGGTATTTGAACACGCATTGCTCAATGTATCGCTCCATTAGGTCCCAATCTTCAACTAACCCATGACGCACTGGATACTTCACTGAATACCCAGTCGCGTCGAACGCTTCGTCGCCGATGAAGAAATCTAAGTCTTCGACAGCCTTAGTCATGCGCCGAGTGCTTTGATCACCAACTTTCGCCGTTTCTTTTATCGCTATGGCCGAGGGAATGATAAACTGCGGCTCCTTGTTACCGGCAAACCCTAACTTCGTGTAACCGGTTCCCACGTCGATAACGCAGGCTGGCAAATGATCACCCATTGTATCTTTTAAATTAAAACAAAACTACACCAAGAAATATAATATTTTACCCAAATCAAGTATATTTTGGGTGCGGTGGAGCCACTTCATAGAAATTTTTGACGTTTCTTATCTGTCAAATTGCGGAAGATGATTAATCAACTACGTTTCGTTTCACCTAATGCAAATTAGTAGTTTACACTTTATTATTCAATAATGGGTTGAAAAAATATATTTCATTAGCTTTTCGGTGTTGTGATTTTATGGGATCTTTTTTGAATAATCTCACAGTATTATTTAAATAAACTAATTCTAGGGTTACATTTATTTGGTTGTAATACCTACACTTCATGGTTCCATTGTAAGGTAGTGTACATACTATCTTGTGGTTATTTTTAAAACATCAACAACGCTCTAGAGGCCGATTCTGGTGCTGAAATACCTACCTACAATATCTTCTGGGGACCAACATCGTAGTCTAAAAAAATCATTACCGATTCGTACAAACTAATTTAAGTAGGTAGATGATTAAATTACTAATTGCATAAACTAGATACCTACCTTTATAGTAACAATTAAGTTCCCATCATGGCTGGACAGGTAGGTTGGTTTTGCCTGATTATGATACGAGACATAATTAACAATCAAACCAATAGCACCTTGTATGTTGGTTTCTACTACACCCCTCATAACTAGTATTGATGAAATTGCTGTGCCCGCGGCTTCACACGCTTGGTTTACAGCAGCTTGTCATCCCCTATTTTACTTGACTAAGAAATGGTTTAAAAAAACACCCTATGCTTTTCCTCAAGGTCCGAGCTTTCGTAGTCTTTTCGTAAAAATCAGTTCAGTGGTTTTGCCATTTATAATAATAAAAAAGGATTAAGATTTTTCTTTCAATCAAAGAAACAATTGATAAATAGCTTCTTGCTTGTTTATTCATGGAAGACGGTAATTATAGGTAAATAGAGGTATTAGGTAGGTAAATAAAAACAAAAAAGGATTGATATAAAGCAGGTAATATTTATTGTGACCTGATTCTATATTTACACATTTTACAGGAATGTAACTAATATATATTCAAATGTCGACTTTTAACAACAAATCGTCTAAAATCGTAGAAGTGTTTTTTTTTAAATAAATACATAATAATGAACTTAATACATCCATGCCTGCATAAAAATAAAGTTAAATAAAATAAATTAGTTTGTTGTAATTAATAAACCCATCCACGATATTATTGTAATAATAGAAAAGGCCTTTGCCCAGTAGTGAGATGGCATAGTTTAAAAAACACCTTTATTTTTAATACATCAATCATAAGGCAGGGAGACAAACTGCATAAGATTATTATTGAGTATCATAAATCTTTTTTCAAGTAACCACTTGGGCAAAATGAATAAATGTGACAGGATTACTGTGAAAAAAGTCATTTTTTTACTTTACAAAAATAAGTCTAGCCCTAAAAGGCTCTGTGTATGTCACACATGTAAGTTTGTTACGAGAGCTATCTCGACTGCTTTTTATTAAATCAAACTTTTCAAGTTATTTTTGAACGAGAAGTTGTTTTACAAAAATGAGTATAACAAGTTACTTGATTTTTTTTAAGAAACGGTTTATAGTTTTCAATTTTTACGCGTAAGGGCCGCGCGGCGCTCTTAAATAAATAAAAATGGTCGACTTCCTGCAGTAAGTGAGTCTACTGTTCGAATGCAACAACCTTTTCTATAGGACCAACATAAAACACTTCCCAATACAAATTTATGTCATCTGCTTGGCGTTTAAACGTGCTGTGCTGAACATAGGCCACCCCCAATGACATCAACAGTGGACCGGACGTCCAATGGCTGAAATGATAATGATGATAATATTTTAACTTCTGACTATTAAATTAAGGGCATCGAACCTCATTGGCATACCTAAAGTTGCAAGTACCTAAAATTACGTTATTTTGGTGTACATCTATGAAACATACGTCAATCGAAAAAAATTTATTACAAACAACAAATACTCTTTGACTTGACTTTGTAAATGATATACTTTGTTCAGAATATCAGTTTGAATAAGTAATATTTTATTTACAAACTTAATCTGAAATTCTGTACCAAGTATATCATTTATGACATTTTGTCGAAGAGTATTGTTGTTTGTAATTATTTTCTATGTCAATTGACGTATGTTGCATAGGACACCAAAATAACGTAATTTTAGGTACTTGCTACTTTAGGTATGCCAGGCTCCATACAAAAAAGTTCATCAATACTAATATTAATGCACGTAGTTGGTTTACACAGTAAACCTTAGGTCTTATAAAATTTGTATGACAAATCTTTTTCCATCTTCAAATAAAATAATTGGTAAAAGAAAATTTAGTATAATAATAAACGATAATTTGACGACTTAACATGTTAACTCTACTCCTTTTGATATTATGTAGGTATAGTTAAATAATACAATATCTGTTATGTTAATAATCATCATCTATAACAATAAAGTAAGACAATTATAATCTTCTGCTGATCAAAGAATCTTGGTTTAAATTAACAGCGATGTATAAGAAACTTTGGTTTGAAAGCAAAGAAAGTAAAATTATGAAAAATACAGCAAATAATTATAAACATTAATAAACTCCTAATCTGAAAATATAAAAATACATCTATAATTTTCCTTACACTACAATTTATTTAAGTTATCAATAACAACAGATTATTATAGTCTGTTACACGAATGTTATTCACTTATGATAATGCAAAATGGATACAGTGAAACATTAAAAAATACTGTTTTGGAAAAGTAAAAAAAAAAACACTTAATTATTACTCTACTCCTGTCTGCACTTTTATCATTTTATAAACCTTTTCTGCATTTTTATTATCATTTATACAAACATTGTAGACATGAATTAAATTTGTGAAAATTTTACATTACCTTGTAATATTTATACTAACAAGCTCAAATGGGCACAAAAGCTTTTTATTTTCTAATGAAATACCAAAGTATTATGGCTATCACAATCATTCTTTTTTTAACAAACAAACAAAATATTGAGGTCCAAACGCAATAGCACAGCACTGCGCAACGCAGCGCGGTGCTGTTCGTAAATTGGTATGCATAACATTTGCGTGACGCGTCGCTCAAGTGCGTCTTGCTCCATACTTAGGGATGAAACGATACGAGTTAATGCAAGTACTTTTTGAAAAATGAAAATGAAACATTTCTATATTGAGACTGAAACTAAGTAGGTTTCGGTCAATGGTACGTGTATCGGTCAAATGTACTCATATCCGATATCATAATGTCATGAATTCACTTAACATATAGTCCCAGTCTTTGTTTTGCGCAATTGTTAGTTTTTTTTTCATAGAACTCTTTTTCATGATTTAATTACATGTCTTCATATCAGCAAAACAATATGAATATTTGTTGCTGTTTTTATTTATCCTATATAGCATTTAATTATTTTTTTAACTCGATACCGATACTTTACGATCGATACTGTGTCGAGTAAAAATATCTATAGTTCATGTGGTATCATTTCATCCTTATCCATACAAACTCAAAAATAATATTTTGCCACGCAGCACAGAGCAGCGCGAGTGCTGTCCAACAATCGTTAACTCGATTAAAACTACTGGGGCTACAGTTGGTTTCTTTTATAGAACATCATTCATAAAAACAGATATTTCATATAATATTGAAATATGGAATCGCAATTAATTAAATAGGTTCTAATTTTCAGGTTCTTCAATGAGATAAAGTACGTAGTTGGAGTAATTGATGATGATAGAAATGTATGCAAAAAGCTCTTAGCAGATAAGCCATAAAAATTGCATGTAATCATATAAATCATACGGAGCAAATTTAAAAAATTTAATTGCCAGATCACTTCACCTAATCAGTAGTAATCAGTATCAAACTTTGAGACTTATACAATGTCGACATAACCACAACATACCTTAAATACAAAAATCTTTTGCGTATGATCATTTGTTTAAACTGTTAACACGTTGTGGTTTTAGATTTCTCACCACATCGCATAGTCCGAGTCATCCATATCAAAGATAGTGAAGAAGCCAAGGATAGTGAGATGAACTATGACATTCCCAGCAAGAGTCAACAAGCATGCACCTAGTTTGATCTGAAAATAGAATAAAACACAATTAGAAATCTCTCTATAAAAACAGTGGGCTTAGTTACACCATTTGTAAGTCAAGAACAGCTGGATCAATTTCAAACCGGAAAACCGGAACTTATCAGCAAGTGGTGAAAGTGGCCCTAAAACTGACAAAGCCTATCTATAGCCTAAAGGTTATCTGGCACATACAAATACTAATAAAGTGTCATGGAAATTAGAGTTCGATGGACTAAATACATTTTGCTGTGAAAGATTACTCATAAATTAATTTGTTGGCATTAATACCTGTGGATAAGCACTTCTAGATATTCACAAAAAAATTAAATATCGCAAAAAAATATCGGTGCTATTTTAATTAAACAAATAAAAGTATTTTTATCAGCTAACAAACCTGAAGATTGTTAATTGTTAACTATCAATTCTTTAAAACATATTTTTATCTTATAAATGTACCTACCTACCAGTTTTAACTATATTTTTAATTAGTAATTTTCTTTCTGTTACTTATAAAAGACTGAGATACTATTATGACTATAACTATTATGGTTAACCTAGGCATTTTACAAAACAGCGAGCATTTGCAAATGGATGATGCCATTTGGCAGGGGCAGGGCCTACCGAAAACCAGCATCGTGGCCCATACAGTTTGTAGCTAAAGCTGAGTGAGGTCCCATTATCTTGGACATTACAGGCTGATAGTAGCACCGCTTGGTTTTTTTATTTTAAAAAATTGTTTTTTTATTGTTTTATGACTTTCTGACTTGTTTTTTTTTTTTGTTTTTAACCGACTTTAAAAAGGAGGATGTTCTCAATTCGTCGGAATCTTTTAAAATTTTTTTTATGTATGTTCAGCGATCATTCATTACTACGTTGACTGATTTCGATAATTATTTTTTTGTTTGAAAGGTAATACTTTCAGAATGGTCCCATATAAATTTGGTTAAATTCTGATGATGGGATCTATCAGAAAATCATCAAACATAGCATGAACTCCGTACCACGCCAACTGATTTGAGTATCTATATTACCTAATATCTTTGCCACATGTGGACCGATTTTGATGATTCTTTTTTTAATGAATAGCTTATATTTCATAGATACTATAAAAAAACATTTTCGGATAAAATTTTACCCCTAAGGGTGGAAAAATAGGAAATGAAATCGGTGTTCAACAGTTAAATTATGTTTGCACTCGTAAGATTTGTTTTGATTAGGATTTATCACTAAAATAGATGAAATAAGTTAATTTTATTTAAAAAAAAACGACTTCAAAAAACTAAAACACTAAAAATAATCTTAACACTTACGTACCTAATCAGTTACTTTTGGAGTAGGTGCTGTCGATGAGAGATTCTATGTTTTCGTTTGCACTGACTCCAAAAGTAACTGATTAAGTAGGTACGTAAGTGTTAAGATTATTTTTAGCGTTATAGTTTTTTGATCGGTTTTTAAAAAAAATTAAATTATTAGTTAAGTAATGTTTTTTGTTTCATTTGTACTTTTTGGGTGTGATGTCCATAACATAATAAATTTTTTTTTTCTTTCTTTTTTCTTTCATTTGTATAATGACGAATCATACAATATGCCAACAACATAGATCCTGACTAGAACTTGCTGACCTGAACTACCTGAAGTATTATCTGTCACCCTTTTCAAAACGTGAAGAGATGATGCTAATACTAACAATTATTACAAATGTAATAATCATACTGATACTTACAATGTGTGCATGTGCTAGTACTATTGGCAGAGCAAAAGAGCTCACAATGAATCCCATAGTTATGAATATGGCAGTCTCCATGCAGGCAGAGTTGGTGCCCCCGGCACTGTCTGTGTACCTTCTGGCCAACATTGTAGGCATCGGGCAGAGTAAGTAGAACAAAACCACAAAGAATGGCCACCAAACACTGAAAATTAAAGGTATTTTTATTTTAACCCATTAACATCCAAGCGGTCTCATGACACCGCATAACAATGTAATATCTATTGTGACTCGTTTACATATGCTTGATGAGCTGCCCAGGGACTAGATCCAATAAATATCTGTAGTTTAGGGATCATGGGTGACCTCAATGGCATTCAAATGATAAAATCATCATATACAGGGTTACATTTTAAAGTAGTGCCAATTTTTCAGGGACTACTCAGAATCAGTAACTAAATCGATCTACGTGAAAAACACTTTTTTTATATTTAATAATTACTATCCGCTGTTAAAAGATGGTATGTGTTGATAATCTTGTCTCAACCTCTGAACTGCAAAGTTCAATGCATTAATAGTCACAACAGCGCAGGAAAACAAACCCTAGCCTTTACATCATAAGGTTCGCATCGATGAAATTGCCAACAGGGACCTTATGCACATACGGTGCACCGTATGTTCACTGCATAGGGTCGTTGTTGGCTCGGCGTAGGCGCCACGGCGTATGAAAAAAAATAACTTGTCAGCCTTATAAACAAGATGGTAGAAAAGCCACTGCTATGTGGTCTCATGTAAACGCTCAGATGTTGACTGCCTAAAAAGTTGGTCTTTTTATATCCTTATTTTGACCATAAAACATTCAACCCTGATTATTCATAAGGCATTATTTAACCAAAAAAGATTTGATGAAACAATGTCCAACACTTGGTTGTTAAGTAATAATAATTTTACTTACTTATCATAGGATGGTAGAGCACATGCCAGTATAACAAATGTCATTCCAATTGAACCAGTAAATGCAAGAGACACCAGACTGAAAATATAAATTGACTGTTAGTGACACTATAAGTACTTACTTAGTAAATTTATGCACACATCATCATTTCAGACATCCACTGCTGAACATAGGCCACTCCCAATGACTTCCAGATTGGCCAGTTGGAAGTGGCATGCATACAGCGGCTTGCTGCTACCTTTACCGGGTTGTCCATACACTAATAATAATAGTCTAGTCTATGCCTTTATACCTTTTAATATATTAAATTGTATTCCTATATTTTCTTCATTCTGCAATAATTGTTTAGATAAGTGGGCATGTAGACCTATGTGATATTTGGAATTAATGCTGTTTCAACCATTTATGTTGTATCAAACATCAACCATACAAATATAAAGAGGAACTATACAATTACACAATAACAATTATTATAATCCTATCAGCAGCAGTGTGAGCCTGAGTGAATTTGATTGTTTAGTGAACAAATAAACTTGAAAATAAAATATCTTTATACTCACCCTAAAAGTATCCATGATATTTACATGAAACAAAAACAAACAGGTTTTGTTTTAACTAAATTTCCGATAAAATTATGTTAGTAAATAACATGACTCATTGGCACAAAATAGAAAATGACTTTCACATCAAAATAATCAATGTATTTCTTGTGGTCTTAATGTTACCCTCTTACCTTTAATTCCAGCCATTATGCCTAATTCTAATTGTTAATTGGATAGCTTAAATTAGAGATTGTTTCATGAAAATCTCGAAATTCTAAAACACTGCACTACACAGAGACAGAAGAACCAGAGACAAATAGCATATACATATAATAATCTGTGAAATAGCATGAACATCAAACGAACCATCGTGATTAACAAGATTGAACTTTTATTTTGACGTCAGAGTGTCAGTGTTAGAAGGTAGAGTTAAGGACTTAAGGAGTACTATCTCTGGGAGAAAAAATTAAAGTGTCTTGATAAGCAGTAAATAACAGTTTAAGTAAGCCCTCCAATAATATGGGATGAATGTAGCAGTTGTTGACGGATTGAAGTATGAAGCGCCGAGTTAAAACATTTTTTAACAATTTAGTGTCTTTTATATATGGAGGATAAAGCAATTTACCCCATTGTCACCTAATTTAACGCACTTTGACGGACACTTTTTCAAAACGAAGATAGCACTTCTTCCTTACCTTTTAACCTCCGTAAGTCTGACCTTTTTGAACTAGACAGGCTGCTGTCAAATTAGGGCTCCGACAACATACATCCGGAATTTTTCAGAATTTTTCCTTTCCGTCTTTTGACGTTCGCACAGGGATGTTAAGGATGACGAGACGACACGTTATTGCTATTGGCACTATTGATTAGTTTAATAAGGAATAAAATCATTGTTTATTTTTCTCCTACGCTAGGTTCGGCTGTATTTTATTTTGATAGTGTTCACTATCCACATTCCATGTGCACGGATAGTTTTCTACTTTAGCTACTAAATCTTTAGAGTAAGAATAATTGGAAAAGAATACGAATATTTGAAACAAACAAAAAAAAAATGTTTTAGAAACACGAATAAGTATTAAACCGAATTAAAAGTTAAAATGCATTGTGAAAACTATAGGAAATCATTTGCGGCCCACCTTAGAGTGTATTTGGTCACGAGCTAGCAATAATAAGAGCATATATTTTCTTATTTTTCCTTCTATCGACAAAACCTTTTGAAGTTGATAACCTTTGGGGGTGTAAGAGGAACAGGGTGTTGAGATCCTCATCCACCATTGAATAGGGAGGATCCTCCGACCAGACGAGTGTTGTGTCTGGTGGGCTACTGTCCGACGGTTGTTTGACGGGTTCTTGTATATATGGTTCAATCGCTCCGATAACTTTAATATCGCGATGTAGGATACGTCAGTTTATATGTGGCGAGATAGATGTCGCTACAAACCCTCCCTCTTGGTATAGCCGTTTGAACCTCTACCTTTTTTGATGTCGGCTGTAAGGGTTAAAAATTGAGAACCTCCTCCTTTCTTGTAGTCGGTTAACAAAAGTAAACTTCTGGCAACCATACTTTCATGACATTTTGCAACAAGAAGCGCGTGTAAAACATACAGCGACGTCTGCCAAACTGACACAAATTTCTGATAGTATGCGGGGTCTAGTACAAAATGTATGGTAGACAAGCCTCTCAAGGATTCTGTTAACGTTTCAATCCGGATGACCGGCAAGAAACATATCTTAGAATATGCGGGGTCTATGCACCGAAGTGTCTAAAAATCAGATTGAATCAGGGCTTGTCCGAAGTCGTTTTTTAAGGAGTTCTGAAAAATTCCGGATGTATGTAGTCCGAGCCTTAATTCGTGTCTTTTTGAATAGTCAGGGTTAAAATGAAACTGCATTTTACGCAGAAAGCAAGCCGCTTTACACAGTGGCACAAGGGACCAATATAAGTAATTTATTTCAACACCGTTTGCAAAAATCAATATGGTTATATAAAAAAAAACTTTTAGAATCGGTGGTAGCCGATGAGTGATTGTTTTCGTTTGCACCGTCACCAAAAGTAACTGATTAGATTACTCGTGGTAATTTTTTTTTAGCTTTTTAGTTTTTGAAGTTGGTTTGTTTTCATTTATAAATAAATTAGGTTCTATAGTTTTCATGCTTCATGCACAAGATGCTTACACCACACCACAACGGTAATTCAATAATTTTGTAAAATTTTTCATTATGAAATAAATACTATAAATACGGATCTTACCTATGCTTACACAAAACCATTCGGTTTCCAGGCAGTTCAAAAGCAAGCCTGCTGTAAAAGGTTATGGTAAGGGCCTGTCTTTATGACAAACCAAAACCAAAAACTGTACACAGTATATTATGCAAAATAAAGATAACATTGTTATTTCATTTGTAAATTAATTTGTCACGAACTCACGATCACAGTTCTACAGTGATTGGGAAATTATTTTAAAACCCTATCCTTTGCAATCAAATTCAGGTTTAACTTAAAACCGGTGACAGATGGCGACGGACGCAGCTGCAGACTCGTCTTGACATTGTAAGGTCAAACGCTGCCATTGGTCGATCCTTGGGCTGGCGGAAGTTGACTGAAGGATAGACCAATGGCAGCGCTTGACCTCACAATGTCAAGACAAGCCCGCAGCCGCGTCTGTCGCAGTTTGTCACCAGTTTTAAGCGGCAACGGACGCGTCTTGACATTGTGAGGTCAAACGCTGCCATTGATCGATCCTTCCGTTAACTTCCGCTAGCCCGCCAGCAAGACTTCGCCTCTTCCTGTTCCGAAACCGGTTATAATTAATTAGTGTTTTCAAAGTTGGTACGATTTAATGTTCACTTACACCACCCGAGTTCAATAAGCTAAAATCAATATATCAATCCGGAACAAGCCCAGAATCGACTGTCAAAGCAGTGTCAAGACGCGTCCGGCCTCCGTGTAGCACCAGTTTTAAGAATTAAACGCATGTAAAGTCTGGCTATCAAAAGTAGTCCCTGGATATTTTTGCAAACTTTTTACATGGTTAGACTAAATGCAAATGTCAACGTCAATTTACCAGTTGTCAGTTGGTCGTGAGTAGTTTTATGTGATTTTGTTTTATCGATTTATGGGTGTAAAAATGAATAAAACTATTAAAAGCGAAGTGCGAAGATGTTGTTTTGCACGATTTTAAAGTTTTAAGAAGAACAACAGGATAAAGACGCCAGATTCAAACAATAACAAGATTGTTTACGTGTGGTGCTTGATTTCTTAGGTTAGTATGACGCAATTATTTTGATAATTGTTTTTTTTTTAAATAACTAGTTTATGCTTATCATCTTTCAACGATGATCTTATTAGGTTCAGTAAACACCACAATGATAGTAATAATTTTTATATGGAGTCCCTGGAGTAATATAGTTTTTATTATCATTTGTATGTAGGTAGGTAAATAAAAACAAGTATTTTAATTTTAACGCCAAATAATTTATTTTACAGAAAATCTGGAAGATGTAGCAGGTGTCGATGAAATAGTAAAACTATTGAAAAGCTTGTTGATTTAAAGCAAAAAGACCGGTTAAAAACCCAAGCCGAATACTTAGAACAATTAGCTTTACTCACTGATAACTAACCCTTTCTTTGGCACGGAACTACATCCCTTGATAGGTGAGATTGGCACAACTTGCAGCGCATGATGCAGATAATGCAATTAATGACGCGTTTTGGGTCAAACTAACATATGGTGGCTTAGCCGGCACGTAAGGGGGTTGTATTGTATACCTTTGGAATCCTTAGGAAACAACCTATTTTATTATGTATTAAATTATGCAATTCGAGTTAACTACGCGATTTATTAGCGATATGAATCCAGCTGACTTCAAATTTCCCCGATTTTTGCAAAAAAAGGTAATTATCTACCAAATAAACAATATTCTATCGAGAGATTGCCTTTCATTTATTTCATTATTCATCAATAAACAAACAAACAAACAAAAAGTCAACTCCATAAAAATTTTGCTAAATAATGGCTTTTTTTGGTAAAAGTCTTTTGCAGACCACCCGCAAACCCGCCAAAACATTAAGTTGGCCAATTAGCCTCAAAAAAAGGAAGGAAATAACGACCTCATAAACACAAAGTCTCTAACCTGGATAGTTTCGACATACATACTATTCGCAACAAAATAAACGAATTTTACATACTTTTACGTTAAGTGGCAAGTAAGAATATAATTTTGACTAAAGTAGAGTTATAGGAAGTAATAAAAGAGTCATTTGAAAACATAACACCAGAAAATTGGAAAAAAAATACTGACCATGTTATACCATATGGAAAATAAATACAACGAAAGAGACAGTATTACAGAAGAAAATTTAGAATGTTTTATAATCAATGTGGGAAACAGTGATAGTGACCAGTGACTCTGATGAATCTCGGTATGTAGAAGTCTTAGACTCAGATTTTGACTATAGTAAATAAAACAAAATTATTATTGAATATTGTTTTTTTGTTTAAATATTCTTAAATAATACCTAACATATAAGATAACAGACGTTAGTCATCTTAATATTAGTAAAAAATAATATTTTGAAAAGTAGTTTTGATCTCATTTTCGCACTTTCATTCTGGCTGATTAAAGTATACCGGCGATCCGCTTCGCACGGACGCAATCTCTGACCTTCCCGTCACTTTTTTTTTTATAACAAACTTTGTCTTTATAAATTACGAACACAGCAAAACGAACATAATTAATGCGATAATTATTAAATTATTGTTGCATATTTAGATAAAATTAAGATTTTAGATGTAAAATTAATAATAGTATCAACTTTCTTTATTCAGTGTATACTCAGTGTTACCAGCAGCAGATTTAAAATTGCCGCCTTTTCTCAGGGACAGCTTTTATTAGCCAGACTCTAACTTCTTCCGGCCTACTAAAATGAATTAAAGTTAATGAAAATCAACCATAAAGCAAGGCATTATTAGAAAAAATGCAAACAAAATAAAATGGACGGCTTCCATCTGTCGTCGGTTTTACAAAAAAAAAACCTGGTGGTGTCAGTTGGTTACATTATTCTATAAACATATTTTTTTTTCTTGAAATAGTTTTCTTCTGATCTGGATGATGGAATCTCAAGGGTATGCGGGGAAATTTTCATTAAAAAATAGAGGCACGTAGAGCGTGTTTGTTATCGATTATAAACAATTGTTAAAAAATGTGACATCTTAATCGATGACAGACAATCGGTCAAATAGTAGTTAGATATTAACACTGTGTTTGACGTTCTTGTGCTTTGTTTTTTTCTAGGTTATATTAAGTTATTATCTACAATTCGTGTAGTTTCTGTATGGTTTAGTTAATAGCCAAGACAGTAACAATTAAGAAACCTTTTAAGATTAAATAAAACTCCATTAAACACCATGGATGATGATGCAGAAACTTATAAACTTTGGCGCATTCGAAAAACTGTAATGCAGGTGAGGTTATCTTGTTTTGATGTCATGTCGTGTGTGTGAGCTAAGAAAAATATCCAGTTAATTTAAGTAAACCCAGTGGATTAAGTGAAACATACGTTTTTGATTATGATTTAAGTAGTGTTTGTAACAAAACCTGCTTTCCTTTACAGCTATGCCATGACCGTGGATACCTTGTAACGCAGGATGAATTGGACCAAACATTGGAACAGTTCAAAGAGCAATTTGGTGACAAACCCAGGTATAGTATGTTATTGTACTCATTAGCCTTATTTCATGTTGAAAGATAGGCTACGCAACTAAATAAGGCTGAACTGAACTCAGGACAGTAAATTTTGTGACATAGGCTATTACACATGCAAGTAACATTGCAAAATAATATTAACAATTTCCAAAGTAAGCCATTAGTCAGTTAATGGTATTTATTAAAATCTATTTGCTTGCCATTAAAGTTGGCACAAAAACAATCAAGACAGACTTGCCAATACTTCCTGGAAGTGTACCTACTCTTAAGTCTGGCATTTATATGAAGATTACTTACTGCTAGAAAGCAGTGCAACACCAATCGTAGATGTACTGTGCTTGTTTGCTAACATAATTTATGCTCAGGATAAAGTAGATTAGGTCTTACCTATGTGTAGGCATGCAGTTTCAGATACTGTTCGTTCTGCTATATGTTTCCTGACGGTACCCTCGAGCCCTTTCATTATTCTGGCAACAGTACTTCTTAACTGGCAAAAATGTATTTGCTATGCTAAATAAAATTCTGGTAAATTGTATTGGAACACTAAAATATTTCAATTTTATTAAAAATATACACAAATCTAAGAATGATTTTGCAAATAAGCAACTACAAAAATGTTTATATTTTGTCAAATTACATGACATGACACTACCTTGACATTGATCTTTTTAATTTATTTGTCAGCACAAAGAAAAAGTACTTGTTTATATTTTTCATTTTTACTATAGTGAAAAACGTCCAGCAAGAAGTGACCTGATTGTACTTGTGGCTCACAATGATGACCCCACCGACCAAATGTTTGTGTTCTTCCCCGATGAGGCCAAAATTGGGATTAAAACTATTAAAACATACTGTACAAGAATGCAAGAAGAAAACATCCATCGAGCTATTGTGGTGGTACAAGCAGGTATTGTGCTTGTGATTCCCTAAATATTAATTTGAAGATTTACCTCCTTATAAAAATATAGACTAGATTAGTGGGACTAAGGTGGAATGTTCTGTGTAACTCACAAAAATCAAAATTTCTTACAAATAGCGACTCGTTGACTGTGAAGTACACAGTCAACAAAATGTGGTTAGTGGCTGTAATTATAATAGTTTTTGAAGAACAATCACTTTAGTCAATTTACCTATTGACTTATATCATCATAATTAAAACTGATTGATTAAAATTTGACCAAATATGACTCAATGAGTTTATGTGGTTATTATAATAAAATAAATAAATAAAGTCTTTATTGATCCGAAACTCCCTAGTTTACATTTGATAAGTAGTGTGTGTTACTATAACTTATAACTAGTGGTTAGTAAAGTTGTATTAGTATTATTCGCTGTGTGCGCGATGACAGCGCCCCTAGTGACCACAATTGTTGTGGACTTGAGTCTCTCAATGGCAACTGGTTGGTTTGCGAATGATTTTCGGATTGTTTTTCTTTGAAATTAGATGAAAATATCTAAAAAGTTTGCGCAAGTGCTTTTTACTTTTCTTACTTGAACTAAAATACGAATTGTATAATACCTACGGAATTTTAATCAATACAACATGATATAACTTTCCAACCTCAAAATGTGCAAAAAGGGACAAAAATTGTATTAGCACAGCGTGTGAGAGATTTTGAAGAGCTCAGTACCAACGGACAAAGCTACTTAATAAGAGCTGTGATCATAAGACAAACGTCTGTAACACAAACTCCCTCCCCAAACTTTTTTCTTTTTACAACTGCAGCTATCCATTCATTTCTTTGCTCCAATTTCCATCTTGATGTTGGAAACAATAAAACAAGTACGAAATGTTTGTCCCATGGTTTTTACACTTTATAACAGAACAGTATGACCCATATCGCAAATTTAAACGTTTTCACTTAAAAATACATGTGGCAAATGTCTCTGGTGCCAAAGCCGTGGAAAGACAGTTCGGTTGGCACTATGGACTGCTGCTATGACTACGTTTTGTTGATGGGGTTTTTCATGTCATGAGAGTTAATTGTGAAAACGTTATTAACAGTAATTGTATGTGTGGTAATGTTAATATAGCTAATTCAACCATAGCTTCCAGCGTTATTATTTAACCACCAACACAAAGTTGCAAATAATTGGAGCGTCATAAAGACTCCAAAGTGGTGACCCCGACGTGATTAATTTCATTAATTTTCCTCCCCCTAAAACAGTACAAGGTGTTCGACGTTTTCTCGGAATGATTAATTTTTATAGAAAGTTTCTGCCTAACGCATCCAAACATCAAGCACCCCTGATTAATGCTCTAACTGCTATTGGTGGGAAAGGTGCTAAGCCTTTTGTATGGACAAACGAGTTATTGCAGCATTTTGAGGCATGCAAAAATAGTCTATCTTCTGTAGCTATTTTAGCTCATCCTCGATCGGAAGTACCACTGGGCCTTTTTACTGATGCCTCTAGTTCCCATATCGGCGCTTGCCTTCAACAAAAAGTAGGTGATGAATGGCAGCCCTTAGCATTTTTTAGTAAAAAACTTTCAACCAAGCAAGCTGCGCTACCGACATATTACAGAGAACTTCTGGCTGTATACGAAAGTGTCCAACATTTTCGATATATCCTCGAAGTCCAACATGCAACAATTTATACTGACCATAAGCCCTTACTGTATGCTTTTACTCAACGACGTGAAAAACTTCCTCCTCCGCAAATTAATCAACTATCATTTATTAGTCAGTTTACTACTGACATTCAGTATATTAGGGGTCAGGACAATGTGGTTGCCGACGCTTTATCTAGGGTAGATGTCATTTCATTAGTTCAAGATTATGAAAATCTCGCCAAATCCCAAGAATCTGATTTGGAACTAGCCAATCTTTGCCAAAAAAACTCTAGCCTTCAACTCTCCAAAGTAGTTATTCCAGGCAGTAACATCTCTATATTTTGCGACGTATCTACTGGCAGACCGCGCCCCTACCTAACTAAGTCTTTTCGTCGAGCTGCATTCAATGATCTTCACAACCTTAGTCACCCGGGTAAAACTGCCACCGCACGACTTATTTCTGACCGTTATGTTTGGCCTGGTATTAACAAAGACTGTCGTACATGGGCAAAAGAATGCCTTGCCTGTCAAAAATGTAAAGTGACCCGTCATGTGTCAGCTCCACTAGGGACTTTCTCCACTCCGACTGCCAGATTTAGGCGCATTCATATTGACATAATCGGCCCGTTGCCGATTTCAAACGGCTTTTCTTACTGCCTTACAGCAATTGATAGATTCTCTCGGTGGCCTGAAGTTTTTCCGATGGTTGGTATTACCGCAGAAGAAGAAGCGGAACGTCTAATTCACGGGTGGATTTCGCGTTTTGGTGTGCCTGTTTCTGTTACCACCGATCAAGGCAGACAGTTTGAATCCACACTTTTTAAGAAACTCATGGTTTTAGGCGGTATCAGACGTATTCGAACTACTAGCTACCATCCTCAGTCAAATGGTATGGTAGAACGACTACATCGTCAGGTAAAAGCAGCTCTTATGTGTCATCAGGACTCATGGTATCGGGCTCTGCCATTAGTACTTTTAGGGATACGTTCGGCTCTTAAGGAAGATCTTAAGTGTTCCTCAGCTGAACTTGTGTATGGTGAACCGTTACGATTACCTGGAGAATTTTTGGTATCTGACAATTCACCTATAGATAGTTCCTACGACCTTATTGCTAACCTGCGGTCAATTATGGCAAAGCTTCGCCCTACTCCCGCAACATGTCACTCTCAATTTAAATCATTTGTTTTCAAAGATCTTGCAGAAACTTCCCACGTTTTCTTGCGGGACGATACTGTGCGCCGATCGCTACAGCCACCTTATACGGGGCCTTATAAGGTCCTTAATCGTAAAAATAAAACAATTACCGTGGAAATTTCTGGGAAAAATGTTGAAGTAAGCATTGACCGTACCAAACCAGCTTATATTTCTTCCGATTTAAATACAACAATAACTGAATCTTCAATGCCATTACCTAATATCAGTGTACCTGCAGAGCCCCCTGCATCTGTTAGACCTTCTTCCACAACCGATAACGAGCACGAAACTCATTCTCGGCAGCCTGTTACTACCCGATCAGGTAGAAAGGTTAGATTTAAAACAGTTTTTGATATTTAAGTTTAATTCTGTACTTATTATTATAATGTTACGTTATGTCATATTTTGTTTTTTGTTAAGAGTTTCTTTTAAGTTTTTTTGTTTTACTCCGTGGGGGGGTGATGTGGCAAATGTCTCTGGTGCCAAAGCCGTGGAAAGACAGTTCGGTTGGCACTATGGACTGCTGCTATGACTACGTTTTGTTGATGGGGTTTTTCATGTCATGAGAGTTAATTGTGAAAACGTTATTAACAGTAATTGTATGTGTGGTAATGTTAATATAGCTAATTCAACCATAGCTTCCAGCGTTATTATTTAACCACCAACACAAAGTTGCAAATAATTGGAGCGTCATAAAGACTCCAAATACATAATAACGTTAGTATGGAATTCTATGGAAATATAGCAATTTGACACATGACAGTCCAGAGTTTTTTCACATTTCTGCTACATTGCGTGCTGCGATCGTTTTGACGGCCCCCACCACCCACTTTGCACACAGCGAATACAGTAAAAATATCACATAACTGAGGATGCAAATTTAATTTCGATCAGTATACAATGTAAACTAACATAGTTATTTGTAAAAAACGCAAGAAATTTTAAATTTTGCGGATTGCCTTGAACGATCCCCATTAAACCATGACTAAAGAACAGCCAAGCAAATTGAAATCTAGACAAATAAGTTGCAATTAGACATCTCTTGTTAATAGTGATATACATTTATGAATTGGTTTGTTTATCTTTAGTCAGGCTTTAATCATTATTTTTATAATTGATTAAAGTTTAGTGTTATTTTTTCATTAGTATGTTTTTAAAAATCACACCATGCCAACACATTTTAAAGCAAAATTTAATTAAGTAAAATGTGTTTTCGATAGTAACTAAGTGTCATTTATATTTTTTAAAATTGTAAAACACATTTTGCTTGACTAAAACAATAATACTCATTTATTTCTTTAAATAGGCCCTCTTCAGGGCATAAGTAATGTCATCTAAAAAAATAGCTTTGCCATACTGGCTGGCTTCCATTTCTCCCTTTAGGGTCTAAATATTGACTGTTGGTGAGGAGAAACAACACAAGAAACTCAGTCACTTTTCAGTTACTATTTCAATATGGAGTTCTCAAAAGATGTTAGTATGTACCACCATGTAGGACAAACAAGAATTTCCAACACTGCTAACATACTTCATACTACAAGTATTGATTTTTCAGGTATGACCCCCTCAGCCAAGCAGTCACTAGTGGACATGGCACCCAAGTACATCCTGGAACAGTTCCTAGAGTCAGAACTGCTCATCAACATAACAGAGCATGAACTAGTCCCCGAGCACATTGTGCTCACCCCTGACGAGAAGCAGGAGTTGTTAGCGAGATAGTATCCTTTTAAATGTTTGAAAAAATATTAGTGATGACAATCATCTAATTGTATTCGGTTTCGCCGAATTTTTTGGACGTCGGCTCATTTCCGGAAGTTTAAGTTGGGTATTCAGTGAAAAGTGATTCGGCTAAATATTTGGTATTCAGCCGAAAATAATTTTCGGTTAGTCATATTCGGTATTTAGTAAATAGTAATTTGGCTGAATACCGAAGTTTTAGCAGTGGTTTCGGCCGAAGCGCAAAATTTTTAGCTGAAGATCATTTTCGATAGTTCATATTCGGTATTCAGTGAATAGTGATTTAGCTGAATACCAAATGATCAGCGGTACTCTATTGCACGTACTTCAGCTTATAGCCTACTAATTCATGAATCTAGTTTATTAGCCTAATGATAATGCTGCTGCTGCTGCTGCTGTGCAGCAACACTCAGCCGAAGCGCTTAATGTTTAGCGGAAAATCATTTAAATCATATATTATTTCTTCCAGGAGAACTATTCAGCAGCTACATTTTTAAGATGATATGATTAATTTTCTCCTTTTTTGATTCCCTTTAGAGGTTATTTCAGTCATTTTTAGTTTTAGTTTTAAGTATATTTTAATTTTCTTAACCACAATCTTAGTAAATTGAAAGAAAACATGCTGATGAGAATACAGGCTGGTGATCCAGTGGCGAGATACTTCGGGCTCAAGAGAGGGCAGGTATGTTACAGCATTTCTTTTTATTAGATGGGCTTGTTTTGATATTACTCAAGACCTAATAAAAGCGCACAAAGCGACTTTATTAGCGATTGACAAATACAAATTCCACTAGAAGTCTATCACAATCAAAATCGTCGCAAAAATGCAGTCGCCAAGTTGTGGGTGCTAGCGATCGATCGCAGAGATAAGCCAAAATGCGATGCAGCATCACCCCAGTCGTAAAATCGCAGATCACGGATGCTAATAGTCACAGCTAGTGTGCGAAGGCAGTATATAAGTATTTTTAAAATCATCATTACCTCCAAAGAATACTAAACTTATTAGAGCCAACAAAAATCACTAGTAATTTTCGTAAATTAGTTTCTTGATCTTCTAATTAACTTCAGGTGTGTCCTGTCTGTATGTTAATATTGTTAACTTCTACATTTATTCTAAATTTGTCATGAACATTTATAAGTATTTTTTTCCAACAACATATCATTATTTATACTTATAAGTAATTAGGGAAACCTGATAGAGGTTATTATACCTATTTATTAGTCGAATACCCAAATTTTTCAAAATTACTGTATACGCAGTGTTCAGAATTTGCTTCGTATAATTCTGGTTAGAAAATTCGTATATTTGTAGATAAAAGAAATCGAAATTAAAATATTTTCGCTTTTTTCATACGTGTAATTGTTCAATTGTTTTTTCGTGTCAGTGTAAAAGATAATACAATAAATTTTTAAAGTTAAGTTTTTTATACATTGTAATGAGGTTTTATTCACGTGCGCGTAATAAGGTTTTCTTCAAGGCGCTAACATTGCCCGCCCCTTTGGAAGCAGCAGGCTTTCAAAATTCTGAGAGTTAATTCGACTTGCTGTCTTCTGTCTCCAATGGCTGAAGTGGAAGCGGGCAGATCTTCGACGTGGCGCGCTGAACGATGCCAGACGCGGTGAGAATGTCCGCCACTCGTGATACTCCGTCTCGGCCAGGGTATACACGTACAATACGGCCCAATCGCCATTTCAGGGGTGGTAGGTTCTCTTCCTTAATGAGAACGAGGGCATTTTGAGTAATGTCTGGTTGGTGAGCCTTCCACTTCGTTCTGGTTTGAAGCTCCGACACGTATTCTTTTGACCAGCGTTGCCAAAAGTGTTGCCTCATTTGTTCTACCCTGTCATATCGCATCAAACGGGGCGTAGCTGTGGTCGTCAGATCGTTGCATGGCGGAGCGGTCAAAGGCCGACCAATGAGAAAATGGCCAGGCGTTAGGGGCAGGAGATCATTGGGATCGGACGACAAGGGGTACATTGGTCGAGAGTTTAGGATAGCTTCGATTTGAGTGAGGACCGTGCTTAATTCTTCAAATGTCAAATTGGAGTTACCTATTATTCGTTTTAGGTGGTGTTTGCACGACTTCACCCCCGCCTCCCAGAGGCCCCCAAAATGAGGTGCATACGGTGGAATAAAACTTAATTTTATGCCGTCATTAGCAGCATAATCAATAATTTGCTGACTGTTATTATTTAAAAACAAAGACAGTTCTTTCTCAGATCCTACGAAAACTTTGCCATTATCGCTAAATATTTCAATAGGCTTGCCACGACGTGAAATGAATCGCTTCAAAGCTAGTAAATAGTCGTTTGTAGTAAGACTTGATACTAGTTCTAAGTGTATTGCACGCGTTATAAAACATATAAACAGACATATATAACATTTGACAAGTTTAGCTCCCCTCCCTTTACGGCTCAGTATCATATGTGGACCAGCATAGTCCACTCCGCAACGCATGAAAGGATAACCAGGTGCCAAACGTTCCGAAGGTAGGTCGCCCATGATGGGTGTTAGAGTTTTCCCATTCATACGCGTGCACATAACACACTCACGGACTACCTTCTTCGATAAATTTCTACCAGATAGTGGCCACCAGCTTTCACGAATTGTTGATAAAAGTAGCTGGGGGCCTGCGTGAAATAGTTTTAAATGCTGGTATCTAAATAAAAGTTTGCAAAAATGATTTTTACTACATAGTAGTACCGGGTGTTTTTTATTATAGTCGAAATCAGATGCATTTGATAACCGACCTCCTACTCTAATTAACTTATTTTCGTCTAGGAATAAGTTAAGGCCAGATACTTTGTTAGAATCACCTTTACAATCGATCAGTAACTGTTTTAATAATTTATCATACTCATTCGGAAATGATTGGTACTGTGCAATGCGAACCAACATGTTTAATGATGCTTCTAACTCATTGACAGACAATGAACCGGTTTTTCTTTCTTTTTTATCAGCTGTGCGCGCGTTTGATAGGAATCTCAATACATAAGCACCACAACGCTGAAGACGCTGGAATGACGAAAATCGGGTAAAATCTATTACTGGTTGTTGTGACTGTACCACATGAGAAACAGCACACACCGTTTCCCTTTGTACTTCCGGGAGTTCTGAATTATCGTAAGTAGTGTGATTGACTTCGAAACGTATGTGTTTATCGCGTAAAAAGTTAGGACCGTCCCACCACAGTGTACAGTCAACAAGTGCATCAAGATAGACTCCTCTAGAGACCAAGTCGGCCGGGTTATCTTTCCCGCTGATGTGCAACCATACCGAGTCACCAGTTAGTTCGTTTATTTCCGTTACCCGGTGTTGTACAAACGTTTTTAATGAGTGGGGAGACATCCGTATCCATCCCATAACAATAGTGGAGTCAGTCCAGAAAAACACCCTGTCAAATGTTAATCTAAGTGAGGTAACAATTTTTTTATATAATCTTGCCCCTAAGAGTGCACCGCATAACTCCAACCTTGGAATGGTAACGACTTTAATTGGTGACACTTTACTTTTTGCGCATAATAATCTAACCGATACTGGAGAGTTATCGTCGGCGTTATACGTGCGCATATAAGCGCATGCACCATAAGCATCTTGAGACGCATCCGAGAAAATGTGTAATTCCTTTATCTCGTTTTGATCACTCATAACGTACCGCGGTATACAGTATAGCTTTTTATAATGCTGTAGTCGATTTAATTTGCGTTCCAATGCTAAGAAACGCGTTTTTGGTTGCGTGTATGAGTCCCCGAGGTGATCAGCTGATTCCCGCAGCGGAATTCGCACAGAAAATCTACCACTATCAGGGTCCTGCTTTGTAGTTTCACAAAACAATTTTTCGCATTTACGTTCGTCTTCAGTTAGTATTTTACTAGTGATGGTATTGCCGGTTATTTCTTCTAAATCCCAAAATTGTCTTAACTGACTATCTACAGTTTGTGTAAAATTGCATTGAATTTTGTCACTACTACGAAATCGCGACTGACTACCAATAGAACCCGATATTAACCACCCGAGCCTTGAGCTCTGTAGGTATGGTCCACACGGCAATCGAATACGATTGTTGTCTAACAGATCCCAAAACAGATCCGCGCCTATTAACAAGTCAATCGCGGACGGCTTGTGAAATGAAGGATCTGCAAGCTGAACGCCTTCGGGAATGTGTAATGACTTGAAGTCAATGTTAGTAGATGGGAGGCTTGACGTGATACACGGTAAAACCATACACTTTACTGTCGCGTTAAAATCGCATACCTTTGAACGTATGTTAACTTCGCATAGTTCATTCGACTGAGTGAGAGATTGCCCTACACCCGATATACGCATAGTGGACTGTATTGAATTAACGTTTAATAATTTGAATATTTTTTCCGAAATAAAGCAATGCTGGCTTCCGTTGTCTAAAAGAGCACGTATTGTAAGACGTCTATTATTGCCATCAATAACATCGACAAGCGCTGTACATAATAGAACCTGCTTTGATGGCAATAAAGTTGAATGAATGTCATTTGTATTCGTATGATTCGTTTGCGTATGAAGAGCTGTTATCACCCCTTGCGTCTTATCAGCTGGCAATGAATTATGCGCACGACTAGCTGATCCTACACTCAGGTTAGTATCCGTATGTAACAGGCTATTATGTTTCAGCTGGCATTGCTTACATGGCCCAAACAAACATTCGTTTATTATGTGTCCGGCACGTAGACAATTAATACACAATTTCTTATCGTTTACAAATTGTATTCTATCTGTAATAGACAAATTTAAAAATAAAATACAAGTGTACAAGGCATGGTTACCATTGCACATGATGCAGACACGTATACGTTTAGTGTTATTATCATTTTTATTATTACTCATATTTGAGCGCGTGGAAAGATAACTATGTGTTAGCTGTGAGTTATTATTCGACTGTCTATTAAAGTTATTCGTAGGTTTGCGTTCAGTGGTCGGTTTCGTATTTTGTGGATACTGCTGTTTATTATTAACAAAAGTAACTTCTAACATGTCAGCTTTATTTCTCAAGAAAGTCAATAAATCGTCTAACTTTAATTTATAATTTGAATCAGTGCTATGTGTACTAGAAATTGAAGCTTTATGACTTTCCCACTCCTTTTCTGTAGCAGTATTCAATTTAGTTAAGAGCAAATAAATGAGCAGGGTGTCCCACGACTCAGTTGGTTCGCCCAGGGTTTGCAATGCACGTAAATTTCTTAAAATCGTATCAATTAATTGTCTGATCTGCATAGGTGATTCTTTTGTAACTGATGGAGCTGAAAATAAAGATCTCACATGGTTGTGCACTAGTAAACGGCTATTATGAAATCTATTTTCAAGCAGTTCCCAAGCATGAGAGTAGTTTGATTCTGTAAACTCTAAAGCGCTTATTACTTGTAGTGCGCAACCACTGAGAGATGATTTCAAATAATGCAGGTTTTGAATTGAATCTAAATCTGTACGATTATGAATCATGGTAAGATAAGAATTTCGGAATTCTAACCACTGATCATATGAGCCGTCAAATGAGGGGAGCTTAATTTCTGGTAACTTTACAGACATGACCTTATGACCCTGACTATGCAAGCACTTAGAATTAGTATTTTTTTCGTTTACATTTGTCAAACATTGAGAAACAGCGATATTTTTAAAGTATTGTTCCTCAACTGTCTCTCGGTACTCCAACTGCTGCTCCAACTGTTCCTCGGGCACATGTGCTTCTATTTGGCTTTGAACAGTAGAGAATGTATCAAAACAATCCTTAGCTGACTGAATCCTTAAACTTATTTCAGTGACTTGCACTTCAGTCAACGTTACAGATTTTAATTTGCTTACGTATTTGTCAAATATTGTCAATCGACCCTTTAAAGTACCCCTAAGTTTTTTTAACTCGCTAATTTTAGCGTCTTCGGATGTTATTTGCTTAGAGATACTATCACTAAATTCGTTTTCCACACTCATTTTGAAGGCCCTAAAAGGCAAGGATGTGCTTAGGTACTAACAAGTTAAATAAATACGTAATGAAACACTCACGTTTATATCCGGATGAAACTTATGAAACTTTGGCTGAAAATCTGAGGTAAATAGACGCGTGATGATTTTAGCTAAAGAAAATAAGAATTAGACACAGTTAACTCACAAATCGAATTACATAAAGTATAGTTACGACTTTATATGGGGAAATGGCCAATATGAAGGCTGCCGGCTATGACCGTATTTTCTTGCTGGTTCTTTGATTACTGTTAATCCGGCTCGAAGGACCATGTTCAGAATTTGCTTCGTATAATTCTGGTTAGAAAATTCGTATATTTGTAGATAAAAGAAATCGAAATTAAAATATTTTCGCTTTTTTCATACGTGTAATTGTTCAATTGTTTTTTCGTGTCAGTGTAAAAGATAATACAATAAATTTTTAAAGTTAAGTTTTTTATACATTGTAATGAGGTTTTATTCACGTGCGCGTAATAAGGTTTTCTTCAAGGCGCTAACACGCAGTTGTTTTTCTTTTGATGTGATGACATGCGACAAGAGCAAAAAGACAATAACAATCTCTCAGCGAATTAAATTAATTTACATATTCCATCGTATATCTATAAGAATGGCTCAATTTTTGTTACAGGTGGTGAAAATTATCAGATCGTCTGAGACGGCCGGCAGATACATTTCTTATAGACTAGTTTGTTAAGTTTAGTTAGAATTAATAATAAATTCCATTTCTTATGTTAAATACAATTGAATGGTATTTTTACTAGTTTACAACCTCACCTTAAACCCGTTAGGCCACGGCATAGAGCGCTTACCCTATAGAGTATAGAGCAGCAATACGGAGGACGTACGACCATCTTTCTCTGAAACACGTTAGTGATTTTTCACTTACATTTAGTATGAAGTAATAAGTCCTGTCAACTCTCTCCCATACAAAAACAGTACAGCCGAATCGCGGAATCTATAGGGTATGCACTCAATGGGTCACGGAAACAAGACACAAATGAAAATCTTATTGTTACGGGGCCACATGTGCAATGGTTTTGGCTTGACAGATTCAGCGGACACGCCACTAGTTCTGATTAAACGCGCTGCGAACAGACGTTAATTTTCCGAGAACAGACGCGAATTCGCAGCGGACACGCCGCGAATAGCGCTTTGGATCCTCCCAAATTCTTCCGCGCACTAGCGGCTTGTTCGCTGCGCGCTTGTTACTCTGTTTGTATTCTCTAGCAAATAGCTAGTGTGATAGGGCTCTTGTCCTACTTCTACGGCATACTGTCAGTGTTATCCCAGGGTGCTTCTGTCCTTTTTATAGTCATCTAACTATCTGGGTGTTGTTCTGCTATCACTAAACTTCGTATCCACGTATAAACTATATCGCGGGCTGCTATGCTACCACACTGCAGGTAATAAAATCAAGTCATTTAATTTATTTTTATGGTGTGTAACTAAATTAATGCATTTTTTAAAAATAAAACTGCATTGCACACTTTACTTTAAGCGAATGACCAAACGACACTAAAAATAATTAATTTTAAATAGCAATGACGAAACGCCTCCACTTTTTCTTAATGACGAAATAACACCATGACCAAACACCCCTAACTCATGTCGTACAGTCGGCTCATTAACTTGTTATTAACTACAACAACAGACAAAACCTTTATTTTTATATTTTGAACTCTCAATATCATTTCAGCCATAGGACGTCCACTGCTGAACATAGGCCTTCTCCAGTGACTTCCAGATTGGCCGGTTGGAAGCGGCCTGCATCCAGCGGCGTACTGCAACCTTTATCAGGTCGTTTTGAACTCTACGTAGGTGTAAAACCGGCAGCGGAAATTGGACATATTGTGGTAGGTTGATATTTTGTTGACTGTACAATAAAGAAGTGCGAATAGTTGATTACTATTTAATAATACCTTTTTGTAATGCAAAAAGAATCGCCAAGTCAATGACCTGTCTATGATGGAGACCACAAACCTATTTATCAAAATAAAATAAAAAGAAATAAAAACTTATTCTCGTTTAACAATATTCATAGTTTCGTTAAAATGTTCCGAACATTCGATCCGACCCATCTACCACCTTACCCGCTACGTAGAGCAACCGTTATGCCGGACCACCGTAACGCCACAATACCAATTATACAATAAAACCTCCATCTCCCTAATAAAAAAATGGGTAACTTTCGTAAAATACCATAATAGGAGAATATGTAACGGAGGCACGCGATTCATCAGATACCTACCTAGTATGCGCACGCGACGGCAGGCTTCACACGGTTTAAGCGCATCTTGCATTGCGCACGTACGAATTCACTCATTTTCTGTAATAACTACTTACCTTTCGCTAACTAATTTGGTATCGGTATTACAAAAAGTCCTTTCACAAAAACCGAAGGTGCAGCACTGGATATTCGCGCGCAGTTCTTTTTAATTAATTCAGTTTGAAATGGTGGATTGAAGTAACGTTTTGTTCAAGTTATCGGCCCATTGGAGTGGACCATTAGTTATGGTGAATGTTTTGTGGTGACGGACTTTTGCCGCCATCTACTAAGCTAATGGTAAGTGATGAATTATTAATTAAGAAGACTATGGTCTTAGTAACGGTTGATATTTCAAAAGTTTTAACGCGCAACCTTTGATTATTTACATTTATGAATTTATGTTTCCAGAAATGGACTTTTGGGTTACCTAATGGTATTTCACTTTGAACTTACAGTAGCTAAGACTTTTTAATTGATAATATCTTTTTCAAATACCGACTGATGGTCGCATGAGACCGCGTAACATTAACGCGTAACGTAACGATTGTATAAATACGAGTTGCAGAGCCGAAGGGCTACATGACATTTGATTTGAAAAATTTTAGGCAATAGGATTTCGTATAACAATTTAATGTGTCCTCATTGAAAGACTTCAGACTTAATTGCTACGAAGATGATTTCCAGTTATCTTCGACAAAAACCACAAGATATAAAATCGATATTGAATTCGAATAGTACCGTTAATTTTTACGCTTGAGATCTATGATATTCGCACGGTTTTTTCACTTGTAAATTACTTTACGACATTTAATGGATGTTTTAGATGCTGCCTATAAAACGATTTCCTTATAAAAATAAACTTAGTTTAAGAATTTATTAGTCCTTTCATTAGACCTCGTCGACTAAAACCAAATAGGTATAAATAAACAAATGAATCTTAGTAAATCTAACTCAAGTCTACTTGTAACTTTTTCTACGATTTTAAGAATTGCCATGTAGGTATAAGCATACGGATACCCAAATTATTGACGCAGCCAGAAGTGACGAGCCTACAAAAATAACAGCACCTAGGTTTAGAGTCAACAGATTGAAAATGTTTTATCATAGATGCAAAGCAGTAGATACCAAATTTTTAGTCTATGGAAAGTGTCATTTTTTCTAGGGTTGTTACTTGGGTACCATTTTGTTGGTGTTTCTTTCCGTACCCCCATCAGTAGGTAAAAATAGTAAAAACCATTTTTTATAACCTCCGCGAGGCGGATTTGGCATCGCGATCTCAGGTCCTGGGTTCGATTCCCGGTCGGGTTAATGTAGAAAACGATTTTTTCTAAGTTGTCTCTATTTTTTACCTTGCCACTGCTTCGGTACAATATTGTGGGCTAGCGCCAAGGAGAAGCTATCAAAATCAACGGCAAATAGACTACCTATTCTTTTGCTAATGTTTTAGGTAGGAGTCTCGTAAATAATCTTGTGAATATTTTATCTAAACGATCATAACCTGACAGCAATTAATGTATTAAAAACTGGACATTCTTTAAACTTGATTTATTTATTAAATAGCAATCGGTAGGGCCTAACATGACAAATGTTACGACCACCATAGCGGCAATTAATTATAATAAATTAAGTACCTATACTTTTGACTTCGAAAAGTTATTGGCATAGAACTGTGTTAATAAGAATCAATCTAATTATAGATTATTGCCTTAGCCTGTTTGTAGGCAAGGTTCTAAATGTATGTTGCTGCTTAGGCTGAATGCTGGCTGATTTCCCGGCAAAGCAATAAGTCATAGAAGCATACGAATGCTAAAAGTTGACATTACCTTTAGAGAGGACAATAATAAGAGATACATAAATATGGGCATAACGGGCACTCCTCGCGTCGCACAATAGCCCATCAGCAAATTAATAAAATAAATATTTTATTTTATACTTGTTGTTACTTGTGACTTTGTTTCCGTGGTCTTAGAAACCTTTTTGGCCTGAAGTGAGTGTGGGACAAACAAACATTTGTTTATATATATATAAATTTTATGAAATTTGCAAAAAAGAATCGAAATTGGATTAAATGGGTTTACCAGTTAACCAATGGGTCAGCCAGGTATACAGGTGATGCAATGCATCTTATCAAAAAATTGAATGAGGAAAGAAATAAACTTGAAAATGTACAGAGCTAGATGACTGAACATGTTTATGTGATATCAATTATAATCATATTTTAAGCTGCCTTTGTTTGCCGACGTTTTTATAGAAAAAAAAAACATGACAGCCAAAATCATAATGCATCATCTCTCTCTCTGTCATTTTGTATTTAATAATTTTTGCTGTACTTACCAAAATGTTTTTTTATTATGTGCTGCTTCTATCTGTCTTTCGTTTGCTTTATAAACTTAATTTGTCGTACAAAATCAACAGAATATCACTCGGTCACGAAATACAAATTAGAAAGTATGCGACTAATGTAAAACATTTATAAACGTGCGAAAGAAACCTTTATCATGGTAAATACTTGATGTTATATGAACGAATTAATTATCCGCTGGGTCACGCACGTTGAATTAATAACATAGAAAAATTAGACCATTCGTTAGCTACTTAGCATGATAACATAGATTCGATATTTTTATAGTGAATATGGGGCTTAAAATATCCTAAAAATAATAATGTTTAGGATTTGGTGGTAAATGAGTTCCATAAAGATTCGCCATGGCAGTACGTTTATATGTCCTACACTTAACTCGCAGGCCATTAGTCCATATAAGCTGGAATAGGTATCTAAATAAGTATTAAAATCGTCAATCCCCGTAAATTTCCATTGAAATCCAGCGACCATTGTTTTTTTATATATCACCTACGAACCTCTTACACTTAGGTTCACTTTAAATTACTTTATGCTACGGAACCCCCTCTGCGTATATTTTGTTTAAGCGTTTCGCTGGTAATTTATGATGCAGAAGTCAAAATGTTAACAGTCGGAAGACTGGCTTCACAAATCATTAGAATCAATCAGTGAATAAAATATTAATTAGTTTTCTTTTGCCCATAAATATACCCGTATAGTTATATCCTCACGGAAATGACTAGGATGTCTATTTTTTTTCTGATTTATCTCTTCATTAGTTTAGTTTGACTTGTATTTATCCGCCGTCTAAAGTATTAAAGTACATACAGGGTGTGTTGCACAAGGAATATCTTTTACAGGTTATTCCTGTTATGAAAAACAACTTTCAATTTGGAACCTATGGCAAAATCTAGAAAAAAAACTGCTGTTCCATTCATTTTGGTCACTTTCATTTAAATTGGTACCTAGTGAAAGTTGTAGGGTGAACTTTTCTTAGTGTAAAATACTTAAGGGTTTGTTTGTTTAAGTATAACTCATGATAACAATCAACTTTGCCCAAGAAATTAATTATCTATCCAAGGGCATCGCCAGCCAATGGCCCAAAGGGGGGCAAGTTGTTCAAAATGAGAGATGATGAAAGTACAAATTGTATGTAAGTAGGTACAGTTTTGATCCCATGAAGCTTCACACTTGTAGTGCTCTTACCTCTACGTAAATTGTAGTAATAACGGTACAAAGTCCAATATGTGAAGCCCCACAGGCTTTTGTATTAGTTAAATTTTTTTTGTGTCTAGTGGGGGCATCTGCCCCTCCCTGCCCCCCTTGGCGACTCCCTCTTGTCTACTTCAACATCATTTTGTTAGTGTATAGGTACGTTTCCCGTCCGCGCCTAAGTTAATAAATAGATTTCTCACACTAACTAGACTAACTAGTTGAGATAGGTAACTAGTTTCTTGGGCATTATTCATCATTGGGCCTTAAGTATTTTTTTACACTAGTAAAAATTCACCCTATATTCATGAGAAGAACAACCTAAACGCATGACCCTCGTTTAAAATAACACTCTGTATGACTTTACGAGCTAAAAATACTCCTAATACTCCTCCTAATAATACTACTAATTTCTGTCATTAGGGACAACTTCCGAGACCTAATCAGTTACAAACCGATTATATTTTCTAGTTGACTATAAATTCATTTTCATATTAAAGAAAACATTTGGCTGTCTACTAATTGTTATGATAAAAAATAATTAGAATTTTGATAGTTAATTCACAGTGGGGCCTCCTAATAGGAGTTTGATAAATGCAGAGAGCAATTTCTTTTCATTAATATTCTACAAATAAAACATGATTCACAACTTAATTAACCGTTGGTTAGTTATTTAGAAGAAGCGAGGTACCAAGAAATAGGTTAATCTACTTATTAGGTAAAACTTATTGGATGCCGAGCGGTCGCATGAGACCGCTCCTATACGATAGTACCTATAGGTACAGTATGTTCATTAACGAAAGCGCTCCTGTTTATTTAAACCTAGGTATTTACCTATTTTAGGTATTTACTTACTATAGCGTCCATATGAAAAAAAAAAACATACAAAATAAAATTTTAAAATATTATAAAAAATAGGAGGATGTGCGCGTGGCTCAGAGGCGGCCAGCGCTTTGGTAGTGATTACCAAAGTTAAGCCACCTACGCCCCGGTTCTGATTGGGTGGGTGACCATGCCAACCATATTTATGTCATTATCACAGGCATCTCCGTGCTTCGGAAGGCACGTTAAAAGTTGGTCCTACACATCGCTTTATAATAGTCTTAAAGCCTAGTCAGAGGCCTTAAGGCAACTTAACATGTGCATTTGTATTCTTTGGATTTTCAATAGTTTTGACATTTTTCTGTTAACTTTTAATTGATTCCTACTTTTGTATTATTATCTTTTGACGTTGTATTTTTTACTGTGTAATAATACTTGTAAACTAGCATGCTGGCGTTTTGGTTACTAACTGTAAGTCAGCATGTTATTTGTTGTAATAATAAATAAATAAATAAATAAATGGAAAAGGTATTAATTTAAAATTATATACGAGTACATATTGGACAACCTCACATACTTTGCTCTGATCCTAAGGATCCTAGCTGTTTAAAGCACTTGTGTTATAGAAATCAGAAACAACGACGATTACTCGACACCCAGACCCGAGACAACATAGAAAAGTTTTTAGGGTTCCGTACCTCGAAAGGAAACAACAGAACCCTTATAGGATAGGATTACTTTGTTGTCCGTCCGTCGGTTAAGACCCATTTTCTCAGGAACGCGTGGAGGTATCAAGCTGGAATTTATATCAAATGCTCAGGTCTATAGCCTACTATAGCTTACGCAATCAAAAGATACAGCCGTTTATGCCGCAAATTTTCGACAATCGCAAGAGAATCAAAACCAGGGGCGTGCATTGGTTTCAGATGGGGGTAGGCTGTAAGTGAAAATTGAGTAAGTTTGCGTGAAACAGTAGGCGATCTCGCGGCAGCCGAACATTGGTTAAATTGCACAGGAACGATCTAAGTTGCGCGCTTTAGTAAGGAATAAGTAGAGGTAGACGACAAAATAGTTACAATATATTTTTTGTTTATTGTTGAATACGTAATTAATAATTATGGCCAGCTGTTCTGTCGGTTTTTATGAAGGTAGGCTCTGCATAATAGCCTATATGGGATGCACGCCCCTGATCAAAACCTACAGGATAGGTACTTCTCGTGAACTCAGAATCTTGAAATTTGGTACGAAGCAACGTCTTATAGCATAAATAAAGGAAAAATTGCGAAAAACGGAAATTTTTAGATACATCAGATAATAAAAATATTTCTAATAATTTTAAACTTATCTAACTATCCTCATGAACGCGTAGAGGTATTAAATTGAAATTCATGATGGGTGAACTTTTACGTATATACCAATACAGGTTTGTACGGAACCCTCGGTGCGCGAGTCCGACTCGCACTTGGCCGGTTTTTTTCTTTTATAGAAAAGTTATTTCTCTACATTGACCGACCGGGAATCGAACCCGGTAGGAGCTAGTAGCAAATAGTTTTATTCTATTATATATTACATTACTTGTGAACTATTACTTAACCAATAGCATCAATATAGTCAAAGCCACCAATCGGCATGTTTACCAGTAGATATTAGTGCGTGTTATACTAATATGTCGGTGATTAACGATGTACCCTAGCTGTTCCGATGTCCATACTCTTTCCGTGTGTTAATTGCTAATTAATATTTATTAGATCCTTATTATATATTCCACCTTTCGTTAAGCCGGCTTATGCGTGGCATCATTATTTATATCCGTGATATATTATGTATAACAGCCCCCCTAGCATGACCATCGAAACACGATAAATGATTTAGCGATATATGGCAGATATAGCTGCCATTTTGAATTTTTATCGGAACAGCGATAATAACTTGTGATGTCACCGGCCACAGCGATTCAACATGGCTATATATGCATCATATTTTTACAGTTGGTGTCGATAGGTAAATAATCACTATATCATATCTTATTTTGGTGGTCATGCTATTCAACGAATTCTAAAATGCTCTCTCATCTATCTACTTAGACGACCTCCGTAACCCAGAGGCTTATTGACTTAAGATTATTGACTTTTCATGTAAGGGCGTCATTCATTAACATCAGCTTCCTCCCTCGCCTGTAAACCAGGTGAAAACGTTTAAGATTCCACTCGTGACGACAAATTAAACGGCTCACTCTTTGTGACGAGGTGCATGTAGTTAGGGTTGCCTCGTTAAATAAAATAAAAATCCAACCAGTTCCACATATTTGAGTATCTAGTGAACACAGTTTAAAATAATTTTAATAGCTTAGTTTTAAAAACTATGAAATACATTTTTATTACAATACTCACTAAATAAAATAAGCCCAATATCGAAGGTTTTACTAGTTCACTTATAAAAGTTCCACTGTCTACAGCTTGGTTCCATTGGACCAGACCCCCGATTCAGAACCGTTTGATACCAAATTGTCTAGTCGTAGTGTACGGACCGGAACCACTACTACCTATACCTCAGGCCCAAATAAAATCATGGTTGCGCGAAAGAACCAAAGAAACACATCTTAAAGAATGGAGAAACAGTAATGGATGCAGGCAAACGAAAAATGCAGGTCCGGTGGCAACAAAAAAGTTTGCCTGCAACCTCATCAGACTAGCAAGGGACAAAAGCAGAGGATGCATGGAGGCAGAAGAAACGCCACAGCACGTGCTATTAGAATGCAGAAGCGTGGCAGATCAACGGGCACGGATTCTCCAATCACCACAGGATCACTCCCGGAAGCCTGCAGCAGTCTGAAGAGGCTGCTGACCTTCCGGGATGATCTAGGATGCTTGGAGTAAGAAAGACTAAAAAACACGCACAATGGCCTAATTATGAGGCTATGTGCGGAGAAAGCCCAGGCAAAATAACTAACTAACTAACCAAATTGCCGACCGGAAAACCACGTGGCACTATATGATATAACATTAGTGTCACGTTTATTACTGGTTGGGTTGACAATTCGTTATCGAATTCTTTATCTGAATCGGGCGTCGTATGAAATTATTGTATCGTCAAACGTTCATCCACGATCCAATTGTCAGATACTAGGTTTTAAATTGATACGACGGTTAGGTTAAAAACGACTTCTGAGACTTGATCACATAGTTATGTTAGATGATTAGCTGTTGGTATTTGTTACAAGTAAAGTTAATAAACATGTGTTAGAAATCCAAGAAAAAACCTAACCAGTTAACCTAACACGCGCGAATACGTAGATAAGTACATATTCGGTAAACCCTGTTTAAGTAATTTGGTGTCCAGTTTTTTAATGACACGTATGCCTATACGTTGAAATGTGGATATTCTACTTTAAGTAAGTAGGTAACCTATGATTCTACCTTCTGGACACAGAAGCTTTGGTAGTGAATTTATAAAAGATAGTTATTAATATTGAATGTTTTTTTAGCAGAAAAGTTAATATTTGGTTAGACTGGAATGTAATGTGTGCTTCTCTATTAGAAAATATCGGATAGTAAAATAAAGTTTTTTTGTAGTCTATAGATAGTTTTGGTTACAATTATGTGTTTATTTCACATAAACTATTGTGGAAGTAATCAATTGCAAATGTTATTACTTCTCGTAGCTCTCGTCCAAGAATAGCATTATTCACGTAAGTATTAAATCGTCACATTCAATTACGATAGTAAAATCGTTTAGAATCGATGTACGATTAAAAGTAGTGGATCGTTTAATGATAGCAACCCTGTTTGCGCACGCGCACCCCGTCACACGCTTCGACTTTTCCTCGGAATCGGCATGTGATTGCTTTCCCATTGAGTCCTATGATAAACTAGCTTTTGCCCGCGGCTTCGCTCGCGTTAGATTTGATTTTGAGTGAATGTATGAATGTCAAACTCAGTAATAAAAAAAACTACAAAACTTCTTTATAGACAATATTCTTTACTAATGGTGCCAAAACCAATAAACTACTGGGCAAGCTTACACGTGAGCAATCTGATCGTGATGTCCTTGAGACTTGTTTGTAGCCTGGTTCCATTGCATTATTTAGGGGGTTCTAAATTTCGCAACAACATAACAGGGGTGCCCACGCGTAGAATAAGCCTATGGTAAGGCAAACCCGGAGGTTTCAGCGAATCCAGAAATTCTACAGGGTAAATAGGGTAACCAGCGGTTTGAGCTGTGCGATGATACATCAGCCAATCACTTTTGCCTTATACATACATAGATAGAAGATAGATAAATAGTTTACTATCCACTTCAATATTTTAGGATAACGCTGGTCTCGTTCTTTACAACAAATGCAAAAATATAACCCTTGTAGGATAACGTGTGGCTATCTGTCAGTCCGTCTTTTACAACCGATTAGCTCCGAAACTACTGGACCGATTGAATTGCAATTTGGCACAAATAATTTCAAGAATTTTCATGTTCACAACATTAAATTTTAAAACCGATACCATTTTCGTAATTAACGTCAATAAAAAAACTATAAAATCGACACCCATATTGATATTTAGACATTCCAACCCCATCGCATTCCAACAGGGGAGATGGTTTTTCACGTCCGCAACGTTGAATTTTAAAATCGTTGTTGTTTTCGTAATCAGCGACCCGATAAACCATAGAAACAATATTCATGTTGATTTTCAGACTTTGTCACCCCCCTTCCCCTTTTTAGGGGCTGATTTTTCAAAAAATCTGAAGCACAAACTTCGGACCCCCATTTCACCCCTTTAGGGGGTGAATTTACGGCAGCCACGGACATGCCGCGGCGCGGTCTGAATGACCACCGTGTGCGTTGCAGTATACGATTCTCGTTTGGTCTATCGTTCGCGGCGAAATTGTCCAGCCCGCCCTGTCCCGTCGTGTGCGCAGCGCCTTAATATCTCGAAAACGGAGCGTCCTATCTCAAAATAAACAAAATTTGGCCCCAGTAGACCCCAGGCGACGTGTCTGGAACTCTTCAACAGGGTTTCAGGGTTGAAATCGAGTAAGTAGCATTCCTGTGTCCCATGGGAATTCCGGAGATTTATATACTTTATGTCACTTCCACAACTGAGAAGAATCTCATATGATGAAACACATCGGCTTAGGCTGTAGATAGAGCGTGCCAAAGAATTCCTTCGGCAGTCGAGTGAAAATAACAATGTATGTTGGGTTAGTTTGCAACCATAAGCCGAAATAATATTTTTGGTGATTATTAATTTTAGTTTACTATAAACATAAATAAGTTTAGTTATTTTTACTCAAAAAATTAAGGACTTTCAAGACACAACTTAATCTCCTTTTTCACCACTTCGTCAAGAACGGTGTCATACATAAATTTATTTTTAATCGTCACCATAAATACAGTATTTAAAGATTCTTACTTCGAAACTGATATGTTTTCATAAAAGTTTGCCCGCGCCGCCGTCTGCGTTAGTGTATACAAACTGGTTTGTGCGATCCACGGCGGGCTGCCAAGGACATGCCGCGGCGCGGGGCGGGCACTGGCGGCGCGGTCTTAATGACCACCGTGTGCGTTGCAGTATACGATTTCCTTTGGTCTATTGTTCGCGGCGAAATGGTCCGGCCCGCTCTGCTACGTCGTGTACGCAGCGCCTTAATATCTCGAAAACGGTACGTCCTAGCTAAAAACAAACAAAATTTTGGCCCCCGTAGTGGAGTCTAAGGCGACGTCTCTGGGACACTTTAACAACATTTAAACTAATCTAAAGCAGACCTTCATCGAAGGTTGAAATCAGGTAAGTAGCATTAGAGATCAGAGTTCCCCGCGTAATTCCTATGTCCCATGGGAATTCCGGAAAACGATATACTTTATGTCACTTCCACAACTGAGAAGAATCTCATATGATGAAATACATCTCTAACGGCTTAGGCTGTAGAGCGGGAAATTATAAACACACATACATACGCCCGAAAAACATAACCCTCCTACGGCAGTCGAGTGATAATAACAAAGTATGGTGGGTTAGTTTGCTACCATAAGCCGCGATAATATATTTGGTGATTATTAATTCGATAATAACAAATTTTTTATTCCTTTTGAAATTCTAACACCAACAATTTAAGTTGAGTAAGTTTACTATAAACATAAGTTTAATGATTATAACTTTAAAAATTAAAGGACTTTCAAGACACAACTTAATCCCCTTTTTCACCCCTTCGGTGGTTAAATAATCAAGAACGCTGTAATACATAAATTTGTTTTCAATTGTCACTATAAATACAAAATTTGAAGATTATTATTTGAAACTGATATGCTTTCATTCAAATTTTCATCTCCTATTTTACCCCCATAGGGCTATAATTTCCCAAAAAACCCTTCCTTAATGGATGTCTACACTGTATAAGGTAAGGCTGTGCGTTGATATATCAACAATTAGTCAGTTTACCATTTTATATAAATAGATAACTGAAATACAAAGTTTCTTCCCCCTTTTCACCTACTTAAGGGTTGAGTTCAAGAATATTTATGTCCACAATTATTGAATTTCCAAATCGATGTCATTTTCGTAATTAACATCCTAAAAAACCATAAAAACGACACCCATATTGATATTTAGAAATTTCAACCCTATCGCACTCCAACAGGGGGATGATATTTCACGTCCGCAACGTTGTATTTTAAAATTGTTGTTGTTTTCGTAATCAGCGACCCGAAAAACTATAGAAACAATACCCATGTTGATTTTTAGACTTTGTTACCCCTTTTACCCCCTTAAGGGGTGGATTTCGCAAAAAACCTGAAACACGTATTTAATTATTTATTGTTAGGAATACTCCTGTGAAGTTTCGAATAAAATAGTCTAACTAATCTTGTTTCCCCATACAAACTTTGGGCCCCCATTTCACCTCTTTAGAGGGTGAATTTTGAAAAACCCTTTCTTAGTGCACCCCTAGACCTTATAAGAAACCTACATGCCAAATTTGGAATCTCTAGCACCAGCGGTTTGGGCTGTGCGTTGATATGTCAGTCAGTCAGTCAGTCAGTCAGTCAGTCAGTTTCTTCTTTTATATATATAGATAACTTACTAACATTATTAAAAAATCGGACATGACAAGACAAGTGTGTGTCGAAACGGAGCACGATTTCTGAAGTCTTTACTTCACGGCACCGTGACATGTGTACAGGAACATACTTAAATTTACGCCCTCGTCAGATTTTTTACCAAAAATTCCTAATTTAGCTTCATTCATGGTGAGTTGTGAAAACAATTTATTATTATTATTGAATTTTTAAAATCACGTTATAATGATCCTAACTAAAATAGCCTGCTTCAAGTAAACCTACGTAAGGTTATATTGGTAATAGCTCTGCAACTTTGTAATACATTTTCTGGCGCGCCAAGCACGCGACACCATTTTTCTTGTTTTTGCCGGCCTCCACAATCCAATCCGCGAGATTGCTTCCTCACCGACAAATTTCTGGGAAAACAGTGAAAGGGAAATCGGAATAGTATCAATGATATCAGAGTGGATCTTCTGGAACCTTGTTCTGGGTAAAATATGTTATGTTGTTATGGTTTAAAGACATTTTCACGGAAATTCTTAAACTGTCTTGTGATCGGACAAAATACAAAATCTTTTTTCTTGAGGTGATCCTGATAGAGCTATTAGTTTCAGGATCCTAAGATCACCCTAAGGTTAGGTATTTGCGTTATACAAGGTGTAACGTAATTAAAACACATCCTCTCAAGGGCTGATTCTGGTGCTCAAATATAACAACTTTTTGTGTGGGACCAAAATGGAAATCTAAAAAGATATATTTTCATCTCCATATTAAATGTCGAGCTGTTACGATTTGTATGGGAAACCTTTTTTGCGATTCTGATATAAGCACCAGAAGGCCTACTACTATAAACCTAATAAGTTAGAATAACCTCAAGATAGATAAGAAATTCACCTATGTTAATCCTTTGATCTGCATGAACATCTGAAATTAGCCAGGTAAAAAACACGACCGTTTTTAATTGTTCATAAATTGTCAAGGGTTTCACACTAGTAGATGGTATTATGATGGTAGATTAATTTGTTTGTAACATTTTCGTAGTAGGCCTCCAGAATCAGCCCAAAAGAGGATGTGCGTTAGTTCGGTTACACCCACGCTACGCTCCGCTATAACTACACCATGTATGTCGGGTTTGTGTGTTTCTTTACATGTTGACATTGGATTTTGTGCAGCTTGAACTTATCCTTTTAAAGAATCATCTAGTCGGAGATCGCCATTGTAAAAAAAATGGTAACTTAATTTCCGTCCGCGATTCCGCATCGACAGCCGGCTTTATTGGTTAGTCGATCGTCTTTACAAATTAAATTAATTTGTTTGTCAACTGGTTTCTAAAATATGTAAAATAATTAAGTATGTTACGATTTTTACTAATTTATACGGCTTAATTAATCTGACGGTGTAGACACTAGCCTACTATTTTTTTATGGGAAAATTTTGGTTATTAGAGTAGCAGAACCTGCCCTTTAAGTTTACTAAGCATTCATAAGTACGCAGGCATAGCCAATCCGACGCGTACCGATCCGGCGCGGAGACGCGGACGCGACGCTAAATCCATCGATGCGAATCGGCTGGCAACATCAATCAATAAATCATTTCCACTACTGAACAAGTAATCTTTTGAATGCTATATTTTAGCAATTGACGTGACCCAAAAGCAGTTGGTATTGGCGGTTTCCGATGTGCAACGTCGTAATTTTAGGCAGGTATGCATAATGTTTGCAAATACATATTGATTTCGTGAATTATCTTTATGTAAGTGTAGGTAGTGATAGGTTTTATATGAATGGACATTTAAATACAGGACTTGACTTTAAATTAACCCGTTATCATCCAAGCGGTCTCATGAGACCGCATAACAATGGAATTTCTATTGTGTCTCGTTTACGTATGCTTGATCAGTTTTACCTACGAGGGTCTTTATAGGTTGTACCTCGGATCCATCGACATACCCTTTAAAGCAGCAATACGAACCATCTTTTTCCGAAACTAGTAAGTGATTTTTCACTTACATTTAGTATGAAATGACAAGTCCTGTCAACAGTCGCCCATACAAAAAATACAGTTAAAAAATAGCGGAAAATTTCGTCGAACAAATCATATGTCATTTCTACTCTAAAGGGTAGTGCTCCATGCTCAGATCATAGTTTATTTCTATGATCTGTGGGTTGTACAAGATTATCATCGAAGTAGCGCGTTAGTTTGTTTGTATGGAGCATACAAAAATGGTTACGATTTGGATGTTAAAGTTGTAGTTTAAAACATTTTAAAAGCATCTGATTACTTGGTGGGAGTGTCTTTTGTTTGTACATCTGTAAGTTTAAGCGAGGGTTCGCCATTAACGCATAGGGTGTTAATCAAGTACCTAATACATATTAAATTATGAAGCATGGATGATGTTGAAGATCATATTCGTTTCGAGTTTGAATTGAAGATCTTTTCATTCTAATTATTTCTAAATGAACTCATCAAGCATACCTAAATAAGATACATAGAAATTCCATTGCCATGCGGTCTTATAAGACCGCGTGGATGTTGACGAGAAGAATCTGTCCCGGGCTTGGCAACCTATTTTTATTTTGTTTTATATAAAGCCAATAAAAAGTATTTTTAAAGTTAATTTAGGTTTCCTGTCGATATGGTTGACTACATCCAACTGAACTTTGCTAAGCCTTACAAATGACTTGCCTTACATGAGACGTAATAACAATTACACTTACAGAAACCATATTTTGTTTACTTTTCTGCATTAACAATACGGTGAACGAGCTAAATCCGTTAGTTATGATGACAGACCGACGAGAATTTGTTGATTTTTAATAACGGATTTACTTACATATTTTTGGGCTAAGCCAGATAAAAAAAAAAGTGTTTGTCTGATATTTATGTAATCATTAATTTTAAGAGAAATACGAAGTACCTATGTACCGAAAGGTCGAAATAAAGTAAGTAAAACCAAATACATAACTGTATTGCATGGTAAAGTGTTGTCAGTAATGAATGTGCTACTAATCTGTGGTACATAATAGTTTTACCCTATCTGTGTCAAATTAATCTAGTAGGTAGGCCGCTCTTTATAATTTCTTAAGTACGTATTTGTAAGCTATAACCATAACTTGTGAGCATTATATAATTACTGCCAAAATTGTAAATCATCGACCTCAGCTACCTGGTAAGTAAAGTAACTGCTTAAGCTCAACCCATCGCCGGCGATAGGATCTGACAGACCACGAAAGTAAAATTAACCTACGGAAACGTTAATAAAAACCGGACAAGTGCGAGTCAGACTCACCCACCGAGGGTTCCGTACAAATTTGTACGTACATATTAATAGTTCAGGAATCATGTCTCGCAGTTTATTTACAAATTAATTACAAATGTATGTGTTTTCAGATTTTGTACTTGTAGTTTAAGACGATATTACTTGCCAAATTTCAAAGTTCATAAATTTTGATTCCCTCGCGGCTGTCGAAATATAAGTTTTTCGCGGCATAAACGAGTACCGTTTTTTTTTACGTTAACATAGAAATTTGATTTTTTCACAGCTTCAAGGGACTGTAGACTGTAGACTGAGTACATGGTTTAAATTTCAACTCGATATCTCTACGCGTTCCCATGATAATGTGTCTTGATTGACAGACAGACAAACAATGGGTAAAATGATCCTAAAAAAGTTAAGTTTTTTCCGTTTTAGGCACGGAACCATAAAAACATGTAATTTTCATGTGCACATTTTTTTAATCGAATAAGATGTTTATTTTTGTGATTAAATTAATCTTAAAAATAATAAAATGTATAAAATCCAGTCACAAATTCATACATGCCGTAATAATGTTACCAAAATAAATTCCTTGTTACTCATATAAGATCATCAGATGTTTTTATTTATTTGATTACGAACCCGACCCACAACTTATGGATGTAATATCTATCCAAGAGTCGTAGTAAGTGTTAAGTTAAAATTTGTTCCACATCGTTGTATACTGTTCCATATCTGTTATTTTGTAATAATAGTTAAAATGTACCGTTCACCTTCGAAGTCTTTATTGGATAATTTAATCTCAGATGCATATCTCACACTGAAATTGAATATAGTTAGGCGGTTTTATGTTAAACTACTTTTAGGGTAAAATCTAGCAGTATTTTATTGGATGACTGGCAAGACTTAGAAATTTTTAATATTTTTATCGAACATAAAAAACCAAATGTATTTAACTGTAGAATGAGACTGGAATCAATTAATTTTATTGGGTTCAACAAAGCTTTTGACTGTCAGATTTTTTCTCTCGCTGTCAAAAATTGATATTTAATTTCTTCGTGCCATACCTTGCCTACTTAACTAAATTGGTTGGATATTAATTTATTCCTTTCTTATGATTGATTTCGTCTAGTTCTATCATGTACTTTTTACATGCTTTCTAATGACTACCTTGTCACTCCAATAGTAAAAATATTGTTTTGAAACTCGCACAGTCGTGGACATGTTAACTAACCATGAAGCTTCCTAAGTTCCTGGGCTGTTTTCAAATGTTGAAGACTTTTTTAATGATAAACATTGAAATATCCAAAACATGTCTTCTATGAAACGATCTAGGTCATATCCTGAAAATTGTAACTTGGCCTTACGGTTAATTAAAAAAAAAAGTCTTTCGCGATGTTGTATATTAAAATGTTACCTACTTGTAAAACAGACTACTATATACAATTCAGATAGGTTTAAAGATTCTATGTAAAGGTCTTTGTCTAGTAGAGAGGCTACATTGAATTTATCATCTAGTTTGGTCAAGGACTAGTTATCTCAACTTTACTTCTGGTTTGCTTATATTGGCGAAAAAGCTGAGATACTGGCAACACAGTAGTCTTAAGTGATAATAAATAGTGGTCAAAATGTCTTGTGATAGTAGCTATTTGAAACTTTTCAAAACCCACGCAAAAAATAATGGGTTTCTAACATTTTCTTTGATCTGGTTCGATTCCCGTTTGGGTCAATGTACAAAACGAACTTTTTTATATTGTCTCGGGTCTGGGTGCTGTGGTATGTGCTTTAGCTACTTACCTTAGATTCAGAGCAATGTCTGTGATATAGTTCAGTAAATAATTTTTTTTCGTACGTCTGGCGTACTACAAGGTTCACTTGGGGCCGTTATTATTTTTAGCATTTATCAACGACATATATAGTTGTAATTTAATCAATAACCCTCACCCTTCTTTACTTGTTTATGCCATAATTCCATAAGACCACAACATTCGGCGATGGTGTTCCACGGTGAGATCCGTCCCGGTTGCTTATCAGAGCATCCAGCTAATGGCCTCTGGCGACGTGATCGGGCGGCGACATCACCACAGACTAAAACAGTTAGAGGTGGCGCTTGCTTTCTTTGAGATAAACAACATCTTTTTAATTTACTGAAAATTAGGGATACACAACTACAGATGTTCAATTATAAAAATTGTAAAAACAAAAAACGCTATGAAAAATTTTGTTTTAAAATTCACTGTTTTTTTGTTTGCATAAAACGATTGTTATTCAAAAATTATCCCGAAAAGTGACTACACATAAGTCACGTTGTTTGTCGTTTTTACATTGACCGACGAAAATTGTGGTTTGCACCTTCTGTGATTAAAAAATCGTAAGATTTATTTTAATTTAAAAAAAAATAACTTTCTAAGAGCAAAATTTCTTTCTCTAACATCATTATTTTACGACAAGGAGTATTTGGTTAAAATTTGGAACTTGGAAATTTGCCTGTTACATGCTTTATTTTAAAGCATTTAATGGAAGACATCGATAAATATATGCAATTTAGAAGCTTTTGACTTCTTGATTTGAAAGCAATTTGGTAGGCAAAACAAGAAATGCCACAATAACAAGATACAGAAAAATAGCACTTTAAGTTTAAAATTTGCTTAAAAACGTATAAATACTACATTGTGGCAAAAACATTGAGGAATTATAACTCTGTGACTATGTATGTTTTTGTGATTTTTTAACTAACCTTAGGCTAAAAAGTAACATAAAAATACGTAAAAAATAAGGATATTTAAGATTCATCTACAAGTATTTCTTGAAATACTGCTCTTCGTTTGCAGTGGTATGATAAGAACCATTAATGGTTCTACAGAAAACATTTTTGCCATCGATCTAATGGTACCTACTTACCATAAAATTCAAGAGGTGTCTATCCGTTGCTAACTTACTCTTGGTCGAACCGCAGTTTAATGTTAGTAATAGTACCTTACCTTATGGTTTGACGGTCGCGATTTAGACGCCATTCCCAGAATAGAGACATTCTAGATTTAGATCGGAACGTGCAGAATTCCGTATAATTTTAACACCGACTCATTGTTTGAGGGCTTAGAGCATCACAGAAGGTGCTTGATAGACATCTAACGATGGGTGATATTTTCTTAGGTGTTCTAAGGCAGTGTATTTTGTGTTTTCATATTTGTAATTCTATTGGTAATAATGGCTATGTACGGTAGAAAATATTGTTTGATAGTAGATTATACTTTTAAATTTTGAGTTTCCTTCCATTTGCATACTAACCTATTATACAGAGTGATAGGAAATAAAAATGGTGAGTTTTCGTTACCTTTTTAACCCGTTATCCCGTTAACCTCGTTTATATATGCTTGATCAGTTAAAGGTCCATCCGATGTAATTGTGCCCTAGTCCTAGTAGGTACTATTAGTTTTGGGACATTACTATTAGTTTTATTATTGTTTTGTCGGGTTATTTTTAAAACCTTAACAACTCTCTAGGGGCTGATTCTGGGCTCAAACCAACAACTTATTGTAGGGACTACCATACAAATCGCACAAAAAATTTCATTTCCCTACACTAAGCAGCCGACCATCAGACATCAGTTTGTATGAAGCAGTGAATATTTAAAAAAAATGACGATATTAGCACATACGTACGTTCTTAGGCTTATTTATTTATCTTTATAGCTATTCAATGTTATGTTATTTCGCAAATAATGTCTGCATATTAATGCAGTAATAACGTTGGCAAGATAAAATTAATAAACATGTTTATTTTAAAACATCAACAACCCCCATGAGCTTATTCTGGTGCTTAAATACAACAACTTTTTCTATGGGACTAACATCAATAAAAAATGATAACATGTGACAAAGAAGTTAGTATCCTCCTCCCTCCTAATTTTAAATTTACATACAACAACTGTATTTTAGTTTACTAACATAACACACGATGACGAAACGCTACTACAGAAGACTGTTACGTAGCCTCTACAAATAAGTCACACATACAATTAAATGTTTACGACTTATCTCAAAATGGTGGGAGATACCAAAATAGAGTTATTAAAATGTCATTTTGTACCGCTGGGGACGATTTGTGTCCGTCCATTCGGACGGTAAATCATCACTTTCACTTACGTTCAGTTTCATAACACCATTGTGACCTCAGTTATCTATAATTGTTATAGAACTGCATTAGTGAAGGTTCGTGAACTTTGACAAACCAGTCGCGTAGATGCAGGCTTTGATGGTAATAAGTGTGGTCTTTCTTAAAGATTCTCACTTAAAAAGGTAGACGACTACAGGGTGTATGTTTAGTCAATCTTAATATTTAAGGAGGCAAATATGTTCATAAATACGAACAACTTTTACTATGGGATCAACATCGAAATCGTGAAAAAAACTGTTGTTCCATACCAACTAATTAACGATAATGTATGGAGCGTCTCAATTTTTTTCACGACTTCGATGTTAATTCCCGAATGCAATGGGGTCCCCATATAATTGCCTTGTCAGGAAGGCTCAGTTCAGCGGCGGCGGAAAAAAGGCTTTTAACTGATGTCGAAACGGCAAGACTAGTATACTTTAGTTATTTTCATAGTTTGTTGTCGCTATGGGGCTCTGCTGCTGACATTGAATCAATGTGTTGCAGAAAAGAGCCGTACGCGCCATATACTGTCTTGGACCTTGTGACTCACTGAGGGAGATTTTTAAAGATATTATTATATTAACAGTAGCCTCTCAATACATTTTTGAAAATATTATGTTTTTTAGCTTAAAAGTGACTTTCATCAATATAATACTCGAAATACAAATAAAGTGGCCGTTCCGAGCTTCAGACTGCAGAAAGTTGGTAATTCATTCTTGGGGAAATGTATAAAAAAATTTAATAAAGTACCAAAGACTCTTGTTGAACTACCTGTTTATGAGTTTAAAATCCACATTTAAAAAATCCTTATGAAAAAAGGATATTATAAAATAGACGATTATTTAAACGACAAGAATGCATAACTTAAACTGCTTAGTTCGCACTTACTACATGTCTTGTAACTGTATTTCCTGTGAAAAAGGCTGACAAAGGTGACTGACTTTGTTGCGCCGTTTCTTCTCATCAGCAGCCAATATGTAGTCCCGAAGCGGTGGTAGGGCTAAGCTATATTTTGGGACGTGTATAAGTGCCAGGAAGAGGGCCTATCTATATACTGATCAATGCTCAAATACAAATTTTTCTATGAGACCAACATTGAAATCTAAAAGAAAATTTCCACTGATACAACTGATGTCAGCTGGCTTAGTATAGAGAGTGAATTTTTTTTTGCGATTTCAATTAGAAAAATTGTTGTATTTCAGCACCAGAATCAGCCCCTAGGAGGTTGTTGATGTTTTATAAATAACTCTGTATGTTGTCTCGGGTCTGTGTGTTATGGTACTACCGTTGTTTCTATAGCAAGTGCTTTAGCTACTTACCTTAGGATCAGAGCAATGTATGTGTCTATCTTATCCAATTGGTGTTTTGTCTGGCGCATATTTAGTTAATTTAACTAGCTGTTACTCGCGATCTCGTTCACTTGGTCTCCAGTGTATTCATAAATAATTTACTGCATAACTTTCTTAATTTTTTCTTTCATAAGAACCTTCTCCTGACAATAAATAATACCACAAAAAAAGAATTAGCAAAATTGTTCCATCCGTTCACGCGTGATGCGATGACCAAGGGAAATAGAGATTCATTTTTACATAAATATAGCTGTTGCCCGCATTTCATTTGCGTGGTCTTTTTTCTATCAAAAAACCTTCCTCCTGACAATAACTAACACAACAAAAAAGAATTAGCGAAATTGCTTCATCCGTTCACGCGTGATGCGATGACCAAGAGAAATAGAAATTAATTTTTACATATGTATATAAATTTTTATTTAAATAGATAGATTTATGCTGCTACCACAGACTACTCTGTGGATGAAACACCGACAAAGAAACCTCTTTCCTTATTGACTTTTAAGTATACACAGAGTTTGATCTTGTTTTATTGTGTATGATGTTGTTTTTACTGCAAATTGCTTTATACGTTTAGCATATCACAGCATCAGTTTAGGTGTTTATTCCTATGAAACGAGAATTGCTTGCTACTGAGAAATATTGAGTTATAAGAACTCAATATTACTCAGTAAAGGAAAAGTTCACAATAACACCTAAGATAATTATAGTTTTGTTTTTTAATCTGTTTAATGTAAATTAATATAGGTCCTACCTACATGCTAATAACATACCCTAAGCTACATTCAGTAAATTTACTGTAGCTAAACAATTATCGCAATTAAAATTGGGAATTGTTAGAAATACGAGTAAACATAAATAAACAACTTTTTAGTAGATATTTATGTTAATTTCTTTTTCAGAGATAGTCTTAGGCTGTGCATTATAACACGGTTTTAAAAACTTTTTTTTTTATATTTCCGTATTCACTAGAAGTACTTAGTTAAAATATTTAAAAATCAACATCAAACTAAAAATTTATGATTATAACTACTTGACCTGACAGAATACGTATTTTTGAAGCATTCGAATTTAGCAAAACAATTTTAATTCGCTTAAGAAATCTCAAGAATCGTATACAATTTCCTAGGAATTCTTACAAGATTCTTGTAAATTTGTATGCAAATTGTAATTCTAAAACTTCAAACATACGTTTTCAATTCTCTCGACCTTTCATTCCATCATCCTATCAGATCATCAGATGTAACGTCAAGCGCGTGTGAATCAGCAAGTCAGGGGTTTGATAGTTTTACAATCATCAATCCATTTAAACTCATTGGACTGTAACTACAAGGTAATGTAGCTTGATCATTGCGTCTCCCACTGTGAAGAGTAGGCCCATATTATTAACTCAATCTTGTTCTTGATGGTCTCATCTAATATTTTGCTTCGAATACTTTTGAGACTGACCAGATTTCCCTTTAGTCTAAAGTTCTTTAAATTGCACCAAAAATTTGTCAAAAATACTATAATATTAGAAAAACTATGAAATATGTATGATAAAAATATTTCATGCCTTATGAGGTAATCGCAAATATCAGACTTTATACACATTTATTGAGTTCACACAGTGAGTAGAGGAGAAGCGTCTTTGCCCTGCAGTAGGGGGGCTGCCAAGCTCAAACCATTCACATATAAAATTTACATTTCGTCTCGTTTGCCTGACTTTCGTGGTCTGACGGGGAGGGACAAATCAACAATTTAACGTACAGAAGTAAAATTCGGATTCGTTTATAAGTACAAGCGTAGTTGGCACCGATGATCGATAAGATGCAGATGACTTAAGATCTAGATCTGCGGGTAATGTTCTGATTTCTAAGGGCGTAGTTTTGACCGCCTTGCTGTTCCATTTGTAGGCTAATTTCGCTTTTGTGCTGTACTCGATAAAGATCCGTGATAAAATATTGTACTTCAATTTGATCTACATCAAATGTATTACCTAAGCAAGAACTTATTTTTTAATACTATTTAATTAATACTACGAATGTTAATTAGACAGTTTTACTAAAAACAAAATGGTTGGCGAAGAACACTCAAGGTATCTTTGTAAAATTATCTTTTTTTTCTTTCTTATATTGTAGTTAAGTTGTTTTGAACTTGCTTGCTATATTCCAAAACAACAGAGCTTGTTTTATTACAAGGAAGCGGCTGCAAAAGGAAGCTCTTCTGCCTAATTAAGTAACTATTAATTATATTTTTTTTAACTAGATTTCTTTGTAAATTTATTGATTCTTAATTAATGCAAATAAAAATACAAAGAATAATGACGCAATTAACTGCATTTTGGTTGACTGTTCGAATGCAAATTTTATTTAAATAAAATAGTTTCAAAATCATCAAACATGTAAATTGATATTTAGCATAATTTAGGTGTGTTAGATGATCTAGACAACCTAAGTTTACAGCTTTCACTAGTAATAAATTACTATTGTCGCTGTGGCATTGATTATACTTATAAAATAACGATAAACATATTTATGGTACGATCGATAGTCGATTATGATAGTTGCAAAAAAGTAGCTAAACCACTGCTGTCCCGCAATTCAGAATCCTTTGATAACTTTTTTATCGATAACTCATGAGATATTAATTTGGTAATAATTTGAATAGTGTTACGTGGTTTATCGGATTATTTGTAGTAGATATATGTAGATATAGCGGAATTATAGCGGGAATGAAGTATCAGTACCACCTACATCCCAACATGCACAAAACAAAAATGACCCGGGGGTGTCATCTAGTTGAATATTTTTCAGTCATTAGGTTTTAGTACGTGAGGTAGAATAAAGCGATAAACCAATGTATACATGTATACCTTGTAGGTATATCCTTATTGTATCCTTGTATCCTTATTGTATGATCCAATCTTTTTTTATATCGATTTAACAATGTATACCAATTTGAATTTTACCAAAAACCAAAACCGTGTTACCGTGTTGTTATACAATTGATCATAGTAATAAGTATTATTTTTCAGTAAACTAGGTAAGTATTTATCCAAATGTTAGCAATCACCAACTAGATAAAACCTGTCTACGGTCAACGAACAGACATCGAGACATAACTAACTTTTTAAGCAATAAAAAAAACCTCAGAAATTCGAATGTGACTGAATACTAAATTAATTAAAGCCGTTGACCCTGTGCATTATTACTACCTGTCATTTAAAGACGACCCCGACTGATAAATAGTTAGTAAATAGTATGACTAATATCAAAATTCAGAGGATTTATTGACACTATTCTTTTTGACATTTAAAGTAAGTATAAAATCTCTTGATTATAAATTAGGACATTGTGTGTGACAGAAAGCTAGACCATAAATCACTATGTATTGTAAAAGTTTTGCAATCATAGACGTTATTGTAATGTGAATTTGTACTAAAATATTTTTATTCTAAAATCGTAAGACTCAAATCCATCAATCATAAATGGGAACTATAATATTGGACAAAGCGATAATTTTTTAGATTTACGTTCGCCTTCCTCGTACATGGGGTATCTAACCTACTCTGTAGAATGTCATGTCCGTTGCAGACTACAATACTCGATAGACCGTCACTCGGATGGAACTTAGTAATTATTGCAGTATTTTAGTAAAACATTCCGCACAGTAAGTTTTAGCCGTGTCAATTCTCACAACGCCTCCCATATCATATAACGACGTAGTATTAAGTACAGTACAGTACTACAATGTTATCTCCATTAGACTAAACTGTAATCATCCTCTGTAGAAGGAATAGTTATAACTCTCGATTAGATTTTTCGCAAATTGATTCATTAACATTTTCTCAAAACAAGTAAGTTATGAGGTTTGGTGCAGAGCTTGAAATAGTTAAAATGAAATTATGTTTCTTAATAGGTACCTCATTGATTTTTTCATTAAAATATTGTTAAATTAACTTTATTCGCTTTTGTTATCAATCAGGATCTATTTATAAATGGTTACCACAGAGAAGTTTATCTATGATACTTATTACCTACTAAACATTTTGTTTGAATTCTCTTAATAAATATGAAATTAAATTTAAGAAAGTTGAAATAACCTACTTAAATTTAGTAATCACTGGTGATTTTTAATAAGTGTTTTAGACTTGGCGCTCCTTTTGTAAAACGATACTTTATCGGTTGGTAGACAGATATATGATTAAACAAACAAAAAATACTTTTTTTCTAGGTAATTTACATAAAACGTTTCGTGGTCTCCTAATGGATCTTTTCGAGTTCATGCTTGTTCTAATTTATTTAGAAAGTAAAGATTTGTATGTATAGGTGAAACACAACACAAAAGAATTGTTAGAAGTTGGTTAATTATCTCGTAATAAATTAAAAAAGAATCTTTGTAAATATCGCAAATCATGATAATATGCACATCACTCATGTGTAATTTAAAGGAAATTGGAAGTACCGCGTCCCATCTACATGCAAACGTTTTTCCCATAGTTACGACGGCATTCTCAGTCGTGGCAATCGAACATTGTTTGGATTCAACTTCCTTCGTGCGTGTTGTGTGAATTTTTACCACCTGGATGTTTTCGTTGGGCTATTTACATAGTGTTGCTGCTTTGTTATGTCATGTATTACAATTTTGTAGTTTCTAGGATGTTATTGTTACTCATTGAAGGTATATAGATACCTATGTATTCTCCACTCCAGGAATTTCTCGTATTGTTGTGCTGACTTTGAGTATAGTGGATTTTTTTTTTAGCTTACATAGCTCTCATCTCAACAATAATACAGTGATCAGAAGCTCAATCCCCGTAGTTTAACTGTGTCACGATCCAGTGTCGATCCGGTCCCAGTAACATCAACATACTGCCAAAAACGGTATTCTCGTAAACTTTTAATTTGTAAAATTATCATAACTATCCCAATACGACTGAAAATAGAATATAAAGAAATCTTATTTTGGTTTTGGCATTTTTGATGTTTACGAGTATACCGTTTTAGACAGAAGGTAATATAACTGGGAGCGGATCGACACTGGATTGCGACTAATGATAAAGTTACGGGAATTGGGCTTCGTCCTCACGGGGATCGTCCTTTATGTTACAATGAGACTTTGAATCTCGTCTAGACAAGGCAATATACGTATTGCATTACCTAACTACCGCTAGTAGGTAATATTTTATTATTTATCTTTCCTGGAATTATTTTACGGTTCAAATACAACAACTTTAACTATGACCAACTTCTAACGTCCTAACGACCCATTGGAGTGTAGTGTAGTGAGTTAGTGTGTATTTATGTCAAAAAATACTCCTAGTTTTGGTACTGTTTCAGCTTATCTAATACTGTGGTGACCTCGTTTTGCGTGACGTTATATGTGGATGGGCCCTTAGCTGTTATAATTTGTCTGTGTAACTTAAACTTTTTTGAGACTTCGATGTTGGTTCCATAGTAAATAATTCAATGAAAAACTATAGTGCTTATCATTGAATCAATTCACTGTTAATGAAAAGAAAGAGTTGTAGGAAATAGATTCATACACATATTAATATGTATATATTAAGGTATGAGACAAAAAAGTAAAAAGGGAGAATTATGCTTATAAACTCTTTTACTTCTGGTTCTATCCGTCCCCTTGATCACTTACTTGATTACCTTCTTTTTGTGTATTGTTTTCGTTGTTTATTTAATTGTCAATCGTTTTTATGCCGTCTTATCCAAATAAATGTTTTCTATCTATTTCATTTTTCCGGTATGTTATCTTCAACTTTCTACTTCAACTAAACGCCTAGAGCTAGTTAATGTGACTCACATCTAGATATTTATTTATTGAGACGCCTCCAATTAAGTTATTATCGTGTTGAGTTGTCTAATAATTAATTATTGTCCGTATTTATCAGATCCTCTCATAATAACCCGTTGTTAATGTTATTGATTACAGTTTTTGACTATTCATTTAAATTTATTTTTGGGGTTCCATAGTTATTTACGATTACCTTCGTAGCCGGCAAGTAGGCCGGATTTTTGGACGCCATCTCTGAGGTGCCGGGTTCGATTCTCGTGCGAGTCAATGTAAAAAAAATCTTTTTTATGTTGTTTAGGGTCTGGTTGTTGTGGTACTGTCGTTGTTTCTGATTTCTGTAACACAAGTACTTTAGCTACTTACCTGAGAATGAAAGCAATGTACGTGATGTTGTTCAATATTTATATTGTATTTATCCATGAAGCAGTGAGGGAAAACTTGCACATTCACTGGGTCATTCAGCCATGGTCTGATTTTCCTTGGTAGCGATCTAAAGGCAATTGCTCGAAATGTGAAAAAACTAGAAGAAAGCGCTGAATGAATATATCTTGATATCTTATTTCTTGTATAAACTTTAGTTATAGACTTTGCCCTTCGTGCAAGGACCATTTTCTTTCGGGCAAACTTTACAATGTCAGTCTCTTTAGAGGTAATAATTTCCAATCGATACAAAATGAGCGACTGACATCACTGAGATGTCTCGACTGATATTATTATGGGATCGTAAATTGATATCGGAATAGCCTCCCCCATGCTTAGCGAACTGAAGCCTCGAGCATTTGTTTGTTAATCACTATATTTATTATTCAAGAGTTTCTTGCAATTGTCCAGCTAATTTCTTTTCTAGAAGATTTTCTTGGAATAGAGGAATGTGTTTTTTATCGTCTACCTAGGGAACGCTGGTGAACGAACTTTAGATTACTGTGTAACATGGAGCTAGGTATAACAGGCAACTAGGTATTGATAAAAAATACGATACAACTCAGGTAGATATTCTACATAATCATTGTCATAAAGGTTTGTTTTTAAATAAGTAGCATTGAATTCTTAACTATATTTATCATTTAAAAAATCCCACAAGCACTTTTTTAATAACAGAGTGATTGAAGAAGAAGAGAGGGAAATTGCCACCAGAAGTGGTGTCAGCTCAAACTACTAACCAGTTTAAGAACAGATTAGATAAGTATCTGGAGGAAAAGATAACTTAAACTATGACAACGAGATGCAGGCTGATAACAGTTGTTTCAACTGCTTGCCTGCCAATAATAATAATACTAGAGCGTACAAATAATAACAATAATATTTCTAAATTAGTCAAGTCTGAGTGTGCAGAGAGACGCCCCTAGCAAAATTTGTAACACTAGAATCTTTACCTACTTAGAGTCTGAAACGGAGTCGGACAGATGAAATTTCTAATACTTTAGGACTATGTCATGCTGTAATTGCATCATTACTATTTTTTTCCTGGAAACTCTTATCAGTTCTCTAGTTGACACTGGTAGTAAATGTTGATTAAAGTCAACTTAAACTTACTTTTATATGCATAGCCGTAAAATATTTAAAGGTTCGTGTTTACGCGAAAAAATCTCAACCTACTTCAGTAATACATTTAAATAGGGGTCAGCCCCTAGCATGACCACCAAAACATGATATGATATATGATATGATACTGCGATTTATCGACACCAAGGCCTTTTTTTTTAAATATGATAGGATGTCTATATTTATGTTGAATTTTTATCGAAACAGTGATCATAACATGTGACGTCACCAGCACGCGATTCAACATGGCGGTTTTATTTATCAATGTTTGCTGTTGATGTCGATAAACTGCTATCTCATATCGTGTTTTGGTAGTAGGTAATGCTAGGAGGAGCAGGGAGGTAATTGTTTTCTAATTATTCCTTAAGTCACTGTTAAGTGTGTAATAAACTATTAATATTAACAGGTGTTTTGATATCACAAAACTACTATTCACTATTTCAAAGAGACAAAATCTGGATTGGTCCAATTCTGAAAAATTTTTCACTGCTAGATAGTGACAGTGAATAATGCCACGTCAAATCAGATTACGGTAAATTTTACGGTAGGCTTATGTTTATTTTATGAGTATTTTAATCATATTTTGTAAACGTTAATAGCATGATGTATCTAATTAAGTAGGTTTTGATTTTTACTGTCACGTAACTAGGTACCCGAACCTTTAAATATTTTACAGCTATGCTTTATAAATCTCACATGTCAGCCATTAAAATGCTAATCGCTGTAATTAATTCCTATGGGGAACATAAAAAATTTAAATCAGGCAATGATTATTCGAAGATTTATGTATTTACCATAAAAAAAATCCAACTGTATATACAAACAATAAGTAACACATTTTTTATCTAGTTGTTTTTAGACGACTTAAAAAAACAGATTTTTTAACAAATTATACTACGTGTAACCTAAAATAAGCAGAACCTTTTAATAGCTGATACTGCTGCTCAAATCCAACATTTTCTATGGGATAAACATCGACAAAAATCCTTATATAAATGATATTATGTGTAGACAAGAAGTTCACAGTCATAGTTTTTTCATCGATGTTATTCCTATAGAAATTGGGCACTAGAATAAGCTACACGGTGAATAACAACAATTTTTATTATAACATTGGTTATACATCAAAAGCCCGTTATAGTTCACTGCTGGACTTTGAACCTCCTCCACATTAGTGGAGGGTTTTGCCATTATCTCCACGCTTGGAAGGCGGGTTGGAGATCGCAGTTTAAAAGTTGATGTTTAACAGAGAGCGCTGCTGCTCGTCCTCTGTTGAATGTGTAGTCCCTAAATCGCCTCTTACGACACCCACGGGATGAGTAGGAGTGGTGACATATTATGTATTCTCTCTGCCGTCACCGAACGGCTATTACCTACTAAAAATAAAAGCCTGCCTATATTCTATCTACCAACTACCGACTTAGTATAGATTGGCTTGATTTTCTAGTTTATAAAAATAAGATTCTGTTGCGTCCTTTATACCATCAGATGAGGGTTTGTACCAGTTAGTCGTGTTATGGCCAGTCATGGGTAATTCAAATAAACAATCTGTTCTGGTCAGCAATTTATCAATATCCATAACTAAAACAATCAACTAAGTCAAAAATATAAACACTTACAATAATAACACGTAAAAAGTAGCAAATCAACAAATATAATACCTATCTTAATTTAAATGCGAAGTTCAAACATTTAATTGCTCATAATTATAATCAATTAATAGGTGAAATGGAATTCTTAGCAAGCATGACTCGCTTGTAATCATTCCGACTTTCATAAATTAATACATATGCAAATATTTGCCGAAAACTTGTGTTACTAGTAACTTAGATAGGAGAGTCTTCACTTTTACCGTATGGCTAAGTGATAATGTCCCAGTTAGCCCTATCATAAAAGTAACTTGACGCCCTAGAAGCCAATTCTTAAACGGGGACTTTGAATTTTATTTACAAATTTGAATTTTCGATAGCTCTTTGATTTGCAAAGCTAAAGTGGCAATGATCAGGCCACATACCTCGCACAACTGCCAACCGTTAGAAAAGTACTCGAGCCTTCTTCTGCTGTCATGTATGTGTTGCCTTTTGATTTCTGACCCCATTTTGTGTTATCCGTTCCTTTATCATTAGTTCAGACACGTCAGATGTTGGTTTGGACTGTTTTTGCAACTTGGTGATCAGGGGACCCAACATCCCGTCGCTTTTGATAGTAGGACGTTAACGAGAACGGAGAGGAATCACTCCACCACGGAGAAAGAAATAATGCTTTAATGTTCGTTCCTTAAAAAAGACCAGAGGTTTCATCGATCTTCTGTCGTGTCAGTGGCAACTCTAGATGGACTTAGATCAAAACTTGGCAACTTTTACAGCATTTTGTTAAGGTCATCCCTCGTGCAGGTGTAGGGACACAATAAAGGTCAGAAAAGTGGGTGAATCAAAGTTTGTAAAGCCGCACTATAGCCCCGTTCACTCAGCAGCTCGTTCCTCAGACCCCACTAAACCAAATTTTCTCTACAGCGACCGAACCCGAGTTCTTGAGTGGTGATTACGAACTGTAACACTCACCCGGTAGATTGACGACCTAGTCAACGTTGTGGGAAGCCACTGGATGCAAACGGCCCAGAGCTCTCACTCGCTGTGGCGTTCTATGGAGAGCTATGTCCAGTAGTCGACTCCAAAAGGTTGATGATGATGATGGAAAGTAACTTGATACCCTGAAGCCAATTCTCAAGCACAGCCTTAGAATTTTAAATAAAAAGTAAGTCGAGACATAGAAAGTATCCAGTTATCCTTCGTAAAATGTCAATATCGACATCTCTAGAATTGCAAAATAGTGAATGTCATCTATTAGCATGAGAACTGTCATGCTTGCAAAATTAAGATACATAATTTAAAAATCAACATCCATTCACGATTAGGAATAAGAACAACCTTAGGTACCTGCCCCGGTTCATCAGATGTGGTAAATAACTGCTAACTGTAAATATTTCGCTTAAACCTTCCTCTGGCACAAAACCGGCTGCCGGGAATAACAAAGTTTTGTCTATTTTGTTTACTTATTGACAGGTGAGAAGCAAATTCTGTATTTATTTTTTATAAAGATTGAAAAAATGACACCACTTAAGTTCTACTTTGTATTTGACATGCATCACAATTTCCAGGTAGATATATTTTGGCGTTAACAATAATATAAAACATCAATAAAATATTGTCCATAATATACATAGAATAAAAAGTATTTAATACTAACTATCGCTAAGTATATTAATAGGAAATTACTTAGATCATGCATCTTCTCAGATTTACGCGATTATAAGAGCATTGTTATAAGAACGGCCATGTTACTTAATCCCTTAGCAGACTATGACACAACTTAAACATAGCATACTATCGCAAAATCTAAATATTCGCATTGTTATCCGATTCCGATATCGATGGCCTGACCCCGCCCGTTCCGGTTTCGTTCCGGTGACGATATAAGAGCATCATTACATAAAAGCGTTATGTGAGTGAGTAGTGTAAACTTTACGCTTGTAGTTATATTAGTATGTATTATGCTAACAAGTGGTAAATTGTGCTGTATACCAGCTAATTTGCCAACTTTAACTTTTACTATGGGATCAAAATCGAAACTGTGATTTTTTATGCTCTATACATTATCATCGAAGTAGAGCAGTCTGTAGGGAGACCCCATAGCGAAAATTGTAATAATTGAGTATTTTTTTAATTACAACTTAAGTATACGTAGTAAGCCAATACTTATAGTAAGTACATCAATAATCACATTTTTCACTTTAAAAAATGTCAACTGCCTCTGGTGATAGGTACTTACTACTTAGTATAGTTTAGATCTTACTTATCGCCTCGTTTGTTGTGCATTCTCCATTTAAGTATCAAAACTAGAGCACGCTCCTGTCTTTGTCCGTTTAAAGGTACTTTGTACATGCAGGGATTTTCATCTATATATATAAAAGAAGAAACTGACTGACTGACTGACTGTCTGACTGACTAACTGACTGACTGACTGACATATCAACGCACAGCCGAAACCGCTGGTGCTAAAGATTCCAAATTTGGCACGTAGGTTCCTTTTAAGGTCTAAGGGTGCACTAAGAAAGGGTTTTTTAAAATTCATACCCCACCGTACTCATATTTCATACCCATAAAGGGGTATACTGGGGGCCCAAAGTTTGTATGGGGAAACAAGATAAGTTTGACTATTTTATTTGAAACATCACAGGAGTATTCCTTACAATAAATGATTAAATACGTGTTTCAGGTTTTTAGCGAAATCCACCCCTAAAGCGGGTAAAAGAAGGGGTGACAAAGTCTGATAATCAACATGGGTATTGTTTATATGGTTTATCGGGTTGCTGATTACGAAATTTCTATCAATATGGGTGTCGATTTTATGGATTTTTTACGTATACTTAGTATTTATGGATTTTTTGGACGTTGATTTTAAAATTAAATGTTGTGAACATGAAAATTCTTGAAATTATTTATACCAAATTGCAATTCAATCAATCCAGTAATTTCAGAGCTAATCGGTTGTAACAGACGGACTGACAGACAGCCATACGTGATCCCAACACAAAGGTTCTATTTTTGCATTTGATGTATATGTATAACGAGACCCGCGTTATCCTAAAATTTATAAATCGCTATAACAATCTTATCGTGTTTTGATGGTCATGCTAGGGGGGCTGTATTAGTAAAGATTATTGTCTATAAAGAAGTTTTGTAGTTTTTTTTATTACTGAGTTTGACATTCATACATTTACTCAAAATCAAATCTAACGCGAGCGAAGCCGCGGGCAAAAGCTAGTTTCGTCAATATTCAAATGGATTCTACAAAAAAATATTGAATAGAAACTTTGAACCGACGCGGCGACGAGCCGACGCGGTCAAAGTTAACTCATATCAACATTACCTTTTAGGGTATAAGTAAGTTTAAATGTGTACTAACTGTACTGAGTGCATGAGTTATTTTATACATCCGTTAGCTATATTAAAAGGAAAAGTTGGGAATCCACGTCCAGTTCTCGATAAATGCCTTGTACACTGCGATGGTATTTTTCTATGAACTTTCCACGTATTAACATTCTCAGCTCTTCCTCTTAATTTATTACTGTATTTTACACTGTCACTTTCTTAATATAATAGTACTAAATTTAGCCTATACTTAGTCGGCTATTTCTCTGTTTCTACCTATAGTTGAGCAACTATAACAAATAAAAGATAAGAGAGCTGAATAAAAACAATAATTTTAGGGTACAATTACTTATTTATTAAAGTTATTTTTAAAAATATGACTACCCATCTTTTACAGGCGTGAGTAGTTACTCACGCCTAAAAATAAAGCGTTCTTCGCGCGTCTGTTGAGATTTTTTATGTGCTAGAACTAAATTGAATCGTAATATTATTTTTTTTAGAATGGAACTTGCTCATGAATGATTTTCAGTGTATAGTAGTGACATTAGGCCTTTTTGTATGGAAATACCTTTTTTTTTTCACGATTTCGGTGTTCATCTATTGTAAAAGTTATTTCAGAAGAGTACACTGACCTTCTTTAATATAACTAATATTTTAGAGTCACCTGTATTAATTATTATATTTTTTTATTGTCCAGCAGAGTAAAATAACAACTTATTGCAGTTAGGGAAAAGTAAATGACGAATAATATCTGAGATAATACTGACCAGATTGGCTGGTTGTCAGCGGCCTGCTCTTTCATCAGGGGGGGGATTCCAATACTCAATTCACTAGTAATAAAATATACTAAGAAGCCTTGTTTAAAAACACTTGTACCTACTTCTATTGATAATGTTTTGCGTGAGTTTGAATATCACACGATTTTTTGCCGCCTGTCATCGCCGGAGTGCGAGGAAATTGTCATGTTGTGAGAAAAACGCACCTCTATCCGGGAAGTGCGGCAAGTATGAAAACACTCTACTTTTACAATACGAGATAATATTCTACTCATAATAAAGGAACCTTTGACATCTTTTCTTATATAGGTGCGTACTACATAACTTAATATACTGTACAATTTCTGTGGTATGCTTCATATGCTGTACAATGTACCATGGCGACTAGATAACGGATACACATACTTAAATACTTTTACAAACGTCCATGACTTAGGTACAAATGCTCGTGCTCATCACACAAGCATTTGCCCCTTGCGGGATTCGAACCGGCAACCGCTGGCTTTGTAGTCCGGAGCGCGAACCACTAAACCAGACGGTCGTCAAATAAGAGAAATTAATTCATACAACAATCACAAATTTAGGTAACTATCTGCAAATTATGGCAACTAGATATCGTATGAACATAAAATTATACAAGCATGTCATGCAATTCATGACTAACAGCTAAAACAATTATATCTTATATGTTACCTATTATGTAAAAAAGACTATATTAAACAGTAATTTTGATCATTCAACGAATGAGAACAGTTATAAGTACAGAAGCATTTCAAAATTCATCTACGATAACCTAGAAATCACGTGTAAAAAAAACAAATTAAGTTCTTACATAAATAAGTAATTTAATCATAATTTCATATTTATTCATAAGTTATTAAACGAATATCTAAATTTGAGATTGCGCGTCCTACTTCCGCTTGAAAAGACTGAATATTTTAATGATACTCTAGTGGAAGTAAATATCACTGATAAAGTTACATCTCTAGCATTTGGCCATGATGCAATAGTGTACCGCTAATTTATATCGTTTATATAAAAAATGTAGGTGGAAAATAAAAGTCTTTTCTGAATAATAAAAAAGTACCTATTATTATATATAAAAGCGACCACTTTAGCCAATTGACTGTTTCAAAATGTTAAAATTTTAATTGGAGCCATTAACAAAAAAGAAAAAAATGGTACTTCTGAGTGTTGGAAATTTTGAAAACAACGCAAAATAATAGGTACGTTTCATACAACAAAGAAAAAAGACTAAGTGCGACTGAGTTTAGTTTGCGTTTTAAGTGCAAATAATGCTAGATACGTTTCTACCGACTTCAGAATTTACCACCAGCCGATCGATTGAACGGAGCATTGTTCTCGAAGCCCCTCGAAACTTCGGGGAACAGGTTGAAATTAGCATTTCCTAGAGCAACTGTGTTTAGTACGCAATTACGCATTCAGTACTATAGGTACATGAGGTGGCTGTTGGTACCTATAAGTGAACACAATGATGTTGAACCTACTAAAGTGATTATTATCATTTTTGTGGACAGCAGGCATATTAAACAAGTTACAACGTGTATTAAGCATACAGTTGAACTTGGTAAAGAAATAAACATTCTTAGATTTTTAAAGATTAAATTATGAGATTTTTTTATAAATTACATCCTTATTATTTTTGTTAACAGTAAATTTATAGGTTAAAAAAAAAACAAATTTGTTTAGTAAAAAAAGTTATAGATTGAGGAGGACACACATTGTTAGTTTTAGATTAGTTTGTTTAAAAATTAATTATATTATAAAACTCAAACTTATAAAGTTGTGCGTTCTTGAGTGTTCCTATTACTTTGAAAGTGGCAGAATCGTGAAATGATTACAAATGGCGTGATTATTTCGTGTCAATCGTATCTCGCAACGTTTCCCGACAATATTTTCAATTACGACCGACAGTGGACCGCAATGATAATACGTGTGTCATTACCCCGTCGATCAAGGCTCATCAGTGGGGCTAGGCAAATGACGCGGCGCAAAAACTGCGCGGGCGCACGCCGGAACAAGATATGTGTCGACGGTGGCGCCCTTAGTGGCTCCAGCTTCTGAGTTGTAAATAATACTATAGTAAACTTTTTATTTCGGACAAGTAGTAATACACACATCCATAATTACGTAAAGAACAAAAATCAAAATCAATAATAGTACCTTTAATGAATTCCTCTATTTATAATTTTAGGGTGGCTTGTAATGGTTCACTTTGGGTGCTTGGTCTGCGGACCACCAGTGGTTAATTCATAAGCATGGACGACCATTATTTAATCGAGATCATGACGCGCACGGTTATAAAACCAAAAATTTCTGTAAATGGGCCTAAATTAAGCATTTTAACACTACTACATATATATTTTTTACCCTACTACTGGGCTACAATAAAGTGGGCAAGCCTTAAGAAAAAGTTTGTGTTGACTGGCGCATTATTATTTTATTTATTTACTAGCTTTTGCCCGCGACTTCGTTTACTTTGACCTTACCCGGGAAAAAAATTCCTATGTGTTAATCCGGGCCATCGTATATCTGTTGCCAAATATCATCAAAATCTGTTCAATAGCTTTTGCGTGAAGGAGTAACAAACATCCATAAATACAAACTTTCGCTTTTATAATATTCATCATCATCATCATCATCATTTCAGCCATAGGACGTCTACTGCTGAACATAAGCCTCCCTCAGTGACTTCCAGATTGGCCGGTTGAAAGCGGCTCGCATCCAGCGGCGTCCTGCAACCTTTACCAGGTCGTCTGTCCACCTTGTAGGTGGACGTCCTACGCTTCGCTTGCCGGTACGTGGCCTCCATTCCAGAACCTTTCTGCCCCATCGGCCGTCAGTTCTACGTGCTATGTGCCCCGCCCACTGCCGCTTCAGCTTGCTTATGCGTTGGCTATGTCAGCAACTTTTGTTCGTTTACGAATCTCCTCATTCCTGATTCGATCTCGCAAAGAAACGCCGAGCATAGCCCTTTCCATAGCAGGCTGTGCAACCTTGAGCTTTCTTATGAGGCCCATAGTGAGAGGCCACGTTTCTGTTCCATATGTCATCACTGGTAACACACACTGGTTGTAGACTTTCGTCTTTAAGCACTGAGGTATTTTGGACGAGAAGACGTTACGTCGTTTACGTTTTATAATATTAGTAAGGATTAAAAGACTAGAAACTAAAAATATACTTTTTCAAGATGCCTAACTATTGAAATGGGACAAAAGAGTTTGTTACTAACACGTAATACATTCTGCGCATAGGCACCTCTTTTCCCACTTAAGGTGTATGAAATAACAACTATCGGTATGAATCTTTGAAATCCAACGCTCACATCTTAGTAATTGAATATATCAATTTGTTTATATTCGAACGACGTTTTGTGTTATGTTTAAAACATGAAATACTTTCACTATTTGCTTGGAATTATTATCCTTTGCCCTTTTTCCTGCATTTAGAGGCAACTCACGGTTTGTGATTTAAGTTATAATAGTGTAAGGGCTATGCGTTGAATGAACGTGTGTAATAAACTTGATCGTTAACCTTGGTTTTATGCACACGTATAAATAGAAAGCTTATAATGATAAGAGGTATATTTGATTTATTTATGAGGTTAAGGTATTAAAATAACTGTCACATCATAATTTAGGACTTCTTCTGTATACCACATTAATGCCCATGAAATAAGATTAAACGAAATTGCTGTCTTATTACGGGGTTCATTCTTGGCTTGTAAATATACAGGAAAGTACTGTAGGCATATTTAAAATACAATACCTTCTATTAACTGCGTTAAGCGTAATCTTATTTCCATTATGTCTTCTAGAATTCTAGGTTGTACGACAAGTGGTGGTAGCTCAGTAGTCGGAGTCTCTCACCTACGTGTATTGTGAGTTCGAATCCCGGCGCGTACCCCTTGATTGCTCAGAATCAATGTCAAGCGAGTATCTAGATATTTTCTTTTCTATAAAAGGTACTGGAACTGGTGCTTCCTTAGGGATTGTTTTTATATTTTGCATTATTGTTCACAAAATTTGTACTACTTTATTTAATTTCAATTTTTTTATTATTATTCTTAGACTTGTGATTGATACTCAATTTTAATATTCATTGTCAACAAACTCTTGCAGATGTTGTACATACCTGTTTTTGTTAATTTGTAATAATATGTACTGTTGGTATGTCTATTAAATAAAAAAAAAATAAAAAAAAAAGTTTTCTTGTGCCGTGTGGGGACGGCCGTTAATAATACACTTCCCCACCGCTAACAGGAGGCGTGTCGTAAGAGGCGAATAATTCCTGTATCACGAGACGGGCAGCAGCGTCTGCGTGCGAAATGTTATAAAAATGCGCTTGCCAACCCGCCTGCCAAGCGTGGCGAGTATTGGCAATCCCCTCCGATGAAAGTCATTGGGGGAGGCCTGTGTTCAGCAGTGGACGTCCACGGCTGAAATTATGAAAAAGATTTATACTCGATGGTAAGGGAAAATATTGTGTGAAATATGTAGACATTCAGATAGCACTGGTTTAACCATACTCCAAAAATGGTCTAGTTACTTACCCAGTTGTAGTGCGGAGTTCTGATGGCAATCGCTTCAAATGTATAATCAAACTTGCCGCTTAAAAGCGACCATGGTCAAGTGTAACCTGACTAAGGCCCAAGATTTTTTAAATTTAATTTTAAGCAAAATCGACAGCCCTTAAATAACAGAGTTAAAATACTTAAAATGTAAACATACTGCCAATAAGAGTTTTTTGTTTGATTGTAACTTTAACACCAATTGTTTTGTGTAGAAAACGTTGACTGCCTTAGCCCTCTGCCTATAGCTCCCTGGGATGCTCAGATCATAAAGTACTCAAGTCGTATATTCATTTTGACGTCATAAATTGAAGACGGTGATGCTGTTACAAACGACGCGTTATCCAGACTCAACTGTTTGGAATAAATAACTACCTACTTACTTACCTACACTTATGAGCTTGGAAACTCGGATTCGGGTGTATTTTTATGACTAAACTACGAGTATATTCAACAGAAGTTGCGACAGAATTACTGTGACACCTTTCACCTACATTTGAGTAAAATTTGACCTATCTTAGCACATATTATGCTCAAAACATAACGTTTTATTGTAAAATACGACAATTTCAAGCGAGATGCTAGTGATGTAGAAATTTTATATGAAATTGTTACTGTAATAGAGAACTTATCGGCACTTTAACTTTGTGTCATTTTAATATTTAATACGTGTGTATAATAAGGATATTCACACTTCTAGAAAGTTGACTGAGCTTTTTAGATATGATAATACTAAGTGTATGACACGCCACGCATATAAAGCAGATGTTCATAGTTATAAGAGGTCAGCGGTACTCATTATATTGGTCGAATCGATATTTATTTAAATAATCGTTCGAATTACTTAGTCAATGCACATTAAGAAAAATTCTTAAAAGCTAGCAGTAATTAAATAGGATATTCAAACTGTTTTAAATATAAATAGTCTAACCGTAACCAATATATTAGCTCGTTTACTTTCAAAAGATTTTTAAAGACGGCACAGTGGCAAATTATAATAATTCTAGTATGTATGTAAATGCAAACATACAGAATAAGTGTTTTAATGGATTTGTTTAAAAAACATTTGTTGGACGTAATCGAGAAACTACTTCTAATATTATGCTATAACGGTAATGAAGATGTTCAGTTTTTTTGCACGAATAATATTTAATTCAACAGTAGAAAACAAAACACTGTAATTCACATCACTCATCACGTGTTATACAAAGAATAAGTAGAGGGGCTATTGCTTAGATACCTACGTAATATGCTAAACTGAATTATAAAAGGTATGAACATAAAAGCAAATGAATATTAACATTTTTTATGCAACATCGTCTACATATATTTTCTGCTTCGCAGCATCTGAACTCACGACTTACTTTTTCTCGCCGCATCGATTATAATCGAATGCTTACTCTGAATCGAATCGGAAGTAAAAAGTAAAGCACGAGGGCATTATAAAAAGTTACGTCATTACGCACGTCGTTGAAGCGTTGCGGGAAACTACGGGCTACTTTCATCTTGTATTTATTACTAGCTAAAGTCTAACTAACCTGACTTTATTGTGTAAACATCGTATTAACTGAGCTGGATAGGTGAATACTGCTAAATGAAAAACAAAGTTTGAGATAAGCAATATACCGGTTTACTGCTGGCAGTAGATGGAAAAGAATTGCCGAGGATTGGGATTACTATTGGGCATTAAGATAGGCCTATGTTCTGTGAACTGACGCGGGATAATTATGATGATGATGATGTTAGACTCATTGTACTAACGACTATAGTATCTTAAAATAGAGTGCTTCTGAAAGGAAAAATAAAATTGGGTACAAAACTTCATGACCCAAAGGTTGGCTGGCAGAGAATGCCCTTGGCATTAAGTCCACCTGTTGTACATTTTTAAGTTTGTGCAATAAAGTTTTAAATAATAATAATAAAACTGTGTAGGTTATGCTAATTCTGTAGAAGAGGATCATCATCTCAGCCATAGAATGTCCACTGCTGAACATAGGCCTCCCTCAATGACTTGCATTGGGGTGATTGCCAATACTTGCCACGCTTGGCAGGCGGGTTGGCGAGCGCAGTTTTTTATTAGATTTCCCACGCAGACGCTGCTGCCCGTCGCGTGCTACAGGAATTAGTCGCCTCTTACGAAACGCCTCCTTTTGGCGGTGAAAAAGTGTTTTTTACGGCCGTCCCCACACGGCACGGCAGTAAAAGAGGATATAATAAATTAACTTTGAAAAACATTTTAACGGTAAGTAGATCGATCTAGTAGGTACGCTCTACATATTCGATTATTCCCCGAAATTTTACAATCTTGTATAGGATGATTCCCAGACTGTTTATTTATTTAATAGGAGCAACCAACAAATCTTACACCAATTAAACAATTAACAAGTATCAAGTTTAAAATATGAGCTAAGTGTAGATTCAGTTACAGGCTGCCACGACTTGCAAATGTGAGTTATAGTTTACTTTAAAAACAAGAGCTTACTTATAAAAATAAAATGGAATAATACTTTTTTAGGACTTAATTTTAGACAAACAATAGCCAAGATTTACTAATAAGAGTTATATGCTAAGTACTTCTGTAGCCAATTTTTTAAATTTGGAAAGTATTGTTAAAGTAAATTACAAAATAACATGTCTAAACAGTGATCTTTGGACTGTAAAACATAATTATAATGCTAGCTGGTACTCGTCTATCACCTAATAAGGTAGCTATCGTGTTATTACTGCATCAATCTTCACTAGTAGTGACATAATATCTGATCTATAAAGATCATGATCAAAATAATCTGTTTATTCTGACGGTATAGTTAGAACCCTGTCTAATATGTATCGACGGGACGACGTAGCCAATACGTCATTCTGTCGTGTTAGTCCCGTATTTTTTTAAATAAAGATAACTAAGTTACAAACTTGGGGTCCGTTCTCAATAATCTATATTTAGTTATAATATGTATCGTTCTAAATAAATATGAAGATAGTTATAGTACGTGTTATACCAAGCCGGACAAATTAATATGGATCTAAAAAAACTAGCCAAATGTAAGCGGACTCGTTCACCGAGGGTTCCGTACAAACTTGTAGGAAGGTAGGTATGTAAATAGTTTGTCCGTTTCGGGAATCGATTTTTTTGTGACGTAACTACAAAACGGTTTTCGGATTGTTCCCTTAGTTTACTCGTGCTAGAAAACATTCATTATCATCATCATTACAGCCATAGAACGTCCACTGCTGAACATAGGCCTCCCCCAATGACTTTCATTCGGGGGGATTGCCATAACTCACCACGCTTGGCAGGCGGGTTGGCGAGCGCAGTTTTTTTATAATATTTCGCATTCAGACGCTGCTGCCCGTCTCGTGCTACAGGAATTAGTCGCCTCTTACGACACGCTTCCTGTTGGCGGTGGGGAAGTGTATTCTTTACGGCCGTCCCCACACGGCACATTGCTTAGAAATATTGCTTATTGCCAAATATCATGATGATAGGTCAACGGGAAGTTGATGTACATTAATTAATTCCCTAGCGATTGCGAGTGTCAAAATATGCGGCACAAACGGCTGTATCATTTGATTACATTGATTTAAAAGTTTTTTTTTATAACTGCAACTGCCAAGTAGTAGGTAATAATATAATACCAGCACTGCCATACTGTTGAGTTCATTCATGGTTAGGCCCTTGGATAACTTTAAAGAATTAACAATAGAACGCTAGAATTATTATTTACTTATCAATACTGAGTAAAAGTCTCAATTTTTTAAAAATTAATTCTTTAAAAATAGAATTAAATACTTTTTAAAGCCTATAACTGACGCAGAAGTACGTGAAACAATTTAAGTAGGTGATTATTTATAAGTGGGTGGTTTTACATCCGTCAATTGATGATACATTAACAAAACCTGCATTAATGTTTACATGGGCGTAATATGAATTAAATAATACCTTAATAACATGTCTCGGATTAGTAATTACGGCTCTTGATGGACGATCAAAGTTTTTATTGATAAAAAACGCATGTAGTGAAAGTATGTGATTTACGCCAATTTGGTTTGATGTAGGTGTTTGTACTTGTGATGCTTCCGTATTTAAAAATATTTGTTACGAGCAAAATGTTTACAGGATAAGATAAACTTTAGGGTTTTCTATTTCCCGTTTTAGGTTGAAATGCTAAAAACTTAATTTTTTTATTATCATAAAACTATATCTTATATATAAAATTCTCGTGTCACAATGTTCGTTCCCGTACTCCTCCGAAACGGCTTGACCGATTCTCATGAAATTTTGAGAGCATATTGAGTAGGACTGAGAATCGGCCAACATCTATTTTTCATACCCCTAAAGACCACGCAGACGAAGTCGCGGGCAACAGCTAGTACTATATAAACTAAAATACGTCATAAATTTATAACTTGTTCTAATTTAACTAAGTATTTACGAACACTATTCGTCTTATTAATAAACTCGTTTTATCCTCGATATAACTTTTGCATTAAGGTTACATAGTTTATGGGTTTTACAATTTGTTTGGTTTATCTTTAGTCATGTTCTAAATATTGTCAATATGTTTATTCTATAGAGCCGATAGATTTAAATTAAAATTCGGATTAGTGGGTAAGTATCAGTTTCTACAAATTTCTATTTTTATAAAAAAACGATTACGTTTGACTTAGAAACAAAACTATTATTTTAGGCTAAATAGTCATAGAAAGTTACTGAACCTTATTAATAATATCTTACATAGCTGCACCTAGCATTATAATTAATAATTTCAGGTAGGTAGGCAGGCCACTTAAATTTATTTGACGAGCATCAAGAATGCGTATTACGACTTCACACCGTGGCGTTACTTTTACGTGCGGTCAAATTTAATCGACCTAATTTGTCGGTTTATAGTATACATTATTAATTTGTGATATCTCATCATTGACCCTGTTTTGCTGTGGTCAAATCTGTGCTGAGCAATATGCCGTAAGGTCGTCTAGCAGTGTCGGTGAACGCAAGACGCTACACTTGTTGTTAGGACGTCTGCCTTGCCGCGCGCAGCGTCGCGAAAACGCGGGAAAATTGACAGCTCGCGGTGCGGGAAAAAAGTTTTGTGACATTTTACTTTTTATTGTGCAAAAAGGCTATAAAATATTGTGTCAATGGATGCGAAGGTTTAGTTTGTCATGAAAATGCAGGTATCTTCATGTTTTGGGTGAGTTAGATATGGTTTCGTCTTGTAGTTGGTACGGCCGAAAACTGAAACGAAACGCAAAATTAAGGCTTCATTATTTCACTTGCCATCGTGACATGCTGGATTTAAACCTGTATCCATAGAAAAAGTACAATATCCTATGTCGCGCTGACTGCAGACTCAAAATAGCAGAGTCTTAACTTTAAGTGGAGTTTCAACTTTCGGCCAGTAGTAAACTGTCAAACAATTTCAGGTGTTATTTAGCTAGAGTTGGTTTGAATTATCTATGACTTTCTTTATTTTTTTATGTTACTTGGTTAATGAGTGTTATGAACACCTGTTAATTGATCTGAAAGTTTATTGATCACTGACTTGACTACTAGTGTCTATTCAATTTAGAATTGAACAAATCTAAGTATATCTGATATCAAGTTTGCTTGCTTGTAAATTATGTAGTAATAAAGCATTAAGCCTGGCAGTATGCAAATAAAATTTACTATGAGAAAGTGCGTATTTGACATGACCCTTGGTCGTCTATTATTATCATATTATGTAGGTGGGTTCCGTTGGTAATTATATAATTTTCATGATAGAAAGATAGGGATTTTGAAAGTGCTGTTAGTAGAAAATATGTGGATTTCTATGATATAATTGGGACATGTACCGCCTGATCACTGAAAATTAAGAAACAATGTGGTTATATCAGTCAATTGGCATTATTTAAATAATTGCTTCATGTGTTATTAAAACTACTTACATAGATGATAGAATGAATTGAAGAATAAATTTGACACTAGACTTTGAAAGCTTTTCCAGACTTTTCAGATTCATGTCACTATTTAATCATTAGTTCATTAAATTTTGTAACAATTCAAGAATAAGGTGATTTTTTTTATTTATCAACACCATTAGATTCAGTTAAGTTAGACAAGTTCAGTTATTTAAGACCAATAGATTCTAAAAGTAGACAAAAATATACGTCTTCTATAGTTCTTCTATACATCTTATTATTTTTTATATTTATAGACGAGGCAAGCATACCGGACTTGTTGTCGCTCTGAGGTCCTGGATTTGATTCCCGGTCAGTTAATGAAGAAAAATAACTTTTATTTTATTTAAAATAACTATATTGTCTCGGGTCGGGGTATTTTCGTACCGTCATTGTTTCTGATTTCTATAATACAAGTACTTACACACAAGGATGAGAGCAATGTATGTGATGCTGTCCAATATTTATTATTTATTTGTATGTTATCTTACTATAAGAAAGCATATAGGTAGGTATGTGCTACAAATTGTACAATGTATTGCTTCGAAACTAACTTAACTATAAATAACTAATAATAAAATAGGTATAAATGTGTATTGTTTTTAGACCTTTTCTATTAAGTATTTCCAAAATAATATATATGTGCTATAAAAGAGCGACATATCTCTTTATACAAGCAAGTAATTGCTTATTCTGAGATTTCCGACCCTAAATGTACATTTAAAGATACCGAAATAAATTATTTTGTATTCTTAAGGGGGTGATTTAGAATAGTTTAGAATACAGCAAAAATATTTTTAAAAAAAAATTTTTGGCATTAGAATCAAAGTTTATATAAAAATCCAGTCTCCAGATCTCCATCCATTGGAATTATTATGTAACAATTTTAAAAACTTTCTTTTAGAATTCCATAGATAGGTCGATATTGGTTTTTTACAAAAGGTTTAAAAAATATTATTCCTGTATTCTAGAGTCGACTCTGAACCCTAAAATTTGGCTCGTCCTTTTTTTTAACTCTGTTTTTACTATTTAATAAGTAACTTTTTATTTTTGAGTCTAACTAAGTACCTACATATATTTTTGCCTTCATCGAGACTCGAATCTCGTCTAGTATCGAACCAGTAAATCTTACTGATATTTCTCCTTATTAGTCAAACAATTATCACTTACACTGGTAAAAGCTGTCAATAGATAATGTTGTGGCAAACAAACCTCTTTGCAATGCGTCTCGTTTGTGGAAATTTATACACTATTGTAACGTTACAAAGAATGTGGTACTGAGTAGTTCTATGAAGTTTATGGCTGAGGAAGTGTAGAAAATGATTTTGAGGAAGTAATAGGTATCGTCTATAGACAGTCGTACCTGCATGATTACTTATATCCGGTTTTTTTTACAATAACTTAATAATACTTATCTATAAAAAAAGTGATTTTAATTGTTCAAAATTAATTGAATGAGGGCCGATTTTATAATCGCCATATAACTTTTATTTAACAAATAAAATGACGCTTTGACATATTTTCTATACGAAAACTGTCAACATGTGAATTCTTCAAATAAAAGTTATCTGGCTGTTGAAAAATCGGCCCCGAATATAATTAAAATGCACTATCAATCTAAATATGAATTTATAGTAATAAAACAAAAGAGTGTAAAACACAACACAATTCGCGTACAATTTAAAATAATAAATGTGACAATATTTCTAATAGAAGCATCGTCCTGCCTCCGTCCAAAGTGCTGTGCCTTACTGGGTCTATATTATGTAATTGCCAAAGTTGTAACTGTTAATATGGTACCAACCTGCCTAGCATGTGCACTAAAACACGATATAATATAGCAATATATCGATACCAACTGTGAAAATATGATGGACATAGCCGCCATGTTAAATCGCCGTGCCGGTGACGTCACATATTATGATCGCTTTTTCGATAAAAAATAAAAATGGCGGCTTTATCTATTATATTTTAGAGTTGGTGTCGATATATCGCTATATCATATCATATCATATCGTATTTTGGTAGTCATACTAAGGGGGTGGTTAACCTTACTGTTAATATGGTAAAGCAATAAATCAATCAGTAAATCTTGAGTATAAAATCATTTTTTGATTATACAGGGTGTAACGAAAAGGTGAAATAAAACTTTAAGGGGTTATTCTACATGCACTCTGCACCCCTTTCTCTGCTCTACAAAGTGAATTTTAGTTGGTTTTTTGTTCTACTTTAATAAAACTACTTTTTCTATGGGACCAACATCAAAATCTCAAAAAAAAAGACGTTTCCATACAAACTGATGCCAGCTGGTCGCGTTTTAGTATGGGAAAGTGTTTTTTTTTGCGATTTCGATGTTGGTCCCATAGATAAAGTTGATGTAATTTAGCCGTAGAATAACCCCTTAAAGTTTTATTTCACCTTTTTGTTACACCCTGTACATAAAACCTCAGATCATAGAAAGAGTTTAAATCCTTTCTGACTTGAAAATAGTCGCACGTACGTCGAAATCAAGTAAGGCGTTCAAGCTCCAGAAGGACTCATAAAACAAACAAACATATATGACGTAGGTACTAGTGTAATGTTTTTCGGGTGTAATGTGGGTGAACATCTAAAAACAAAACACTCGTTTTGCAGTCGGTTAAAATCTACAAACCAAGATTTTATCGTTAAGTTATCTAATGCAGCAGATGGACAAGTTACTTACATGATAATAAAACATACTAATTTCGATAATCAATGCAACTCACAACAATCTTCTTCTTCCTAGCGTATGTCCCGTCTTGTGACAGGGTCCGCTTTCCTGCTCTTTTGCCTCCACTTCGCTCTATCCTTGGCATCTTCTTCTGTGAGATTGCAGCTCTCCATGTCTTTATCGACAACACTCAACTATCGCAGTTTTGGCCGCTCTCTTCGCCTACCATCAGGTAACTTAATGTTGAGCGTTTTATTGCCGATGTACTCAAGTGGCCTTGTTTTAATACCGTACCATCTCAACTCACAACTCATAACAATCTATCAGAAAAAAGCGCCAAAACAGAATGATAGATAGATAGATACTCTTTATTGCACACCATACAAGTAAAATACACATGATTTTTACAGAAAGATGTACAATTTAGGCGGTCTTATCGCTAATAGCGATCTCTTCCAGACATCCTGACAGAATGTCATCCTGACAACCACTTACTAGTGTTGTATATCACTAACAATTATAAGAGTCCCGATATTACCAAAGTCCCGGTCGATACAATTAAATAATTTCAAAAATCCTTACTCTGATTAAATTATCTTAATGATCATATACAGTTAGGTATGCACTATGGTACTTACTTAATTATTACAAAACTATATCACAGTGCTATTGACATTTAAGAATCGCTAATATAATACTAACCGTCAATTAAAAGCGTATAATGTACAGTAAAGAATCTGACCCAGTGGCTCAAAATCGAAACTGAAGCCGCCAATGCAAATTGAAGCAATAATTTCAACAATTTCATGCGATTACAGCACCGTTGTTACCGGGTCTGCATTTGTACAGACAGCAGCAAAAAATTTTTTTATGCAAGTATCTTAAAATGAAAACAAAGAAAATAGTGCTTCGCCGCTACATAAAGAACGCTCGATTGCTATTATATTCATTATTATGTATGTAGTAACTTAGGGGCTTTAATAAAGTAGCTTAATTTATCGTAAATAGATATACTCTTTACTGCAATCAATACAAAATACACTAGATTTTACTGAAAGACGTAGAATTATTATTGCCTTCAGGTAGGGGACAATTAAATAATCACTTCCCCATGCCCCATACTAAGCCGACAACCAGCTGACATCAGTTTGTATAGAGAAGGGATATGCTTGTTTGAGAATTCGATGTTGGTCCCATAGAAAAAGTAGTTTTATTAAAGCTAAACAAAAACCCAACTAAAATTCACTTTGTAGAGCAGAGAAAGGGGTGCAGAGTGCATGTAAATCAAACAAGCAAGCTTAGATTGGAGAAAGGTGACATCATCATCATGTCAGCCTTAGGACGTCTACTGCTGAACATAGGCCTCCCCCAGTGACTTCCAGATTGGCCGTTCGGAAGCGGCCTGCATGCATCCAGCGGCTTATGATTTGATTATGATTTGCACAACTTAGCTCCTGTTTTTTTTTCAGTTGACATTATTAAAATAGCCACTGTGCTTTATACTAAATTTTTACGTAACAGGTACGCTTTAGGATAATATTGGCTGCACTGAAATTGGTTATTAATTAGTGGGGTGGTCACATCTGCCGTAGAACCGATAACCAATGGTGTAGGGTTCTGGAGTAGAGTCCTTGACTTCGTAAACATAACGTAGCGCGCCCTTAGAAAAGCTGGAACGATGTTTCAAGTCAAGCTGTTGGCTTGGCTGTTGGATGAGGAATTGTCTTAATTCCTGACATCGTTACAGTATGTATTTCGAACTGTGAATAAGAGATAAACAACTCTTAAACTGTATTACGGGATTAACTAAAAACGCTATTATGTATTTAAAAAAGCAAAGTGACGTTAAACGATCGTGACAGTTAGGCATTTTCTCAATGCCTAATCGTACCTAATGATACACTTAAGATCACCGCCGGGTAATTATAATCTCGGTAATAAGCAACATTCTTGAGAACGGGGGAGATCTTTTTGCAGTAAAACCATTCTATTATCTACAGTTCTCAAGTTCGAAACTTAATTCGTGTATAGGGATGTGCCGAGAATTTTTAATCGGTTTTTTCAGGACTTCTTACTCAAGAATCACATCCCAACGTTGGTATTTGAGAGTATTTTATAAGTACGGTTTTTGTTTATCAATTTTAATCCTTGATAAAACCGTGCTTGCCTTATATGAGAAAGATTACTTTAGGAAGGAAGACGCCACGAACGAATACATCTGTTTGATCCTGTTCTAATGTTATTTATAATTTATTGACAAAAAAAGTAAACCTTAAAGGTGCTTACAATACAAATCTCGCCGCGTAAACAGCGATCTTTCGTTTCCCGCTAATAGTGGTCTGATGGTACACGCGACTTTACTTTGATACTTACATTTTATCATACAACTCTTATCTGAAGCGCAGAAAATTTCATATTCTTATGTTCTATCTCGACATCACTAAGGTACCGTAAACAAAATGTAAGTCCTCTTACCCAATCATACAATTATTATAATCGACAAGTCACTTCACTACACCACTCGCACGAGTGGAGCATCACTTCACTAGTGCCGTTTATAATATAATTAAACTTTATAGCGCCCATTAACTAAACGCAGGTAATTGAAAACAAAACAAATGGGCACACTTCTAAAAACCTTCAAAAACTCGTAGAGCTAATTTGATTATAGGCTTTGATAGGCCTGCCGAAACCGACATGCTATGGTAAGCATGCGTTAGTCTTATAGAGACATAAAATAAACTTTTTTGAATTAGAATTACAAATTGATATTGGGTATTGGTATTTGAAAACAGTTTTATGAATCCAAAGCATTTTTCCATTCTACAACCCCTCAGTTCTTCTCCTCAGGGTGGATTTACGAATAATATTTTTTTCATTTTATAACTCTACCCTTTGAGGAACACGTCGCCAAATTTTCATGTATCTGCCTTAAGTTTTGATTAAGAAGTGTTTTTTCAGTTAGTCTGAATTAAAGGAAACTGTTTGATAATGTTCTTATAACTTTTTCCCGCAACTTAATGGTCTGCAAAGACTTCAGAATCAAGCCCAAGTAGAATTAAAAAATAATAATAAACAAAAGTGGGATAAACTCCTGTGTTAATAAGCTAGATCAATGTCTATATGTCACATCTGTCTTACAACCGATGAAACATGGAGTAAACGAGTTCTCAAGAGGAGGCCTTGGAAACGTAGTTTAAGACGTCAACCAGCTCGATGGACCGACGACCTCCGTGGCCGAGAGGCGAGTGTACCGGACGGTCAATGTAGAAAAAATACATTTGATACATTCGTTGTTTCTGATTTCTGTAACAAAAGTGCTTAAGTTACTTATCATAGGGTCAGAGCAATGTGTGTGATGTCCAATATTTATTCATATTTATTAATTATATTTAATTTATTTATCTTAGGCAGATGGCTGGCAGTAGCTGAAAGAAAAATGCGGGAGATCGTTCTCTTTCGCACTTTTTGGGGGAGGCTTACATCATCGTGGCAAATGTAAGCTCATCCCGCCTAGCCTCTAATGCGTAATTGCTCAAAATACATTCAAACATACATACTATCATATTTATGTTATGATGTAATGAATTAATGTCAGACAATTATTATAAAGAGAAGATTTTAATACAAACTGATGTTTAGCAAAGACAATGTATGCAGTTAAAATTAATTAGGATGTAGGTATTGATCAAAAAATTGCCTCATGCATTAGTCTTATAACCAAGTTTCTACATTTATTGACTTGGTACGTTGCAATCACATAGTTAGATTACACTCACATTTACACTCAAAATGAACCTTTAGCATTCTAAATATCATATTCAAAACAAATTTGTAGCAACAAGAACGCAAATTACGCAAGTAAACACAGTTAAGTGTTACTTAAACATGTGTAAAGTCGTTACCTCATGCAGGTAGTAAGCAAATTGATCTATTCTGATTGAATTTACGCGTAAAGTTACTTGATCCATTAAATCACTTCATTGACTTGTTACAGCGATTAGGATAGGGCGACCAGATGACTGGTCGTTTCGCGGACATGTTTATTTTTTATTTTTATTGAAATAAAAAAATACTAATTTAAGCTTAAGTTATCGCATCAATCCAGGTTGCATGAAACCGCGTAACAATAAATTTTATTTTAATAAAATGACCTAAATAAAAACAAACAAAAGAAAATCGGTATATCTAATTATTACGTCAATTAGTATGAACAAGAAAAAAACAGATCAAGTATGAGTAGGACTAGCAAACTGAGGGTTGCGTACAAACTTGTGAGTATGTAAATAGTTTGTCCATAACGGGACCCTAGTCTCAAAGATTTGAGGAATTTTCAACGTTTGCAAAAAAACCTTTTTTTATAATTGCGTTTTTAAGAGCGGTGGGTTTTAGATAAATTAAAAAGATGTGATGTAGCCAAAATGCATTTCTTTTACTTATGCTATACTTTTCCTTACTTATGCTATACGACATTGCTTTTTTTATGAGTCTAGGTCAACGGGAAGTATTACCTTTTATTTATAGGTATTACCAGCCGTATCTTTTGATTTTACCATAATTTAGGCAATAATTCTTACTTTTGTACCGTTTTTGCTTAATGTAATTCTTAAAATGAGTTTAAGTTGAGAGCACCTTGTAAATCCAATCCTTGTTCATCGTGCTTTTTCTAAATAATGTAATAAAAACACCTCGTTGTCTTTATTTGAGGCTCTACCTTATATTCTTATAATCGATCTTTATCATATTAGTTATTGGTTAAGAATCCTTTTGATGTCTTTATAAAATGCGTGATTCTACGAATTAACCTTATGCGGTTTAGATTTTGCGTGCTTTGAGATTTGATCTCTAATTTAGATAACATACCTACCTGTCTACATTCTAATTTATTTACATAAGTACTGTCTTGCCTGGACCTGTCTTGCGCTAGTAGGGCCCAAAAAATAAGGAGACATGTTGTGGCCCCATATGGGCCTATAATGTTTTTATTGACGTTCATAAGTGGCAATTTTGTCCTAAATTGAATAAATGATTTTTGACTTTGACTTTGACTTGATATCGCGATTATTGACCTGCGAATGTCAAATTATTTTACTATACCTGGTGGCATATTTGTGTAATATCTTAAGTACCTATCTAATACAGCTTTTACTATACACTTAGGTAAAATGTCCTTTAGCATACCTGACTGGCTATTCTACGGGTAGGCAGGCGAGTAACTCTTTATTTCACAGTTCCGTCAGTTCCGTCCAAAAGTATCTAGCCTATTTGGTCAATATTTTTTTGTACAAGTTTTTTCATCATTTGATGTTAGCATCTTCATAAATAAAAGTAAGTAGTCAAGTCGTGTGGTAATAAATTGCTTATAATTTCGGACATTGATTAATAAAATAACTTTTATTTTGACATGTATTTCATTCCATATTGTTTATAGCCCTTATAAATGCACAATTTAGCTGTCTAACATTTTTAAAACTTTATGGAAACCCCGGTTAAAAATAAAACGATATCATAAATTAACCAATATGGAAAAACTGTTCAACTGATTTTTCTACTATATCGTTAAAATACCATTAAGTGTTGAATATGTAACACGATAAGACACCATTTGGACAGTTATGTTTTTATATGATCACATAAAATTTAATGTTACTTCATAGAATCCATAGAAAACTGTGATCAGAAGAAACCGCTTTTATTGAATACGAATAATACTTTGTTACTCATATTTTAACACGTTTTGACCTACGTCGGATCAGAGAAGGTGAAAATGTGCGTTTAGAGTGAGGTGTTATTATTGTTTGCTTGGATGTACTCAAATATTGCCACTTATCTCCGAGAAGGTTGCAAAGGCAAATAGTGCCGCACGAATCCATCTACAATAAAGATCCCTAAAAAGTTTAAAATCTAAAACAAAATGTTTTTTTTTGAACCCACGCCGAATGTAAACTCGTATGTTAATAAATAAAAACTTAAAACCAGCCGACTAATAGGACGTAATTAGGTAACTATGGTAAAACTGTGTTACCTAGTCATCATCATCATCATGTCAGCCTATTGCAGTAATGCTGAACGTTAGCTTCCTGCAAAAAGAGCGCCAAAAATTCCTGCTTTTTTCATGCAGCTAGCTATCTTCCTAAGGTGGTCAGTCCATCGAGCTGTGGGTGACCTACACTAAATTTATATACCGAGTCTGGCTTTCCAGTCCAGAATCCGTTTACCCCACCTTTAATCGGTTCTGCGACAGCTGTGGCCAGCCGACTGCCACTTAAGCCTGCAAAATTTTTGGACTATTTCCATTACTTTGCTTTTCTATCGGATGACCTTGTTTCGGATTTTATCCCTTAAAACCTACCTATCTAGTATCTTACTAATATAATAATAGTGAAAGTTTGTATGTCTAGATTCCTGTTATTTAATCACGCTTTTACAGCTGATTCAGCTAATTCAGCTAGTTCCAGCTGAATTTGAGCGCACATAATACAGGTACACTTCTTATCAGAAAAATCTAAACATTTCTCTTTTTATGGTTAGCTACTGTCCTAATAAAAAGAGTTTTCATTCCATTAAAAAAATCGCATGATTATATAGCTATAGATTATATAGATAAATAGCTGGCAGTTTGACCATTACAGTGATAAGCGAAAATTCAAAAATCAAAATTAGAACTTCATTTGTTTATCCTATAAATGAAATGATTTACTGTTTTGAGACAAATGTGTGTTTAGAGTTGGAGTACATTTCACCTTTGAAAACGAAAAATAAGCGCTTATCTTTTTGTTCTGTGTTCTGTATACTGTGTGTGTACTGTGTCTTTGGGACGTCTGAAAAAGTTTTTTTTCTAAAACATATGGATACTTCACCCGCAGAAGCCGCCTAAGTGGTGGCATTGCTGGATTCTGGACTTAGTCAGCGTGTTGTGGCTGAAAGATTGCATCTAAGCCTGTCGTCTGTTCATGGAGTCTACAAACGCTATCGGGAGACTGGTTTGTTCACGCGCCGTTCAGGATCTGGCAGGAATCGGGTCACTTCTTAGCAAGATGATCGATTTATTGTAACAGCTTCTTTACAAAATCGACGCCTTTATTCTTTTCAACTGCAGCAGAAGCTTCATGATGTACGTAGGGTGGCTGTAAGTGACTCTACAATCAGAAGAAGGTTTAAGGAACGTGGACTGGTACCGCACAAGCCAGCAAATGGGCCGAAATTAACTGCGGACCATCGAAGAGCGCGCCTTAACTTTGCCTGTCATACCTGCAGTGGAACAAAGTCCTCTTTTCTGATGAGTGTAAAATTATGCTGTATGGTAACGACGGAAGGAACAAGGTATGGAGAACGCTTTGCAAAATGCTGCTTTGAAGAAAAGGTCAGCTATGGTGGCGGTTCGTGGACGGTTTGAAGAGGAATCAGCGCCGACGGTAAGACAGAGCTTGTCTTTGTGTCTGGGCCACGTCCGTTAGCACTAAACAGTCATCGGTACATCGAACAGTGTCTTGAGCCTCACGTGATGCCCTATGCACATTTTATTGGCAACGGTTACATATTCATGCACGACAATGCTAGGGCTCACACCGCGAGCGTCGTACAGGATTATGTTACCAAAGTCGGTATCTCTATTATGGAATGGTCAGCAAGAAGCCCGGACATGAATCCGATTGAACATCTACGGGATGAATTAAAGAGACGAATTCGTGCAAGAGAACCTGCCTCTTAAACATTTAGCCAGCTGCAAAATGCAATCCGAGAGGAATGGAATGGAATGGCACAACATTTGATAGTGACTCTCATCCGGTCAATGAAAAACTGTATGGAAGCAGTAATAAGAGTTCGGGGAGGGGAACACAAGTTATTAAATAAACCTTTCTTATCTTTTTTTTTCATTTACGTGTGTTGTTTTATCAATTTCTTTCATACTCCATATAGGGTAAAAATTAATTGTTAAACAAAATACGAAACCTATGAAAATTTAATTTGAATTTAGAACATTAACATTAGGAATTAAAAATCTCATATTGTTTACTATTAAATGACATTTAACATATATACTCCTTTTTCTGATAATCCTTACAAAACAAACTTGCAAGGTGTTTCGATTTTTCTGATGAGAAGTGTATTTCATTCTGAATTCTGAAGTCTATGGAGATAGCTAGCAATAGCTAGTGATAATATCAACCTATTACATAGACAATGCATAATAAATTTTCGAGTTGCCTAATTATTTATAAGGTTACTTGATCACGCATAACGCTGCATCCACATTTTTTATATCAGGCAGGCAGTTACTGTGTGTAAAAAGTAGGTAATTTCTTCGTCAGTCAACGATTCACAAACGTATCTTATTTTTGGCAGATCCGTGATTGACAGCGATATCTTTCGTGAAATTTTATATTTAATTTAATTTTTACAACATTCATTCTTGACAGCAATTTTGATTACGCTTAATAGGTACGCGATTGATCACGGCTCTTGTCATACTATTACTAGAATCCACTATTAACATTACTTGCCACAATCTTCAATACATCAATATCCCGAATACACGACTACATAACTATTATTAGATATACTAGACTACCTATCAAGAGTTCACGAAAGTTTAATTAAAAGAACGTGTTTGCCCCTCGTAAATACGAATCGATATTGAATATTTATCGTGAAATAGAAAAATCTCGGACCGAAGCGAATTACGGATGTAAATTTTAGCACAGTTTCGTCTGACTCGGGACCAATATTTCACATTACTTTTAGCATAATTGACACACTTGATGCAGATGTTTTTATTAATATTTTATTTCGTTAACTACTTACCGGAAAAACGCCACTGTAGCTGACCTGTTATTCTTAAATGAATATCCACTGCATTATTTATTAGTGTTTTAGTAGCCCGATGGTGTATCATTTGGTAAAGATATATCGGTGTTTATTTACCTCTTATAAATATTATAATATCAGAATATAATCCTTCGTATATTAAGCGAAGAATTATCTAGACAAATAACAATTTGTTATCCTAATAAACACAGAAGCAGATAGAATTTTGCAACATTTTGAATAACTTTAAAAAAGACGCACTATCAAACCGTTTTTATAACAAATTCTTTTTAAATTTATTATTATACTTGCTGTTGCCCGCGACTTCGTTCGCGTGGTCTTTAGTTTATTCATAGAAGACTTTCTTATTGTTTTTTTCCATAAAAACCTTCTCCTGACAATAATTAACACAACAAAAAAAAGTGAAATTCTTCCACCCGTTCACGCCTGATGCGATGACCAAGGGAAATAAAGATTCATTTTTATATAATAGATAAAGATCGAAAAACAAAAACAAGTTAACTTTTTTTTACATTTATAGGATAGTAGGTACCTAAGGTAGGTATATAAGGTCCTATTTTTTTAGTGTACATTCAGTTAACCAGTAACTACGTAATATTTTAATATAATATATTTTAAATAGAACGAGTGTTTTATCTAGAAACTATACTTTCTTTTAATCTTGAGATGAAACGGTGTTAATGATGATCTTGTTCGTCATAATTGTATACCTACTAACTTAGCCAAACCGTGTGTAATGAAGTGCAATTAAGACGTCACACACTACAAGTAATCGTAAATGTACAGTGAAATATCATGCTATTTTGAATGCTCTTCTAATTTGCCACCTGTCTCGATCTCGCTTGATTATGTTATAAATCTTATCTCACCTTCCGATCTCTGGCCCTAAATATTGGTCAAAGAAACAGTAGCTAATGACGGAATTACACAAATCTGACCAAAATGTGGGTGGGAGATACCTAATTTGTTGAATTTTAAACGAAAGATTATTAGTACCGATCAATCTTCGTGTGACTGCGTCGATGTTAGAGAGTGTAGAAAAATGTATCGACTCTATTAGTTTACTGGGCAATGAAAATGCTTTTGTTTTACAATAAGGTAATATGATAGAGTACTTAAGTAATTAAATTTTGTAATATTATAAATCAAATGACCTAGACACCTATTTTGTGCGGGTTTTTGAAAATTACGTTAAGCTAAATAGCAATTCGTGCTTTGTGGGGACGGCCGTAAAGAATACACTTCCCCACCGCCAACAGGAAGCGTGTCGTAAGAGGTGACTAATTCCTGTAGCACGAGACGGGCAGCAGCGTCTGCGTGCGAAATCTTATAAAATACTGCGCTCGCCAACACGCCTGTCAAGCGTGGCGAGTATTGGCAATGCCCCCCGTTGAAAATCATTGGGGGAGGCCTGTGTTCAGCAATGGCTGAGATGATGAAATAGCAATTTTACACAATCACAAAAAAACTGGACTAAATATCAATGACATAAGTTTAAATCGTAACGGGCGATAGCATTTATGAGGTTTTAGAAAATATGCAATGGCTTATGGGCACTGGCCTAAATATTTATTTATACAGAACTTTTAAAAAAACATTGGTTGTTTTTAAATTATGGTCGTGTCTCCAAGAATAACGGCTCACTTATTCCTTATGTAAAAGGTTAAGGACAACCATCGTTTCGTAGAACATAATAAGCACTGCTTTTTTGAACACAGGCCTCCCCCAATGACCTATCCTCAGGGGGGATTGCCAATACTCGCCGTCGCCACGCTTGGTAGGTGGGTTAGAGAGCGCAGTTTTTTTAAAAGATTTTGTACGCAGGCACTGCTGCCCGTCTTGTGCTACAGGAATTAGTCACCTCTTACGACACGCCTCCTTTTGGCGGTGGAGAAGTGTATTCTTTACGGCCGTCCCCACACGGCACGAATTGCTATTTTCGGCACGGCTTTTTTGTCATGTTTTTTTTTGTGACAGTGTCGCACGTGCATAAATTCAGTCTTCTTGCTTCACATGGCTACTATGCAACATGGCATAATATTTTTGATACGTGCGCGATTTGATGTTATGACTAGACCACTGCAGTTTACGTTTACTCCGTATAGCGTTGCAACGTAATAGTTTCACACATGAACGTGTTCACAAAACGTTATTATAGCTTTTTTATCAAACAAGTTTTTTGATGGTTGCATAAAGATGCAATCGGCGAATCAGTTCACAACTAGTTAGTGTGGGGTAAACAGGGCTGGCAGGTAGTATACTTCCATTAATAATATATCATCATTATATTGTACTTTTTGTCATTCATTATATTTTTAAACAAACAACATACCTCCGTATTTTGAGTGAGTACTTAGACATAAACCACTGAAGTATGTCTGCAATGCCAGACTGAAAAGCCAGTCACGTTTGTACGAAAACGATGATATACCAATAACAAGAAGGTACTTTCTTGATATTTAGTACAAATCAACTGTCTTAATTCGTAGAAAAGAGAAACAAACAACATTCTTAAGAAATTTTTGGGATGAAACCACAACATAATAATTATTATGAGCTGTGTTAATCATGATGACTGATAATACCGTCCGTCTCAATAGCTAGAGGAAATGTTAGAGCATAGCGCGACTTGAAACTGTTTTTTTTAGTAAATGTCAGGTCGGTCAATGTAATTTTTAATTTGGCAAGATTATTGCGGGCTTACGGCTCTACTCGATAACCCCGGCCTCGATTCAGAACCATTCGATAACAAATTGTAGACCGGAAAACCACGTGAGACTATATGATTTAACATTAGTGTCACTTGATATACCGGTTGACAATTCAGTATCGAAGGGTTCTGAATCGGGGACCTGGTCTGCCACTGCTAATATGCCGGCAGCGCCATCTCCTGAAAGATATCGAGGAACCGCTAGTAATACGAATATGATATAGGCTAGGCTACTTACTAACAACCCTAAAATGCTCCAAATAGCACCGTCTCATTGTTGCTGTTTTTTAAACTTGCATCATCATCATAACACAAAAAATAGCCCCGTATTACAAGTCAAACTACTCCTAAAAAGTTTACGGCTTTTTTATAAGATAAGCTAACTCGTAAGCTCACCTGTTAATAGTGATGAGCTAATCGAAAACATTCTCGCATTAGCATACGACTATCTACTTATACAAACTACGAATAGGCACTACCAAGTAAAAATCCTAAATTGGTATACTTAAAAATAGATACATTTGTTTTTTAAACTACCTACACGTCTTGTTCGAAGCCAGTCTTCGAATTAGCAAGTCAAAGCGCTGTTATTTAACCTAGAGAAATACCTTCTGTCCCAAACCAGACTTGGTCTGATTTGTTGGGGAAAAGAGAGCTAAATATGTCTCCGAAAAGTTATTTATTTGTGAAATACGTGTACAGTGCTGAGTAAGCGCGTGGCATGTTTTTATTATGTCATTGTAAATGAGAATGTGTGCGTTTTATTCTATTCAGTCCTGTGTTTTTAAGGGTCGATTACTTATTATAAACAGGTAGGTATATTTCTAACAACCAATGTACCAAAAAAAGTAGGTACATATCAAGAATAGTGCTTCAGACCAAGAAGCCAGTTTTATCGGCCCATACTTACTATCCGTATTAGACTTCAGTATTCAGTGATCATGATGTTTTCAAAGGTGCCGAAATATTGGTAGGTACCTTAATAAGAACAATTATTTTCATCATCAGGAAATCAATAAAAATAATATATTATCTAGCCCAAAAGTGCATTTTTTTTATGGAGCCGTAACGGGAACGGCGAGTCACCGCGCCACTTGGTACTGTTGTCAAGATTAATAACAATGTTTTTTTCAAAGTAAAAATTACATTCCGAAAGAATTGACACAATAAACTTCCTGACAGTAAATAAAACCAGCATACAGAATCTTTTTTATTGGCAAGTTATAGATAGAACATTTAAATTTTATTTGCGTTAGCAAAATAATCTAGCTCTTTTTTATCAAAAATTTATGACAGCGTTTAGCCTGCATTTTAATAAAAATCGTCATCGAAATTGAAATGATTATTAAGCATAAGTATTCATCATTAGTTTTTGATTAGCAGACGAAAGTCGGCATAGGTAATATGGTGATAATATATTTAATTGCTGTTTATGATTTTATATCCCAATAAAAGTATTTTCTATGTGGTGATCTTACGTATCTATTTTTAATAAGATTTTAGGCAGAAAGATTTCTATCTCCGTTTATTGGTATGATAATGTCAGTTACATAGAATGATTCAGCAATATTCCATTTTATATACATAGTAAGTTACGTTTAGCATTAACGAGATATTTTTCCTATTTTAATTTTTCGTGGGTTCTATTTTTATCTGAGTCAATTTTCCTGTTATATTTCCTTTTTTATTAATTACTAGCTACCTATTGATATTTTTTATAAAGATCTATTCGGTTTTAAATACGCAGCTACTTAATGACGAAATTGATTGGTAGAATAGCGAAATTCATTATAAGAGTTTGATTATGTGTCACTCTATATTTTAAAAATATCTATGAGTATATATTTGTGCAATGTTATAATACTATTTTTTATAAGTGTTATTGACTTAAAATTATCAGTCTCTGGTAAATTTTAGGTATTGATACAAAACAATAAAACTAACTCTTTTTAAAAATTTGTTAATGTAAATTATCCTCTTGTTCTGTTTATATTACCGTTTAGATGAAGATTTACAATATTAAAGAAGTTCTAATTCATCTCCATATGATCATCATATGATCTTCATAAAACGACGGTATTTCGCACGCGTCTCATTAGAACTTATGTATTCCGGGATATAAAATGAGGGTTATTGTTTTAGTGTAAGTCTATTGTTATATGGTTCTATGAGCTATTACTATGCTATATTTTCAATTTATCAAGGTCTGAGTAGTAAGCACACAAACTTACTCATTTTGGTGTAGGTATTATATCGTAGGGTAGGGTATTATATCGATTTAGTAGCTCTCTACTGGTTTGAAAATAGGACCCCACTGATCCCTAGTAACTAGCGGCCAAATCAGTGCTAGCGGGAACCAAATAACTGAACTCCGAACCGGTTTAGAAGAGTCGGGATGATGGAAATCCTTCACGTCGTGAATTGATTGCTTCTTGATTATGGGGATGTCGAGACGTAAACATTGCGTCAGAGTTAATATCAAGCACATGGATGTTTTACACTTTGTCGGAAGGAGGGGGGGGGGATACTAATAAAATGAAATTATATAAGAAACAATAAAGACAGATATCACTTGCGAGTTATAAGTAGTACCTACTTAACTTAGGCACTGAAACTTTGTAACTGGCGTGTCATGCGCCTAATTGTTGTGGTCAAGAACCTATACTTGACCACAACAATTAGGTACGTAGGTCTGATAAGTTTCGATCACTAACGTTACCTCTATATTTCTATTATTCCATCAATAATTAGTGTTGTGGACACATATTATTTGTGTCATGTAATAGAACAAAACAAATGATATTAGAGATTAAGCAAAGTTTGTACATTTCACTGTTTGTGTTCCTTAATAAAAAAAATAAAAAAAAATGCGTACATTAGGTTTGAATCTCAAAATATCATCAATGTTAAATACTGTTCTTATTGTATATTTGTGCCGTGTGGGGACGGCCGTAAAGAATACACTTTCCCACCGCCAATAAGAGGCGTGTCGGTAAAGGCGACTAATTCCTGTAGCACGAGATGGGCAGCAGCGTCTTCTTGCAAAATCTTATAAAAAACTGCGCTCGCCAACCCGCCTGCCAAGCGTGGCGAGAATTTTTATTAGTTAGATTATTAATTAGAGGCCTTGTTCAGCAGTGAACGTCCTATGGCTGAAATGATGATGATGATGATGATTGTATATTTGTACCCATGCGTTTTTATGCACCTGAATACATATTTAGTATTGTTTCGACAGTATTTAGTAAAAAAAAAAATTATTAGCCCTGCGTCCCTAGCATGACCACCAAAACACGATATGATATGATATAGTGATATATCGACACCAACTGTAAAAATATGACAGATATAGCCGCCATGTTGAATCGCCCGTGCCAGTGAAGTCACTTAATACCATACGATAAAAATTCAAAATGGCGGTTATATCTGTCAAATTTTACAGTTAGTGTCAATATATCGCTTTATCATATCATATCATATCGTGTTTTGGTGGTCATGCTAGGGGGGCAGTTAATAAGTAATCGACCTTAAAGAGTAAAAGGAATCTTCGTTTTATCTTTATTTATTTTTATTCGAGGTCAATCCTGTGTAAAAGGGAAAGTACCTACGTACCCGCTAAAAGACATTCTGATGACATTCTTAAGATATTTTTATTATTATTATGCATTATTTAATAAAAAGTAAGTAGTGCAGATTTTGTAATGTATTTAATACTGGTGAATATTCGAAATCAATGGATGTTAAGATGCACCGGTGTATGTCGACATTCAACAATTTTGGTTGTGTAAGTCCTATGTCGTTAAATATTAACACTATTGTATGTGACTAATACTCCACCACATGGACAGCGTTTTCAGTGGCTTGAAGTACCTCTAAGTATTTAACTTCCATTAGTTTTAACAGTGACTAATTGCAGAAGCCATTAAGATTATTCTCATCTACTTAGTCTCACTCACATTTTCTTAATTAATTTCTAGTTGCTTTAGTTATATTGTTGTGTTGTTGTTACTTACAGTCATATAAATCAGTACGTGACAAGTCTAAGTGTTAAAGCACCATGCTTAGTTAATCTCCATAGAATTCGCCCACATTGTCTAGACGCAATTTACAACCATAATTATATTTCGTACTCATCACTTGATCATTAGCTCAACATTTTTATTGTTTTACAACTTTTCCAAAGGAAATGCCGGCGCATGTTGTGTTATAAAATTTTCTACTTTACTACGTCAATTACTTCACAATGGCTGTTGATACATTGATACGCGCCGGAGTCCGCACTAGCCGTGAATGGTATCTGTGATCTGCTCCCATCGTTAAAAGTCACAATGAAACTGAATAGAATAGTAGGCTCACTTACCAATAAATAAACAAATTGGAAAACATATATACTTACATTGCTCTGATCCTAAGGTAGCTAAAGCACTTGTGTTATTGAAATCAGAAACAAAGACGGTACCACAACACCCAGACCCGACCCAACATAGAAATGTTCGTTTTCTACGTTGAACCGACCGAGAAATTCCGAAAATCGAATGCAGGACCTCAGAGATGGCAACGCCAAGGCCGGCGCTCGCCTTTATTATGTACCTGGCCGATTTTTACCTGTCCGAGACCGCAGATGACTAATTGGATGCCTAGTAGGTACTAGTACACCCAGACCTGAAACAATTAAAGCAAGTTTATTTTCAATAGAACTCGAAGCAGAGACCATTGCTTGACTGAGGTCTCTCAGCACTGTCTCTCGTGGCTTTGTTAAAAAAGCGAAGATGTCTTTTATATGTTAATTAAGTTTTTGCGGTTGGCATCAAGAAGGTAAACCTGCTGTTCTATCAGTTATATTGTGGTAGTTGACAGCACCCGTAAAAGCGTGACAAATTGATTTACAAATGAGCTCTTGTTCTGTAGTTCAAAGACGAAGTCTATAATGATGGCAAATCACTAAAAATAAAAAATAAAATACATTATTTTTTATTTTCTAAAAAATAAATTTACATTTTATTTCATATTAAATTTTCATTTAACAAAATTACACTGAAGACGTATTTTCGAAGCGTTAGATTAGATTAGGAAAATCGTATCGAATACGAAAATTGTTCAAGACTCGTAATTTTGTATGCAAATTGGAATTCTAATAGTCAAAAATACATCTCCTGAAATGCTAAATAACTCATATTGGGTTGCCATATTACCTGTTTTGATCCGCTGATGTGCCTAAATGACCCAACCAATCTCTCTACTCAATAAACTTCGCTAAATAACATCCTTGCCATCGTCATTTAACGGTCAACATGGTGATATTTGTGTTTGCATATTTTATAACCGAACCGCCAAAACTTTAGCGATACATACCTTAATCATTAATTTAGTTAAGTAATTTACGATCTCTTAGATAGCGGAATTAGCGAATATTTAAAATGTTTTTAATATGTTCACGACTTTTGCGCTGTAAATTTATTAGTTTTTATTTTATATACAACGTGTTTATAAAGTAACGCAAAACTTCTTAGGGGCTGATTCTGCTGCTGCAAATACAACAACTTTTTCTATGAGACCAACATCGAATTCTCAAAAATAAAAATACGTTTCCACACAAACTGATGTCAGCTGGTCGCAGTTTAGTATGGGAAAGTGTTTTTTTTTTGCGATTTTGCGAAATCGTTGCATAATGCATAATTATTTTATTCTTATCTATTCACTATGACACATCTTTAAAGATATAATATTATGATACGATTTCTATTTCCGAATATTTACGGTTTTGTATGTTTGAAACATACATTTGGGCTAGTGTACATCATATATGCAGCGCTATAATATAAAGTAGCAATAAAATACTAATATATTATTTACTTTTAGCTATAATAAGTTTCTATTCTAAAAATAACCTGAAAGACTAGGCCAATCCTATTTTTAAGAGTGATTTTAAATAAAAATATTAGTGTCGTTTTTATAATCTTTTATTCAAAATCATCAAAGTTGCTAGTATGAATTAATTATAGCTATCACGCTTCACTATGTTTTATAAAACTATAAAATTATCTTCTAGGATGGAAAAGCTGCTTTTGATGACTGTTTCTAAATTAATAAGAATGTTAGATTTACTATCGAACGATTTACGTTATGAGCAGAACAACTTAGATATACATTGTCCATCGTTCAACCTGTCAGCATGTATGTTATTTTTCATTTTTAACATTCTTTTGTCTTTATAGACTTAATTTAAAACTTTTTGCAACAGTCAGTGATGAATGAATAAGAAAAGAGACAGGGCAGTCACGAGCTATGTTTGGACTTTACGCTGCTGATCTTAGCAGAAGGTCGTGTACGCACATACATATTTGAAAGAAAAATATTAGGCACAAGTCTATTTGACTAAAGGTGTGTAAGCACTAGTCATGCTGAAGCAACACATTTTTTCTAATTCACATAAAAAGGTAAAGATCATGACAATGTAACTTTGCAGTGCGTTCAATGCATAACAGTATAACGAGACAACTTATCACCCACATCCCTCATTTTGAACACACAAAGTCATGTTTTATGTGTCACGGTAACGGTCGCCCATTGATTGCCCCACGAACTCTGCCCCCTATCGGAATTAATAAGAAACTTTTAAATTACCCAATAATACACTAATAGCTTGTTGATGAACTCGCGGCTTCTGACCGTTTTCACTTACAGTAATATTAATTTGAAGCATCGTGCATCGGTTTTACTCTCTTACTCCCGGTATAAGCGAAGACTGAAGTGTTCAAGTGTTTAGTTTGGGTCATTCATTAGTGAGAGTTATAATGTTTTTATTTTAAATGGTATCATGTGATTTTCCAAAGAAATCATGGCTTTACATTATTTCATTACTCACTCACACTCACAAACAAATTAAGAACGTGATGACAGAATAAATAATCTCATCTCATTTAAACACAATAATAATAGTATATTGTTACCCCTGGGGGTAAAATTAATTATTGAGCCCCGAGACGAGGTTTGGCACCCGAGCGTAGGGAGGGACTAAATAAGTCTTTAACCCGATGTAAACACTGTGCTTTTCATTAAGAATACAAAGAAAATAAAAACAAAAACATGAATTAGCTAAAGAAAAAATGAGTGAATTTTAACAAAACTCTACCAAAGAGTATGTAATCACTATGTTCTACTACTCGAAAAACCAAATGCCATCATAAACAAAACTTGTAAAAAAAGTCTTGCAACTCAGTTCTCCTACCGTAAAAAGTTGTGAGATCCATGTAATAAATAAATAAATATTGGACAACATCACATACATTGCTCTGATCCTAAGGAAAGTAGCTAAAGCACTTGTGTTTTAGAAATCAGAAACAACGACGGTACCACAACACCCAGACCCGAAACAATATAGAAAAGTATTTTTTCTACATTGACCGACCAAGAATCGAACCCGGGACCTCAGAGATAGCGACACTAAGTCTGGTATACTCGCCTCTCGGCTACGGAGGTCGTCAAACTATAGTTCATAAGTAATACCAAGTCGGTTAATTTATTCAGTCCCTACTTAAGGGGCCTTCTGTCTTAAGTTATTACGTAATGAGCTAACCTTAAAGTGATCATATCAATATTAAAAATGATTTTATGTTATAATTAAATAGATTGACCCATGTTTTGTTTTTTCTTTAAAGAGCTTGACGGTTATTGCTGCACAGCGTTAACAGTAAGGATGTAGGGTTCAATTGAAAATAGGAGCGTGATCAAAATATGTACTTTATCTTCCTATCATTTAGCAAAATGAAAAAAGTCAATGGCAATGACTGTTAAAACTTTTATGTTTAGCTGTACTAACCTAACCTAACCTAACCTTTCGTTTTTAATATGGGAAATCTATCTTTGGGCTAATGAAAAAACACCTGTAGATTATTATTTTAATAAGCATTTATATCAAATTAAAATTTCAGTAGTGTTATATCGACGGTGGAAAGGCAAAAGGCATCAAGCGACACTTTGGGCGATATTGAGTTATATACATAGTTAGAATCAGCAAATTTTTCTGCGTCTTTTGAGCCGAGTTTGGTATAAATCAGAGCACTTTTATGGCGCTTGACTCCGTCACAAAAAAGGCCATCATTTCTTAGTGCCCGGAGTTAACCGACTCAAAATTCAGCATTTTTTTTAATCCCTGGATTTCAATTAATTCGCAGGCAGCTCTAATGAACTAGGCAGTCACTTAAGCTTTTCATCCTTCTTCAGTTTTAGGAACACATTACTTTTAAATCTTTTTACCTTGCTGTAAATCTAATATATGTAAATCTAATATGCGTTTTGCCTGGAATACAATAATACATGGCTGTCGTTTAAGTTTTTCTTTCTTAAACATCATCGGAAATGAATATCGCTTGAGCCCTTTATCCTTACTCTACGCACAACAAAGGTATTACATAAGTTGTTTTACCCTAACCTATTGTAAATTAAAGTGTGATTTAAACCCCTTTTCTATGACGTAAAAATAATTGCCAAAGTCAGTACAGACTGTTTACCTGTTTCAGAAAATTGCAAATTTTTTGTTTTAATCATTTTTCCTTCATCATTTGTACCATTAATGTGGCACTTAAATCTTTTTATTTACGCAGTAAAAGTATCATGAGGTTTGTAAGTCATGTTCCGTTTATATAGACAAACTTTGGTACGTAGTTTGAATCTTCGCAACGCAACCATTACAACCACTGGATTTGATTTGAACCTAGATCAACGCACCTTACGTAGGCGCGCAAGCCGCAAACGTTGTTGCATTTAGTCTTGATTGCAATTGCGACTACTACAACCGGTCAATGCGCGTTCTGTTTGTGTGCTGTGTTGACAAATGGTGAGTGTTTGTTTTGTTTTTGTATATTTTTTTTTCAAAGAAGTGTAAATATTTAATCTACAATTCACTTTTCAGATTAAGTAGCTAAACAATGAAAAATGACAGACAAAAAACTTCCTCAGCTGAAAATAAGTACATACACGGAAGAAGTTGTTAAACATATAGCTTAGAAGAAAAAAATACTTACTTGTAAACACGTTCTTTTTCATACAAATTCATTATTAAAAAACCATGACAATCGGTAGGTATCTCATCTGATCCATGGTATGTTTATTACCATGATTTTACGGATTATCTTTTATGAATTTCCATGAAATAGGGTTTATAGGATTGAAATTGGTAAAACATAAAAATAAAATATTTTATTGTCATTTTAGAAATCGCCATCATTATCATCTTCACGGTGAATCCCGGTTGCGTCCAAAGCCATCGCTTCAGAACCCAGGATCCGTTTATTTATTCCTCCACTCCACTTTCCTTGATTTATTCCTCCACTTCGCAAGGTCTTGGGCGTCCCTGTTTGTGAGATCATTGGCATACATGTCAGCCCTCACGACGTCAAGCCAGCATTTCTTGGTCAACGCTTTTGGTAGGACCTGGCGGAGCCGGCGTGGCAAAACATTTGTTTCCTACGTAGCGTGCTGGTTTTCATGGCCGTACTAGCGTAGGCGACTCTCCTGCAGTTTGTCTGCAATATCACGAACATGAAGGCTACCGCGAATGCGCGAGTTCCTGCATATTCATCTCCGTGACACGTAGCTCCTGCTTGTATCGCTCAAGTAGCGGCCACACTTTGCTATCATATAAAAGGACAGGCCTAATGATGAACTTATAGATCTGTCCTTCCAGCAAGTGGCTGATAATGTGTCTCTGATGCTGTCTGACACAACGTCTAATATTACATTAAACAGAAACGGACTGAGGACGGAACCCTGGTGTACTCCGACGGGGATAGGGAACGGTTTGGAGTCGCTAACAGCGGTCGGAACCATAGAATCGGAGCTGCGGTACATCTCTCGGATCATGTCAACATAATGCCTCGGGGACCCCTTTGGATCTCACTGCCCACCAGATAACCACTTGAGGAACACAGTCCAAGGCCTTCTGCAGATCAAGAAATAGCAAGTGCAGAGGTGTGTTTTTCGTCCTGGTATCTCTCCATGACGGCCCTTAGAGGGAAAACAGGGTCCATAGTCCCGTTGCCAGGACGAAACTCATATTGACACTCCGAAAAATCACACTCCTGTTGGATCCGGGAGTCCACAATCCGCTCAAAGAGCTTCATAGTGTGGGACATGACCTTTATGCCGCGGTAGTTGCCGAACTCTTGCACTGATCCCTTGTCTTTGAAGACGGAAGTACGAGTAATAATACTCATTCTATATCGGCTCGGGATTAGCCCGGTCAAGAGTATGCGATTGTAAATAGTGTTCCCGGGGCCTATAGGCTTTTAGGCCTAAATTGAAGCCTATTGGTCCTTTTTTATGGCTATGGTAGTATGCCAGGTCTTTAAAACGCTACTCACTTTAAGAAAGCCTAGAGGTTAGAAAAAAGCCTATAGGCCTAAATAGCCTTTTAGGCTTTTTTTGCGACTAAAGTCTTTTGCAAGTAGTAGGCTTATTTTAAGGCTATAGCCATTTTTGATATTCTGACTTAGTATGAATTAAATTATATTTATTTTTGTATTGTATTTACTTTTATTTATTTACAAATTTAATGAAAACTAATATTATTTGAAATTGGTAATACTACTTGATACACATTATTTCCAAAAAACAGCTTTCATTTTTAGACATTCCTTTTTTTATTTATTAATTGTCCTGCCTTGGAGAATGATTGTTTGCTGGGGACACTTGTAACAGGTATTGCTAAAATATCAAACCATAGATTTTAAATGTGGTATTTTTTTTCCTTGAGTTTTCCACTATGATATAACATCTGTATCCTCTGTCTCGTAAAATTAAGTTGATGATTATTATACTCAAACAATAAATAAAATAGACCTAGTCTAAAGGACTAAAACTCTTTAAAGGCTTTTAGCCTTTCAAGCCTTTTAATTATGCGCCTAGCCTACAAAAAGGCTCAAACCCTATAGTCCTCGGGTAGACAAAAAAGACTATTAAAAAGGCCTAGCCTAACGGCCTAAAAGCCTTATTTAAAGGCTAAAAGGCTTTTAGCCCCCTCTAGCCCCTTATTTCATAGGCTAGCCCTAAAAAAAGCCTAAAAGCCTATAGGCCTCGGGAACACTAATTGTAAAGGTAGGCAAAGATGTCTACCCCACGAGGACTCATCGCTTACTTTTGGGCTTCGATTGAGACTCCATCGGCACAGACATCTTTACGATTCTTCATGCGGCAAAAAGCAATCTTGACTTCTTCAGGCGTTTCTGGTGCTACTAGTCCCGGATTCGGAGGAAGGTCTGGTGGCTGCACCTCTTTGTGCTGCTTATGGAAATAAGAGCGCCATCTCTCCTTCACCGCAAGGTCCTTGCATAACAGGTTATCCCCAGGGTCTTAAACAAAGCGACACTGGAAAATGTCCTGTGCCGCTTTGACCTTGGAGCTCGCAAACTTATCCTCTCTATATAACGGATAAACTTACTTAAATACATTTTAAAACATTCATGACTTAGGTACAAATGCTCGTGCTTATCACACAAACGGTAGCCCCTTGCGGGGTTTTAACCCGAAACAGCCTGGCTTTGTAGTCCGGAGCGTAAACCACTACACCAGATAGTCGTAAGACATGGACTAACTAAATTAAAATAATTAAGTCTTACTGTATGAAATAAAAACCAACTGTATGATACTTACTGGTACTTAGTAATGCAATTTAAACCAGTAAATGTGGTGCCCCTTGACCAGTTTTTATTTTATTTTTTTGGTCTGGCGTAGTGTGTTTTGTAATTGATTGACTGAAAAATATTTATTAATGTTTTTTTTATACAAAGCTTAAAAACCAAACATTTCTCACGTTTCATGCAGGAAAATCACGTTTCATGTTGCCAAAAAAACTACCTTAAGTATGATTAGCTATACGTCCTATGAAGTTAATTCTTTAAAATATTTTTTTGTGGCTAGGACTAGGTCCTTCTGCTTACTGTTATTTATCTTTGGTGTATGAATGTGAGTGAGTACCTCTATTTCTTGCAAAGATATTTTATCAATTATTAAAATAAAATTTGAAAAACCACATGCTTTTTATGTGCAATGTGCTGAAAAATTAAAGAAAATTGTTTGCAAAAGAGTTTTTTTATTGTGTTTAATTATGATCCATACAATCGATTACAATACACAATAGCCTAAGTGGCAATAAACTATAAACTCGTTAAATATATTGTATTTCAGCTATATGCCATTAAACTTCTATTGGCTCATAAGATCTTCTTTCTTATTCACACAAAGATAACGTTTGACTTTGAATTATTGTGCCTTGCACCACTTAAATAATATTGGCCCTTTCACTCTTTTTGCTTTAATCTATTTTTTTTAGATTTCACTCATAAGGTGTTCTGCATGGAACCATTTATTATATAAATGGTTGTTAAATCGGTTTGCCTGGAATCGTTTTCAAGTGCAGCGGCGTATAACCTCTTTTGCCTTAATCCAAAAATAGGGCATTTAGGGTTAACCGACATCTAACTTCGTAAATAATAACCCTATAGCTGAAACTTTAATTGCATAATATAGATCTTTTCTTAAAACATATATTTCTGTAAGACTTTTCTCTGTTTATAGCGCCAAAAGATAACTACGATTTTTTTTCCAAAAATAAAAACTTTAAATCGCTCTCCTGTAAAGTTATCAAAATGTCGCTTGATGCCTTTTGCCTTTCAACCGTCGATATGATGTTTTAATGTAAAATTATAGTTATGCTAACGAAATATACCTTACTAATAGCAGTTAAATAGTTAAACGATTAGAATAGGTATTTTTATTATGAATTCTTAGTTTTGAAAATTATCTTCGAAATTTATAAAATCTTGTGTTTACTATCTAATAAATTATCATAACACTTAATATTTCTTCCCAAACGACTAGCGCGTACCGTATTTAATGCAAATTATTGTATTTAGATTTTTACGTCTTTAGTTAAACTTAACAGCGGGCTATTACAACTTGTCATCTGTCCTACGATTTACTGTTAAAATTATACTATGGTTAACCTACTTGTTGTTCAATAAAGAATCATAAAACGATTAAATCAGAGTTCAAAACACTTTTCACCAAACCATCGGCCTACCGATCCAATGGGTGATTTTAATTATGAAAAGTACTCTAAATAGTCTATTAGCAGTTAATTTATTATGGTTTCAAGTATTTAATTGATTTAAACACGTATTATGTCTTAAACTTTCGTAATATTATAGTTATTTAGTTAAATAATTTTAGGTCTTAATTACAAGTCTTAAACTAAACTTTTTACTAATTTTAATACCTTACTTAAAAACTTAACTTACAAAATTACTAAAAAGTTTAAAAATGTAACTATTATCCTAACTACACTAAATTGAACTGACTAATAGGCAGAATAGGCTACCTGTATAGCTGATCTGTTTAATAGCTAGTGGTATTTATACCTAAACATATCTCCCATAGTCTAGTCAAATACATTTTATTTTACAAAAATATTTAAATTAAACATATTTAGTATTTCAAAATGACAAATGCTTTATCAGTAGCATTATCTGCTAAACATTTTTATCGAAATTTAGAGCCTATTTGCATTGTGTCAATGCAAATGAGAAGATGCATGAATATAGGCATAGACGTCTGAATTAAATGGATTGCCAGAGCATGTTTCGTTGGTCCAAAAACGCTGCAAACAAGTTTTGAATCAGTAACTCAAATCCAAAGATTTTTTGTAAAATAAGATATTCACCAACACTATTGATCAAAGTTTCAGGTAATAAGATTGTTAAATTACAAACTGATATTGTAGATTCAGCATTATGTCATAAGTGTTAGGTCTTTAGCGTTTAAATGTATTTTTAACTTGTATACTTATAGCCATATAACCAATTTTATTTAATTACACCATAATATCCATGCATTAAACAAAGTTCATTTTGATTGTAATCTGTTTTGCTTGCTATGAATAAACAAAATAAAATACACGATAACCATAATGATCCGCTTAGAAAAGTGAAAACTATTTAGTAGCGGTAACTCAACAGTCAATAATAATCACACAAACTATAAGATGTAAAACGTAATTTTGGTTCAACATTGCATCAAATTTATTTGTTTGTATTTTTAATGGAATTGAATTAAATTCGCAGATTAATAAATGTTAACCACTAGGTATTTCCATGTAGGTATACTATATAAGGTCGTCTTTTAAAAACGGGTGAAATTTAAAGAGCAATTACAAAAACATAAATAAATCATTTTTATTAAAAAAAAGGAATTTTTTATACACTACTTTTCGAGAAAAACGCCATAAACTATTTTGGTTTCTACGTAAAACAAAACACCCCGTGCCCCGTGCGTGCACCTCGAGGGAAGAATGGGGCACGATTGAAATGAGAGAGACAGAGGCGATGACGTAGGGACGTTTCAGACTAGACAGAATGCTCTTAATTTTTTTTTGTTTTTGTTAGGAATAATAAAAATGAAAACGGGCTACCGTTTTTAAGAACGAAAATAATAGGGCCCGGTTTCTCTAATATAATTAGAAGTTCTGTTAATGTTTCACCCGTTTATAAAAGGCGACCTTGTATATTTGTTATTATGCCTATTCTGTTTGTCATGCACTCTGCTCTTGCACCGCAATACTTCCACTCCACCACTAATCCACTCTGTAGACTTCAACTCCTCTACTAAAAGGTGAGATAAGACCGCCTCAATTACGTAACTTAAATCGCACAAAGCTAGTTCCTGGTGCTCAAACACAACTATTTTTGTACGGGACCAGACAACAAAAAAAAAGACAGCTCCCGTGTCCCATACAATTCGTAATAGTTGGACATTTGGTATAAAAATCCTTTTTTAATGTTTAATAGAGGGTAAATTTTTCTTAGTGTAAACTACTTGAGGGTTTTTATGTACTCGTTGTAACAGACAACTTTGCCTAAGGAACTCGTTACCTATCTCAACTTAATTCTATTTGGGTATTACGAAAAATATTTTTAAACATGAACGCGTTACGCATTTATTTTATGAAAAACGCGGGCGGCAAACATACACAAATAAAATTAAGTTGAGATAGGTAACTGGTTTTCTGGGGATAGTTGTTTCTTATCATGAGTATAAACATATCCTAGTATTTTACACAAATAAAATCAGTCAACTCGAGGATGCGCGGTATCTTGTAAAATTCTCTTTTTTTTTAGCAATAAGGCGTATTCCGTCTGTCTTTTTACAACAAGACGAAGATTTGATTAGGAATCTACTATAGCTAGACTTTCACGGCCAACTTAATCATTAATATTGGTTTTCTTAAGTATAAGATAAGGTAACACATTGGTTAGCGAATGATACCAATTAAGGAAATCGCCATTTTAGAGAAAGTGATACAATGTTTGCAAAACGATCAAACATGTTTTTTTTGTATAATTTTTATCCGTCCACTTGACTAAGCGTTTTTAGTTAAAATAAACTGTTAGGATCTAAATTTTTAGAAAGTGTTATCCAAATGGGACCCATGAGATGATTTAATTAGAAAGGTAGCATGTAATAATATGGAAAAAAAGTTATTCACATTTGTTATTCAAAAGAGGATAAAAATAGTGAAAAATAAACTGCCACTGAAATATTGAAAAATAAACTAAACTGCTATTGATAGACATAGTTAAAATTGGTCATAAACAAAATGATTTTATAAAATGCTTGCCGTTTTTACTAAAGTGATATGTTTTACATTGTCAATTGTTAAGATTTGTAAGATGAAAATTAGAAATTCTACGTGCCTAACCATGAACATAGTAATAATTATTAATAATTAGATAATACGCGACATGAGTTACTGAATTCATATTGACTATGCTCACGCCCACAACCGTTTAGTAGGTGGCAGACTATTCAGATGTCAAAACCGATGAACATGTTTAATAAACAATGGCCACCATAGGTAGCGGCACCTCTGACCCGTCCAATAACCGGCTATAAAAAAGACAAATCGCAGTTTAGTGTTAAAATATGCGCCGGCGCGACTCAATCGACGCTATAGATGTATTGTTATGCCTTTTTAAATGGTTCTTATAGCCTATGAACTTGTATTACGAGCCCGCTGATATTATAATTGATTTTTATCGTTGGACGTGTTTTATGGGAAATGCTGATTTACTAGTATTTTAGTTCAATAGTCTTATTGTTTCACCTTAGAGCCTGGACTGTTATCCTTAACTGTTAGTTAATAAAGTTTGATTGGCTATATTTTTAGACATGATGTAAGACCTACTTACTAGGTACAAATAATTAAAATAAAACCACTCAAAATGTATGTTTGGCAGGAACGACAAAACGAAATAGGATTTTAAATTAGTAGGATTAAGTTAAGTCCTTCTAGGGAAAGTGTTTTTTTTTTGCAAAAAGTTGCTGTTTATAACAGTAGAGTAACCGTCAAAACCTCGCATTCACTTTTTATGTAGTTAAGTTCTTAATCATTAAGAAAAGTTAAGTATCAGACTTAACAAAATAGGTACGTCAAGATAAAATGTAATAGGCTGTTATTTACTTGAAAGTATGACCTGACATCGCTTCGTGAAGACATCTCAAATGAACCTTTCAACGGAATATCTTTACTTTATTCCGTGTCGACTACTAAACTGGTTTCTAATATTGCTAATAAATGAATAATGAATTCACGATTTCGAAAGTGTCTTAAAATGTTCTAAGACATTTTCACTGTGTTATTAATTAATGAATATCTAATAAATTTTTAGGCAGTTCACCTAAATTTCAATATTATAAAATAAACTCTCATTTTAACGATTCGGTGCGTGGATTCATATTAAGCGCAAGGGTTTGGTCAATATGGGAAATAAACTTTGTATCTGGGTGTGCGGGAAGATGCTCTTCAGCAAACCAAATCGTTCCCTGAAACCTGATAACATAGAGGTACCAATTTTCATCATTATCATCATCATCATTAGCCGTTGAAAGTCTACTAACTGGACACAGGCTTTCCCCATAGAAATCGAGCGAAGCGAGCGGATCAGGGCGTTTGCATCCTGCGGCTTCCAGCCACCATGACTAGGTTGTCAGTCCACCGGGTGGTTTATTCAGTTCATCGAGTACATACCCTATGCAGCAGCACTACAAACCATCTTTCTCCGAAACTAGTATGTGATTTTTCACTTACATTTAGTATGAAATGACAGCTCCTGTCAACACTCATACAAAAACAGCACAGATACAGATTAATAAATGGAACAAATCATATGACATTTCTACTCTATAGGGTATATGCTCCATGATTCAGTTTAACTGTTCTTCTTCTGCTCTTGTTCTCGCAAGCTTCCCTCATTTACATGAAGAAGAGTGCCTGACATCCATTTCTGTGGCAGGTATCAATGAAATGAGCGGCCTGAGGTCTGTGGTGGGGACTGAGGTACGCCCCAAGTGAATTAATGTAATTCATCAAACCGGCAACCTGATTAAATTTATTCTTTTAATCCCTCAGTAGGAATGATTTAGCACCAGAAATCTTATCTCTAATCTACTAATTGTGAGTGACGGAACGAAAGATTTATCTTCTAATAAAATATTTTTATGTCCCGTAGCATTGTAAATAACAAGGCACATTTTTAAACATAACGTACAAACAAATATTTAGTATTCTGTGCCTATATTTGGAAGATCCTCAGAAATCTGTGGAAATAATATTGCATAATATCTTCAGCATTTTCAAAATCAACCTAAATTAATAGAAAACTCAAATTTGTTTGAAATTAATCTCGTACTCATTGTAAACGTTTTATCATTAGGATAATACTTACTCTAAAAAATTTTTTTGGCAGTTACATCTAACAATTTACGCAAGCAAGCGGTAAATATCTCTTGGTTTTGGACCAAAAAAAAAGTTTCCTAGCTCAACTACAATAAAAAATTTTACGGTACCAATATCAAGGTTTTAAAAAAGTTGACTTCTTCATACAAATTGTAATAGGTAATAATTTAGTATGGGGGAGTGAACTGTTTTTTGTAGGTCTCATAGATTTAATTGTTGTTAGTATTTAGTGAGAGCGTGTGACTATTAGGGCTCCAAAACTAAGGAATATTTACAGTATAAAAATAAAATAGGTATAATATTCTACCTATACCTATTGAGCTTGACCATAGAATTTGTCTAAATATGTTTGCATACGCTCCTAATTTAAAAAAATTACGGTCAATGCAATATTTTAGACGTTTGTCCCACCCAGATTTACGTTTAAAGCTCAAAGTAAAAGCATAGTTATCGTTTTTATTAACATGTATTTTATGAGTGTTTTGCTTAAAATAATTTACCGTTTCTTTCCACCACGCCCTTTGAGATGGAGTATGGTAGAAGACGTCTTTTTAATGAGAGGCGGGATGCACATTTGCATAGCACGTCAAAATGTTTGGGAAAAATATTGTTCACACACTATTGGAAGAACTGACTGAACTGACCTAGTCAAATTAGTTTAAATATCTGAATAGTATGGATGGCAGAACTTTTGACTTTCAGTTTGTCTTCAACAGATATTGTTCACACGGCCCTACCTACCTGTGCCAAATGATAACTTTAGCATCCATAAAACAACTGGGCTAGTCAATTACTACAAGTAGATACTATAAAAGAGGTCCTGAATTTGGTTGTCAACATTTAGTTTGTCACTTACTTACTTAAACACATTTATCCTCACACGTATTTAGAATTCGATATTTTTTGTAACAATTACAAGAAGAATTAATGACGAAAAAACTATCTTAATAAGTAATGTAGTTTTACAAGCAAAAGGACCTACTGCGACCCTCATTATTAAAAACATATTTTTTTTATGAATTCCTTTTATTAATTTAACAATGTGACTATCCAGCCTTTCATTTATGAAGAATTGAGGAATATCTTCTTTACATTGCATTTTGCATCGCACATGAAACCCATTGACATTATCCCAAGGGTCAACGACTATTACCTAGTCAATATTGACTTCACTTCGATTTATTTTAGTCAAGACTTAAATGCAACATCATTCAAAACAAACACCCGTCATCTATTTCAGATAATGAGCCCGCAGGGAGAGACGACCTCGAAGATGGATGGGGCAGGTTCAAAGATAAATGACAACTGGCAACAAGCATCGACATGACGGACAAACAAACAACAAACAAAGCAACAAGACAAACTGGCTCCAAGATGTGTCACGAGATGGCGTTGTTAATGGTTCTGATAGCGATCGATATGGCTAGTGGTTCAACTAGTATGGGGGAGATGGCACTAGCAAATGTTACGAGGTTTGCGCCTGGTGACCTATTTTCGCTTATTGGTAAGTTATTCCGTTTAGGGCCGATTTTTCAATATCCAGATAACTTTTATTTAAAGAATAAGTTTTTCGTATAGTTTTCGTATAGAAAATGTGTCAAGCCTCAATTTTATTTGTCGGATAAAAGTTATCAGTTAAAATAACTGTTATGTGTATTTTTTTTTGTTTCTGTTACTAGGGGACGTTTAGCAGTGGACGTCCTATGACTGAAATGATGATGAGGATGATTTTAAGTTTTTTAATTATACACTAATAATTGGTATTCTAGGAACCTGGATTGTTGTTGACTGATTTGATCACCCGTAAGATACTGGCTTTATCAATGCAAAACAATAATGTAGCTCCTCAAACTCTACACATTGTAGTTCGGACTCTCAAATCAAAAGGTCGATCTAATTAAACTAATCTTCCTAATCCAGGTACAGACTGCGGTCCCACACGGTGCATGGAGTTATCTCATGGTACAGCATTAGCAGCGCTGGGTGGTGGCGATGGCTGCGTCTGCCAGTGTCGTCGAGACACCCCTGCTTTTCGGGAAGACCAGCGGATTTGCGTCAACCATATCGGTGGTAAGTTTCTACTGTTGGGTATTTTCCGACACGCCCAATATTTATTCCTTCTACTGCAATTCTTGTGACGCCAGAATTTACAGCTTTATTGGCAGATAACATTTTTAGGATCTGACATATTATTATACGCAAACTATCTGATGCCTATCACTCATGATTCCTCCCAGAGGTCAAACAAACAATGTGTGACCTGGTGTGTAAGTAATAAGGTGTGCCTTTAACTTTTTAGGATATTAAAACAATATAATAATCTCTTTAAATGTACAAATCATGTATTGCACTGCACAAGTTTTAGCACTGGGGATTAATCAATTACCATGAACGCTAACAGTACAAGTAGTGTTGTTTTTATGTAAAACTTGATAAAAGTTAGGTCGCTGAAGAGGTAGATTTTATATACCCTCTATCTTAGATTATAAATATGTTTATCAAAAAGATTAGCTAGTAGGAAGTAAAGTCTTTTTGCGATTTATAACTCCTGAAATGACTCTACATTCTTAACTTGATTAAGGATGTTAATGTTTCTTATTAGACCTCAACCAAAGATATATTTAAATTGTCAACAAGCGCATTAAATTTAATGGCTCATTGGAATAAGCTACAAGTCTAAACCATTGGTTGTTGTTGACATTTGACCGCATTAGCAGTCTCGTCCCGTTAGACGGTAAAATTAATTCAAGGTCGTTCAGATCAGGATCAGGCGGTGTGCTAATAGATTATAATTTGACATTCATAAGATCATAATTTAAGTATGCAATTTTGATAGTGTCAAAATGTACAAGGTGATATGTCTAGAAATAGTTAGATGAATATGCAGGTTTCCTAACGATGTTTTCCTCACCGCCGAGCAAAATTGTGTAAATCTAGTTCATAAAGATTCAAAATAATTTAGAGAGGTCCAGTCTGCTGAGGCCTAACCATGATCTTTTTAGTAGTAGGTATTATGCTGTTAAACTTCAATCTTGTTTGTGTCTGTGCATTTATGCATGTGCAGTGTGTTGTGCAGTTATCATTTAAATTTTCAACTTAAAATCTAAACTGATAATTTCTTAGTTTCTTAGTAGCTTCAGAGAATGCGCTAGACTCTTAAGCTTTCATAATAATAATAAAAAAGTAGTACTTCATAGGGTCCAAAGGCCATAGGTTCCATTTTAAGAACTCTGCAACACCTTCCCCTTTCTTTAATGGTTGTCCTCTACCTAAAGGTTGTCTGGAAGAGATCGCTATTAGCGATAAGACCGCCTAAATTGTACATCTTTCTGTAAAAATAATGTGTATTTTACTTGTATGGTGTGCAATAAAGAGTATCTATCTATCTATAGGCTATTTAAAAAAAATCGTACCTCGAAAACTACGAAAAATCTTAGAACATACTTAAGGGTGATTCAGATACGTCTCGACACGAGGCACCTAAAAAAGAATTTTTGGATGTCACTTTTCTGGTCACTGTATTTTATACGTGTAGAAAAAACCGCGTGTATGAAATAGTGTTTCTTAGTAGGTAGTTTATACAGGGACAATATTTGTTCAAAATATTGAACACAAAACACATAACAAAAATGTAACTAAAAGATTTAAATTAAATAAGTTTCGATCTATTAAAAAACTCAAAATTAACTAAATTGACGGCTACCTGTCCCAATCTGTCCATATCTCGCAGAGAGACGTGAAGTCGGTAGGCCAGCTTTACTGTCATGCTCCACGTTTCAGCTCTATAGGTCATCATCACTGGTAGAACGCACTGAACGAAATGAATATTAGTTATTTTTTGGCATATTGGGCATTTTTTATTAATGTTTTTTTACTGAAAAGCAGCTCTATTATGCTTGAATGTAAACGCAAAGCCCTAAATCTTACTTCCACAAATTGAATTCTAATTGGACAACAAGATTCGATTAGAATCACCATTCCTATTTGATGACTAGTTAATTCTTCTAATAATGAATACTGCTGCCGTTCCCTTAGGAATGTTATCCATAGTTTATTTGGTTGTTCCAATCAATCGGAACGAGGGATGCATTCCAATAAATACATTTGCATTCATTGTTTTTCTGCGAATTTCGCTCTTGATGCCAAATCTACTTTAATGTTTTATTTGTTTCTCTGGGTGTTTGCATATATTTGCGTGCAGTCTAAGCATGTCTTTGTTGACCATATAACTCTTAACGTGGTGTCAAATAGGTCTAAAAGCGGTTTTTATAAACTTTTTTTTATATAAACAGGGTATCCAACAAAAAGTGTCAAACGAAATTCAAGCACCCCTAGTGAAACCGAAACGTTTAGATATTTTTTTGTCTACTAGTGTTGTTTTTTGGTTTCCGTCAATTTAACAGATATTAATAAATCATACAATTTTGAACTATTTACTTTAGGAAGACTTTTAAGAAGACATAATTAATTAGGTAACTAAAGAATGCATACTATCTATTACATAACTACATAATATCTACATACTTTCATTTCCTTACTTTTCCGGAAAAATGTCTAGGAAATATTTCTCAACATTTTCACTGCGGTCTCATAAACACTATTTCCTACACCTCTTGGAGAAAAGAATTGATTAAATCAATAAAATTTTATTTCTTATTTTTTATGTCTACTTTTATAACACTGAATTTACGTTTGCAACATTCGTAATCGTTTTCTTCGAACAGAATAAATCGTATCTAAAAATCATTAGTTAAATTTGTAACATCATTGTTATCTTGACGCTTCTAAAATGTGTAACATTTAGGTTCATCATATCAAGTTTGCTTATCAAACATGGGGCGAATTAACTAAAAAAAAAACTGCATGCTCGGTCAAGGTCGGAATGTTGGTGTAAAGCGTCCAAAAATATTTTCTACTAGCTGACCCAGCGAACTTCGTTCCGCCAATTCGTTTGACAGGTACAAACAGGAAAATAAAATAGTTGGTTTACTACTTTCCTTGCATTTTTTAAATAATTTCTGACCTTTTAAACTTTCCCTGAACTTCCACAAATATTTTAAGATCAAAATAAGCCAAATCGGTCCAGCCATTCTCGAGTTTTAGCGAGACAAACGAACAGCAATTCATTTTTTTATAGATAGATTTTTTAGCTCATATATATATTTAATTTTATAAGCACAACCATTTATTGTGATATATTTAATTGTAGTGATTAAATTATAATTTACTAATTACAAACAAGAAACATTAAACTGATACTAAAATAAATTTTGATGTCGGGATGAAGGAGTTTCGTAATTCGTACCTCATAATCTTAATTACTTACCAGAAAATATCAAAAATAAGTATGTTTATAAAGATTTATCTGAATTAAGGATGTATCCTACGCCTGCTCCTGCTGCTGCTTATAAAATACCTATTTCGTTGAGACCGAAATTGATAGACACCGAATGATTTACAATTATTTTTTCACAGAATGTCCAATGGCCAGTTTTGGACGCGGTGTTACGAAGCCACAAATACCATTTGTCTTCTTGCCTCTGAAGGGACAGATAATTTACCCTTCGAAGGAAATCATATTTACAGGTAAGTAAAAAAAAATATTTGCAAATAAACTAAAAAGATATTCCGATACCGGGAATCGAACCCGAGCCTCCTGGGTGAGAGCCAGGTATCCTAGCCACTAGACCATATCGGATATGATGTGTGGGCTGAAATTATGATACACAAAGTCAAACTAAGAACATTTTACAATGTAGTTGTCGAATATTCTGCAAGAGGGCGCTCGAATGTGTAGTTATTTTTAGCAAACTTTATTTGTAAGTAATCCGATCTAGCGCTTTGACCCGTTGTGTTATAAATTCATTATTGTAAAGTTAAAAAAAACTAATGTATGAAAATTGATTTTTTTTATTAAGAACAATTATGACGTACGACTATGTCGCTTCGCGCGTAACGAGCGCGTTGGAGTGATGACATTTCTGTAAAGATACTATTAGACTCGTTACTGATTAAACAAAAAATATAGTACAATGGCTTTTTTAAATATTTTTACTTACTGTATTCTAGACTTTATTTTCTTTTTTAACACCCTGTATTTAAATAAAATCTTTGAACTAACTCTATGGATATAAATAAGTATACATTTTTAAACGTTTTATTTTCCTTGAATGTCCCTATTCAATCCATAACCTATTATCACTATGTTAATATCTAAAGAATATTCCAGACGTCGCGGACGCCATATGCGCAGTAACGAGCGCTCAGTACCTGTCGGCGTCGGGATGGGTGACCCTGAGGGACCTGGTGGACAATGACGTACCGTTCAGCCTCTACAGGGATGAGGGGAGCACTTTCTTGCAGGTAACTATCATAATACTATCATAATATTATTAAATTAGGAAGTGGCTAACATAAATCAAACGAACATACCTTAATTGACTTCTAATACTTATTGAAAATACATAAATCAATTTGAATAATACCACAGATTGTAATGGGTCAATTACAGAAAATTGTTATGGAACGGATATCATGCTCTATCTATATTGTTAGTGTCACCGGTTGCACATCACTCAGAAATGAACGTCAATTAATTCAATTATGCTTAACTTGAACCTATTTCTTAGAATTTAATGTATGACTCTTGACATGGTAATGCACTGGCATAAAAGTATTATTGACCATAGGAGTGAATTAAACTACATAATACCACAATACGATTTGTAGTCCAAATTCAAATAATATTTTATAACAATTGTTTAATTGTATTAACTTATCTGTATGTTGTGCAATAAACAGTATCTTTCACTATCTGTTTTTTAGAATGACGGACTTATACAAAAATCTTCGCCCTATTTTACCCTCTTGGGGGTTGAATTTGAATACCATCCCGTTTTGATAAGCCTTTATGTCACAAATTATAGCTAGTGACTATTTAATTAATTTCAACTCTCAATCCTAAGCTATTTGGGTTTGGGTGGAGATTTTTACTTACATACTTTCATCCCTCATTTGACACTCTAAAGGGATGCAAGTTGACAAATGCTGAAACAGGTATTTATTTATTTTTGTTAGTAAGTATTTGTGCCAAATTTCAAGTATTTCATAGATTACAAAAAAAATCCCCATACAATTTTTTCCACTGAATTTCACCTTCTTAAGGATGCATTTCCCCAAAAACTCTGGAAACAGTATTTTTTATTTTTAAAGAGTAGCATAAATACGAATTTAAATCATTCTAACTTCAGAAATGACGAACTTTCATACAAACTGTCATTGATATTTTTACCCCCTTAAAGGTAAAATTTACAAAAATCCGTTCTTATTCCTTGTCTATGTTTTTTTATCGAAACACCTGTGCAAAGTTTCATCAATCTAGATCCAAGGGTTTGGGCTGGGCGTTGATGAGTCAGTCAATGAATGAGTGAATCAGGACTTGTCTTTTTATTTAGATAGATAATAAATAAATAATAAATTTTGGACAACATCACATACATTGCTCTACTCCTATGGTAAGTAGCCAAAGCACTTGTGTTACACAAATCAGAAACAAGGACAGTACCACCACACCCAGACCCGAGACAATATAGAAAAGTATTTTTTTACATTGACTGACCGGGAGTCGAACCCGGAATCTTAGAGATAGCGACACCAACTCCGGTGTACTCACCTCTCGGCTCTCGGTTATGCGGTCTCATAAGACCGCTTGGATGTTTATAATCCTTTTCCGTGCCGGCAAATAATTCTGGGTAAGGAAATCGGGTCCACAGTGGGTAATCGGCACTTGAAGGGTTCTGGAATGAAGAATACAGTGTATGCAGGTAATTCCAGATGAATTTAAAATAATATGTGCAAATAAATGCCGTAGGTAGGTACCTACCTACTGATTTGTCTAGGTATAATCTTAAAGGGTTCCTATGCTTTCTTCGAAAACGCTTTAAATAAGTACCAAATGGACCAAAAATCGCCACCCAAGGAGATTTTACGGCACCCAATTTAGTAAATTCAAAATCCTCATACGGCAATCATTTTCATATATTTACGACCTCTTTTATCAACGCAAATTATGAGTACTCCTAATAAGTAATTAAAATGCTGGATAAGAAGTACATTAAAAGGGCACGTCAACAACAATATTGTTTATTGGATGAGCCGCTTATTTTATTTAATTGAATTATTTTGTATTATGACCAATTTATTAATAATTGAATTTTTTTTTTTATGTAGACATACCTATTTTCTTTTGGTCATAGATAGCGATTTCTTCTCGATCGATGTCATGTGTATTAGCTTTAAAATGTTGTCGATACCTACACAAAACAATCGTAAACTTTACCTTATAATATTAAGATATTAAAAACTATAAGTGTCAATAATAGTAATAAAGTATTGTTAGCATGTCATCGATGACAGATAGCGATCGCAAAGGAATCGCTCTGTATGCAAAAAAAAACAAAACAAGGTTGATTGAAAAATTCATGCATGTAAACTTGTTAAGAATTGTGCATTAATTGATCTTAACTAACTGTTATTGTTCATAATATCATTTTATTAAATGTACTTACTTCACACACTAGCTGCGCTGGTAAGATAAGCTGCACTTTTAATATTTTGTAACATCACTACTGTATGACCTTGTCTTGGTGAATAAATAATCTTTGAATCTTTGAGTAACACTGTTTTAAGAGCTCTTAGTTTGGCCCCTGGTGGACCTTATCATTATTTTTGATTAGCCCGGATGCACATTGTGGGATTACAGACATACAAGTTAAGAATTAATTATGCACAAGTCTACATAAATTAAATCGGCGAACTATAGTATAGTAAAAAACTGTTTAATATTTTTTTGTGACAGCCTTAATTATTAAAATAATAAATACCTATTACGTATACGTATCAGGTAGAGTTTACTAAGGTCTGCTACACTCGCTCATATTTTGATTCACCTATAGGTACAGCAATCTAAAATAGAATCTCTCTCTCTCTCTCTATAGTTTATAAATTTCTATTGTATAAAATCAATTGCAGTGCGTTAATCTCGAATAAACTCGAAAATGACTCAACTGAGTTATTTTCCGTTGATATTTTCCTTCTTGTTTGGACAAAGTTTATACGAAAAGAAAAAAATTGACAAGTCAGCTGGAAAAAATAATAGTTAATAGAGATTTTGATAATACGGTCTTAGTAGTGTATCTAGCGTCAGCCAGTAACCTAGACTACTACTACTAACCTAGACACTACGTTAAAAAAATATGGCCCTGTACAGCGTATAAATAAATTTAAAAAAACGCAACTAACAAAAAAACCTCTTTCTTTTGTTTTCATTTAAGTCGGTAAGAAATAAGGTTAAAACCCGTTGTACGATATGAGATCGTAAAGTATTATGTGGACCGGTCAGAGATGGAGTAGGAATGCAAATTTTAAGGGGTTACTACTTAAATATTTAAGTAATACTTAGTTCATTTTAATTATAGCGATTTAGTCTTAATTCATGGTTCATTTATTGATTATGGAGGTGAGTAAAAAGTCACAGATTATTACAAAGACGTTTTGAAAATGCATTGATTACAACATAATCGTAATTAATATAGATAATGATCAAAGTGCGTCCCCCTCGCAGAACTTAATTAGGACGCTAATTGTTTTGGAAATGTAACTGTTGCAATTATAAAACTGCCCAAAACTGGATCGTATCAATATCACATTTAATTGTTAATTCTTAAGCAATATTGTGCATTTCACATCCACTCAAAAATGCACCGACACCAGTCTCCCCAGTCAAAGAAATAATAATTTATTTATTTACGGTCATATTGACTGTTCTGATCTTCTTGCACTAATAAATTACAATATTCCATATAAACTGACTCGGCTGTCCAGGTATTTGCCGTTTAAGGCAAATGGATTTAGGACTAAGTTAGGCCATTTCTCCGCGGTAAACAGGATTCAGTCTCAATTTACTAAATTGTCACGCTCAACCAGCACCGATATTGACATGTCGGGTCTTTAGTCGTTTCGCACCACGAGTTATTCGCTCCGCGGGGCGAATCGCCCAGGTCCTTTTTTAATTTTTTTTATTGCTTGGTATGGGGTCAACAATGAAACAATTTGATATTAATTTGTCTTGCTACATTTCAAGTTAACTTCGTGTGCGGTATCCTTAACAACTTGGATCCTGAATTTCGAGTTATGGTGTTCCTTGTGACATGTTAGGTCAGTCCAGATAGTATCGCGCTCTGAGACATTACCCCACTACCTGGAAACGGTGATATGCCCGCTTCAATAACCAGCAGCCATTATGGCCTAGCAATTTGGAATAAACTAGTTAAATAGTATCATAATACACTGAGGCGAATTTATTTTTACATACAAAATGCTCTATTTGTCCATGTTAATGAATAAGTCATTCTCCTAATCTAAACACAAGTTCTCTGCTTTACACCGATTAAATAAAAGTAAAGTTTCGTATAAACGTTTTATTTTATTTAGATAGGACCACACGTCAGATAAATTCTATCTATAATATAAAAATGAATCGCTGAATGTGTTGCTAAGCGCAAATCTCGGGAGCAGCTGAACCAATTTCGCTAATTCTTTTTTTATAATATATCTTGAAGTACGAGATGGTTCTTACGGAGAGAAAAATTTAAAAAATTGACAGAAAAAGTCCAAAAACAACACTTTTCTATATTCCCATACAAAAGATTAAAAGTCAATTTGAACTTTAGTTCCATACAATAAAGTTTAAGTTTTAGTGGAGAGGTTCCGGGAAGACAAAACAATTGAGTGACGTTAGTATCGTAAAACAAGGCGGTACGAAGATCACCGGGACAGCTAGCAATTTATTAAAATTGAAAATCAAAAATATTTGGTAATGAATTTGACTGTAAAATGTAATTGAACACTTTATTTTATAGAAATAGATTATTTTATTATCCCTTCGCATGCCACACAAAATTTTCTCCATTGATATACATTGTTTTTCCGGTCTACCACGGGTAAGCGGAACGCGAAGGTAAATCTAATAGGTAATAAATTTTAAACTCTTTCTGCCACTGGGGCAGAAATGGCAAGCGCAGCGTAGGACGTCCACCCACAAGGTGGACAGACGACCTAATAAAGATCGCAGGAAGACGCTGGATGCAGACCGCTTCCAACCGGCCAATCTGGAAGTCAATGGGGGAGGCCTATGTTCAGCAGTGGACGTCCTATGGCTGAAATGATGAAGATAATGAAACTCTATTATAGTTTAGGAATCTAAAGAGGCCGATCAGACAGAAAGGTATTAGAATGTGGTAAACTTTGCAGAAAGCCGGGATGCAGGCCGCTTCCAACCGGCTAATCTGAAAGTCACTGGGGGATGTTATGTTCAGGGATGCTATGTACTTTGTTCAGCAGGTAACGTCCTATGGCTGAAATGAAGATGACGATAAATCTAAAACATCAAAGGTTATACAAGTAAAAATTGTCAAACAAGTCCAATTAGTGACAACACATACCTACATAACAAAAACGTACGTTATTTTAATGGTCCTCCAGAGACGATATGTGGTCCTCTAAATCATACTTTTATTTTATTTTATTTTGTTTATTAGGGATAACAACACATATACTGTTTGATTTACTTACATAAAATTGTTTACCACATTGAATTGTGTAGACAATTTCATATTAATTGCGGCAAAATACAAATCTATCTCGTTATTTTTGTTTATTTACATTTTAAGCTCTGTCATGTGTTACAAATGTTTCCTACGGTACTCGACGCCCATCGCCCGCGCTCATAAATACAACTGTTTACTATGTAGTAGCCGTTTGGAAAAAACTTATTAAGTGAAAAATATTTGTCGACACCCTCACACTTATGTCCACAATACTGTTCCAACTCATTTACTGTCAGATTTGTGGCTCATTTGCTGGGATTCGCACGCGCTCACTCCTCCTAACTACCAAAATATCATAAGCCTCTCAAAGTGCATAAACACTGTCATCACGCGAATCACAAAATTAACATGTATATTGAGATAATCCAGTTTTCAGCTCCAGCTTTTATTGCGTCTCCTCATAAAAAATTGATTGCTATTGAAAGAATCCTCAAAACTTTATATTGACGGAATCGTGCAGTTGAATGAAATGCTGGTATCCTGTCAAAAAAGGTTTTCAAATTAAGGGAGATTCCTATAAAATTGTATTTTATTATAAATTGGACTGCCAGAGAGATCGGTACGACGACGTTATCTTGCAAGTTTGGGATGTTTTTGGGCGGTCTTGATGAGACGAATTCAGTTTGTCAATCGTAGCAGACGCGGCAAACGACATTTCACGGTTGATTCAGAGGAGGTATTCGATGAAGTGTGAAGATAAAGCCGGAGGCGTCAAAGGAACGATGTGTTATGCCTGTGCGAATTTGCCGCATTTAGATTCGGCGAGCCTGATAATGAAAAACAAATGAGTCCGTACTTCATCTGCAGGTGGTTCGCTAAGCGATTATGTGGTAACGAATGTTCGCAAAAACGTTTTGATAAAGCTAATCTTATCCTAAACGCAATAAGGGTTACTGTTGTTTACATTGAAAGAAAGTGATATATGCTTAACCTTATTCCAACGACAAATTGTGGACATGCTAACTGTTGATTTAAATCTCCTTATGATGCTGATACGGGGTTGATGCTTATTAATTTGATTTTTTATCCGCAATTTATGGCAGGATTACAAAAATATGTGATAATGTTTATTTATCTTCTTTGGCTTGGTGTATTGGGAATAAAGTTCGGTATTCGTTTTATTCATATTTTGGAGCTTACATTGTATCGTAATTACTTCAAACAGTTAAAAACCTTAATTACTAATGTTATTGCCTTAATAAACTGACTAAAGTCGGAGACTTGATGTAGAAGTATAGGACTGAAAAATACACACCTGTAGGCAAAACGCAAGAATTGGATAAATTGGACAGGATACAGTAATTATTCTAGCTCGCGATTTAACAATTTGATTGAATAGAGACATCTGCCGCCGTAAAACTACGTACGAGTAGCAATCGAAATACCTTTATTACACTTAGTTTCTGTCCTCTGTTAAAAGTTGGTTCGATAATGCACAAATATCGGAATAGGTAGATTGATTTGATGTTGGTAGTGCTATCATAATATGGATATGCCTTTTTTTTAAAAACTGATACAAAGAAATTCCGAAATCCGTTAGGCATGTCTATATTAACATCAATTTTTAAGATCATTAACCCCAAATCAATCTACCTATTCCGATTACTGATTATTAGACAGGATCAGGGGCTTAACTATGAACTTCTAAAACAGTACTTCAACCTGGTTTCATTTCTAGGGTTCTGTAGTCAACACAGTTTCGCCATGTGTCCGTGGCATGTCTGTCTGTCTGCGGCTTAGCTTTAGCATCAAAAAGCTATATGCTTTAGCTTTTTGATGCTAAAGTTAAGCCTCAGCTTTAGCATCAAAAAGTAGCTGCTTATAAGCAGCTTATAAGAGCAGCTTATAATATCTCACGCCGAGAAAGTGGTAAAATAAAATGCTGAAAACATTTTTTTAAGGTACCTTCCCTACTCGTGAAATGGGTATGAATCTATTTTACTTGTCTATCCCAAAGTAGTGCTGTCGTTGGATAGGTCGTTTAAAAACATGTGGGTGTGTCGAAACACATTATTACGATTTAGGGATCCATTTGTGTAATATAAAGCTTTAAAGTGAAATTTGAAAGTACTTTTAAAAACGCGAAAAAATTTATGCCAATAATATGACTGTTAAATATTTATTCGTTATATATACATAACGGATTATGTAAAACAGGTAGCAAATACCGCATATTGCGCTACGGGAAACTTATCAGAACCCTACATTACGCGTTATAGAATTTTCCGTAAAACAACACTGCCTAAGTACTGTTTAGCGTTCATGGTTGGGCCTTTATTCACCTAAAAGAATGTGTAGGTATAGGAGGCCCACCAAAGAATTCAATGTCTTAGGAAGAACCTCGCATTATGTTGGAATAAAAACTCTGCTTTGTTTCAATAGTGGCGAGGATCTCACAGTCTCCACGCGCGGCTGGAAGGTCGGCTGGTGGCAGCCCACGTGCTGTGCTCAGCTCCAGAGCATTCCCGTCTGGCCGCCTCCTGCGCTGCTTTTAGGATAGCTGGAGCCACGCAAAATGCCTTACTTGGTAATCTTTGACTATTTGTCAGATCAAGTGACAACAATTGCTTGAAGATGATTAGTTTACAACTTAAGTCTTATCTGCTTTCGAGGTTTGCAGTTACTTAAATGACTTCATAATTTGGTAAACAGTTTTGTGTGTAGGGTTAAACAAACGACAGGTTATTTTGGGTAATAAATAGCTAGTGGAAAACTGAACTTCATTCATTCTTAAAAGGTAATTTATTTCAGATTTCATTTTTTTCAGATGTAAAATCGATACCTTTTCACGCTGGCGAAATAGTCAGCACTGAACCAGCAACTCAGAGCCATGGTCTCAGCGTTCTGGAGGCTCTTGCCATCGGCGTGTGCGTGCTCATGCTAATCTTTATCTACGCAGCTGGGATCATCTTCTACGTTCATTATAAACAGAGGCAAAAGAGAAAAGAGAAGGATCCAGAACTAAATCTATCGAACACAATATCGACGGATAACGAGTCTACTCTGGACTCGAGAATCGATATGGACAATGTGGTACTTGTTTATATTTTGTTACACTTTTTGAATATGATACTAGGTTCACGTAGTTTTTTTTATGGTTTTATGTTTTTTTTTTAAATCTAAACTAACTATGAAATCTAAACCGATCTAATCATTTAGTAATTTACCACTTTAAAGAACACTCTTCATTCTCATACTCAAGGTTACTTATGGGAAAAAAACTAGTAAATTGTTATCAACTGTAATTAAAAATAATTTTAATAGGTCTGTTAACGTCCAAAAACAAAATCACAGAACCGAATACAAAATTATCTGTTTTCAATTTTTTCAGCAAATGAAAACAAACCCATTGCTAAGCATGGGCAGCTTAGCTAATGACTTTCTTCACGATGCTGGTCTATCTGACGTTAGCGAACATACCGAAGATACTATGGATTCTTCTCCAAACAATGTCTATAAGGTAGTACAATTTTTTCAAATTATAGTAACGTATGTACGTAACTGTATCTTGACAGAAAAATTAATCAAGTCAATAAAATTTACAGTTCCAGAAATCTAACACAAATGTGATATCAGCAATGGTCCATACGCGGCGCAAAAAACCAGTTCGTTCAAATATGCGAGCAACTTCTACACCAGAGAGAATAAATGAACGTTTGCAAAGAAGATCTGCTTCCCCGGATACTTTGGAAAGAGCACCACATTCAGACTTGTCGATTATAGATTGCAGCGTTGAACATCATAACGTTGCTAGACAACCAGTACAGTCTTCAAATGGAGAACCTGGTCTAAGGAAGAAGTTGTATTTCAACCCAGTCTTTTTCGAAACTGAACATCTCAAGGTAAATAAAAATATCAATCTCATCTTTAGAAATGTAAATGATTTAAAAAAATAAAGATATTAAAAAAATATATGTTTTTCAGAATCCTCCACCAGCTGCTATCGAGTTTCTTATCAAAATTCGTGAAATCATGTCTATTGCCAAGGAAAAGATGACGTCCAAAAGGTTTATTCCAATCTTATCTGATATCCCTGAAGAAGAATTGTACCATACTATAGACTTGGGATGGGATATCCCCTGTGCCAGACGCGGCAGAAGATTCAGTGCTATAAGCCTGAAACACGAAAATAGCAGAAGAGCAGTCCATTGTGGAGGATGCCCAGGTTGTGATAGCAGTGTCAACTCGCAGAAGAGTACAGCTCTTATTAGATCGAATTCTTGTAAGACGTGCGTAAGTGATGACTACAAACAACGAATTGTAAGAAAATGGTTAGATGAAGTACCAGTTCCATCGTCAGCCATAAAACCAGTTAAATCCGTGGCAAAAGTAAGTGGGACGCCTAGAATTATCGAACCGAAAGTAAAGAATGAGGAACATTCGCATTCAGAACCAACCAGAAATGATGATTTAAAACATCCAATAGAAGTTTTAAGTAACGCTATCAATGATATATTTGACAGAGATAATCCTATAAAGAACAGTGAAATTAAATTAGATGAAATCCCTGCAGAAATGAATGCAGAGACCACACAAGCTATTATAGTGCCAGAAAAACGAAGCCCTTCAAATCACAAATCACGACGTATTAGAAAAAAATTGCCCCCTCCACCTCCACCTCCTGTAAATCCTCCAGAACCGCCAAAAGAAGATGATGCTGAGCCAATACCACCTGAAGTAAAAATTAAAATGGAAGCTGTTATACGTGAGTTAAACAAATGTAGAAGAATTGAACCAAAGGAGCTAGAAGACGTTAAAATGGAAACGATAGCTCCTATTGCTCCCAAAATTGTCATACCTGTTTTGGCAGCTGACTCCCAATACTATAGTGACGACAACATATTGTCTGATAATCGCAAAAAAGAATTCTATATTCATCGCGATAACGTAGTAGACTTTGATAGTCTGGAACGTAATGTAATTAGAAGACGAAGATTTTCTTTGGCTTGTGAACCGGAGTTAACTCAGAAAGAAGAACACCGATATCATCCAAGTATGCAAACGGCTCGAGAAAGGTTATCGAGTAGCTGGCGTGATATAAAGAAAGCTGTGGAAGACCAACAATTGCCGTTTAATTTACAATTTGAAAATAAAAGCGAGGTATTTATAAACACAACAGAACCATACTATGATAACGTGTTTAAACCGGGCCCTCTGACTATTAAAGTAAGCGGATCACCAGTTGAAACCAGACGAAATCAAAGTGAGGAGTTTGACCCCGACACTTTAGATCGAAAGCCAAAGCAAGAGCCTAAAAAACGAGTGGAGAAAATTCTTTTGAAATCTGGAGGCAGTTTTAAATTTAAAACTCCAGGTCATGACGACAATCAGAATAAAACGCCACCAGAAGTGGCGACAAAGAACGCCACGTTCACGAGAAAAATTGGAAGCTTAAGGCAGATTTATGAAGCAAAAACTAAAGTCCAAGAAGACGAAATGCAGTTTTATGGCAGACGAGGCAGCATACCTTTCATGAGTCAAGAAATAACAGGATACTCGAGATCTTTGAAAACCCCCGACTTGATTCGTCAAATTGATGGGCAAAAAGATCACAAGCCGCCAATACCACCCAAACAGAGACGAGGCGCGGATCTTTCTCCAAAATTTTCTAATAATAGTCCACCTGACCGCCGAAGAACATCAGAAGAAAGAGACCGGTTTCCATCTTACTCGAAACTGGATAATTTAAACGCTCGTCGCTCTGGTCGACGCTCAGCTCGAACCAGATCTCGAAGAACAGATTTAAAAAAGCTCTACAGAACGGAAGATTCTGGTTACATGAGCACAGATTCGAATGAATCTAAACGAAGAGCAAAGTATCTGCTGCAGCTAAGACCAAAAACCATTTTGCTCGAGACGATACCGACTGCCAAAGTCCTAATGAAAACGCCATTACAGATAGAGTCTGATACAGATGATTTAGAGTCTCTTTGCGATGGACGAAGTGAATCTGGAGGAGAAAGTGTAGAAACAGATTCTGTGTTTTTTGGAAATTTCGATGATTCCAAGGAATTATTTGCAGAATTGGGGTTAAGCAGTTTCGAGCTGCAGAGCAAAGGGTTGACTCAAGAGCAGATCGATTCCGGGTTTATGGGGGAAACTAATATTATTCTTAGTGGAGATAGCGACTCGGAGCACAGGAGTGTGATATCGATAATCGCGGGGCGCGACGGGAGAGCGTCTGCCGCTTCCATTACCAAAATAGAAGACCCGCCATATGTTCATTCTGTTGAATGCTAAATATAAGCCATAGAATATTCAACCTGTAAATAGTTGTATAATGCAAGCAATATTAGGTTTGATAGTTTATATTACCATTGAATTAATACTTTAAAGATATTGTTTTAGGATAAATGGTAATTATTTTATGATTTTTGTAGTTTGTACGTTTAACGGTGCTTCAAATTGACGTAATTTTTTGTAGAAATTATATTTTAGTTGAATGCAAATATGTTGAAAATAGTTATAAGAAAATAATACAACATTAAGCCCACCATTTAAAGAATGTATGCTCATTTAAAAATAATCTTTATTTATCAGTATAATGATTAGTTATAAAAATATTTTGTTACTTATTGGGTTACCTGAGTGTATCATTACTATTTTTTCAGACAATGCTACTGATTTTTTAAATAACTTTACTTATTCTTAGTGCCCTTACGAATTTAAAATCTTAGGTATTTGATGTAAATATATACTCAGTTAAATAGATTTTTAGAGTTTGTACATTTTATGACCGGCCGGTTGTGCAATTAATTTTTAAAGTTATTTTTCAAAATAAAATGGATTGGAAATAATCATATGGTCGTCCAAGATGTGAAAACTCGTGTGAACACACGAGTTGTCACATCTAGCACAACAATATATCTATTATTATGGTGCTTGGTTCGGAATAGAGGCTCAATTTTTATTTATTAAAATAATTTATGCTATTCTAAATAAACTTAAATATAAATAAAGTAATAATAATAAACATTAAGGAATATTTTCTGACTTTGTAAAAAGTAATTAACTTAGAAAATATTTTTGTACCAATACCTAATGTTATGAATAAAATTCAAGTTTTCAATGTTACGGCTTTGTTTTTTATTAATGTTAAATTAATGTTAAGTGGCTTTCATAATCAGCTGAGCAGTATGATACGATGACTCCCAGACGCAAATACCTGAATATTTTTATTAGTTCACAAACACTAGGTACGTGCTTATGATTTTTTAGGATTTGCCTTGATTTCTCTGAGATTTCATCATCAAATCCTGACTTGGTGAAAATGGGACCATTTTGGAAGTATGTATATCCATTCAAACAAAAATACTTGGAATTGGTTAATAATTGTCGAAAATATCGGTAAACACACATAAAAAAAATACAGCCGAACGTAGTAGGTTAAAAATGAAGAAGTTATTGGCCCATGAGGGGATCGAACCCGCGACCTTCGCGTTATTAGCACGACGCTCTAACCAACTGAGCTAATGGGCCGATGTATAGGGGATTGAAAATGATATGCTGAACCTAAACGCGTTGATAAAAACAAATGAAGATTGATAAAAAATGTTAATCTCAAATATATATATATTACCGGTCATATCTCGTACCACATGAAGACAATTGCATTCGCAAGGAATGCCCAGAAAACATAAGATTGAAACGACGACTGACGAATGACGACTGAATTTGACATTTATGACGATTTGGTTTATAAAATTCGCTGTAATGGGCTAGAAAAATCTAATTAGTCCGTCAGTTGGATCAACTGAAAATATTGGACACGTATTTTTTCTTTTTCAAATCTAACAAAAAATGACGAAGATATAGCCCGTTAAAGTTCTGCGTAACGTCACGCCTTGCGATACTTTTAGCAAGACGTGACGTCACTCCCAAGCTTTGATGCCCTTTATCTTGGTCATTTTTTGTTTGATTGACAAAAGACAAAATAAGGGTCCAATGTTTTTTAATAATGTAACTGACGGACTATATAGAATAATCTTTTTTGACCCAGGAAACTAGCCTATTCGTTTAGATGGGGTTCATAATGGCACAATTCTTCAGGTATACCGAATGAAGTTGGGCATACATACATTGTCGTGCTTAGATTACAGTTTACACGTCATTTGATCTGCCAACTTCTTTCGGTATTAAGTAAGTACGTGAAAAAATGTAACCCGTCCTTGGCAGTCGGCTAAAAACGTGGATTACCATTTATTTAGAAGTGGTAATTAAGGCCCTTACAATTTCTAAATGAATGGTCAGTATAGCTCTTTTTCTCAAGTGCATGAAAAGAGACATCGTTTTAGTGTAGTATGTAAGTAGTAACGCTATCATCAAACAAAGCGATTAGCGGAAAGACAATTGAAAATTTTTTTGAGTAAAGATATTTTAATATACTAGCACTATGAATGCAAAAAATAAAAAAGTTTAAAATTAAAAACTAATGCAAGGTAATAAAGATGGTCAAACGCCGATGTAAGAAACATATTTTTGACGGTATTTGTTCGTCTCAGTGTCGGGGACCCGCCGAAATTAGCATTGTGAGTGTCCCTGGCTGTTACGTGTACGTGTCATTAACACTAATTATATTTGATTAATGTTTTAAAACTTATAGTTCTTTTTTTATTCTAAATTTAAAAATTAAAATAATTAAAATTACTGATCTTATTTATTTAGCATCAAGTCAATGATGGCTAAAACCTGTACGAATAATAGTAAACCGCACAAATAGTAATTAAGATAATAACATTTTTTTTATTTTAGCTTTTTAAAGAATGATCTAAATAAAATTAAGAACGTGGGAAGAAGATTTAATTACAATGTAGCGTTCTAACAAGATTATTAAATACAAGATGGCGGCGATCGATTTTTTTTACCGATTCTGGTAACGCCCATACAGTATGATCATCTCGTCAACAACGGTCGTACACACCTCGTAATAGATACTACAGACCGAATAAAATTTAGATATGACCAACAGTTAATGGGTAACGAAAATTAAAATAAAATAATATTATTTTTTGCCAATCTGGAAGTCACTGGGGGAGGCCTATGTTTAGCAGTGGAAATGTGCTGTGCTTCCTGTGGCTGAAATGATGATAATGATGATAAATATTATTTTTTAATGCCAATTCTACGCTAAAACTTCTTACGTTTTAATACATTTTGTTCAATAGATATAGACCTATTTTATCTTGTAATAATAATAGATCTAATTCGATAATAAAGATTGAATTAGTTTTAAATACTAATAAACTCCTAGGGGATGATTCTTGTACACATATACAACAACGTTTTCATATACAGGATTATTTTAAAAACATCGACAACCCCCTAGGAACTCTTTCTGGTGCTCAAATACTAACTTAATAACTAACTACTAACTAGTAACTTTTGAGACCAACATAAAAAAATAAAAAAATATTTCCTTAACTAAACTTAAATTAATTACATGGTTGATTGGGGTCTCCATTTAAGCAAGTAATGCCTGTGTTTGGAAACCCCGCTCTTCCTTAACTAAACATACATTTTTAAGTTACGAAATTACTAACAAAATCAAAATCAAAATTCAAAACATCCAAGAGTAAGTATAACATATCTCTCTCTCTCTCTGTCTGTGTGTGTGTGACATAAAATCGCAAAAAAACCCTTCCCTATACTAAGCTATGAGCGGACATCAGTTTGTATGAAGCAGTAAAATGTTTTTTTAGATTACCTACTATGTTGGTCCCATAGACTCCCACTAGAATCAGCCCCTAGGAGGTTGTTGATGTTTTAAAAATAACCCTGTATATATTTTTTCCTACAGTTATTGGCAGAAAGAAGGATCTTTGCCGTGTCTCATAGATTCTTAATTATAGAACATAGAGAAGCTAACAAGTTTATCACTGTTACACATGTATATGAGTTTGTATACAGTGTGTGACTTTGCAGTTTGTATTATATTTATTATCACTAGATAAAGCAGGTTGTTTTATCTAGTGACATTTCTGTTTAGCCGCATTCTCTACCAGTCGACCATTGTCAAATGGTAGAGAATGCTATGCCTAGATTTCATTAAGTCCACCTTTAATATGATTTTCAATAACGTTTCTGTCTGTGAAATAATGTTTAAATAGATAAAAAATCTGTTTTTTCTTAATAGGAACTAAACTAATAAATATACGACGAGTTTTATGAAACTATTATTTTAACTAGGCGCTTGTTATTCCGTACATCAAAAGGAAAAAACGGAACCCTTATAAGAGCACTTTGTTGTCCGTCCGTCCGTCTGTCTGTCTGTTTGTCTGTCTGTCAAGACCCTTTATCTCAGGAACGCGTAGAGGTATCGAGTTAAAATTAAAACGATAAACTCAAGTCTATAGTCTCTTGAAGCTGTGGACAAATCAAACTTCTAAGTTAACGTGAAAAACATATACATATACCGTTGACCTAGAATTATGAAATTTGGCAAGAAGCAAAAGTAAGATTAGAGAAGATTGTTACATTTAGAAATGTTATGATACTTTTTGTAGTTTCAGTTTATTTTAAAACGGTGTTGTTTAGGTATTTGGTGCAATGTATTCTCCTATCTAGCTAGATAGTGTTCATTATCTTAATGCCATAAAACGCAATTTATGGTAGATATTCGTTTATAAGTATGGCCTATCGCGGAAATTAGATTATGTCGTAAATATACTTCGTTAAAACACGTTCATAAAGTTACAATTTAATAAACTTGTAATTTTACAATGAGTCGACAATCATTATTGTGTTTAAAAGCCAAGTCGGGTTAGTTACACCATTTATAAGTCAAGAATGGCTTAACCAATTTTGATGATCTTTGATTTGTCGGATTTGCCTCCGCCCCAAATAGCAGAATAGAATAAGTAAAATATCTCAAAATTTAAAAAAAAAATTACCCCTTTTTCTCCTCCAAAAAACCTGTTTTTAACCAAATACCACCATGCAGGGATACGCAAAGTGTGCCCCACGGGGCCCTGGGTCTTCAGAAGACTTGTGTATAGACGAAAATTAGGCGAGACTAAACATGATATTTATTCAATTCTCTTTTTAGGGTTTCGTAGCTCAAAAGGAAAAAATGGAACCTTTATAGGACCACTTTGTTGTCCGTCTGTCAGTCTGTCAGTCTGTCAGTCTGTCAGTCTGTCAGTCTGTCAGTCTGTCAGTCTGTCAGTCTGTCAGTCTGTCAGTCTGTCAGTCTGTCAGTCTGTCAGTCTGTCAGTCTGTCAGTCTGTCAGTCTGTCAGTCTGTCAGTCTGTCAGTTTGTCAGTCTGTCACTCTGTCAGTCTGTCAGTCTGTCAGTCTGTCCGTCGGTCTGTAAGTATGTCCGTCTGTCAGTCTGACCGTCTGTCTGTTTGACCGTCTGTCTGTCAATACTCAAGACCTTTTATCTCAGGAACGCGTGGAGATATCGACTGGAAATTGAAACCAATTTACTCAGGTCTACAGTCACTTGAAGCTAAAAAGAAAACCGTGTATGCCGCGTAAAACGTATATATTTTGACATTAGGGTGATATTTAGGGAATTAAAATTTATAGCCTGAAAATTATACATTTGTTATCAAATTTTGTAATTTATTTGTGATTAAACTGCGAGACTCCATTCCTAAACTATTTATAATTGTACCTTTTAAGTACGCAACCCTCGGTGGGCGAGTCGCACTTGTCCGGTTATTATTTTAGCAATTCCCCTTATGTTGTTTCAGATGTACAAGGTGGTTGGTTATGGATCTATAAAGCCAAAAAATATATGTAAGCATGTAAATACTATGATAAAGTCAGAATTTTTTATATTTTTTATTTCATTTATTCTACAAAATTCACAGCTCTTAATACAAAGAAGAATCAAAGTCTTACATTCTAGAACTTACAGCCAATAATGAATTTACATTTTATAATAAAAGAAATTATTTATAAAATTACGTTAACACGGTGCGAACAAAACATTACTTAAGCCTAGAATCTGAACATCTGCATGTTGTATATTATTATTTTGTTTTATTAACTAACACCCCATAAATTTTGACATTTTGTGTCTGTGTGAGTACTAAGTACCATATACCACTGTAAGAGAGATAGTTATGATAAATACATATGTATAAAATGTAATAATTGTAAATGTATATTAAATATCAAATTATTCTTAGATATAAGTAGCAAAATTAAATATCAAGACCATCATTCAGACATAAAATTTTGCAATTCGCTGTTAATGTTAATCAGACATTTGGTCTAGTATGCTTAAAATACCCGTCTTGAACGCAGCTTTACCCAAGAGAAATAGATCAACTGAATTGAATACCACTTTAAAAAAAACATAAAAAATACTGTATTACTTCGGAAGCGTTTTGTTATTTATTTTCATAATGATTCTGACTTCACTGTAACATTTATAAGTAAAGGGTTATTTTTAATACATCAACAACCCTTAGGGCTGATTCTGGTGCTCAAATACAACAACTTTTTGTATGGAACCAACATCGAAATCGCAAAAACCCAATTCACTTCCAAATACAAAGCTGCCGAACAGCTGACATCAGTTTGTTGTTGATGTTATAGAAATAACCCTGTTTATGCATATGTTAGCACATACATTTTTCGGCTTTATAGGGTCTTAAACTAACACCCTGTATAAGGCTGATGTATCGTATGACGAATAATTTACGAATAATAGGTAATCTTCTTTACATACAATACAATTTAAGTTTATGTTAAATTTTTTGATTTTAGGCAAACACCCTGTATCTATTTGTGAAAAACAGCAGCGAACTGATGAAATTTCAATGTGCTCCAGAATGTACAATTTGACGCAGCTCACCTATTAAGTACAGGATGATAAGCGTAAGAAAGTCCACATGCGCATTAATCACACCGTATCGAGCAAATAGGGACCACAGAACTGCAAACTATTCGGTGGATATGCCTAGTACAGCATAGGTACTATTATGCAAGAAAGTAGCATAAAACCCCGTATTTATGACTCCCACCCTAGAACGTATCCTAAAACGCAATATTTAAGAGATATTCGTTTAATAATAATGTAAAGGCGATCACCTTTTGCGGACAAAAGATAAAGTCATAATAATACCTAGTTCAAATACCTTCATGAAGTTACTATTTAACGAACGTATTATTTTGATGATGTGTCAAAATCAGTAAGGTGTGTGGTCAATAAATAAAACGTAAAATTTAATTCAAACCCAAACCACATTCCCTAACTCATATAGTTAACACACGACATTTGTCCTTTGCAAGTTTGCAGGGCTTAAACACACGACAGGTGTTTTTGTAGACCTGTCGTCGACTACTGATAGTAGTAGATTAAAAAATAATATGAATGACGACACTAATTGTCATAGTATATTTATTGACCACTAAGTAAGACCGTCTAAGGACGACCGACGGTACGACAATCTAGATGTTGTGGTACCGTCGTTGTTTCTGATTTCTGTAATACAACTGCTTTAGCTACTTACCACAGGATCAGAGCAATGTATGTGATGTTGTCCAATATTTTTTTTTTTTTAAATTGACATAAGGCTTGAAGGACTCGACATTCTTGTATGCGTCACTCAGCCCACCAAGACTAACCAAATTAGAAAAGTTTGTTTTCTAAATTGATCCGAACCGGGAATCAAATCCGGGACTCTTTGTGTTCAAGAAAAATCGTCGTGCCACTACGCAAATTAAGTCGTCAAGTTGTAGCACAAGAAAATGAATAAAATATAGATAGATAGATACTCTTTATTTTAAAAGGCTTAACATTTTCTGTATAAAGATAACATTATAAAGAAAGAACAGTATGGTTTCCATAAGGATAAGTCCACTACACTAGCTATATACAATTTGGTAGATACTGTTATGACTAGCCTCAATCAAAAAAGTTTAACAACCGGCTTGTTCTTTGATTTGTCAAAGGCCTTCGATTTTGTTGACCACAAAATATTACTCCAAAAATTAGAAGCAGTCGGAATCAAAGGCCTTGTGCTTAAATGGATATCATACTATTTGAGTCGCCGGCGACAATGTGTTAGATTTAATAAAATGGTGAAGTAATGTGTATTTCATCGGAATATAAGCATAATTCCTTTGGTGTGCCCCAGGGGAGTGTTCTGGGACCACTTTTATTTTTACTATACATTAAAGACATAACTCAAATTACAAATCACAAATGTACCCTATTCGCTGATGACATTTCAATAATTGTTTCAACTAATGACAACAGAATTAGTTTACGTAATCATAAAATATATAATTGTTTTTGCTTAATTTAATCTATTGATATAAATTAAATTTTAATTTTATTGTAATTTTATGATTGATTGTATTATGACAAACTAAATGTTATTTAAGTTTGCATGCTATCATTAAGTAGCAAAACATGAGCAAACAATGACATTGTATCAACTTTTACTACCATGTTTTAAGCAAATAAATGATTAATTCTAATTCTAATTCTCTAAAGCACGGCATGTTAATTTGTTTACAACTGTGTAACAGACGGCCAGCGTCATTATCACTGTAATGTTTAAATAATTACAAAGTAGCCGATGATCAATTCGGGATCAAACTTGCACCTAAAATTACATATATTTGTCATTGTTCTCACATACTGAGGAGCTATGACTCTAATCGGCTTTCTAAAAGTAGATCATAACTAATATTGTACTCGGTATACAGGGCTACAAAGTAGTGCCAAATTATTAAAATAAAGTCTAAAGAACAATATAAAAAAATACTATGTCGTAATTAATTATTAATCGTCGTATTTTTTTAATGATCATCATCATCTATACGGTCAATCCCGGTTGCGTCCAAAGCCATCGCTTTGGAGCCTAGGCTCCGCTTTCCTTAATTAATACGTATTTTTAGAATGATATTTACTTAAAATTTTTTGAAAAATAAAAAGACCGCGAAGTGCTCGGTCACTAAGATGGCGTACGCTTGTGATCTCTGAGGTTCATCGGAGATCACAAACGTACGCCAACGCCGCGCTAACAAGGACCCTATGCAGTGAACATACGGTACACTTTGTTTGGCATTACATTGAATTTACGATTAAGTTGGAAAAAATCAAAAAGTTAAGTTTTGATTTAATTAATTGGGACTATAATGGTTCAATCACTAGTGACGTATGAGTCTCTGTTTTCAAAATTATCCCCGGTTGTAGGCCACACACTGCATATGGATATCGATTAATTCTGAATCGGTCCTTAAAATTCATTTTCGCTGACCATACATAGGAGTCAAATCAATAGGTAATAATGTCCTCTAATACCAGGCGCTCGCTGGTACACACTTATTGGGACAACTTGTATAAAATTGTTATTAAAATAAACAAAACAATGTTGTTACAATTTATTTTATTAACAGTTATAAACCTCGTATTTTTACTAGTCCATTGTTTCCACTGCGGGGTCTCTGCCATGATGCTTGTCCAGGGTAAACCTTCTTTCACTTATTTATTCAGATCGATATCTTTTTATCCAGACCGTCTATCTTGCAAAATATATTTTATTTTCGGCTTCGACTAAAAGAGTGGTCAATGATCAATTATGTAGTCGAGTTTCTTGCGGAGTCGGTTTATTTTAATAAGTTTTGTCGTATTTTTCTTGCCACGGTAGACTTTATTTAGATATGTGGTTATTCTCAATCCAAAAACACTTTCTTAAGGCGAGTATAGTCGCTAAATGTAACTAGCATGTGGTTTTAAAAGACTACTACTCGTACTTAAGCCAAAATATTTTAAAAAATATACACATTTTGAGAATAGCATTTGTTTCTGTTACTTATACGCCAGGAGAAAAAAAGATTGTAATTATAAAAAAAATAAACAAAAAAGATACTAATTCTCTTTCTTGTTATTAGCCGTTTGACCGATTTAGTTCGTTTACACGTCAATCAATAGGCCAACTTGTTAACTATAAGCTGAGCATGGGGTTTGAAATTGAACAATTGCATCCATGGGAAAAGTATTATTTTCCCTAATTTTCGCTACTTACAAACGCAGCGATTGTCGTAAAGGCCACGTTTCATTGCGCGTTACTATGAACTATATTATTTTAATGAGACTTCGTGCGATATTCGTACTATAATAATAATAATATAATAAAGTTTATTTCATTAACAAAGTTTGTCTTAATCTATTACAAATGTTGACTCATTCTCAGTACTAATAAGCTTTGTGTCGCTAATTGAGGGGAACTTTACTCGCCTTAAATAATTTTAATATTTTCATAATCTCTAACGCGTTTGTCTTTTATGGTGTTATGGAAATACTTGATTTTTTTATTTAAAAATTAAAAGTTAGGTTGCTTCTTTGCTTTTGCTTCTTGGGTTTCAAATCTAGTAAATTACGTTTTGATAATGGGACTATGACGATTTTTCTGACATATCTTTATATTTTTATTGCTTTACTCATATTTTATCGATTAATTTTGTTTTATAGATGCTTTTGTTTTATAAAACGCATTTTGCTTAAGGAGCTTATTTTCATCGTGTTCTACATCGGCCCATTAGCTCAGTTGGTTAGAGCGTCGTGCTAATAACGCGAAGGTCGCGGGTTCGATCCCCTCATGGGCCACTGAAACATTTTGCTATGTAATATAAGAAAAGACTACTCATAGCATTTTAATATATTTTTTAATTTAAGACTGAGCGTTTTAATTAAATTTGACCAGACGCACGCTTATATATAAAAACTCTTTAATTTTTTAGACAATTATATTTACGTAAAATCCATTTTGGCTGTGATATAATTACTCTTTTTTATACCTATGACTACTTTATTTATTACAGCTAGAGTGAATTTTGTAAATAAACTGCAGATTTCCAAGTTGACTGACTCGAATATTCTATAGCCTTTATAAATGTTATGGTAAAATACCACCTCAGCCTGCCTAGCATGAGCACTAAAACACGATATGATATGATATAGCGAAATATCGACACCAACTGTAACAATATGATATATATAGCCGCCATGTTAAATCGCCGTCACATATTTAGATCGCTGTTTCCCGCCATGTTAAATCGCCGTCACATATTAAGATCGCTGTTTCGATAAAAATTCAAAATGGCGGCTACATCTATCTTATTTTTAAAATTGGTGTCGATATATCGCTATATCATATCATATCGTGTTTTGGTAGACATGCTAGGGGGGCAGAAAGGGGACAAATAATGTGTCTACATATAACGAACTAGATGCGTTTATTTTTCCGTACAACATGGCTGCTAGGTACTTATATGTACACTGTTAAGCTTAGCTAAGAACCACTTTTCATGTGTATTAAATATTTTAGTTACTTAAATCCATTAGCTTGCATGCGGATGGGTTAAAGTGAACCTTTTACACGGCAGTAACCCTAAGTTACGGCTATAAGGCCTAACTGTCAGTTATACCATAGCATCCTGACCCTACTGCCTCAGTAAATATCCTACATTGTAGTTTACTGCAGACGTACGGTAACCGATCATAGCTGCTGGATTACTATGGGCATAATATCCTGAAAATAAACTGCTCACGTGATAGGGCCCATTAAAACTCAATGTACACTGGTTTACAAGATATCGCAGATACAGTTATGGATAGAAAAGATTGGGATAGAATTACAGATAGATAGACACCTACCCTTTATTGCTCACCACACAAAAGAAACAGAACTACGTTAAGATTAGTACAATTGAGGCGGTGTCATCGCTAGAAGCAAGTTAGCGGACAGTTAAATTGAAATTGAGAGGATAAGAGTTTGAGAGGCCGTGAAACTAAAGGATAAGAGTTTTACAAAATATTATATTAAATACAGTCATTTATAAGCATAAAAATAGAATGTGCCTCAAATTGAATGTAGTTAAACTAACATTTTACGCTAAAAACTTACACAGTTCTAATAAAACGGCGCGCCAGTGTGCTATGTATTATTTAAGTTCATTTTATTGCACAGACAAAAACCGGCCAAGTGCGAGTCGGACTTGCGCACCGACGGTTCCATACAAATTACAAAATTTAAGTTTGTAAGGTTATTACAAACAAGACACAGTTATGTACAATCAGGCGGCCTTATCGCCAAAAGCGATCTCTCCCAGACAACCTTAGGGCAGAGGAAATTAAGTTCTAATACAGTGGGGTAACGAGAGCAAAAGAGTAGTGCGACTTTGAAAATATGCGGCTTAAATTGCTGTTTCTTTTGATTGCGTCATAGAAGTTTGATTTTGTTAAAGCAGGTGTTATAGACCTGAGTATTTGATATGATTTTTTACGGACAACAAAGTGATCCTAAAAGGGTTCCGTTTTTTTTCTTTCGAGGTACGGAACCCTAAAAAAGTTGTACAAATAGCGAATTTAATGCCAAAAGCATTCTCTACTATGGGGCTATGGCCCTATCTGATGTCTGCAGACAGAGATGATACATGGACGGTAGATCTACGCAAACAATTTATTTTTTATTTTTATGGACTCATCCCGCTCTTTAAGCAGAGCAGCGATTCGGCCAATTTCGAGTGTATATTGATATAGTTTGCAAAAAATAACGGTGTATAGCTTTTATTGCTTTTCTTGGATTCAGTAAAGGCTACTCTTCCCTTAGAAGCAGGTTTCAAGACGCTATCGAGTCTAAAGCAAGTTGTCTTGATGAGACAAGTCGCTTGACACTCGATGCGGCGTTGAATACAATGAGATTTCAATAATTTCAGGTCTTTATCACTTCACAAAACATAAGAACACAAACTACACCAAACTTGCACTCTAAAGCTCCCGAATCCAATTTTTTTTCCCTATTGTCTCTGGGTAAGGCGGCATATGAGAGGTTAATCGCAGCACTTAACAAAGTTTTATCAAATTAAGTTAATTACGAATATTATCTACTTACTTCAGTATTTTTTTTCTTTTCTTACTACACTCGCAACTTTATTTACCCTGATTTCAGTAATCCAGTATTTTATTCAAATTAGGTGGTATCTTTTTTCCACGCTAATGGCATAGCAGGTAGCTGCTGCACTTATCAGTTGCCACCAGACATTATTTTTACCGTAATACCTAATAATATTAAATTAAAAAACCGATTATCCAATCTCGTTTTCAAAATCAGAATCTTGGTAGTTCCAAAACTGCACAGATAATTTATTGTAATTATTGCAAACGACACTTTATTGGAATTATCAGAAACTTAAATTGCAACAACTTTTTATGTAATGAAACCGTAATAATATTACAGTCAATATAGGTAAGCAATCATTAATGACCTAGTGATGCATGCAATAACTAACATGCCTGAGAAAAACTAACATTAAAATTACATCTTTTATTTATTCATGTGCCTTCTGACATAATATTATATGCGCCTGAAAACGGACGGACGGCGAGACTATGTCTCGCTACAAAGTTTAGGTAAATATAGTCACCCAATTCTAATCACTAATGATTAGTGATGGGAATTTAGAATTCACAAAATGAATTGATATTAAAGATTACAAAGCGGAATTAAAACTCAAGGTGTCAATCATAGCAGTATTCAATATAGTTTTTGATGATTTTCAGTTATTTATTGAACGCAAACAGAGAATGTAAGTATCCAGTTACTAGCAGCGCGTTGACACTGCCGGTCTAGTTTACACCGTTTTGCGAAAACTGTCATTGAAATGCGACAAGACGTGTATATTTGACACCACCGCGGTCACGTACGAGCCTCGTAAACTACGCCATTTTTACAGCTTTCTAAGTTAAACGGCTAACTACGATATTTCGAAGAAATCCGTGCATTTGTTTTAGGGAATTGTTTGTATGGCTACATTATGTCTTGTTTCGATAATAGTAATAATAAGCTTAAATAGCTTCCGCTTATTTTTAATTTTTGTAGGTCAATGAAAAAATAGTTTTATCATAATGATAACAACAAATATATGGAAGTGTGAAAATAGGATCATTGTTATTAAGCCACGCGTATACTAAACGGATTTATGTAACGTCTTCTGGTAGATAGTTTTCTGAATTAATATAAAGTGCCTGTTTATTTATTTAAGGAAAATATGTACTTTCTGAAGATTCAGCGAGTCGGAAGTGTCAAAAATGAAGTATAGGCAAAAAGTAGTGTTAGTCAGTTTCGAGATTAGCACGAATAAAATAATTATTTTACCATACCAGAAATCATTTTTTTTTGTTAAATATATACCAAAGTCACTTTAAATAAAATCACTTTTTATAACTAATTCCTGTGACGCTTACACAAAATAGTACAAAATAAATACGCACAGTGCGTACTACTAGTAAAATGTATGGATCTCACTGACACTGGATGGGACTATCAGTTGGCGTCGTTCCCACTTTTTAATGAGAATAATCCATTTATAGATTCGGGAGCACGGGGAACAAAACGCCATATTTCACAGTGCGTAACAAGTGGTAGCGTGGCCGAGCGGTCTAAGGCGCTGGTTTAAGGCACCAGTCTCTTCGGAGGCGTGGGTTCGAATCCCACCGCTGCCAATTATTTTTGATAGTTTTTAATTTTTTTAACCGACTTCAAAAAAGGAGGAGGTTCTCAATTCGACTGTATGTTTTTTTTTGTATCTATGTTACGCGATTACTCCGCCAATTATGAATCGATTTTAATGATTCTTTTTTTGTTTGGTAGATCATACTTCAGAGGTGGTCCCATATCAATTTTATCGAAATTGATTTAGAACTTTTTGAGAGAATCAACAAATATATACCCAGATAGTATTTTGGTTGTGGTTCTTGTTACCTATCTTCGACAAATATGAGCCGATTTTGATGATTTTTGTTTTATTGGATAGCTTATACTTCAAAGATGCTATGAACAAAGTTTGCAAAATAAAAATCACCCCTAAGGGTAGAAAAATAGGGGATGAAATCGGTGTTCAGCAGTTAGATTAGGATTTATCACTAAAAATAGATGAAATAAGTAAATTTTATTAAAAAAAATAAAACCGACTTCAAAACACTAAAATGCTAAAAATAATCCTAATACTTAAGTACCTAATCAGTTACTTTTGGAGTCGGTGCCAGCCGATGAGAGATTCAATGTTTTTGTTTGCACCGACTCCAAAAGTAACTGATTAGGTACTTAAGTGTTAGGATTATTTTTAGCATTTTAGTGTTTTGAAGTCGGTTTTATTTTTTTAAATAAAATTTACTTATTACAAATTTGACAGACTAAGGGCCGATTTTTCAAACGCCTGATAACTTTTATTCAACGAATAATTTTGACACATTTTCTATACGAAAACTGTCAACATGTCAAACTTTTCGTCGGATAAAAGTTATTTGGCTATTGAAAAATCAGCCCTAAGCTAAGTGTAGGTGATGAATGATAATCTGAAAGTGTTTTTTTAAGTCACATAAAAAGGTCCACTACTTATCGAATATTTTCATCATCATCATCGAAATATAATGTAGGTAGATACCTGTTAAAAACAAACAGTATTTCAATACATAAGTTTTTTTTTAATCACAAGTCTTTGCAAAAAAAGGTTATAATACGCTATATTATGTGTTGTTATCATTTCACAGATTTCAATTTTTTTTATGTTTGATTGTTCAAGCATGATTTGAAAACTAAATGACCTATTCTGATTAAACTTTTTATTAAAAAGATCATATTTTCAAGATCATTAAATATTATAAAAATTTGCTTATCCATAATATTTTTTCTATTATTTATTGGTTAAATAATACAGAGTACCTATAACACCTATACCTACGCCTAGGTATTTAAAATAAATTACAATGTCAATACCTTAGACGCATTACTCTTAATAACTGTATAATATTTGCCACCATAATAATATTTAAGTACCAATCGACGATAATGGCGCCTCTAAAAGCACAATCAGATCACTAACCGTTTAATTTAATTTCTCTACCTTTTATAATCATTCAATGAAACTTCGAGATGAATAAAATTCACCCTGAAGGCATAATTAATTGCTTATCAATAGATTTACAAATCACCTTTCAATTTTAATAACCAATATGCAAAGGGCGAGTATCATTTACTATTTCTATAATCACCGTTTAACTATTTAAAAGTCTTTTGAATGATGTCACTCATTTTATCGCTTCAAAAGAGTTGTCAATGCTGACAGCATCATTAGAACATTAATCAAACATTTCTTGTTTCTAATCACTTGAGGTTCTGTTATTGTGATTGCGTGGAATAGAACGTTGATTTTGTAAAAGATGTCGAAAAAGAAATGTAGTCGTGTGTGATTTATATACACACTTACATAGTTCCGTATCTGAATTATTACAAAATTTTGTATTAAATTAGCTGTTATCAGAAAAAGCAACCGTGACTCAAAAAAATCATTTATTTGTAACCTGTTTCATATTACTTTTTACTAAAATATCGCCCAGGCGCCTGTGACCGCCCGCGATATTCTAAATATTCATGAAAAATAATCTAGAAATCCTAATTAATTTGCAATTTATTCTCTTCTTCAGTTTTTCAGTAGAGTCAGTGACCTCGCTTAAGATTTTTTTATCTAATCTCCAATGTTGTTGGCTCGATTTCAGTTTTCTTAGGCATTTCTTAAAGCTTATAAGTTACTTTATTGGGTAATTTAACATTATTAATCATAACTGTTACCTTTAATTAAAAAAAAAGAGTTTCTAGACATTTTTTCCAAAAAACTGTTTTTTTAAACTGAAATGTATGTAAAAAAAGAGAGAGAAAGAGAGCTTTTTTATTCTTTATTATTTATTTGTGACATATCACCAACAAAGTCACAAAACATTGTTAATATTAAGTAGTTATCTCTTTAAAGTTTTTACGTCATAATGATAGCGTGGTCCAAAATATAAGGATTGATTTTTTATAAAATGATTTCGTAATTTTTGGAGTAAACTAAACATGATGCACATTTCTTTTTAACCGACTTCAAAAAAGGAGGAGGTTCTCAATTCGTCGGAATCTTTTTTTTAAATATATGTTCAGCGATCATTCGTTACCAGGTTAACCGATTTTGATAATTCCTTTTTTTTTGAAAGGGAATACTTTCGGAATAGTTCCATATAAATTTGAAAAGTACTGATGATGGGATCTATAAGAAAATCATCAAACATTACATGAACTCCGTCCCGCGCCAACTGATTTTTGTATCTATGATGCGGAATATCTTCGGCATTTGTGAACCGATTTTGATGATTCTTTCTTTATTGAATAGCTTATACTTTAAAAATGGTACGTTGAAAAATTTAAAATTTCACCTCTAAGGTCGGAAAAATAAGGGATGAAATCGGTGTTCAGCGGTTAACTTTTGTTTGCACTCATATGATTTGTTTTGTTGAGGATGTATCACTAAAAATTGAGGAAATAAGTAAATTTGATTTTAAAAAAAGTAAACCGACTTTAAAAAACTATAAAGCTAAAAATTATATAAACACATAAGTATCTAATCAGTTACTTTTGGAGTCGGTGCAAATGAAAACATTCAAACTCTCATCGGATGGCACCGACTCGAAAAGTAGCTGATTAGGTACTTATGAGTTTAAATTATTTTTAGCTTTATAATTTTTTGAAGTCGGTTTACTAATAATAAAAAAACGTTTTTCAACTTTATGTCCAACACTTAGAGATCAATATCATTTGAGAAAATTTTACGTTTTGTGGTAGATTGACGTGCTGCTGTCTATACCCTTGATCATCAAGAGCAAGACTATGTAAAAAAAACTTACAACCAACTTCGGCGATTTCGGACCTGGAATTTTCTGGTGTCTGTTGTTTTGAAATGATTTTAATGCCAAATAATAAAATCTAAGTCAGGCAATTCCTTATTGAAACTATTTTCCTACATTAAAAATGAAAAAGGAGACGGGGATTTCTGGGCCCTTAATGTAAGTAGATGAAGTATGGTTTAAAAAAATTGTCATATTTTTCCATCCTAATATACAAAAAATCTGCCCATTTCTCCTCCTGGAGACTGAGCATTAAGAAAAACAAGATTTTTATGCAGTCACTGCAAAATCGATTAAAATAATATCGATTTATGTAAATAAGATAACACAATTGATAAAAAAGAAATACTTTTGGTCTATACTAGGCAATTAACGCAAACAAAATAATTATTTGCATTAAAATAAATACATTATACTATTTTAGCTATTAAAAAAATGATTTATTAAATAAAAAAAAGATATCGATTATTAATCGATTACCTAAATAAAACTGATACTGTATATTTATTCTGTGCACTAATACTGACAGCTGGCTTGTCAATTAAATAAATAATCGTTGGATCACTCGACGTTTCGTATTTTACGTTTCTGGGTGTGCGTTTTGTTTGAGTGATTTCATATCCTTTTGTTTTTCATCGACCACGGCTTTGTTTCACTAATTCTGACCCTGCCTAACCTGAACGACCTTGCAATGCTTTAAATCTGGACACATAAGATCTTGCACGTCTGACTTAGATTTTTTACTTTGGATTTTACTACCGGCATGGACTGGATACAGAAGATAATGGATCTCTGTGTAAACTGTGTAACAGCGACTAGTCGTAGTCACTGTATGCACTAGGCAAGCTACCCCTAAACGATGAAACTGCTTTGCATGTATTTTAACATTGGCTTGCACCTCAGTCTGTAAGTATACCTTATCTAACCAGTTGTCGTCGTCTAGTTTGTGGCCTAAATGTAAATAACTATATAAGTAACGTTAAAATATCTTTTATATTTCAGAAATCAGCTGTTTATTACATAACCTTACTTTTACTAAACCCTTAATTATTCGGCTCTGAGAATGACAAAAACCGCAGAATTTTCAGTCAAGGTTTGCCAAGTATCAATCTATTCATTTACACCATTTTCATCTTATTACATCCAGGGCCCAAATTTGTATGGAAACGTTTCCATCTCCTTTCCCCACTTCAGGCTTAATTGCAATATTTTGTTTTTAATAAAAAAACTTATTTATTTAAACCCTTAAAAGGTCTCATATTAAACAATAAATGCAGAAGTGAGGTTTAACGATAGTAAAAGGAAAACGAAAATTTCGCTCAAAGATGACCAATTTCACTACGGAATCCTAAAAACACGCAAGTTTATCTGGGCAATATGATGGACATCAATCTCAATCAAATCGTAGACAGCCTCTTGCAGGTCGAAAAAAATTCAATTCAAACAGTTTTTACATTAAAAATATCATATAAAAGTAAACTACTTACATATGATTTATTTTTTGTTGGCTATCTAATATTATTAAATTAAGTAATTTGACCATTATACTTTAAAAGTTTTTAGAAATTTATATCTTACGTTTCTACAATCCTATCATAAATAGAGCTTCTATGTTATGTAGTTGTTCTAAGCCTTAAATGTTAAGTAATTCAGCTATTGCCATATTTACGTTTCTGAAAATAAGGCCTATCTAAAGTTTACAAGTTTTAGGAATTCAAGCAAAGCATCCGTCATAAAAGTCGCGACCGCCAAGACGGATCCTCGTGCGATACGCGCAGCACAGGTGCTTTCATTTTGCCGTCTCCCGTGGCTGCGGCCAGTCACCGCGCTCGGCACACGCGCGACTGACACGAAATCAGCGAGCACGCTGACCTATATCGAACGCGCGTTCCTTTTACAAAATACAATTCCGAATTATTATTTTTTTGTGTTTTTTTTTTAAATAAAAGTGGACAGATTTTGATCTAAGTTCGTAACTCAATGCACTTTTGTTCGAGTATTTGAGTTCCAATCGATTTTCCCGCCAACGAATTGTTTGGTAAGTTTTTAATTGTGATTTCTTATTTATTTACAGAGGTATTGTTAATTAGCACTATTCATTTACAGCATTCTCTCAGAAACTTTCTAGACAGTATTTAATAAATACTTCCTACATGCTTACTACAAGAAAGTAACACAAATATAAATTATTGGCAAGCGTTAAACCCTAGTTCGATTTCTAGTAATTACAAAGAAATGTAATAAATTCGCTTAAATGTTACTACTATTTTCTATATTTACATAATAAAGTAAATATTTAATGCAGATAAATTGAAACTTGACTTTTAATTTTATATTAACAAACCTTTATACAGATAAACGTTACGTCAATTAAAAGAAAGTGGATGTACGTACGCAAGATATCATATTTAATATGAGAAAGTATACTGTAAAATACGTAATGACGATGTCTATATACGATAAAGTTTGTAATTTATAGATGCCGGCAAAAACATGAATTATGTTTAAACTTTGAAGTAATCTTGTACGGATTAACATATTGATAGAGCGTGGCCAGTACTAAACAAATAGAAAGTGTTAAAGTCGACATAAATTAAAAAGTAATAATGTCTAAGTAGGATGTACTTTTAATAAGTGATTAAAATTAACTTCGATTAGATTTAAACTTGCACAAAAATCTGTTATTTTTTTCACGCTTACCTCTTTTTTATAGTTGCAAAAAGACGGGTAATTTTTATAAACTGTATACCTACTAGGTACTTTACCACAACATACTACTTACCACTATTACACAAATTATAAGTCGGTATACTTACCTTTAAAATATGTCACCAAATGTATTTATATTTTTTACTATCACAGAGATTTCTATGGAAAGGTTATCATTCGGCTTACTAAAAATAATACTTATAAAAGTCATAACTAAAGCTAGATCTAATTACTTGAATTCTATAGTGTTTATATGTTTTGATTTATATAAATGCTTTTTGTTACATAGAAAACAATTATTTCATGCTACTATGACAGTCATGTGTTATTATTTATAATGCATCATCGTAATCACTGATTTATTCCTAGATATCTCAGCCACACATGTGATTTTCATAGTTTGAAGTAAGAAGTAGCATTCATAATAGCAATAATTACAACGACGCCATGCAGGACCGAAGATAACCGCTTATTAATAATAATAACATCCGGTACTATTTATAGGACGAGTGTAACCAAACCTGCATGTTCCAAGATTATGTTATTACAAACTGTGTACATTAACAGGAATTAAGAAACGTTTTTATCATCATCTACCTGCTTTCTTTCTTAGAAAGTTGCATGCAAAGATTGGGCTCATTTTATTACACTGGTTTATTTTACGTAATTAATTTTATTAAATCAATATTTAACTACACAAAATTTGCATATCCAATTTTACACTAATTAACACCGTAATGTTGGGAGTCGGCACATGCATACACAAAAGTCCGTCCGTGACGACCGTCTGGTGTAGTAGGTACTCCGCGCTCCGGACTACAAAGCCAGCAGTTGCGGGTTCGAATCCCGCAAGGGGCAAATGTTTGTGTGATAAGCACGAGCATTTGTACCTATGTCATGGATGTTTATAAAAGTATTTAAGTATGTTTATCCGTTATCTAGTCGCCATAGTACAAGCTTTGCAGCTTGGGGCTAGATAATTGGTGTGATGACACCAATTATCTAGCCCCAAACTAAAACAATTTATTATTATTAAAAAAGAGGGTTAAAGCTTGTAAAATTATAAACATAAGACAAAACGATACATAAAATACTAAAATAACACATCACATTGCGGGATTCAGCCCCTGTTCTGTCTTCTGTGTCTAGCAGACGACGAATGGCACCATGTTATAAATAAGGTATGTTTTCACAACTGTAAAAAAATACTTAATATTTTTTTTAATTTTAATTATCCGTAAATTATAATTAATTTACAGTAAAATTAGGAACATAAATTAAAAGATTATAATAACACTTTCCTATTTATTAGTGGATAAATAGGCTAATAAGTATATATTTCGAAAACCCAGCTCGCACCGCAAACTTATATACCTACCTACTGATAGTGCCATCTCTTGTCATAGAAAACAGCTAGTACAGTCCAACCCAAAAATTCGAAGGTCATTGAACCGATTTTCGTCTTTAAGTCATACATGTAGAGATCAATATCAATTGAGAAAATTTTACATTTTCAAACAAGGTTGACTGTTTGTACATGCAAAATAAGAATCAAGCGACGATTTTAAGACTATACATACTCAAATGTTCTTATTGTTTTCTGATGTTAATAATAGTTGTTACATCTTACGAGAAAGTACAAAACCTTAATCTCATACTCCATCTGAGTACATAAATCTATTAAAAATGGCAAGTTTTCATATCAGTTTTTCATCACCTAGAAGAGCTAGCTTGAGAGCGTTTCCGATATTGTTCCGGTCGGTTCCCACAGCGGCAGAGTAAAAAGATCTCTCAATAATTAACCAAGAAATTAACAACGAGGCATACCCACCGCATTGTCGGAAACAAAAAAATACACCCCGTATGTCAATGAAAGAAGACTCAAATTGGTGTTCGAGTGCAATTGTTACATTTTCTCTTTTGTTTGATGTGGTGATCGGACTGTATTGTATATAACATCGTTTTCTTTCATTATGTCGTTTTGTATACCCTTTGTAGTACAGTTAGTAAAAACATTATACAAAAAGCATATTATTAAATGTGATTAATACGGTGTACACACTTCGTAGCGATACTTAAATTGTAGCATTAAAATAACGCTACGAAGTGCTACGAAAACAATATAAATGTATTATTGTTTGATGTCTGCGGACTAACATTATCCAAGAGAATTAATTAAAAAATACGCTCTAAATACATGTAGCTATTTCAGTTTAATACGTGTTTCTTAGAAATGCATTGATCTGTTAGTAACGGATTGGCACTTTGCACATTTATGTACCTACAAGTTTAATTGTAGCAACTGTGCTGTCTGTTTTTTTTCCTAAAAACTGTGCTAAATTAACAAAAATAACCTTGGTGATAACTTTAATATAACAATTTGAAAACCGGACAAGTGCGAATCGGACTCGCCTACCGAAGGTACGAACAACGAAGTGATCCTATATCCTAAAAGACAGACTTATAAATGTGTGCAACTCGTCAAAGTAAATTAAAGATCCCAACTCGAAGATTTTACTAGTAGCTATGAAAAAGTATGAGGAAGCTTGTGGAATTGAAATTCTACATCGAACCATCTTTTTCACTTACATTTGAAGTTGGGTCTTAAATATGTATTACAGAAAATTTAAATTCTATGTAATTAATTTTTGACGCGCTTTTATTAACTTCAATTGTAACTCAAATCTTGGAGTACTTTTTCAACCCACTCTTAAATAAAACGTAATATGTTTTATTACATTCTTAATTTTTCTTTAGTGTTGTAAGATTATGACATCCGGATGACAATAAAATATTTGTGGATCTTCAGTAGCTTGTCCTATGGCGACTAGATAACGGATAAACATTCATGACTTAGGTACAAATGTTCGTGCTCATCACACAAACATTTTCCCCTAGCGGGATTTGAACCCGCAACTGCCGGCTTTGTAGTTCGGAGTGCGAACCACTACACTAGACGGACATCTGATTTGTTATGTTTTGACATATGAAAACGTGTTTTATAGTTTTTGACCTATAATGTTAAACTTTTTTAATATCTCAACTAAGAAAGGAGAGCAATATTTTTTGGTTTCACATAGAACATTCTATGTTATACCTACCTGTTTCATTGTGACTTCCTGTAATCTAAACTGCTTTATTGAAGTTTTGCTAGATTTGTCTACATCTGTAAAATCTTAGTTATAAAAAAATATGCTAACAATTTCGGTATTTTTTCGGTATTTTATAATTCAACTTGTTTTCATAAAAATAACTATTGTGAAATTTAGACTTAAGACTAATCATCAAATGATCAGTGATTGTCATGGTCCACCAAGCACACGGCTAGTGCAACCATGCATTTAACGATACTTTATGTCTAATTTGTGACCTATTTCATCAGACTTTAATAAAAATTATAAATACTGAGAGTCTTCTGTCCATTGTGCATACACAGTCAATGCATCTGAGCAAGGAGAATGCACGTAAAAGACACGTTTTTGTACAAGTTTTCTAGTGAAAATACTGATATAGGATGTGGAATTTAATATATCATGTAACTTATATGTTGAAGTTTTCCTGATGTATCTAAATACTAGTTATTATTTCTTATAAACCCCTAAAAAATATTTCAAATATTTTTAAATAAATATTGCGAGCTTGTACACATTTATATTTTAAACGACATTTTTGTTTAGCTTCAAAGTTGGTTTAGTTATTGATAATATTCGTGCCTTTAGGGTGAAGTTTTAATATTTTTCAAATAGTCAACCAATTAAGAATTATAAGGTTTTTTAATGGATTTTACTCTTAGCGCCTACTTGCCATGAGCGGATATTTTGCTCGCAATGATAATCTATTTGCACAGGATCGCAACGGATGGATGTTTAGTCTGCGAGAAGCATTTGTATTATCTTAGGCACGTAATAGAAGTCGCATTAGTCGACGCTTAATGTTCAAGGTCACTTGTCTTACCTGTCGCCTTAAGTAGGGGTTAGGCGGAAGATTTGTTTTTTTTAAATATTGTGTCATATCTAATAATAGTTTTTATTCTGACCACTTTTTGGAATTGCAATCTATTACCCGACCATTGCGACCATTGTGTGACAAAATGGATGTATCTTATTTAATGATAAATTTAAGTTAACTCCAGAATATCAGTTTTAGCAGTAGCAGTCAAACTGTTCAAATCTGAACAGCATATTTGGGGTAGTTTTGAATTATTATCAAATATAATAAATTAAGTTAGTTTTACAATATATATTATTTAGTTTTAATTATTTGACACATGTTTTACCATAAAATAACATTAGAAAATTAAAATCAAGTCTGAAATTAAAATTAAGCTTACTATAACAAAAAATATTTGTACCAAAATTTTATTTCAAATAACTTTATAATCACATAATTATGTTCAAAGCTGCCTGTGTACAAAGCTACCCCCCTCTCCTCTACGCATTCCCCGACGATGCACGGTTGGTGTGAAAAAGGCTTAAACCATAGGAAAGTAATAGACGGCATTTTTTATATTTGTCTCATAAGGGAGGATTAAACTAGAGTGTTACGTCTTTTTGTCACAATATGTGATTTAAAACATTTTTAAGAGCTGTGGATACTGAATAAATATATAAACTATTCTCTATTTCCTTTGGTCATCGCATCACGGGTGAACGGTTGCAACAATTTCGCTTTTTTTTTGTGTTCATTATTGTCAGGAAAAGGTTCTTGATAGAATAAAATAAGGAAATTGCGCAGAAAATCCTTTATGAATAATCTAAAGACCACGCGAACGAAGTCGCGGGCAATAGCTAGTATAAAATAAAATAAAAAATACAAAATACTTTGGCAAAGCCGCGAAAACATTTAGTAATTTATTGTACGTATAAGTAAGTAATTAAAAGACATCATCATTAACTTTCAGAAGTCCACTTCTGGTAATAAACTCTCATACCACAGCGACCGGCTTAATTAGGAAAAACAATTATCTTAATAGTAAACAAATGGCTGAGAAGGTTTTTATTTCGCGAGCGTTTAGAACGCGAGCTAATATACCAACAGAGCCATCTCTTGGTGCCGCAGAGAACAGCTAGTACATTCGTTAGTGAGAATAAGTAAGCGGAAATATAAATGTTTTCGGTCCATCAAGCATAGTGCAACCGAGCATTTAGTCATTAGGCATTCCCCGACGATGCACTATTATCATTTATGAGTTATTCATATAGTTTTTGCACTGATTACTTTTGTAGAATCGGAAATAGTTTCTGAGCTACTGTAGAATAAGTACATAATAAGGCTTGCAACGGTATATCGAAAAACTAGTTAAATCGATTATATTGACTCGAAAATCAATCCAAATTCCTTAGTATATTGAAATTTCAAAAACACAAAATTATCGACCATTTGTTGTAGAATTAAGCTATAAATATAATTTATAGCACTAGATTAAAATAAAACTGAATTGGGCCCTTGAAACAATAATTAAAAGCCTATATTTTCTAAGCTGTGTAATCGTTCTTATGTTTTATTATTCAGTCATTTGGACTACTGGACATCTGTGTATTCTTCGTGTTTCGTTGTCTGCTTTCAGTTTGTATTATTAGGAATATTAATAAAACAGTCAGTCAACTTATGACTATTTTATTTTTCTTGTATCTGTATCAATGCTTTGCTATGCTTGTTGCAATTGAAAGAAGCTCATCTAGACACTCCAGAAGTATATCGGTACAAATTTTAAAAACTACACGAATTATTTCCCCTGTTTGCTTCATACTCGCCCGATTTGACCTGGCTACACAAAGAACAAAAAGATCAGCGAATGTTATAATGTATTATGTTTAAAATTAACTTATATTTAAACTACATTTTTTCCATCAAGTGTACAAACTTATTGAATAATTCCTTCTTAATAATACCCATCGATGCATTAATGGTTGCCAAACAAAGTTAAAATGACGTTGGAATTACAACACTTATAAAGTAAGTAAATTTATTAAAAATCGGCGCAGTTTTAAAATTAATGACGTTGATCTAACTCAAAAGTAGATTGTAGATCGTTATATCGAAGGCTGAATACCTTATTAGGCTAATCTTAGCATTAAAATGTCACTATGATTTTAAAGTCAGTCGTAAATTAAGCGCTTCTTTATCTTGTTATTAGTGCATTCTAAAGTATGAATTATAGATATAATGGTGTGACCATTTTGCAGGGGATTGGGAAACTTTAGCGTTGGACTGGGATTAATGGAAAGTTTTAGGGGAGACCATCTCAAAGGAGCGGGATTATATAGGTTGAAAAAGAATATATTATCATAAGTAATTAGTTAGTTTGACTCTTACAAAATTTTAGCATAATATCGACAACAACAAAAAATGTTTTTACTTCATTCGAGACCCTTTCTGCTCAGAGACTTTTATAAAATGTGTTCTCCATGTAAGTATATTAGAATTGAATATGCTCTAATGTCAATAGTTTAAATGTGCATGTACCCTTCGCGCTAATTTTCACAAACAGCGGTTAGCATTAAGGTATGATTTCAATACCGCCGGCTGCGGTAGGCAATAGCAGCACACAGAAATGTAATTTAAAATGTTTTTAATTATTGGTGTCGCATGTGCTCGGCGACGGTTTAAATGTCTAACGCCTGAGTTGCTTGAAGCTGCCGCCAGTATCGAAATCATACCTTTACGGTAACGCCCTAAAGGCGGCGTCCGGCACTCGGCCAATGTTGCTAGGCTAACGGTGAGGCCGAGGTGTTGCGAACTTGTCATCCCCACCTGACTGCCACTGGGCTTACGTGGCACACTAGGCTTAAGTACAAGTGACCCTTACACGTGTTAAACGAATTAATACACGGTGCATTTTCGTTTGTTTTGAGGCCGCAAAAGTTACCTTCTGCTCAAATAAAAAAATACCAATCAGCTGTTATGATTTGTATGGGAAAGAATACTTTTGATATTTAGAATTTATACTCATAAAAAAGTGCTTGAATTTGAGCAGGAGTATCAAAACCAATGTAAATTCATCATTTTTGTCATCCTCTCTGCTTAGAGTTGTGTCCAACTGGATCTAAATAATCTATTTTGTGTGCTAATTTGTAACACCTGTAAGATTATAAAATACAATAAATATATTAAATTGAGTTGCATTACGCAACTTCAAAATAAGCAGGCAATGATAAAAGTCGGTCAAATAAATCTTCAGTTTTCATCTTTCACCTCAGTTTACTACGGAGTACGTACTCTACCGTACGAATATTACCGGTTCAACATACGAGTGAGCGTAATAAAGATATTTATGCTTAAAGAAAAAAGTCAAGTATAATTCTGAATTTATTTGCATACGATCATAAAACAGAGCTTTCGCCATGACAAACGTATGTGGTCATCAATTAAACGCTGCGCACGCGCCGTTACCACTACGGTCAATTCGGTAACGGTGCGCGGAACAACGTACGACTCTCGTAACAACACATCCCGTTATAAGAAGGACAGTCCTGTTTCAGGAACGGAATAAAAACTTATTCGTATTTTTTTTCTTATAATATACGAGTACTGGTCGTGAAAGTTAAAAAAACATTTTCTTTTGACTTATGAGTCGCGAGTATATAGTATTTTAGTCTTATGAGTCGCCTGAATCAAGCAGGTTCTTGGTGGAAATGGTATTATTAAAAATCTTTTTCAGACAAAAATGAAGTTAGGATTATTTTCACTTGCTTTGTTTTATGATTTTTTAAATACTTAATGCCCTAAAATAGAAGCAAAATAAAAAAACGATTTAATTGAATTTAAGTATCTAAGTATTACTTACTTCTTTAAAGTAAACAAATACCTACATAGGTACTTATTAAGTACCTTTAATACATATTATAGGTACTTGATAGGTGTTGCTAGCTTGCTTAAAATATTTACATAAAAATAATAAACTACTAGTCACGTTTAGTGTTTATTACTTCGAAACGTAGTTATTGCACACACATCTAGGTATAGTATTTGATAAATTTCAATGACCATGACGCCATTTATGGTGATTAAGGGCCAAATTGACTCCAAACGGGACTGTCCCGTTGAAAACGGGACTTATGGCCACGCTACACGTAACGGATGTAAATTTATTATAACACGCAATTTTCCGCAACTACTCCAGATGTGGATCAAGTGATTGAAATGTAAGTTTACTGTTGCTACAAAAATGTTCGACGTTAGTGGTCAAAGTTACTCTTGAGTTGTATGGTCACTTGATATTTCATGTTAGCTTTGAAACTGATGACTAGCCATAGAAGCCAGCCTCCTTATTGCGTATATTATAGGCACTTGTCAAAACTAAGATATAAATAGAAACTACGTAACAAAAAATAAGCTTTACACCATCACCACAAAGGTATGTCTGTGTAACTAATCTCTGTCACTATTATAATTTTAATGCGTTTTATAAGGCTCTGAATCTCTATTAAAAAGCCTTAGACTGACTTTTTTTTAAGCTTCGCCTTCGTAATTGTCCAAGAGCTATATCAGTCTTAGGTAGCAAAAAGAATTACATGGTTTTCAAAGAACCGAAAAGCGCCCCATGCTTTTTTACGTTCTAAACAGATGCCAGTATTCAAAAACTATAATTATTTTAAAGTTTTTGGTCTTGAATCTTTTCTCACCATGGCTTGAGTAAAATATTTCATACTGTAAATTATTATACCAGTCAAACAAAACTAAACTCGAGCGTGGTAGGACTAAGCTATATTTTGGGACGATTAGATTAGATTACATAGTTATTTAGTTACAGATGAAGATAAAGACAAAATTTGACGGGTTAGCTTTAGCCCTCGGTAGTTCAGTTGGAAAAGCATTCGCCCAGCATGCAATGAGACGTTGGTTCGATGCCTACCTAAAGTGTTAGATTGTTTTTCAAGTGTTATATTTTCTTAGATGAATATGTAGGTGTATATACCACCTATAAACTTGTACACCTTTTACCACTTGCGTAGCTTTATTAGAGTATTTCAACACATTTTTAAAGAATTTCGTCCTATTTTCACTGTTATAGTATTAACTTTTTATTTGACACTTTGATTCGAGTTCAAGTGCGAAGTGATTGTCGAAGTGATAGGGAAATTATCTTAAAGAATACCACTACTTAAGTCATCTCATACTTTAATTGTCAAAATCTCACGGTCAATTTAGTTCAACTCGCTGCCACGCTCGCAAGTGTAGCGCTAGCGTACGTTCGAATTATCAATCGAGTTTTTAGAATGCCAATCACAAAACTCACGGCGGATTCAGATGCGAATTTTGACATGTGGTCTTACAGAATCTGCAGGTCAAAGTATTGTTTAATTCCTCGATAAATAAAGATGTAGTCGTCTCTATAGTTCAAGGCTCTGTTTTGAGATTGATTTATATTTCCCTATCAGTTTACCCATTCACTTCGATGTAAATTTGCAAATTTTGTCTATTTCTTTTTATATAATTACCATATAATTACCATGTTCAAGAGTTCTGTAGCCTATCAAAACGAGACACAATAGAAGTTTAAGTTTATAAAAGATACATTTTATGAAATTGTACAAATTGAATAACAAAAACTAACCCTAAAAAGAAAAAAGAAAAATATGTACAAAAATATTTACAAGTAAAAAATGTGTCCCAAATCGCCGTCCAATGATCGGGGCATGGTGCCAAGAAGGCTGGCCGCATTTCCACGCTGAATGGCCAAACTGATACGTTGACCAAGAAATACGCCAGCCCTCCGATCGCCCGTACAGTCAATCAGCCGCTTGGCTAACTGACTGTACAGTCGATGTGCGCTAGGTCCCCACGGCCCGAGCGTCTCGACCCCAAACGGCTCAAATATGTAGGAACTACTGAGACCTACATACTGGCGACGCTTAAGGTACTCCGCTGATGCAGCAGCAAAGCCATCCCCTGACGAGGTACGTGAAAGATGAAATGGAGCAAGTGTGTCAACGCAGGTTGCGTCCCACACCAGAGGCCGACCCATCTTCCACGGAACCAAGGTCATACCATCAGGCCTCTGGCCATCACTCCGCACCAGGCCATTCGGTTCAAGAATAGCCGGTACGGACGAGTTAGTTTATAAGGTTTATATAGTTTTATGTGACTGCTTTGCCGCATGTTTTCATAACGACAACCTCCGTTGCAGAGAGGCGAGCACGCCAGCCTTGGCGTCGCCATCTCTGAGGTCCTGGGTTCGATTCCCGGTCGGGTCGATGTAGAAACAAACTTTTCTATATTAACACCTAAAGTGTTGTGATACCGTCGATGTTTCTGATTTCTATAACACAAGTGCTTTAGCTACTTAGGTGCTTTAGGATCAGATAAATTTTGGTATTTGATGTTGTCCAATATTGATTCCTTTATAAAATAAATCAAAGCCAGAACTATAAATAAGGCAATGTCCCGAAACGATCATCATCATCTATACGGTCAATCCCGGTTGCGTCCAAAGCCATTGCTTTGGAGCCCAGGGTCCGCTTTCCTTGATTTGCTCCTCCACTTCGCGCGGTCTTGAGCGTCTCTAGTTGTGAGATAGAGAGAGAAATCAAAGCCAGAACTATAAATAAAGCAATGTCCCGAAAAGATGTCCCGTTATAAAAATATAAAACGATAAAACAACTACCTTAACAAATACCACATTCCAATTTAGTTTAGTGCCTCTATTGTTATTTATATTGCCTCTAAGGACGCTAAAGCACACTTAGTACTGCTTTAAGCGAAAATGGTTTAGTGTGTAACATGCAACTTGAATGTGCGATCACGCCTAGCAACACAGACCGGTAAAGGTTTGAGCACACTGGAAAATATACTCATTTTTTAATGTAATAAGGTAACAAATACTTTTTATGCAACTTTTCTCTTTCTTTTTGGCGTATCGATGTCATCGATGATAAAACGAAAAACTGGCTAAGTGCAAGTCGCACTCACGTACCGAGGGTTCCGTGCCAACTTAAAGGTATGCAAATAAATCGTCTATAACGGAAATCGAGTCTCGAAGATATTTACCGGTTTTCCGAGTTAGTAAAATAACTACAAATTTACGGTTTTTGGACTTTTCCCTTTACTTGTGCTATAAGACATTGCTTCTTGCCAAATTTCATGATTCTAGGTCAACGGGAAGTACCCTATTAATTTTGATTCCCTTGATAGTGTTGAATTACGTTTTTTACGGCATAAACGGCCGTATCTTTTTTTTTCGTTAACTTAGAAGTTTGAATTTTTCGCAGCTTTAATAGACTGTAGACTTATGTGTGTACGGACCGGAACCACTACTGCCCATACCCCAGGCCCAAATAAAATCATGGTTGCGCGAAAGAACCAAAGAAACACATCTAACAGAATGGAGAAAAAGCGAGGGATGCAGGCAAATGAAAAATGAAGTTCCGGCGATATCAAATAAGCTTGCCCGCAACCTCATCAGACTAGCAAGGGACAAAATTCCCAAGGTTATAGGTGTTATAACCGGCCATTGTCCCCTTAACAAACACCTGTTTAACATAGTTGTGACAGACAGCCCGACATGCAGAGGATGCATGGTGGCAGAAGAAACGCCACAGCATGTGCTATTGGAGTGCAGAAGCGTGGCAGATCAACGGGCACGGATTCTTCAATCACCAGGATCTCTCCCGGAAGCCTGCAGCAGTCTGAAAAGGCTGCTGACCTTCTGGGACGACCTAGGATGGTTGGAGTAAGAAAGACTAAGTAGCACGCACAATGGCCCAATCATGAGGCTAAGTGCGGAGAAAGCCCAGCTAAAGTAACTAACTAACTAGACTGTAGACTTGAGTATGTTATCGTTAATTTTAACTCAATACCTCCACGCGTTCCCGAGATAAATGGTCTTGACAGACAGACAGACAGACGGACGGACAGCAGTGATCCTATAAGGATTCCGTTTTTCCTATTGAGGTACGAAACCCTAAAAAAGAGCACATTGGTTACCCAGGTAAATAGTATTATTTGTGGCACCTAAGCACCTTCCGCGTGCCTGCAGGTGTCAGGGCACGTTGGGCAAGATGTTTGGTTAGCATTCCTTGCAGGGAATCCACACTCGCAGATCAGATCTGTCCTTAATAAAATTAATTGCGATGAAACTTTGGTGAGGTGCGCGTGTCAGTAAAGGTTTCTGAATTAAATTAAAGACCATGCGAAGTCGCGCGCTGGTTTTAAATAAAAATATGTTTGTGTTTCGGTAAAAATCGTCAGTTCTGCCTCCCCTTTACTTTTAATGTAGGTACTTCCCCGTACGCGAACTTATAAGTCTCAGAACATGAACAAAAGAATATCTTGAATGAAAATGCCGTAATAGTACCTATAGGTACGCCACGGTTCCTGGAGTGAATAACATTTTGTCACTTATATGGCGGTGAATGAAAGGATCGGTTTAGTTGTTATTTGTTATTTACACTAATTATTGCACACAAAACTAAATGTACGTATAAAGAACGTACGTGCTAAAGCAGTTGAACCTCATCATCATCATTTTAGCCAATAAACGTTCATCCAGCGGCTTCCTGCATACAAAGACTAACTGGTAAAGGTGGCAGGTTAACTGATGTTAATAAATACATAAATATAAACAAATAAATCGGACTAACATCGAGATCTCAAAGAAAGTCAATGTTCCCGTACAAACTACAACAGAACAGCGGATTTGTATGGAAAGGTGCATTTTTTACGATTTTGATTTTACCTATAGTTAATCATTATCCTCTAAAAGGAAATCAATATATTGACGAAAGGAAGTTTTGGCGCATTATCTCTTAAGGCTGTAGTTACTTTCTTTCCTCTCATTATGTAACCGAAAACCTGCGTCAGAGCACGAAATCTGTTTTAAATAGCCCTCGATGGCACGTTGAAGCATGTGCAAAAAATTCAAACGACGAGGTAAAAATGTAAAGCGGTATGCAGACCGTAAACAAAGTGGGCTATTTGCAAATTGATGATCACATAAATCAGGTGATGATCACCGATAGTGATGTCATCGGCTAATCCGGGAATTTTAATCAAATATTGTCACTAAACGATATGCAGCGAGCTGTTAACAAAGATACTTATCATGTCGGTAAGAACAAAAACAGAAAATGATTTCTTACCTCGCGACGTTTTTTTTTCGACGATACCATCATCGTTCGTTACCTTTGGATTTTTAGATTTTACACTTAGGATTCAAACTTACGACTAGGGATTGTCTAACGGTAAAAATATCTCTATAGTACCAGTAAAAATATCAAGACTCAAATTTTATACCCGACAAATTTCTGTACTGATACTAGATAGTTATTTAGCCCTTATTTTATTTCAGTACTTTAATAAATAAGGGTATAAATAATATCTTTATTGAAATTTCACGTTAGCAAAATATAAATATTTCTACGCCATACAGAAATAAATATGTATACCTACTTGAAATGAATAATAAATGTTGTTTACCGACAGACAATATGAAGGTATGACGTCATACAGAAAAACAATTACCTAACCTGCCATTGAGCTACCGCCACTCTCATCAAGTGATCCAGTATAGTTACCGACAAAAAACCTAATGGTCAAATTAAGAAATCGCACGACTGAGATAATTTATTCATTAAGCAAGCTAACGAATTAAGTGTCGTTAGTATGCTGCGCAGGCGACGTTCGTGACGTCCCACCAAACTTTTACCCACTTCTCTAACAACTGGAGCGTGAGTCTTGCAAAATTTGCATTAGGCTCTTGTTTTGCCAGTTTCTTGTTGATTTTTTGGGTTAAAAAGCATTATTATTCCTCGCCTGAAGTGTACTTCTTGTATTGTAAATACTCACGTGATGTATAAATAAATAAATATTGGAAAACATCTCATAAATTGCTCTGACACTAAGGTAAATAGCTATTTCACTTGTGTTATAGATATCAGAAACAACGACGGTACGACAACAACCAGAGCCAAGACATCATTATAAAAGCCAACAAAAGTGCGTTTTTATAATGATCTGACCGAGAATCGATCCGGTGATCTCAGAGATGGCGACGCTAAGTCTACGGCTACGGAGGTCGTCAAACACTCGGGTACATAGGTACCTATGAAAAAAAAACTCACTTACCAACACCCATTAAAACATAGGCTGCGGAAAAATTATTTCTACACGATGAATTTTCGTTGGTTTTGGAATAAAGAGACTTCAAAATAAGAAAAAGTTCTCAATTCAACAAAATCTTCTTTTTAATATACATAAAACAAACGTTTAGCGATCATTCGTTACCACGTTGACCGATTTCGATGTTTTTTTTTATTGAATAACTTATACTTCAAAGATAGTAAAGATAACAGCTGATGAATCATTTTGTATGTTGAAGTGTTTTTTAATAATTTTAATGATGATTACTTTTTCGTTTTCAATACTAATAAAAATTTTGCGTGTATTGTCAGTGTTTTCACTATACTATCATAACATAGCAAATGCGACTACAGTGGCTACTTAGACCTAATCTAGTATAAGTACCAGGCAACCATAAGTCGTATAGAGCTAAACACCAAGTTCCGACCAAGTGTAACGACGCCACGTTAATTTGCGACTACTCATTGCACTCCCATTAAATAATGCGTCGCCCTTACTGCGGTTTGAACTCGACTCGACTGTGGGAAGAGTTGCCTGGCTACTGGTAATGTGGTAAAGTAATCATGTGCTCTCTATTTCGTTATTCAAATTGAGACTTTAGCTCAAGATTTAATTATTGGCAGTTGGCGTTGGATGGTATCATCATTTTTTATGTTATCTTTGATTGTTTTATCATAACTTTTATGTTATTTATTTTTAGTATTGTTTTACTTGTCATAAAAAATGTACTTAAATGTAAATGTATCTTTCTAGAGCAGTTACAGCTTACAAAATTCAAAATTCAAAATTGTTTATTTGTGATTCACAGGTAAGAATACAGATGTCAAAAAGATTTATGATAGTGCTCTGTGATCTGCCATTTGGCGTACAAATTACAGTTTGTTTGTAGACAAATAAACAACATAAGTAACCGTTGCCTTGTTAAATACTTTTTATTCTCTAGCTTACTATCTGCATGTCACATAAATATTAATGTAGCATTGGTAAAGTAATGTAGATTACTTAGCTAAAACTGTAACTATTGATGAAATTTGTTGGAACCTTCAATTTTAATGTTCATTAACCCTCAGCCCAAGGAAACCAGACACAATGGAAACTTTATCGTTTGGCGGTCTCATATGTCCACTTAGGGTATGACGAGTAGGTAGGTAGGATAAAAAAAAACTGCAGTTAAATAGATGTATACTAAGTACTCCGAAATGTTGTAAAAATATCCAATAAAATGCTTTTAAACTGAAATCTAGTATATTGAACAATTTCTTTATGAGTACCTAAATGACTGATCATAATGTGTGATACCGATAAGTGGTAATAAACTTATAAAGCTAATAAATATACCATTAAAGGTGCGTGACCAACTTTTGCAAGCACAACACAAAGTTGCACGCTAAAAGCTCAATAAATCACAGCAACCTAAATAAATAAATATGCGTCAGTCAACCACATCAATTGTCATGGTCTCTAGGTAAGTTTTTTTAAAAATATTGGACAACATCACATACATTGCTCTGATCCTATAGTACTCGTAAGTAGCCAAAGCACGTGGGTTACAGAAATCGGAAACAACGACAGTACCACAACACCCAGACTAGACACAATACAAAAAAGTAATTTTTCTACATTGACCGACCGGGAATCGTACCCGGGACCTCAGAGATAGCGACATCAAGTCCGGTTTGCCTCTCCGCTACGGAAGTCGTCATTATCTTTCTTGTCTTACGAGGTACTACATACTACTACCAGACAAAACATTTTGAAAAATGACAAAGTTTTTTTTATGGACTCACCCGCTCTTTATGCAGAGCAGTGATTCTGCCAATGTCAAGTGTTATTGATATAGTTTACAATAAATAAACGAAGGTTTAGTTTTTATTGCTTTTCTTGGATTCAGTGGAGGCTACTCTTCCCGTAGAAGCAGGTTTCAAGACGCTATCGGGTCTAAAGCAAGTTGTCTTGAAACTTGACACTCGATGCGGCGTTAAATACAATGATATTTTAATAATTTCAGATCTTTATCACTGCACAAAACATTAGAACACAAACTTCACCAAACTTGCACTAGCTCTAAGTGAGTGCTCTAAGTGATAAAAAAAACCATTTAAATAGATCGACCATGCTTTTCGTTCGACTAACCTTCACCGAATCATGACAAAGATAAAGCGCGTCAAAAGGAGTCGGGGCGGGACGTCACTTCTAAGTAAAATTTGTACTAAGACTTGACGTCATGCGACATTTCAAATCAATATATCTCTTTTAAATTCTAGTAAAAAAAAGAAAAACTACGTGTCCAATTCTTTTTGATAATCTTCCTGATAGGTAGACAAAGAAAAAAAAGTTTGTCGTCCTATATTATCCTGAAAGGATTCGAACCCGGGACTTTTTGCATTCAAATCACCACATCATTACGCCCATTTCGCCGTCTAATCTGAATTATATAATTTATCAAACTCTGCTTATTTCCGTTGTAAACCAGGAAGAGTGCGCACGAGTCGAGTCTGGGTTATTACCACGCTTCGGCGGCACCCAGCCTACCATATCGCACCCGTCATACCTGAGACATAATCACCGCCTTTTAACTAAAACCACCTCTAACCACCACAAAATAAAAACCTAAGAAAATCATAAAAAGCGCGCACGTAATTATGATTCTTCTAAGTGAATGAACTATGTACGCGCATACATTATTTGTTTAGTAACCTTAAGTAAATTTATTCTGAGTAATTGCCAATAGAGCGGCATTTAGTTTCTTGTTTTTTGTAGTTCGTGTTGAAATTAGAAATGGAAACGGGTTTGTGATCGGTGGATTCTAAAAATATCATCTTGGGCTAATTCCGGATTATTTATTTATTTATTTTAACTTTGTCTAAGACATGCATCTGTGCTGACATTTTATTAATTGAATGATGTTGCACAAACTAAACAAAACAGATTTGTGGACGGTGCCATATATTAGTAACTAGGAATCAAAACATAAATCTACTAGATATTATGTAAAAACATATAAATAATGATTACGACAATTTTTTTTTTGATATTGATAACGATTGGATACGTCTTAGAGTAGGACAAAACATATAATCAGCAAATACAATATCCAGTTTTAAACTGAATGTACATGACATGATTAAATAAAATTGAATTTCGATAAAAACTCATAATTATGGTCGAAAATAATATTTGAGAGTGGTCTTGTACTTGCTGTTCGTTCCTATAAAATTTTCTGGCTAAAACGTCATATCATACATCATGTCATAAGGTCATACGATACGATGTTACTCCGGTTCGGTCCGGTGCAAAACAGTGTCTCGATACGCAACCATCTACTTCTTTCTCCATAATAGAAATTCGAGCTGTGTAGCGGAGATCGTGCGGCATCATTAAGCTGAATGCACACTTAAAGAGGTGTGCGTCGCGCAAGGTGTGCAAGCGCATTAGCGCTTATTCTTGGCGCTAGCCTACAATATTGTCCCGAAGCAGTGGTAGGGTTAAAAAAATTGAGACGTGTCATCAACATCATTTTAGCCATGGGACGTACACTGCTGAACATGTAGGAAGGTCTGACTTCCAGATTGGCCGGTTGAAAGCGGCTAGTATTTATAAGCGGCTTTCTGTAACCTTTATTAGGTCGTCTGTTCACATTGTGGGTCGGGTGGTGTTGACGTTATACGCTGACCTTGCCGGTAGCTGTGGCCCCTACTCTAGAACATATCGGCCCAATCGGCTGTCAGTACAACGTGCTATCTGCCCCGCCGTCTGCCACTTGAGCTTACTAATTCACATTAAATTACATACATAAATTTTTTCGCTGATAGTACATTATATGAAAGTTTGAAAAAAAAAATACAAATGTGAAAAAAGCTTTCCTATACGATTGCGGTAACCTGTATTTAAGGATTAACCGTAAACGTCGGCTTTTTAGCCAAATTGGTAAAATTTGACCGATTAAACCCTCAATAAAAGTAATCTTTTAAGTTCTTGCTATGCACGCGATGTGCCTTACGTCTCGCAAGTGTTATCTGGCTTTAAGAAAGCGGTGCGTTACTTCATTGCACCAAAATCGGACTAACACAATGCGGCGCAAGCTTGCTTACAAAAAGACTTCAACGCAATACAACAAAATTGATGACAATGTTAAAAAATGTTTATTCAGTAGTAATCTGTAATGGTTGTAACTAAGTACCTAACTAATATTGTGTGCGTCGTAGCGAAAAGGGCCTTTTATGGGTAAGTAGATAAAGGCACTTCAAATTTATTGTGCATAAAACATGCGTGTTCATTGCAACCTAGTTGGTGGAGCTCGATGCGCCTTTTATTATTCACTTTCGAAGTAATGATATCATAAAAGCTTTGCTAGAATTAGATTATAATTATAAGATAATTAAGACAATGTTATAGATTAAATTTTGAACACTTAAATAATTGATAAAATATCTGCTTATCTGATAACCCATTACTATATACTATCAAATTTATTATATTAAATTGTTGACACATTTAAAAGAAAAATTTATTAAATGGTGTTGACACAATACAATTTCCAAAAATGAATTTTGGTCTTGGTCGTCTTCTCATCCGAAAATACCTCAGTGCCTAAAGACGAAAGTCTACAACCAATGTGTGTTACCAGTGATGACATATGGCACTGAAACGTGGCCTCTTACTATGGGCCTCATAAGAAAGCTCATAGTTGCACAGCGTCCTATGGAAAGGGCTACGCTCAGTGTTTTCTTGCAAGATCGAATCAGAAATAAGGAGATCCTCAAACGAACAAAAGCCGCTGACAATCCCGATGGATAAGCAAGCTGAAATGGCAGTGGCGGAGCACATAGCACGTAGAACTGACGGCCCATCGGGCAGAAAGGTTCTAGAATGGAGCGCACGTACCGGCAAGCGCAGCGTAAGACGTCCTCCTACAAGGTGGACGGACGATAAAGGTTGCAGGAAGTCGCTGGATGCAGACCGCTTCCAACCGGCCAATCTGGAAGTCAATGGGGGTGGTCTTTGTTCAGCAGTGGACGTCCTATGGCTGAAATGATGATGATGATGTACCACCCACAAGTTGGACAGACGAACTTAAAGGTCGCAAAAAGTCGCTTCCAACAGGCCAATCAAGAAGTCAGGGGAAGGCCTATGTTCAGCAGTGGACGTCTTTTAACTGAAATGTACCAAACATTTATAAAAACAAAACATTTTTAACAAAAAAAATATGTCGCAAACTACACATCATGGTCATGGCTAGACCGTGATTTGTTGACTTAACTGGTGTTACTAGGTATCAGAGTCCAGAATTTTAATTCTCAGAATAGAGAAGGCCGAGCCAATCCAGAAAACAAATTTGTTTCGTTACAAATCATACAAATGTTTGTCGCGGGTGGGGAAGTGGGATGGCCAAACCAAGCGTACACGATAAATAGAAGGTATTTATTCGAAGTTACTTTAATTAATTACACAGGGCGTGGGTGAAGGCCCGTCTGACAGATCGCTTTCGGTGCCGAACTTCCTTGATGGAGTGGCCGAAGGTGGATAGCGGCCAAGGATGGAGAACGCAGCTCGTGGTGGAACGTGACACGGCGATCCAGGGGGAGCCCGTATGTGGACACGCCGATGTTCGAGTCGTAAGCTGAATCCGTAGTACGTTGCCTGGGGATCAGAGCACCAGCTTAAGCCACATTTGTAATTGCGTCTCCTCTAATTGCGACCTCCATTACAGCCAAGCCAAGCAAGTCGGTTTATGTAAGAGGGTAGAACGTGAAGTGAACGAAGATGGATAGATCGCAATCAGAACGGAGCACAAGCACAAAATAAAACAGTAAAGAATGGAAGTAACTAGGTATTACGCCAAGTGATAAAATATCTGCTTATCTGATAACCCATTACTATATACTATCAAATTTATTATATTAAATTGTTGACACATTTAAAAGAAAAATTTATTAAATGGTGTTGACACAATACAATTTCCAAAAATGAATTTTGGTCTTGGTCGTCTTCTCATCCGAAAATACCTCAGTGCCTAAAGACGAAAGTCTACAACCAATGTGTGTTACCAGTGATGACATATGGCACTGAAACGTGGCCTCTTACTATGGGCCTCATAAGAAAGCTCATAGTTGCACAGCGTCCTATGGAAAGGGCTACGCTCAGTGTTTTCTTGCAAGATCGAATCAGAAATAAGGAGATCCTCAAACGAACAAAAGCCGCTGACAATCCCGATGGATAAGCAAGCTGAAATGGCAGTGGCGGAGCACATAGCACGTAGAACTGACGGCCCATCGGGCAGAAAGGTTCTAGAATGGAGCGCACGTACCGGCAAGCGCAGCGTAAGACGTCCTCCTACAAGGTGGACGGACGATAAAGGTTGCAGGAAGTCGCTGGATGCAGACCGCTTCCAACCGGCCAATCTGGAAGTCAATGGGGGTGGTCTTTGTTCAGCAGTGGACGTCCTATGGCTGAAATGATGATGATGATGTACCACCCACAAGTTGGACAGACGAACTTAAAGGTCGCAAAAAGTCGCTTCCAACAGGCCAATCAAGAAGTCAGGGGAAGGCCTATGTTCAGCAGTGGACGTCTTTTAACTGAAATGTACCAAACATTTATAAAAACAAAACATTTTTAACAAAAAAAATATGTCGCAAACTACACATCATGGTCATGGCTAGACCGTGATTTGTTGACTTAACTGGTGTTACTAGGTATCAGAGTCCAGAATTTTAATTCTCAGAATAGAGAAGGCCGAGCCAATCCAGAAAACAAATTTGTTTCGTTACAAATCATACAAATGTTTGTCGCGGGTGGGGAAGTGGGATGGCCAAACCAAGCGTACACGATAAATAGAAGGTATTTATTCGAAGTTACTTTAATTAATTACACAGGGCGTGGGTGAAGGCCCGTCTGACAGATCGCTTTCGGTGCCGAACTTCCTTGATGGAGTGGCCGAAGGTGGATAGCGGCCAAGGATGGAGAACGCAGCTCGTGGTGGAACGTGACACGGCGATCCAGGGGGAGCCCGTATGTGGACACGCCGATGTTCGAGTCGTAAGCTGAATCCGTAGTACGTTGCCTGGGGATCAGAGCACCAGCTTAAGCCACATTTGTAATTGCGTCTCCTCTAATTGCGACCTCCATTACAGCCAAGCCAAGCAAGTCGGTTTATGTAAGAGGGTAGAACGTGAAGTGAACGAAGATGGATAGATCGCAATCAGAACGGAGCACAAGCACAAAATAAAACAGTAAAGAATGGAAGTAACTAGGTATTACGCCAAGTGCAGCTAAATAACAATTGTATAAAAATAGTACGCCAATTGCATTGAAATTAATTTAATTACGAGTGAATTTACTATTAAAAGGTTAATTAATCAATTATAAATAATATATTACTATGATAGGATAGATGAAGGGAATGATTTAAATATCAGCGATCTGCCAGCAAGTAATTATAAACTAGGGTATTATTACTTAACTAAGCGTTAAAAGGTAACTGTTCATCACTTACCCTATCGGGGAGAATTCCTCACACTTATAATATTGAAAATGCAGGATGAGACTTAAAGTAATGTCAATAAGTGACTATCGTAAGACGTAGATACGAAATGGAGTACGGAGGCGCAGAGAGCAACACGTCCGTTCTCATATGCTACAAAATCAAAATATAACGATAACGTTACATTTTTCATCGACTACAAAATGTTCTACTTAAGTAAAAGGTACTTGACCTTTTTACAATCAATTCCTAACGGTGTGCCAAAAAACGTACTGCAAATTACTTCAAATTATCATAGGTACAAAGGCACCGTACGTTCCATGAACATACGTCATGAAGTAGAGTACTATTGAATTGCCAATAGATTGCTAGTTGCGGAGAAGTATTTATAGTAGGCGGGGCTTGAGAACGCCTACCTGTGCGTAGGCGCATAGGCTTTGGCTACCGTTAAATCGGAATATGGTCATTCTTGGACCAAATATTTGTGGAAGTTTATTTGTGTAGTAAAATAATTCTAGTCCCAGACACTTTACTTACGACACGTACTTAAATAGAGGTCTTAATTTCTTTATCAGTTACAAAAGATTCTATTCTAGTACCAGGTGCAGGAAACCAATGTTCTAGTGAGTCCGATATGACTTAACAGCTGTCATACTAGTTGACAGTTAAATAGAAAAACACCCTGTGAAATTAAGTCCACGGCTCCACACCTAAAAATGAACGTCTCTTTTTTCAAGGTGTTCATATGAACTTCATTAGTACCTAAAAGCAAAATGGAAACCCTGTGACTGTCACCCATCTGTCTCTCTGTCTGTTTGCCAGTTCGTTCGTAAGTCAGGGCTTTCTAGCTCGTATGCGTAGCTAATTAGATCGATCTCATTTAGAATAAAACAGATCAGCTAAGACACTTTTAGAAATTCTTTTAGGTAATACAATTTGACAAGAACAAAGTATCATCATTCTCCCAGAAAAAAAGTTGCTATCTTCCATATTTGACGTAGTTCCCATGGATGTATGGTTCGTTTATTTTGCAGCCTGTAAATATTAGAACTAAAATCGCATAAACAAATTTCTTTGTCGTGTTTCACCGGAGTACAAAACATATATAAATTAAATGTTCAATTTTTAACATATCTCAACCTGAATTAAAATCATTGGGATATGACTGTATCCGATTGCGTAAAATTCTACTACAACGTTAAATACGGTACTTTATAAGTGTAATAAAGGTAATGATGCAGAGGAATGATGGGTTATTCAGAAAGGGCGTAAATCCTAATTATGCACAATTTGGAGCTACATTCTTGAAATATTTCAAAAGATTAACTCAGTATATATTAACATCACAAATTAGTTGAACTAAACTTAATCATAAATAACATTTTGTATTTTATTACAGATCATAAAATTACTGATGGAGCCTTCGATGAAGTAGTAAGGTAAGATTAAGTTACTAATTATTAACAACTACTCGTACAGTCAATTATCATATTCGCAATGGTAATTTATTTCTCTTTTACGTGTCTAATGAAACAAATATTCTAAACAGCTGAAAAACGCTGGCAAAAAATGCCACTATGTAGCTTTAGAAGAGACTCGACAAGTTAACGAGCAGTGATTGCGACAAATCCTCTTTAACCGACCGTGATTATAGATCCAAAAGGGGGATTATGTTTTTTGTCTCAGGCAATTTGAATGTCTCGATCCGATTTACTTTAGTTTGTAAAAACTAATGTTAGTAGGAACGCTACAGTTTCGCAGCTAAGTGACTTACGAGTAGGTATCTTCTTTTTCCATTTATGCCACTACGATCAATCATTCTGACTGTATTTTATTATTATTTTGTTGCACTATTAATGACTAGATGCCTTATAACAGTATTACTTAAACCTTTGTTGGTGTTATCTGAATAGAGTTTAACGTAAAAACAATACTGCTTAGGTACTGTTCAGAGTTCATGGTTAGGCCCTAGGACCTTTACTTGCATTTTAGCGTAAATGTTTAAACATAACTATGGGTAGGTAGTATTTGTCTTTTTTTAAATAATAGAAATTTAATGACATTAAATCTAGGCTTTTAAAGGCTGCATGTGAATTTAAGAAAATTGTATTGGTCTTTAGAATTTAATTTGCTATCTTCAACGCAAGGTATAAAAACAGTTGTGGATATATCTATGTTTGCTAAGCAGAATATCTGTTTGATTTAAAGAAACAAGAGCAAAAAGTGTAAATAATAGATAGTATAGCTGTTTTTTAGTACACATCAGCCAGCAAATCTTTTAGCTCATAGCTTATAGTTCGGTAATTTCCCGTAAAGATGATCCAGCTAACGGTTTTTTTGGCAGCCCTATTCAGTACACACTCGAATACCACTCCAAAGAAACTCGTGTTTAAAACTGAGAGCTTAGGTTAAAACGCACAATTCTCGAGAGAAAATATTTGCACTAGTGTTGAGTGGAAAAGTGGGCCTATTGGTTTGAATAATAATTTCTACTTTTTGGGGCCTTTTACAGTGTTTTTGTAATAATAGTTTGGTAAAAATGAACAGGAGAGTGGTTACAATATAAGTTTTTCACTTATGCTGTAAACACTAAATAACAGGCACTACAAAACATTTCCAATTGTATTTTTCCAATGAAAGTTAAATATAAAACTAGTTCGTCTGGTCTAGTGATTTGCGCTTCAGGCTAAAAAACCAGGAGCAGGACCCGGACCACAAGCATTTGTACCTAATTCATGGATATATAAGTGTATTCAAGTATGTTTATCCGTCATCTAGTCGCCATAGTACAAGCTCTACTTAGTTTGGGGCTAGATAATAATTGGTGTGATTGTTGGAAAAAAAAAGACTATATTGATGGACTTTATAGAACTTATTTTTAAAATTTGGTATTTTATTGCAAAGTAACCATCTAAGGCATCTATATTTTGCGATTTAAATTTATGGAGAGATATCCAATGGTGAGTATTACACGGCGGCAGTATGATTCACCCGCTAATAATGACACTCCCACAACCACAACGGACTAGCCGCGAAATTGCAAAAAAAAAACACTTCCCCATACTAAGCCGCCACCAGTTGACATAAATTTGTATGAAGAAATGTTTTTTTTTAGATTTTAATGTTGGTTAAAGAGTTGTTGTATTTGTGCTCCAGAATCAGCCCCTTAGGAGGTTGTTGTTGTTTTACAAATAATCCTGTATATAGATTATACTGTAAATAAAAAAATATATCTTTCCTAACATTATTTATACACTGGGAGGTCCTTCATTTGTCCTCCTATAAAGGTTCATTTAATTATGTTATGTTTGTCGCTACGATTAAGACCTCTATCGTGCTAAATTTGCCTTAAAAGATTACTTAACTTTAGACCTTACTACATGATCATAAGAACGAAATTGCATCTGTGGTACTAAAGTTACTATTATCTATTCTGTAGTATAAAGTCCCTTCAGATTGCGTTAGCAATGCGTGAAATATAATAGCGGCGTCGCCCGCGCCGCATTTATTATGCGTCATTGATAGCGGCCTATGAAGATGACGTAGATGTTCAAATGTTTCTGGAAGAGACTGTAAAGGCTGGCACAGATTGAACCCAATGTAACGTTGTAATTATTTGATAAGTAGCAGAACATTTACATTTATATTTTTTTGTATTCATGTTTTATTGCTTTTATGTCATTTTTTAACAATTATATTCATATAGGTATATAATAAGTAGGTATACGAACCTATTTATATGCCACTTCCAGTACTTGTATAATAACATTATTAGCTATATCGACGTTAAAATTATCCCGACGAGTGTCGCCTTAGGACGCCACAATTATAACACACCCACTAAGACTTACTCTAACTTACTATTAAATTAATAACTTGGTATTAAATTACATCATCCTTGTCTAATAGGGCTTATACAACGTTAAAACGTTTTAAAAATCTTTTACAAACAAAGTTAACGTTAAACGATGATTTTATTTAAAAAAAACATTATTTATTAAAATTTCTTCTGTTTAGACAGTACTTTGAGGTTAAGTTCTTTTTATACTAGTAGCCCGGTTAGTCTATGTTATCCACAGAAATATTTCTGGAGTTTCTTTATCCGGAACACGGTAATTAGACAGTAATTAGTTACCCATGAAGATAAACCAGCTTGTATAAACTAAATAATAATTTGAAAGAAAGAACCTGTGTGCATCAAATTTTTTGTACAAATGTATTCAACCACCAAAACGGTTGCCGTTTAGCTGTTATTCCTTTGGAATAACTCCATGGCGCTGGTTTTCTGTGAAAACAATTGAGGTTAGGAGTCCCCAGCTCTCAATTTCTATTGCCACTTGCTTAAGATTGTACTGTGCTAAGGCTAAAGCATTACTTTATATCGACTCGATATTCTCGACAGCCCTAGTGATGATCGATCGTGAGATCTATCACGATAGACGCGACAGGAATGCGATCCACAATCGACACAGTGATTTAACTACAATGACGTGACATCAACCCACGGAAGAATTTATCATATTTCTCATACTTGTAGAGCTTTGCGAAAAAAGGTTTTGCGCAATATAGCAACCGCATATTATAATGGACGTAGATTTAAGTAAACTCACTCACGCACGCATGTGACGGTAATAGATAGACAGATAGATACTCTTTATTGTACACCACACAAAACAAACAAATCACAGGAAAGTAAGTACTTAGTGAATAGCACAATTTAGGTAATGTGTACCTAAATAGAGTACCAGACATTTTTTTTCAAAATACTCATATTTAATTCAAATTAAATTTAGAAAACATCGTTTTCTAAATTGACCTGACCAGGATTCTTGACTTACGTTTAAAGCAAAATAATACCTTACCGTAGCGTCAAACAGGTCGTCACATAAATCCTTGATTTTTTTGCCTGTGACCATATGCAAGGTCGGAACGAGACCTAAAGGAAGAAGCCCAACACGTATAAGGGTCCATGACGTTATACACTACGTCAAAGATCATACCAATGAGGTTAACTATCAGACAGACCAGGATAGACTGAAGCGAGACGCAAAGAGAAAACGAATAATGTCTTTCGTGCCATAATATAGTGTTCGTCACGTAGTGCTTTTTATAATGTTAACGAATATATGAAATTTTCATTTTCTTGCTTGCACACAAAATTTTATTTCTATTGACATGTTTTTTACTTATAATTTATGTTTATAATTTTTCAGTTATGTAAATTAAGTGATCGTTGGATGCCACTTCCAACCGGCCAATTTGGAAGTCACTGGGGGAGGCCTATGTTCAGCAGTGGACGTCCTATATCTGAAATGATGATGCTGATGATTTATTTGACAATCTTTTATGGGAATTGTTAATTTTGACGTAGGTACCTACCAATGTTATGCAATGTAACAGAATGGTTTATAAATGAATTGAATTAAACTTTATTTTTATGTGTTAATGGAGAGCAAACCTACTGTATTTTCTATTATGTATGTAGAGCTTCGTGAAAAAAGTTTTTGCGCAATATTATAATTGCACTTTCTTCAGAAGTTGATCATTGTCTAGGCACTTTGTTTAATGCTGCCAATAATTATGCTATTCACTCATAAAAAGTATAAACTGCATGTTATCAATGTATTGTGTGAGATTGTAAAATTCTTATTTTAATTACTCTGATATACACATAAAAATCGATCGTATCCTCATACTTAACTACATCAATCACAATAAAAATAGTAAACAAAAGATTAACAATAAATTAACCAAATATATGAAAACAGTTAAATATAAACTTTTTATTCCTACCTGAAAGTATTTAAGCTTCAAGAAATTGTAAAGTAATTTATCTGCTTACCTATTTTGATCTGTGATTCAATTGTAATTGCTCACTGAATTAAGACCCTTGCACCTACTCAGCATAATGACCGTAATCGCGCGCGATTATTGTAGATTTACATCTGACGCTATTAGATGCGAAAAGATAGATATATATTATAACACATAAACAGATACGCGAGAGATAATTGCGAGAGACGGGTCAAGACTCATGATGTATGATTACATTGACATTGTGTAGGTATTAAGTGTTATATTGAGTTTAAACTACATTGTTCTCTTGATATTTAGACACCCTTTATATTACTTAGTCATGGTTCAAAATGGCCTGTTTTTCTGTCCAATGATTACCAAGGTCTGATAGCTAGAAATGTTAAATCCAGATTGTCCGCCTCTAGGATCATAATCAAATCCAGACTAGAAATTGGACAAAGCTCTAGGAGGAAACAGAAACAATACCAATTTTTTTATTTTAAAGGCCCACTTGCGCCTTGAAATTGAACTACTCTACGGAATTGAACATCAGTCTATAGCCTTCAGTTTGTGTGACGTTGAAAGAGACAGAATAGTTTAATTAATCCCATAACTGCGCCCGTACTTATCTAATCCGATTGCACAACCAAGCAAGACCACATAAGAATGTTCAATCTGCTTTTAACTCGTATAGATTCAATTTTACTAACAACATTAATATTATGTAGTATGTTAACGACGGATCAAATTATTCGATATTTTAATTACATACGCAATGTATAAATAAGTATAACGTTTCTTTAATAAGTGACCCGAATTCAATACTTTCGAGTGTACATAACGTTAATAATAAGTTGATCACCGTAGATAGCAATATTGAAAACTCGTATAGTTACGGGTTTTATTTTTTATACGATGAGAAAATAAGTAATTGGAATGTACTTCACAGAGTGGTCTAATTATCGACTAGTAACAGATATAATTGTATACACGTCGGCCCTTGCTAGTTCCACGGCTCCATTCAGTTTGCGTGCGCCCGCGCAGCACAACTTCAATTAGATCAAATAACACACTGCGCTACTGGAGTTGAAGAAATGCGATGTTCATTAGAGATAAACTAACTCTTATTAGCGATCTTCGCGAATACACGTGCAACTTTTTCGATTTGTGAAAAATTACGAGCGGTTTTGAGGATAACTTCCTGTTTTTGTACAAGCGATTTTGAGAATCGACCAGTTTTTATTTTTATGCCTTTGCTTCGTATTTGAGTTAAAAATAAATAATTGGCACGATTGTGTAAGATACCAATTAATATTTGCGGATATGGTGGTAGCTTTCACCAATTAATGCCTATATTTAAAAATCGAGTATTTTTGCTTCTTTGTTATACTTAATTTAAAATTTTAAATATGTAAGTGTTTTTAAAGTGGGTAGTGTCTTAATAACAATATATCCATCGATTTGATATACGGTCAGTTAGGTTAGGTTAAATATGTGACCTTCAAAAGGTAAAAAAGGTAACCTTCGAAAAGGTAGGTAGGTACACATAGCAAACTTTGCGAAGAAGTAATAAAGCACACGGTTCGTTTAAGCGTTATTTGCTACGTAAGACGCATGCCACAGTCGCACTCTGTTGTAGTTTTTTCGCTCCGGACTACAAAGCCAGCGGTTGCGGGTTCGAATCCCGCAAGGGGCAAGTGTTTGTGTGATGAGCCAAACCATTTTGTACCTTAGTCATGGATGTTTATGTAATTATTTTAGTTTTTTTTTAAATATAAATATTGGACAACATCGCATACATCGCTCTGATCCCATGTTAAGTAGCTTTAGCACTTGTGTTACAGAAACCAGAAACAACAACGGTACCACAACACCCAGACCTGAGACAATATAGAAAAGTTATTTTTCTACATTGACCGACCGGGAATCGAACCCGGGACCTCAGAGATAGCGACGTTCGGTATGCTCGCCTCTCGGCTACGGAGGTCGTCGTTTATCCGTTATCTAGTCGCCATAGTGCAAGCTTTGCTTAGTTTAGGGCTTACTACTACTTAATTGGTGTGATTGTAAAAATATTTATTATTATTATTTTATTTTATTACATTTTTCTAGTAAAGGCAGCGGTGACAGCACCGGCACCGGCACTGTACCAGTGCCAGTGACGACAGCGACAAACGAAATCTTAGGAAGCCGTGCCATCACCATCGCCGGCGAGTGGGAAAACGCGTTTTTATAATTCCATACCTGTTTTACTTTACCTCAACCTGTGCCGTCTCGCTGCTCCGTCTAATAGAAAAGTGTCTATTATTTTTATTACCCAAGTCTTTCTTTAATACAAGTTTTAATTACAACTTGAAACTGTTACCAACCGGTACAATAATAATTTCTAATAATCGTATTGAAAATGTCAGAGATTAGTAGTAGCGACTCTATCATTTTACAGAATAGTCCACCTGATAGGTTTTTAGTGCTGCCAACTTTCCAATCTCCTTTAATTAGTAATTAAGTACTTGCCAACAAAATACACAATGCTAAGTTCTTAATAGACTAGCATAAAGTGTCCTAACGGTGAAGAAGTACCATTAAAATTTGTGCCAAAGGTTATCGCTGGCTTTTACGATATTGGCGGACAAATATGCCGTAATAATGACATTGATTTATCGTAATAACAATATTTTTGTTAGTAGATATTCGCGGTTCAGGTGGCAAATTTATGGATTTTTGATTATCAAACACTACACAGGTATTAATGCTACACATAATTTTCGAATTGATTTTTCTGACGTTTTGGCCTAGTTGCATAATGCCGTGGTCGCGAGATAACATCCCGGCATCGTCTTCGTTGGATAAGTCACAGATGAGGTATGTGTTGCATATACCCATATAGTGTATAGTGCTAGTTAAAAATGCAACAAGAAAGTTTAAAATATTCTGATTATCAATCGACAGAGGGGGCCGCACCCGTCTGATCGATTGGTTTTCAAATAATTGGTTTGGTAATCTGGGATTACAAAACTTTTACGTTTTAATCTCAAAATGAGCAAATTTATATTTGTATGATGAGCTGACGATTGTTTTCATCTGAGTCATAAATGAATATTACTTATGTAATGTACAAGTGTCTATCCGTGACCAAGTCACTATAGTATATAATTAGGTATATACAATCTCTGTTGTGATTGAAGCTAGATAATTGGTGTAAAAGAGGAATTATTTTGTCGCATTTAAATTAAGATGAAAAAAGACGTCACGTAAACAAAACCGCTGGCGTTCACAAGTTTCCCATAAAGCAATATACTATTAGCTGTTGCAATCAATTGTTTCAAAGCTAGAGAATTTTATTCTCATGAGTTAGTCTAGACAATAAAGAGAAATGACTATTTCCCACAAATTCTATTATTGAAGTGCGAACCTAGACCAGTTAATCAGTACTTAGATAAATTAATTTGTTCTAGCAGCGTTAAAATCCATTCTATAATCCATAATATTATAAATGCAAAAGTAACACTGTCTGTCTGTCTGTAACGTTTTCACGCCTAATTTACGAACAAATTTTTAAAAAAATTGTAGCGAAAACTGAACCGATTTTGATGTAGTTTTGTTTGAAAAAAGGTTAAACCTTAGGGAAGGACATAGGCTACTATTTTACATCCACCTCCTAAGGAGTAAAATAGGGAAAACATGCCATAAAATATTATAGAAACAAGGTGGATGGACAGGACTCGGGCCCAACCATGAGCTTTAGAAACAGAACCTATTTCTTTAACCTAGTTTTGTTTTTACTTTAAACAGTTTGTCGGTAAAACCATAGACTTAGAATACGCTACGCAAAAATCTATGGGTAAACGATTGCTTATATGGTACCTTTTATTAGATTTTATGCCTAAGCCCCTGGTATATTATGAGTACAGAAACGAATATTATAAAACTAGTTATAAAAGGTTTTATAATTGTTTTACTAATTTTTTACGTTTCAAATTCAACGCACAGCTGAAAAACCGTTAAAGCTTGAAGATGTATTTTTTTTTAAGAAAGCGCCCGACATTCGTAGATATTAAAAAATCACGATACTTTTAATGCTTATTGTCACATGAAATTTTGAAACTAGAGTTCCTTGAAGGTTCAAAAACGTTGGTTAAAGAAAAGCATTTCTCAAAGTTTTACCCCTACGGTTTATCGGGATTTTCTATTTTGTACAAAAAATCTAAGTCGCACAAGTTCCTTCTATTAACCGATCAAAATTTAATATCCAAATAATATTCCATTTCAACAAACAAAAACGTGGGGTCACCTCTATTACCTAATATATTAGCTTAAATGTTTATCTAATTACGAGACTTCGTTAAACAAAGCTTTACATTGCAATTAGGCAATAGATTGGTCAATTAATAGGGCGAGTGAAATCGACGTTGGTAGCATTATTAGCTCTTAACATGCTTAATTTATTACTGCCTGCACAGCGCTACCGACGTATACGACCGTTTTGAGGTCGTAGCATACGTAACGAGATAATAACGTATCTCGGCCGGGACGAGGTAGTGACGATGTACGTCATAAAAAATTACGTGTTCGTAAAAAGAACATGTTTAAAACAATACACAGTGGCAGTAACGAGCTACAAACGTGTGTTGTACCTTATTTTAACTAGATTTTACAAACTAATGCTTAAAACCTTAAATATTCCCTATAAATATAATAATATAATAATAACCCTTTAATATTCTTGTTGTGCGTGACTCTAGTTGGCCTACCAAATGTGTTGTAAAGTGTTAAGGAATAAAATAAATACATATAATGCCAGCCTGCCTAGCATGAGCGCTAAAAACACGATATGATATGATATGGCGAAATATCGACACCAACTGTAAAAATATGATAGATATAGCCGCCATGTTGAATCGCCGTCACATATTAAGATCGCTGTTTCGATAAAAAATTAAAATGGCGGCTAAATCTATCATATTTTTAAAGTTGGTGTCGATATTTCGCTATATCATATCATATCATATCGTGTTTTTAGTGCTCATGCTAGGCAGGCAGACAACACAGTTTAACATGGTCTCGTAGTGAGGAAATAAACATCGTCATTGACGATATTTTTATCGAGCGTTTTAAAAAACGGTTAACCTTATTATATTATCACTTGCTGCTTGTGCCAGGCAAAAACACGTATAAACAAAATAAATAAATAAAGTATAAATCCCACCAGAAGCTGTAAAGTTTTTTAAGGGAAATAATAACTTTGATATAAAAAAAACTAGCAATATGTATTGTGAATGCAAAAAAAACCATTACGTTAGCCATTAGCTTTAAGGCTGAAGCGTTGACCACGGCGGCAACGAAGCAACTTAAGTTCTAAAAAACTATGACAAAGGCGCGTCATGTTATCGGTTACAATTACTGTCCATCGCGGGAATGGCGCAAGAAGCCACATACCGCAGGCGCACGCGCCGATTGCCGCGTAACTGATGGGACATTCCGCAACAAATAGTCTGGCCAGACGGATAAGTACGTGGTATCTTTAAAAAAAAAGGAATCAGGTATTGCTCTCCATTTGCTGAATTTAACGTTTTTTTTACTGCGTTTGCAGGGTTTTATTCTTTTTTTTTCTTTTTATTAGCTTCACTAGTAACTTGGATGCCACTTTAACTTACTTCTAATGAATTGTTGTATCGATTTAAAAATTTGTATCTGTCAGTCTGTGTAGTCCGGATAACTGATTTAATTATGGAGCCTGAAGTTAACTTTCGTCTGGGTTCATTTATTACGTTTTAAATATACATAAAAGTGGGTCGTAGAGTTTTTAAATTATTATAATTCATAGCATTAAATCACGGTATACGGATTCACCGTGTGCATACGTAAGTAATGTGTAAGTATATTAGTGTCCAATGATATACCACCGGTACAAATTTAGGAGTAAAAGATACGTACTTTTCCTTTTATACGTACTTTTTCTTTTTTAAATTACTCAATTTCTATCTGTGACCTGTAAGTGGTTTTTTTAGTGTCATTTTTGTATATCTATTGAAAAATTGTAAACCTTGGTCTTTCTAAAAAAAATAAATGCGTTATTTAAACAGTAGACAATTTAAACTGGAATAAACAATAAACTTCAAAGTTATTGGTAGACATTTTTTTAATTTAAAGAATAAAATTAAGTCTAGAATGACCCTACTTCTAGGTAAGAGACGTGTGTCGCCGCTTGCGCCTATTTGCGGTCGCGGCTTCTGTTGCTTGCTTTGTCTTGATAGGGCTATTCTTGATAGCTTAAAGATTCGATATGCTCGACATACATAGAGGATAGTAGGCCTTACGGAAGATTGCTATTTGTAATATTATTCAGATTGTTCATACCACGTACACGTACCACGTATGAATTATTACTAGCAATTCGCAAGCACGTTATGAGACCTTGAATACACTAAATCTATGTACCTACTAACTAAATAAATCCCAAAAGGAGTATGCCCTTACGTACAAAATTACCGTTGCCTAGACTTAGGGTATGGATATAATATGTTTTTGCAATATTTTGGTTCTATATATATTTTAATTTATGTTAACAAAGCGCCGTCATTTAACTTTATTTAAATGGGATTTTATAAAGATAACATAAAGTTTTAATGCTATATCAGGATATTTATTTAATAAATATTATAAAATTACAATGTATTTTGAACCAATTTTGTGAATAAAAATCATGTCTCTATTAATAAGTAATAAATGAGTGAAAGTGACAAACCTATACAAAACGCAAACGCAAAGTTTTGGTAACATAAATTCAACAAACAACAAAAGAACAATAATTACGTACCTATTTTTAGTTTTTCTTTACGGAATTTAGCATCAAACCATCGCGCATCGTTTTCTTTGTGCACTGACACCTGACACCTGATGCAAACAGTTATAACTAACATATTCTACAGAAATTGCAATAAATGCTTCCGTCTGTTATTTGGTACGTTAATGTCTGTATCAATATTTAACGAGCATTTTTTATTGATTGCTCACGAAAAGTAATACTTCAATGAGAACGCATCTTTACAACAAATGACCCCAAATCAAGGGCAAAGGTCAACTCAGACACGTCCAACGTCGTAATTGTTATCGAATAATAAGATCATGTTAATGGATCTTTAATTGCCATTTTGATTATAGAAAATGATAAATAAAACGCTCCTAAGTAAAGACGGCTTTCTATTCAAGACGGATATGTTTTAAGAGTGAATTACTATCAATAATTTCATAGCATTTTTTAATTATAATTCTATTCATTATGATTATTGTTTAATTAAAGAAAGTGATTGATTCTTTTTATAATAAATTATTGTAACTCATAAAAAATAAGCGTAATTTACGAAGACAAATAACTTTACTTATATTACCTATTTAATTTATCTCTTTTACTTACGATGATCGTCATGAACTATAGTGATTCCAGAAACCTGCAAGAGGTAAGTTTGTGTAATGAGTATGAATATGTATTTTGATTCTGAATCGTAAAGGTATATCACATAAAATAAAAAACAAACTACGCTTATACTATGGCATATTATTTATTCTGTGCTATGGCGACTAGATAGCATATAAACATGCGTTTATAAACATCCATGACTTAGGTACAAATCCTCGTGCTCATCACAACATTAGCTAACCCTTGCGGGATTTGAACCCGCAACTGCTCGGCTTCGCTTTGCTAAAAGAAATAACTTATCTTACTATTAAACTTACACTAAATTTTGTAAATGCTTTATGCATATTTGATTATGTAGAATATCGATAATCACTTCATCATAACTTAGAATATTAATAAACTCTCATTTAACCTACCAGCTGGCCTCTTTACACGTAGTTTGCTACTTATTATTAGTTTTTGCTGGCCTTTCGATCGCAGTTCCTTAATTGAGTGAATTCTTGTAGCCCGTTCATTGATTAATGACGTTTTCTTGTAAGTCTACAAGATGCCTAAGGAAATTACTATTTGATGCTGTCCGTGCTAGAATATAATAGTAGGTATCACAGTAGAAATGCAGTAGGCTCATTCCTTAATAAATGTTGGTGGACGACCTGGGCCCCGATTCAGAACCGTTCTATAACAAACTGTCGATCGGATAACCACATGACAATATAGGATTTAACATTAATGTCACCTGATTGTTATTGAAAGGTTCTGAATCGGGGGCTAGATAGGAATAGAGTGATATTTTTATTTATTTATTTTTAAATAATGATTTCAATCTGCTCTAGTACTCTACTCTAGTGCTCTAATACAAGCATTGCTTACTTTGGGGCTAGATAAGAGGTATGATTGTTAAAAGAATTTATTATAACTGCCATTTTAGGTTGTCTTTGGCGGTGAGTGAACCACTTCGCGTCCCAATTCAAAATGCGTCTACTGATCGGCATCCTCTTGCATGACGCTAAGTACCCTATCAAATTCAAGTCTACATAAGCTTGCACTACCAAAAAAACTTTGCACACACGTGAACGTGCACAAGGCTTTTGAAATACCTATGTTCAAATAAAATATTGCAATACTAGGTATTACAAACTGCAATTACTTTTGTATTATACTCAATATCTTAAGCTCTTGGCGGTGCTTAACTCAAAGTAATAAGTCAGCATAACGGTCAAACATTATCGGTTCTTTGTGTTAAATAATTTGCTTTTTTGTCAGACAATAATATTTGCATTCAAATCGTGTAAAAAATATATTAACATGATCTAGACACGCGGTAGAGTATCTTGCCAAGTACAAGCTAACAGAACTGGCTAGCAGCACCGTGTGTAATATAAAATATTACACAAACCATTTGTAGACACTTTTGATATGTTTGTTTTTTCTATAAAGAAAGACGAATAGAAAAGCAGAAAAATTACTTTAACTGACTTATAAATTCTGATACATTTTGGCGCTACTGAAGTATACAAAACCAACTGTTTTTTGAAGTTAACTCTTTAGCGGAGTTGTGCACTTTTTAGGATGGGTAAAAAATGTTAAACTCGCTTCAGGACACGTGACCTGATCAAAAATTCGTAAGACGGAGGAAGAGTAGACCGCCGGCGCGGTGTAGGTGAGGAAGAATAGTCATTTGTGTGTACAATAACGCAATAAATGAATATTGTATTCTACCACATAAATGATAGTACTTTTATACAGATAATTATAAAGCAATTCGTGCGAAATTAATCCCTAACCATTCTAAATTATCAAAAATGTCCAAGTTCTCACTTCTGCCGGCACTCCTGGAGTGGAACCCGTTGTTTTTTTTTTGCATAATTATCACATACAGCTTTATACTATAATTAACTATTCATCACAGGGGCCTAACCATGAACTATGAACAGTACCTAAAAAGTATTGTAAACTACTAATCAGAAATAATAAAGTTGAAGTAATAATGTTTTAAGGTCTCATTGTTCGAATACAGAACTAAAGTTATCTTTTGCTACCATCAAAAAGATTCCAATATGTGTTTATGTAAAAGTGGATACTGACCAGCATTACGGGGCGTATGTAACACGTTACAAAGCGAGCATTCGTGCAATCAATACTAACAATCGTACTAACAAACAGTAGTGACAAGCGAACAACGAGCACGGACACGGATTTTGGCACATAACGTAACAAAACATGCTCGCTGCGAATGTTAAGGCAGGTATTGAAAACTGAAATTGCCTCGCGGTGTGGAGACGCGTTTGCCTCGCGAGCCAATTTGAACGTTGCTACTAGAGTGAGCCGCTCAGTTACAAGCGAGTCAAGTGACGCATGTGTAATGGCCTCGCGCGCTCGCGATATGGAAGAATAGTCAAACGTATAATGACGCCTCGCAGGTTCGGCGTGGCTAAGTTGCATGTGCAGACCGCGCACCGCGAGGCTGCCTCTCGACTTACTGCTCAAACGAGCAAACTCGCAAGCAGCCTCGCAATGTCGATACTCAACTTTACATTACGTTCTATAACGCCGGTCAGTCCCTGCCATTATGTTCTTGCCAATGGATCTTGCATGTCGATTGTCGATCAGACGTCACTACAGCTCTGCAGTAGGTGATTATCCCTAGATGCCAATCTCATTTCTTGTCACATTAAGTATCACTCACTGTGGGGCATATAACGTTGTAATATAACGCTCTTTGAACGCGGTAAAGATAGTTTAAATATGTAAATGAATTAGTTTAAAACGTGGCCTTCAAAATTGGATGCAAAAACAGCCTAAAAAGTAGGTAACAATTTTGTGTTATTTAAAGCCATGGTACTTATATCAAAAATTAACATAAATCTGTTCACATAATAAGCATTAACAACCCAAACATCGAATGCCGACGGCTGTGGTCCAGAGGTTAGGACCCCGGCCTACAAAACCATTCGGTCACTGGTTCAAATCCCACAAGGGGTTAATGTTTGTATGATGAACACGAGAACTTGTTCCTCTAGCTCTGTCATCTATTCTGTTGTTATAATTGATCTAAGAATATCTATCCCTTATACAGGATGGTCCAAAAGGTGACATCCAAGAATTTTTGTTTGATTCCTTACATCCAGGACTATTTATAAATATATCTACCCTATTATGGTACCCGTTTTTTCTTAGTTTTCGAGGTATTCATTTTCGTTCTAATCAGCTTTAAAAAATAGTTTCTTCACTTTTTATTATGTTATGTCGGTTTTTTTTTGGAGTATGATTCTTTTAAATTAATCTTAATTAGATAAAATTATCAGATTGGTAAGACTAACAAAGCTTTCCAAAAAATTTACAGAAAGTCAATGTAGGAAAATAACTTTTGTACATTGTTTTGGGTCTAGGTGTTGTGATACCGTCGTTATTTCTTATTTCTTTGGCTTTGGCTATTTACTACAGGATTAGAGCAATGTATGTGATATTTATTTATTTATAAAAAAATGGAAAAGTTAATATTCTATGAAATAACTAAGTATTATTCTTTGAGCTGTATATAAATATCTGAGCAATCTAGCAAATACGATATACCTAGACTCAGGCATGCGACATTCCGGACGTCAAATTGCCTGCGCGCGCATGCCATATGCCAGACACATTACACTGATTGCCGCAAATGCCGCAATGACGCAAAATTGTCACTTGCCGCTCTCTCTCACGCAAAAATGCGATTGGTCGCGAGTAATCGACGTTTGTGGTATGACAAGTGCGATTGAGGGTTAATATGGCGCATTACCTCATAACGTAGCGTATATACGACTTATACGTACAACATCGAGCATATACCATATAGAGCAGCAATACGAACCATCTAAATTTTGTTTTTAGCATAGTAAGATCTATGATAATACAGGGTTACATTGCAAAGAGGTGCCAAATCTTCAATTCAATTCAATATATTTATTGCATTCTATAATGTTACACAGGTGTTATAAATAGGTACATAAAACAGATCATTATAGACCCTGTAGGGCAGAACAATAAGATAGGTATTGTGGGCAGAGAGGATGACGCCATGCATAATTAGATCAATTTGTTTATTTTAAGAAGTTGTAAAGAATTAAAATACATTAAGAAATCATATGATAATTATTAAATAATATATTGAATAACATAATCAAATAAATAGTAAGTATTTTTAGGCATTTAAATGTTTATTTATCTTTGGATTTCATTTATGATTTCACATCTTCAGGAGTGGCTCAGAATCAGTAACTCAATCGAACTATACGCTGTTAAAAATCGTAATCGTGGATAATTTAACTGATTCATGAAAAAATAACACATGTGCACTGCGTAAGGTCCTTGTAGGCTCGCCGTACCTACGCCTCTGATGAATGACCGTTTGGCTTTCGTAGTCTCTCTATTGACGTTATTTTCAGATATTTAATGTTGCGGCGGCAATATTTAAATACGTATACCTATTAGTATACTACCGTCTTAATTAGCTTAATTGGAAAAGCAATCGCCCGGCATGCGTTGAGACGTAGGTTCGATTCCCACCTGAGGCGGTAGTTTTATTTTATGTGTTACATGTATTATCATTTTCTCCGAAACTAGTTAGTAATTTTTCATATACCTACATTTAGTTTAAAATAAAAAGCCCTGTCAACTTACACAGATACAGATTAAAAAATGGCAACAAAATTTTGTTGAACAAATCATATGACAATAGGATATGTGCTCCATGAGGTACAATCATGTAGGAAATGTTGACGATTGAATTCCCAGAACTATCAGTTAGTAAGGTATAGGTACTGTATTTAGCCCTAAGGAGTTTTTGTTTTGAACTCAATGCTTCTTGAATGATCAAAACCAAAGTACTATGATCATACAAATAACCTTTATTGCATTACTCATTCATAGCCATTTTAAGTCAAATTATTACTTTTCATATTTACTTACGTACGTTTTTGTTTTCAGGTATGTCTACAGATACAAATTGTTGTGCTGCCTGTAAATAGGTAATACATTCAGATATGTTTATCTTAGTTTTAAATAAGTACTGAGTTATCGTTAATTAACTGTTCAATTTGCATGCATCTTTGCAAAATCTACTATGCCAAAGAAATTTAAAAACCATTGAACATCTACTATAGTAATTGTTACCTACCATGTTCCTAAGACGGGAGTTGATTGACGATGATCAGTTATAGTGTCGGTCAGTGAAACTGTGAACTGGCGACCTCGTGCATGCCACTCACACCTTGCATTGTGTTGTGGGGGACTTGACCAGACAATACTGTGCAGTCGCTGGAATGATAGATTAGTTGAAGGTCGAGTAAGGATTCCTAATAAATTTACTGAATTTTTGCCGGACAAAAACTTTGTTGGCCGGATTATGGCTGTATCAAGCAGAAATGTGTTTAATGTAAAACAAATAGAAGAGTCTCTTATATGTTCTAATGAATAGATCTTCATAAAATATAGCTAAGATCCATCTCTGTAATATCAGCTTTAAAACAAAAAAAAACTACACGAAAATCGGTCCATTTCGTTTGGGAGGTACGACGCCACTCACACAGATACACACGTTAAACTTATTATAACACCCCTCTTTTTCATCGGGGGTTAAAAAAGGGGGGAGTAAGGATAGTTGAATGTAGAGACAGGTTAGCTAATTGTCACATAGTACTTGGCACTGCGTTTTTCGCTGTTATTTGAATGTCGCAAAACTTTCAAAAACGTCTAGTTTTTGACATTTAAGTAGTCAATTTCTTATTCTTCACTAGTAACTAATAGTTCATTTTTGAGTTAAGTAATCTCAAAATATGGAACCTTAATCTAAACGGATACGATATTATTTATCAGGTTTTGGTCAAAAAGACATTCGTCAATGCCGTTTGTTAGACCTAGACAACCATGTCAATCAAACAAATCATTGCCAACATTGAGGACGTAGTTATGCCCATAGATGAAAAGATGTTTTTTGAGCGCTCATCAAATTGATACACCCAAATGAATACCAAAAGGTATTGTAACTGTTTTTTTTTTCTTTTCTTATTAATTTAAAATTGTAACTGTACAAAGAAAGCGACAATACGCGAAGTTATTCGACAGATCATTAACATTTGTAGGTATATTGTTTGGAAACTTATATAGCAAGCGGAGGTTTGCAAATTCGGATGTTCTATTGTGGTAGGTATATAGGACTATCACTAACAATCTGACAGTTGCCTGCAGCGATCGGTTTTAACAATAATTATTTGGCGGACGCTTTTACAAATTGCATTTTGATCAAGTACATACTCGGTTACTATACAATGTCGGTGTTATTGACAAAAGAATTACGTATAAAATGTCTCTATGGCAAATTGGCGTTAATAGGATGTATGATTGAAGTATCGATAAGGTAACTGACAATGGGGTTGGCCTCATTCTCTGACGACATAAAGTCATAAAACATAATAATATATCTGATAAATTTCATATTTTTTCTTGTACCTTTTTCGACTTTAAAACATTTAATACGGCGGACATTATTTATGACTAACTACGAGTATATTTGTATTTAACAGGGTTTGCAAATACTCCTTAGATCTTTACAAAATAATATAAACAACTAACCTAAACATAAATAACTACTGTAGGTATATAAAAAAATACTATATTAGTTATAATTACTAATAAGTGTAATTGATAATTTTTGTTACTAACGTGTTTGTTAGTAATTAAAATAATTACAATATACTTGTTTACTCGTCTACACTCGTTTTGATTAAAACAAAAAAGTTTTTTTTTCTTACAATGGATTTTTTAAATATATTTTATTGTTATCTAGACTCGATTCTGAACCATCCCCTAAAGGCTCGTATTTTTACAGCCTGTATAGTGCTGTATCACTGGAGTTCCCTTTGACACTGTTTTGGGGCATCCTGTATAATTAGGGCTGTTACCATTTAACTTACGGTACGGTAAAAGTTCTTAATACGAAGCGGCATCCGAAGATAGCATCCATAAATGGTACCCGTCGCCTCTCTGTCTAGCTTTGTCTCTAAGATTAGAAAGCGAAACTGAGCTTTAGAAAAACAGCTAGATATTTAGCAATTTCATTAGTTCATCTTCAAAAATGCTATGAGAAAGTATAGAATGTCACTTTAGACTTGTGTACCACTGAACCTTGAACTCATGAAAAGAGATGTTAACAATAGCATGTGGTCTTTATCACTTCTCATTGTCTCGTTTTATCCGGCAACAATTATTGTCAAATATTGTTAGGAGCATCGAAGATAACAATGAAGTCGTCTTTCTATAGAAATGTTAATCAGACTATCAGACTTTAGATGAAGCAACTTGAACTCTGTCATTCTTGTGATAAGGCTTTTGTTGTTTTCGGAGTGGTTATTAGACATCGTAACCGACACTGAATAAAATAGTTATTTTAAAAGCTTATGACTCTGATTGTCATGATTATGTAGTTACGTTGAGTATTTATTTAGTATATTGTGAATATCCGTTTCTGTTAATGTGATTTTCTGTAGACTTTTAAAAATATACTATCGTTAACCAAAAGCATAATACGATAGATTATGTGATTTAGTATTATTGCTAAGAGAATAGATGATGACATATATTACATGGTTACTACTTATGCACAGGTACAACTTAGGTATGTGAAATACCTAAGTTGTAGTTTGATTAAAAAGTACAGTTTTTTTTGTAAACTTTTAGGTAAGAGACATCATGGGTCACAGAGACATGAATTATTGGGATTTGGGACACGTGCTTATTTTTTTTTAACGTTGAATAAAATAGTCGTACAACCGTACAGTCACAAAAACAATTATGCTAAGTTGAACCTTAAAGTAAGTTAAAATTAAAAACCTACTCACTGATTCTTTTTAAGAAGTCTCACACCTATGTAAACGTAGGTGTTTTGGTTTCATAATCAACACGGGACCGTTATAGTTTCGCCAGGTCCTTCCATCTGTCTGTCTGTCTCTCCGCGGTTTCTAGCCTGCTTTTTTTCTCGTCTATCCCATGGTGTAATGTGGGGTAGTTAGTCTAAAGTCAAGTAATATTCTGTACGATTGGTATTGACAACTGTTTCTTTGTATGTGACATCCAAAAGCCGCATCCCCTCTACCAGCTAATTATTGCTTTAAGGAATGTAAAAAAACGACAGTAGTTTAAATAATGAAGTTAAAAGGAAAACTATTACAGCTAGGTAGGCTACATGTTACCGAGTTAACTTATAAAATGTAGAAAGAAAATTATTCAGAGGAAGTTGTTAAATATGTAATGTAAAAGAAGTAAAAAATACCGTATGTTATGACGGAAAACTACGGAACCCTATACGCACTTGGCCTGTTTTTTAATCCATGGCTTTAGCGTCTACAGAAAATATTTTTTATTTCCCAGCAACAAAATTTTGTTTTACTCAAATCGTAATTAATTTGTCTGTTGCATGATCTCCGCTAATAAAGTTGCATGGAACACTCACACTTGCAGTGATTTAACTTTATTAGCGTATCGTATCTCTACGATATAGTTATGCAAATCGTTTGATAGTATCGGCGGTGGTGGGTCGGTGATACACACACTCATTAGAGAGGTGTTTTAATTACCGATCTAATGGAGTAAGCGTGTGGAAATTTTATTAGCTAATTAACCAAGTAACATGTAACAAACATACATTGTATATAGGTACCGACAGCCCGAACGGCGTATAGCGCGGTTACTTGCTTTCAACGCAAAAGGCTTCGATTCCCGGTCAGGTCAGTTAGTTTACCTACAGTTAACAGTTTTGTCTAAAAAAGAAACAAATAAAAGTTATTGATTGATTTCATCTTCATCATTTCAGCCAGGTCGTCTGTCCTCCTTGTGGGTAGACGTCCTACGCTACGCTTGCCGGTACGTGCCCTCCTTTCTAGAATCTTAATATGATTATGATTTGCCTATACTTAAAAACCTAGTTGTTTTGTAATTGATATGATGATACACGAGAGGTCAAACGTTGACGCGGTGTGTAGCTAACCTATCATCATCAGTATATTATACAATCTTATTTAAAAAAATCAGACTGTCTATCTCACATTGTTGCCTACAGGAAACTCTTCCTGTTATTACATTTCTGTGAATAGTAATTGCAATGATTGATCTGCGCAATTTCTTTATAAAGTAATTGTTAACTTGTGTTAAAGTTTGACAAGCCTCTTGTTAGCGCATCCAATCATGTAAAAATAAGTACGAGTACTTGATAGTTACGCGTAAGTGTAATAGATATATCCTTAAGTCATTTATATTACGGTTAGTATTGTTTTTGTTAGATATTCTATACAGGGTTTTATAAATAACCCTGTATATTACTTTGTACGAACAATAATGACATAAATAAAAGGACGCCGAACTGCGTCCTATCCAAGTTTAATTACCGACCTATTAGTAACTCTAGATTCGGTATAAACCAATTTTTTTTTTGTTACAGTCGACAGACAGTGAGTATGTATCTTATGAATCAATGGCCAAACTTTACCTAAGGTAATGGTTCGTAAAGATCTGGTGAAATGTTGCCAATTCGCGAATGCCTAGCAGAGGAAAGCTCTCACACAGTCACTGCAATCATCATATTGATGGGCCTCTTTAAGCAAAGGCTCGCATAGTCGCACCATATGCAGTCTATTTCACTTTTTGATATACATAAACAAACGCGAAGCGCTTAAGATTGCGCGCGAGTAGTGCGCACGCGTCGCAGCAGGAAGCGCGCGCCGCTCAAGTGCACCTTATGTGCGCGTGCAGCTTATCTGCCTTATTTTAGGTTCTACTTACACTGACAAAATCTGGCATAGACACAAATTTATAAAACTAAAACCAGTTAGTAAAACCATTTCCTCTTAAAATATCATATTAAACTATTCCACTGAGGTTGTCAAACGTGGCAACACGGATTACTTAAACATTATAGAAAAGTAAATTATAAACACTTTCATTAAGTCTCTATTTTAAACGTGAACACACTGACAGCTGTTTGTAATTATGAATAATTTAACGTTTAGATTGAATACGTTTGTACAAGTGGACCTAAATCTCTATTATACTACACTTCTGTTTCAGTGTTGGGTTCAGTTCCAAAATTCGTAACATAAATCGTTCTTTAAATAAATCCCGCATCCGTAATTTTGTTCAACGTTCACACCCTAAATCTAGATCAAATCAGAATATCATTAGACTATCTAGCCCATTAAACTTGATTGATGGACTGGCCGGCACGTGGGCTTTGAAGATCTGGCTTATATTTAGTTGGGATCATTTACACGGGACGGCTACGAGCTACGAATATAGGATATAGTGCAGTGGTGAAATATATGCACAAAAATCTTGTTTATTTGACAAGGTGTTTTTCTTTTCATTAAATGAAATTATATAAATTGAATCGTGCTTTAGAAATTAACTGATTATGATTAATGTATCGTTTGTGCTTAAACTAACTCATTTTGTATGTCATCCATCATACTCATCATACCTACATTTTGAGTAAGATAATTCGTGGTACACTACTTATAATTATGTGGCAGAAACGTTTGAGCTACTAAGTTGACAATTCCGCAATTTGTTAATTTGTATATAGGTATTTTTGTCATTTTTAATAACTGCCCAATACATAGCAATTATATACTTTTAGTAAGTTGTAATAAATATTCGAGAAATCGGGTGCAGTTCAGCGTTCACGTTCAGCGTTAGATGTAATTTGGTGAAAATTCTCATAAGCGATAGTCGCTATGTGTAAAGGATCCTTCGCAGATATCATGAGTACCACAGCTCGTTAAGATAGTGTTAATTGATTAATACAAATAGACAATTTAGTTTAATGTGTGAATGAAAAGGTGCATTCATTCATTCATGTTAGTTTTATTGCAGTTTAATGTACTTTGGTAACTTTATTGCAATAATTAATGAATTCTTGTGTAACAAGCAGTCTTGCCGCGGGTAAAATTATGGTTAAAACACATTTTACAAAATGGAGGTTCTGTAAATATCGTTTTTTTTATGCATAATATACCAATTTCTCGAATTTGTAGGTATATATGGGCTGATTTGAGTAAGTGTTGGCGTTAAATATCTGTAATCGTGCCATATTGCAGTTTTCTAGCGTATCAATGTATCAAATAAAATAAGTGTTCAAGTCAGTTTTACAATTGCTAAGACTGTGCCAATCGATTGGCGACATGTCTAATGCTTGTATAACGCTGTAACAATGACGCTCCGGCAGCTTAGGGCGCCAACCCAAGGTAGAGCGATGATATAGGCAAAAACCGGCCAAGTGCGTATCGGGCCAAGCGCAATGCATGGTTCCGTAGTGTCCCGTCACAATATGCGATTATTGCTACTTGTTTTACATAACAACATCGAACATCGTCTAATTTATTATCTGGTCCGAGTATACATTTTACAAGTTTACTCGGTAACTTGTAAAGCCTACAAAACTGTAATAGTTTTCTTATTAACTTCGTTACTAGACTACTATTGAGTATTTTTTTACTTTTCTTAACCATTTCGCTGGCATAGGGGGCATAGACTAAACAAATTTATAAAGCACTTTAAAGCTTAATTTTACGCAAACGCATCCCTAAATTGAATCATGGTATTGTCACACCCACAATATTTTAGAAAGACCTTTCCAACGACATTCCACACCATGAAATAGACGAGAAAAAAAAAAATCTCCTCAGTACAGGTTTTTTTTTTCAAGATTTTATTCTACAATTTGTCGGTGTGATTAATGTGTACCCTATGCGAAATTACGGCATTCTAGTACTAATAGTCTCTGAGCTAAGGCGCGGACAGACAGCCGGACGAACATGCCGAAACTATAAGGGTTCCGTTTAGACCACGGAACCTTAAAAGTGGAATAGATTTGGAGAATTCATGTCCAGCAGTGGACTGAAGAGGAATCATGGTCATCGTAGACGATGACTTAAAACAAAATGGAAGTGACATACGGACAGATGGTATGTTTAAAAATAATTATTTTTATCAATTAAAGAAAGTTACCAAACTGCTTTGTGGGCTTTTTAAAAACAATAGATAAAAGTAACTTAGAATTTTTCCCCGGTCCTTTGGATAGCGGATAGTACGTTTTTGTTTAGAGTCGAATGACCATTTCCATTCAATTTGGTTCTATCAAACTGAATACTTTAGCTAATGCTGCTACTCGTATCAATATCGCATCGGAATCCCATGTTATAACTTGTTTTAAAATAATAATACAAAGTATTGTAAGGAACTATAAACTCGCTTACTTCTGACCATTTTTTGTGATGTATTATTTCTTCCTGGGACACATGTAGCTATTATGCAATTCCCGAACGGTACTCGGAGAACTGCCGCGTTTATACAATAGTGCATCAATTATCATAGGTTATGGCGTCTAACGTGCACATTGTTAGACGTTTCCTTAGTATCGAAGTTGAAAATATACAAAGCGCTATATTTTATATTTTGAAAGCCCTTTATTTTTAGTTATTTGACTCACGTATAGACATTTACAGAATTTCTAGGTTTAATTCTGTGGATTATCTAATTAAAGGGTAGCATTGACGATTATTATGCAGTCGTTTGAAACTGTTCTTTAGTTTTTCTATAGTAGAGGTTGTCTGCAAGATCTCATAGTAAGAATACCGCCTAATTTGTTCGTTTTTCTGTGAACAACAACTGAAATTAATTTGTTTGGTGTGCATTATGAGTATAATCTTTAGATACAATATATAACATATACAATATATTAGTGGCTTCTGAATTATGCAAGTTGCGTTTATTTATTTATTTAGACTTTATTGCACAGATTTAAAAAATCACACAAAAGGGGACTTAATGCATTCTCTACCAGTCGACCATAGGCTAAATAAAATCATTTTGTAGGCGGTGCAATATAAGCGATACAAATTCAAATGAAAGGTCTATGTGAATTATTTTTAAAAGCATAAACTACATACAGTAAATACCGATATACCTAAACTAAATACTGTCATAAAAAGATTACATAGGCAAAATACATACGTAAATAAATATGACGACGATCATGCATGAGACTACAATACCTAAGGGCTCAAGATGATGATTTCAATTTATGATTTGCGTTAACATAGTATTTTTTGTTAATATTTTTTTTTATTAAAAAATGCAGTCTCGGTATTGCTTTTATATTGTAAATAGCCAGTTCCAAAAACTACCAGTACCTAGATCCTAAGTTTTAAGTAATTTTGAAGACCAGGGTCAAGCTATCACCATTGCCATGTCAGCGAAAGTGCGCCAAAGAGCACGATTTCCCGCTTTTTTCATCCATCCACTGCCAGCCATCTTCCTAAGGTCGTCGGTCCATCTAGCTGAGGGGCGTCCTACACTACGTTTGCCAAGACGTGGTCTCCACTCGAGAAACGTACTCCACCTTTCATCGGTTCTGCGACAGATGTGGCCGGCCTACTGCCACTTTAGCTTGCTCATTGAAGGACATTACTTTGGTCTGCTGCCGGATGATAACCTCGTTGCGGATAACTACGACTATCAACATTGATCAAATTGAAAAAGTAGGTACCTTTTTACAATGAATTATAAAATTATATTAGTAAATCTATTTATTATTAACCCTAGCGGCGAGAAGAAAAGTTATGGTATAACTATTTTAAATTAAAAATTAGCAGTCGAACTATAAAGAAACATGCAGTCCAAAATCTCGTCCTTATTAAAGTCGGTTAAAAGTATATTCTTGTATTTAGATTTCCCGGAAAATTTTCCAGAAAATAAAACTAACCAATGACTGGGTCTGATATTGAATCGGGTATGCGGATTACTAAAATTTACGTCAGTATACTCGTAATGCGTCTCTTAAAAAAAGGTGTAACAGCTAGTACAAATTTCAAACGCTGCTTCTTTTTATATTTTGGATTCGTAATTGAATCCTAATACATTGACATACGGTTGAAATTCAATCAAAAGTAATATTGCCTTATGTCGGTATAACAACTTCGCCAACTTGACACTTTACTATCTTGTAAGCTAGTTTGGAATTGAGCATTTACCATTCTTGGATTAACGCCTTTTTTACATGCATTGCTCATTTTTTGCTTTTAGTTATCATAATAAAGTGTAAATCTAATGTCCATATTTAGCACGAGTACGATAGCCGTAAAATAATCTTTGAGGTTCCGTACGTATTCATAAATGACACCTTTTCGAAGGAGGAATTCTGGCCGAAGTATGTGGTCTACCATCGCTTCCGTGGAAGAATATTGGTTGGCACTACAAGAACTAAGCCCTTATATATTTTATTATTGTTTAAGTTTATAGGCAGAAGTGTCATTAAAGTTAAAAATGTTTCTTATTAAAATTGGTGTTGTAGGTATTAATTTACAACTTAATTTACAATTAGATTTATAAAATAACCTTTACATAGTGTAATACTGTTACTAACTGGAATGTGTGCATACAATTTCATCGCTTTATAAAATCAATACGTAGTTTTTAGCATTTCAATCAAACATGTCTTTTCCAGTTTTCGTGTTCCTGGCCATTTTCGGTTCCTAGAAATCGGGCTTCCGGGATTTCCTGGGCAGTCGGGACGAAAACCTTAGTCGTGCTACAAAGCCGTCATCTGCTTTAGACTTCGTAAATTAATTGATAAAACAATTAGCAAATAATTCTGAATTAAGCAATTTTACACGTCCCAATTTTTTCAAACCCACTGCTTTAGGAAAATATTAAAGAAATAAATAAATTCGGTTAATGATGTACAAATGATAAAATATTAATAAATATTTATAGAATGATGTAAATATTTATAGTTATATGTATAAGATTTTAAGCACTGATATTTTTATAAAAAGGCACGCTAAGATTGTTTGCAATATTCGACAAGCAAGGAAGAACAAACTTTTCACGCGTACCTACTTAGTTAAAGTAAATTCGTATTAGTAGCCATTGGATAGGTGCTGATTATTGACCACTGAACCCTAAATACTAACACGTGCCCACACTTCCATCGAAATTACACGGGAGCAAGCAATTGCTACTAAATCTCAATTAATTAAACGAGGTGCTAGCCCATGGTCATTAGTCAAATTACTGTCAAATATATATCCCGGACAATAAATTAAACCGTAAGTGTTTAGTACACCATGTTTAAATTATAAAATTATAACAAATCATGGCCGGTAATCGCTGCTGGAAATGCGTATAATTTTTTTGGAATGATTTGGTAGTCGATTATTCAAAATCGACATTAGAGGCAGTGACGTTTACATATTACTTTAATAGAGTGAACAGTTCCACTGCGTATAGTACTATAGTTAACCTTAATAATATGATTTAGGTCTACGTCAATAGAGGTTTAGTTAAATTCATTCAGTTCTTAAAGTAACATTTAGATTTGTGAGTTTCTTATAATTATTTGATTACATCTGACAGTAAGGTTAATTACTTGTCTTACAGCTTCCCTCCACCAATGGACACACTGAGCCCAAGTGGTGGAAACCTTTTCATAGTTCAGATGAAACCTGTGCATAGACGCAGGACCCTACTTTAGTTTTCCTTATGATTATTTTTAAAAAATCCTCAAATTATGGTACCTATCTAAGTAATATAATTATCGATTGAGTGTCATTATAAATAGAATATTGCTAAATTCATATTTACTGACGTTTTTATAATTTAGTATTCATTTATATTATTTTAAATATCAAAAACCTTGGATAGTTTGCTTTACATTGTTTATTGATGAGTCTGACATTATAGACCGTATTTTATCAATTTAAAAGATACATATATTTTGAATGCAAAGTAACCTAAGTAGTTTTAAAGTTCGAAAAAGCAGTATTTTATGCTCATGAATTTTAAACAATCGATACTTGACTTGATAGTATTAATTGATTACCATTGCCTAGTATATTATGTTTCTAACTATCGATATCAAATGACCTATCAATGGTCTTAATGTTGGTCGCTATCGAAAGACTAAGAATGGCATACTGTCGGTATTCGACTATCTTTCGGTATCACTAGCGAATAAATATATTATGAAGGCATTAGGGATGGCACTGCCCGTGACACGTAATTGAAACTTCTTTTTTTATCCAAATCTATGTTTACGCTTCCTTATGGCTAAAATTCAGAATCTCTTATCCAACCTGCACTAAATAAAACAGATTTCTAGCAATACTGACGCGGACACTCCAAACACGATGATAGAAATGATAATGATAATTTACTAAAAAACTAGCATCCCTCACGTAAGATATTGAAATCGCACACGGCGCTCGCGCATCCGTTACACGAACTGTAATAACGACACGTAACCGAATTCAAGAGCGCGACCAATCCGCCCATATTCCACGGATAGTTATTCATCCATTACGAAGGTTTATATCATTTTAACTGCCGGCCTAACCAACAGTTCGCAATCAGATTCACCAATCGTGGTAGGTACGTAGGTTCGTTTGAACTAATAAGCCCTTTTACATTTTGACTGCAAATCACTTTGGACGTCCAAAGTGACTTGCACTTGCACAGAGACCATGTGGGCTGGCAGTAATACGTATTACTGCCAGCCCCCATGGTCTCTGCGACCAACCCGCCTATATTCCACGGATATTTTTTCATCTATTACGAAGGTTTATATCATTTTAACTGCCGGCCTGAGCAACAGTTCGCAATCAGATTCACCAATCGTAGGACGTAGGTCCGCTAGAACTAATAAGCTCTTTTACATTTTGACAAGTGACAGTGCAAGTCACTGTGGACGTATTACTGCCAGCCCACATGGTCTTAGCACCAAGCACTTGCGACTTGCACTTGGCACTTTTTTCTTTTCGTGTCAAAAGAAATTTTATAAAATTGCCACATTAACCGCACTATCAGTGGCACATATTAAATGTATCCAGAGCGTAATGCCCTATTTACATTTTGTTATGTAACAGTGCAAGTGCATACTTAGGTCCAAGTCACTTTGCACGAGTTACTGCCGGTCCACACGAACTTTGCTACTTGTATTTCTTACTAATCAAGTCAAATAAGAGCCCTCTTATACAGGGTGGCCAGAAAGGTGGCGTCCAAAAAATTTTTTTAGGTGCCTCGTTTTGAGAGGTATCTGAATCACCCCTATATATGTTCTACGATTTTTCGTAAGTTTTTGAGTTACGATTTTTTTAATGAATTTTTGCAACCGGAATAGTTTGAAAAATTTCAAAAAAATATATAAAATATTTTTAGATTTCTTTTCCATGCAGCTAAAATCTCTATGAACTGTGCATTTATGCATAAAATAAACAGCCTCATAACTTTAATGGAAGTTACTTACTACAAAATTGACCTAAAGTTAAGAATGTATGTAAAGTGAGTTATCATTTAAATTTTAAACTTAAAAATAAAAATCAAAACTGATAATTTCTTAGTTTCTAAGTAGCTTCAGAGAATGCGCTAGACTCTAAGCTTTCATAATAATAATGAAAAAGTTGTACTTTATTGGCTTCGTAGGCTATTTAAAAAAAAACGTTACTCGAAAACTACGAAAAATCGTAGAACATACCTATGGGTGATTCCTCGCAACACGAGGCACCTTAAAAAAAATTTTGGACGTCACTTTTCTGGCCATATAAAAAACGCAATCGCTCCAAATCTATTAACTAGATTTGCCGAATCTAAAACATACCTATTAGAATCTGGACAAAGCGCTATAAGAAAGAATAAAGAAAAGACATAGAGGAGACCGGGGATAGTTGACTACATGGATAGGTAGACTAAGTGTTAAAAACTAGACCTCTTTAAAAATGTTGCGTCATTAAACTAAGCGCGAGAATGCAATGCCGTATGTCCGTTGATTTAGTAAGAAGCTGAAACGGTTTTTGGCGCCCAGTTGAATAATGCAACACTTGTAAATAGATCAAGCTTCTGACAGTTCGGAAACCTATCCATGTAATCAACTATCCCCGGTCTCCTCTAACTTTAAATGGTAACAATATAAGCTTAAACCACTTTTAACTCCACTCCACTCAACAAAAGTGAAACAATCAGTTATACAGTATATCGGAATAACGACACGTAACTAAATACAAGACCGAGGCGAATCCAATGATTGCCCGTGCGTCAGTCGCCTCATGTTTAGGGAAATTGATATAATATTCTTATAAATTGTACACGTGCACTTTAATATAGAGTTAGAATAGGAATCCTGAAGATATCTAGATCAATATTCAACTGATAAGTAGCTCAATCCAGAAAATTTGCTCATCAAGAAATAGTTTAAAGTGTGCTTTTACCCCAAAACTTTTACGTTACGTTTATTACCTCCCAAAAAAAAAATATTTACAAGCGTTTTATTAAAATAAAAGGCTCCTTGCATGCAATGCTCCTTAATTTAATGTTATTATTTGAATTGCTTATCCCCGTTATGATTTTTTAAACTTTCTGTGGAGAATTAAATCTCTTGATTACCTAGTCTAAGCTGAAACTAGTTACTAACGTAATTTTTTCGTTATTATGAAACTTGTTAGGGTACCATATTTTGGAGTTTGCATGCTAAACAAAACGAACACTTTGTAAATAGGCAAAACGTCGTTTTAACGTGTGGGATGTGACGCATATAATTAAATAATGGGCTAACTAACTGGTACAATACCACCTACCATGACCTCAAATACAATAATACTTACAATTTCCGGTAAATTTTACGACTTTATATTAAATTCTTATTGGATTTGAGTACATAGGAATAAAATAATAATACCCCTTTTTTATTATTAAACTAATGTGAAAAGAGGCACTAACTCTGCACTTGAAATAATCAAATCGTAGGATTAAAAATAAAAAGTAAATAATTTTATTGGAACTAAGAACAATAAAGTATTTCACATAATATAAACTTAATTGCGACAAAATTATTAAAGAAACAAGTATTCCTATAATGACAAACATAAAAGGAAATCATAAAAGAAACTGATAACAACATCCATTGACGAATAAGTATCCTACAATATTTAAACGAAACTGTATGTGTCAGAACTCTTCATTAAAAGGAATTGATTTGCAAGTTGTAAATGCGAGTGCCTATGTTTGATTTTGTATTCAGAAGTACAAAGAGGCTGATGATGATATTAATAAGTATTGTGATTGCAAATTCTATTCGTACGGTTGTGTCCGAATAATGGGGTTAACAAACTTTTTATTCTAATGAGACACAGTATCTAACACGGATCCTAGTTTACTGTTTTCGATATAAAAGGTGCTTTAAAAATATCTGCCACGGCTGAAATGGGTGAGAGTATTGCTTATATAGATTACGATAGTAAAGGAATTACGTGATCGGTTATCAAACAATTGTTTGAGAAAAGACAGTAAAAGACAGCAACGTTAGCAATTTGGCGGTAACATGAACGAGTTCGTAACCGCAGCGCGTGCGACGTTGTACAAGCGGGCTGGTTAGATGAGTGTGGACGGTTTAAGACTAAATAAAGCCTAGTCATTAATTAATACTATTTTTAATGAAAAAATTTAATGATGTTCTAGACATAAAATTTGTATACTATCGTAATCTATATAAGGAATACTTTCACCCATTTCAGCCGTGGCAGATATTTTTAAAGCACCTTATATACAGGCTAGTCCAAAAATAGTTTCAAGCGGAAACCCAAATATAAGGTACACGAATAACCCCCATGTTCTGCAATGTTTTTTAGAGTATTTGAATTTTTTTTTTTAAACTTTGACATAACTTCAGTGACAATATTAGTCATTTAAGATAAATGTGTAATATTTAGATTTTTACTTACGAAATAGGTGAATAGTACTCGTATCAAAGACTTTTACAAAAACAATTGTGAATCATCTAATACCATTGCACACTAAAAAAAACTTCCAAAATTAGTTATCATTTAAAAACTGACGGTGTTTGTATTATTGACTCTCCATCAAAGTCAGTTAAAATCAAAAATCATTTATTCAATTTAGGACAGAAAAATCTTTCACTTAACACTATTTTGGGACATCTGTATCTATCTATAAATATGTACAGATAGAGCTTGTCACCCTACCATAAAACGTAGAAAAATTCAATTGATCTCTACGTCTAGGTCTGTAAGTTTAAAATCGGTTGAGTGACATTTAACTGTTTGGGTAGGTTGACCTGCCTTCGACTGTACTACGATTTCGGCTATTAACTTTTCACATTAAATCCTTTTATTTGTTAGTCTTGCTAGATGTTATTTTCTTTATCCGCCGGAGTATCGCAAACGCGCTATAGTGAAATTTAAGGCAAGACAAAATAAGATGATAATTTTGGTGTTGTGATTATAAAAAAATAGACTTTAAAAATAGACAGACAGCACTTTCTTATATTTACCTGGATCTTAGTCCACTTTACATCGATTTTGCGTTTCGTAAAGGCATATACTGTTTAAATAGTTCGTACGTGCCTACAGGACGGAATACAAATGACCTCAGATGGGTTTGATCGAAGATTCCAGAGAATTTGAATTTCTAGGGACGCGATTTACGGTTTTCTTCAATAATGTTCTTCGTTTTAGGCCCTTTGCAGGTATAGTTGTCTCGAATTGTCTAGGGTTGTACTTTATAGAAAAAAAGAAAAAAATATGACTACATTTAACGCTCGCCTTTTGTTTTCTTGATACTTGTACACCTTTTAAAATCACGTAATTAATTGTAACATTTTTTACTACAGAAACAACATCAAAATTGTCAAATTGTTTGTAGATACTCCATAGAAACTAACGCGTTAACTCGAAGACAATTTAGAGATTTTTCTATCTTTTGCCATCCTGTATAACTTTTAAAATCATTCGGGGTTTTTGTTTACCTTATTATTTTAAAACCAACTTCATTGAAAGCTTCAATATTGTAAACAGGTTTAAACAACATCAAACACAAGAATTTCTTTTGCAAGTTTTTGTACATTGTAATAGGTACTATAAGTATGTATGTATGTATAATGCAAGATATGAATGTTTTAAAGTGCCTAACTAATCTTGTGTCTTTAAATAAAAGTACATACAAAAAATAAAAGCGGCACAACATTAATCATACAAATAAATAAATAAAATGTAAATTGTTTCCCAATCACACCAATTAGCATCCCAAAAAAGAAAAGCTTGTACTATAGCGACTTACTACTTAAATACGTTTATAAACATCCATGACTTGTCCTGGATCTTTAAAAACGTATTTAAAAAATGCTCGTGCTTATCACACTAACATTTGCCCCTTGCGGGAACCGAACCCGCAACCTCTCGGCTTAGTAGTCCGGAGCGCGAATCACACACCAGACGGTCGTCTATATTTTTTTGAGTTATTAATAAAAAATATAACGATTCATTTGCCGATTTGTTCATCGTCTAACTAATCCAAAAGTTAGCAAACAATAAAACAAAAGTTCAATGCCCCTAATATCTCTTCCGAATCAGCCCTATCACGAACTTGCTCAAGTATATTCCCAAACGATATATTTTCCTCCAGTCATGGACAAGGTGAACCTAACCAGTATACTGCACAAGATAAAAATCTGACATTTTGTCTGGTAACCAGTAACATCGTACGATTACCCTTTATTTGTTACTAGCTTCTGCCCGCTACTTCGCCTGCGAAGATTCCAGAATAAAGCCAAAGAAAGATGAACTAGGTATGTAAGGAAGTTTTCTAGAGGAAAGTAGTAATAATTTAAATTTCACTGGGACCTGTTCGAAACTGAATTGCAACTACTATTAAAATATGCAAAATGTTATATGATTTTTTAGACATTTTCCGCAATTTTTTAATCTTTGCTCACTTGTCATTTCACACTTAATGTAAGTGAAATTTCACTGACTAGTTTCGGAGAAAGATGGTTCGTATTGCTGCTCTATGCTGAATGCGCGTGCAGCGTGCGTTTAGCGTGCGTGTAGCGTGCGAAAAGCGTGCGAAAAGCGTGCAAAAAGCGTGCGAAAAGCGTGCGAAAAGCGTGCGAAAAGCGTGCGAAAAGCGTGCGAAAAGCGTGCAAAAAGCGTGCAAAAAGCGTGCGAAAAGCGCACGAAAAGCGCGCGTTTATATAACGTCTGCTCTAAGCAGTCGTCGCGGACGCAGGTAATGTTTAAAACATGTAATTTATTTCCAATTAATAAATCCGCGCATTATCGCGTGTAATCGTAAAATGTCATGAATGTTTGATGAAACTTTTATTGTTCTAACTGTTCTTTAGTTAGCGTATAGAAAATTATAGTCGATTAGTAATTAAGATGACTTGGTATTTTCAAGTATTTTATTAACATTACAAGATTAAGTTATTATTCTCTTATTCTGTAGGTACGTAACTAAACTTACAATCAAAAGAATAAACGATGGCGAAGTGTGAGACGGCCTCGCGCTTAGAAATATACCTTCTATACTACGCCGAACTTAGTTTCGGCCATATTTTCGGAATGGTTGTAAGTACGTTGACGTAAGTTGATCAATAAAATTGAAAGATTGATTGGCCCAAGTTTCATTGACAGACTTGGCTAAAATAATGGCCAGATATATAAAAAAAACTCACAATTAATCTAATGATTTCGATTTAAAACCGCATCAACAAAATCGGTCGAGTTGAACTAATCGGGGTATCATTTGTTGTATGAGTGCATGTAATGTAACGAATACTTTTCCTAAAACGGCAGCAAAATCGATTTTTTTTGTCGGTTAAAATACTACTAAAAATGTATCTACTCAAACTTGGCTACATATAAATAAACAATAAAAAAATAAGTTCTTACCTAAATTATAATACTAAAACGCGTTACCATAAAAAAGTTTTAAAAAAACCTGTTTCAAATACTAGTTACCCATTTTGCTGCTGCTACGTACATACCTAAGTCACGTACCGTTTTGATATCGCGTTCCAGAAACTACGGCATGATGTCGCTATAAAGAAACACGGCAAATACCTGGGTCACAGGGCAAGACCGGGCCTTAACGATCGTTATTGTGTCAAAACTGGCATTATACATTTTTATAGTATGTCATAGGCGAAGAGACTAAACATTGACATGCATAAATAAAGAAAAAAAATACTTGAGTAATACCACTAGTAAAATAAATAGATAAGTATTTAGCTTAAAAAATGAAGACTAGAAAACGATTAAACATACTTAACAAACGCGAGTAACTTTTATCCGACAAATAAAATTGATTGTTTGACAAATTTTTTATAAAACTGGCAACATTTGAAATTTAGTATTCAATTTATAATAATTTATTTAGAAAAAAATAATACAAAGTGAAAATATCCTCGTTAATAAAATCAACAAACTGGTAACGCATGTAAAATAATAACAATCGCTATTGTATATCATTGAATGTAATGATACCATAAAATAATTTTACGTCCCCCAAAACGACTCTCATTTTAGTTCAGTAATAAAATAAGACCAAATCTTAATAAAACTCTGTAGACTATTGAAACGGAATTAAATCGTTTACCTTATTTGGAGTTTAAAATTTCCAAAGGGAATCGTTAAATAAATCTTAATTTAAAAGCCTGTTAACAAGACCTAACCGTGCGCTCATAACAGTATTACTTCAACCTTGTTCTGTTTATCGGACTAATATGAGTCGCATTGAGCTGATAAAGCGAGCACAGATTTTCACAGGGTCACGAAGACATAAGATAATTTATCTTCACCGTTTCAAACCCTTGCCTGTCCGAACCTGTGTTTAAAATGACACCACACCAGAATCTAAATATCTTGGTCGAAAGCCCAAGGTTTTCGCTTCTACGGCTAGACTGCGAACACGAGTCAAACAGGCGACAGAACCGACTATAAAGAGATATGTGATCACTGAGGGTGAGGCTACGCTATTCTACGCTAGTATGATATTAGCATATAAAAAACCTTGTTTTTTTTCTGTATACGTTTGATTTTACGTCAAGCAATTAAGTAGGTTCAGTCAGTTTAGAATTCATGGTTAGGCCTAGAGCTGAATGTCACTGAAGGTCAATTTGCTGAGTAGACGAATATCAGTTTTTACTGCGCTGAGTGTCAATTTACATTTTCTTATTCAATAATTGTCTTTATTTGTATCGACTTAAGTATTACAGGTTTTTCTTAAGTAACTATTAATGTTCTCTAAATACGGCAGTTAGTGTGTGAAGTCCACCTTAAACTCAATCGGCACTTACTCGAACTAAATCAGAAACATAGTGAGTTGAAATTAAACGATCACACAATGGTTTACAGTGAAAACGTATTTTAAATTAGTCCAAAGCGATACTCAGGAAAGTCACCGGTGTGGTGATATGATATTTTCCTTACTTTCATCAAGAAACTTTGAACTGCAGTCAGTGCAGTCACCAATCGCAAGTAACAAAGTAACTATAAATATATAATTGAAAAACTATTTAGAAGAATTAAAAATACGCACCTAGGTGCGTATTTTTGAGTGTTTTAATGGCTTATTTTTCAATCAATCCATCCGCAACAATAAAATCCTCTTGTACGACAAATACTAAAGCACTCACTCGTACATACGAGTTTCTTTAATTGATTGCTTAGGGTGACCAAATATTACTTGATTGTTATTATTTTTTGTTAAAAATTTTAGTGGATATTTTTTCTACTAAATAAATAGTTTTTTTTTATGTTGACCCGGAAATGTCTTATTCTATCGCATAAGTAACACCCCCATACAAATTACAGTGTTACCTACTTATTTAATTAGGGCTAAGCACCCATTTAATAAGAAAATGTGTACGTAATAAATGAATATGTTAAGTGAGTTAGTTTTAATTATTTTATTGCGTACATTTCAACAAAGAAGGCATATCTTATAGTTGTGATAAATACATGTATCTAATAACAAATAGTTCTTCTTATCCTTTAAACTCAACACAAGTGGTAATACTATAGGCAATAAAATATTGCTTCTAAATTCAGTCGTCGGCTTTTACAACCGAACAACGTTTATATCAATTTTTACACCAACTCACGTACAGTCTGCCTCAAAAAGTATTGTTTAAGTTTGTAATGCAATGTAATAAGACGTAAAATCGAATAAATAAAATTTTATGCGGTCATAAACTGGCACAGTCTTAAATTCGCTACCGCGAATATTTACAACTTTTATTAACTACCTACCGATATTTTTTATTCGGCCATTTAAAACTAATTGTGGCTGTGACACGTTACACCGTCACACATAAAACGGCGGGTTATGGGACATTTATGTCAAATTTCTTAAGTTCTAATTAACTGAATGAAAGATATGTCTCGGGTAATAAATTACAGTAATCCTGATTTATATTTTTGCAGTCTTTACTTTTTAAGAAGCTCTACATAAGATCGTTATTTTTCAACCTGTTCGTTCATGATTAAAAACTAAAAACACTCACATTAAACAAGTTTGACATATACTGCCTATTGGATTCAATTACAGGAAATCAATTTAAAAAAAGAATGGTTCAGATAAATCATTATCGCTTTAGTAAGTGAAAAGAGATACGCTGTAATATTCAGGACTGCCAACCCTAAATTTAATAAATTCTTTTGTATCTTCGTTATTTTTAACTATATTGAAAGTAAGTACAACAAATAAATGCTGTACTAAGTGTTGACCATTTTAAATACAATTTGTTATATTAATAATAATTAACATTGGTTTGCAGCTATATAATTTACTGCCTTTTGTCATTTACAAATGAAAAAAACATTACAAAACTTTTTAAAATGACATCGTCTGGGACTGTAATTAAATTTTTCATAAACCTATTTAAAACTGTTATAACAAATTCTACGAACGTTTATAAAGCCTTTTAAAATCGGCGCGCATTTTGAAAAAAATGTCTTACATACAAAAGTTTGACCTAACCGACTTTTTTGTTTCAAAGACTCGCTAATAACTCTCTTTGTAATTAAGTGGCCCTATCCCTTTGTTAAAAACACCAATCTTCCCTAAGCAAATTAATTACACCATGAGAAAATATATCCGTCTTACAAGTTTAATTTCGATGATATTTCAATAACAATCATTATATCACTAAACCGACAAACTGTCAGTGAGTCACGTGTGCCTGTGAAGTCTCCATGGGAATCTCAAATCTTCGACACTGGAGAACATGACAATGACATTTAGAGTACCTTATATGAATGCAAATAGGGTTGAAAATGGCACAACGTGTGGTAGGACGATCGTTCAATCAGACAAACGACGATACGTCACGATGAGGCGACTTTCACACGGTGTGTTGTAGAAAATAATAACCTATCGCAAAATATGAGACACTTCCAAGATTGGTTTCTAATTAACATTCGTGTATGTATAGTTGTTAAGTAGTCTCAATCGCTTCTTATTAAGATTCAGCTCATAAATACTTATACCAAATAACCTATATGATGTTGTTCTATTAGAGCCGCAAAATGTCTCGTTTTCGGTTTTAACCCCAAACCTCGAGCTGCCACCACTCTAGGAAAAATTGTGAAATAAATTCAGTTTGTCTATCGTTTTATACAGGTTGTTCGCTTGAACGAGGAACACACAGGGTGTTTTTTTCGTTTTAATACTACCCAACGAGATCTAAAAACAACATCATTGATCAGAGGCCCATTTCCCGTAATTTGACAATTGTCGCAATCCGGTGTCGATCCGGTCCCAGTAACATTACTATCACAAACGGTATTCTCGTAAACTTTCAATTTGACGTAAAATTATTAAAACTATCCCAATACGACTAAAAACAGAGCAAAAAAAATCTAATTTTGGTTTCTTCCATTTTTAGTTGCATTACGAACTATAATTGAATTTTTTAGGTTTAGGAGAATACTGTTTGGGATCGTAATGTTACTGGGAGCGGATCGACACCGGATTGCGAATATTGTCAAATTACGGGAATTGGGCCTCTGGTTCAGGTTAAATTTTAAAAAATCTGGTCTTCTCAAAAGGCTACACAATTCTACCGTTGTTTAAGTATCAATTCTTATTTATTAAACTAACTTTATACATCAATCTTCAAGTCTTTTATAAGGTGATATATTAGACACATATTTATGCTAAGTATGCACTTATTCACATGTCAAAACTATTATGGAATCAATATGAAACGCAGCTGGAGTGTTTGTATTAAAAGCTATTCAGATTTAATGTTTTAATTATACTTTGATAGCTGAATTCGACAAGTCATACGCTATTAACATAGTAAATAGAATGGTAATGATGTAGGTACAGCGGTCCAACTATGCGATACCAAACGTCTGACGTCTGATGAAGATAGTGGCGGCAACGGCGTAAAATGGAACTTAAAGTTACACAGGTTGGTGTTTTTTTTGTATTTTGGTATTTAGTATCATTTTAAAAATATGTAAATAATTAAATAAAAGTCATTTTAATGTTCTGCCTAAAACAAAAACTGGTATGACATTTAATTAGGTATATTGTAAGAAAATCTAAGTAATTTAATATCCAAACTATTTTAATTAAGAGCTGTGAATTTCGTTAATTAAATAAAATAAAATAGTCGACTAGTTTTAGGACTATAGTGAAATTACAAGACACAAAAAAAAATCTTCTCTATTTTTTTTTGTTTAGCTGCTTTATCTGTAAGCTTCAATCTTGTTTGTATCGCAAACTCTTAAAGTAAAACAGAAAATAATAGGTCCCGTCCGAGTGCGATTCGGGCTCGCGCTAAATATCCCGAGCTGAATGAAAGATTTTTTTCTAGAATCTTTGCCAAATGCTGACCACTTTAATTGCTGATAATTTGATAAGACATGAAGTCGGTGAACAACAGATGCATTTTGTTCGATTTGAACTCGAATAATTCGTCTTTAGGAGATAATCGTCAGTAAAATGAAGTATTTTTTTTATTAAGATGAAATGAAAACATACTTGACAAGTAATTTGAGTATGGTCTATTTGACTCTATATATGGGTGTCAATCTTCAATTGTCATAATTTTAAATTGATCTTATCGCTAATTACAACTTCGTGATGTCAATAACTCAATATCAATGATTACCAGAAAGTGAGTATTTAATTGCGACTAATTAATGGCCAATGGCTGCGTGCGAAGCGCACAAATTGGCGTCCGGTTGATTGATTGGGATTACATACACAGGTAGGGTTGTCACTTTCAAGTTTTTTTTAAAATTACGTAATGTGCTCCTCAGTCCAGCAAAACGAGACACATTAAAAACATGCGGTCGCATGAGACCGCTCGGTATCTAATAAGATAAATAACAACAAACGGTCCAGGAAACATTTAAGCATTTTGTTCCTTTTAACAATAAAATATATATTGTATATATATAAAATGTATAATGTATGTGATGTTGTCCAATATTTATTTATTGTATCTTGTTTTGATCTGCTAAGGGTGGCTATGTTTTGCAAATGAAAGAAACTGGCTTTAAAAACTGCAATGCGTATCTAGTATGGGTATCGGCATCAGTCTTCGCGGTCTCTTAATGTTGTATTGAAAAAAATATTTTATTTAATTTACCTTTGGGACTGAGGAGCTTGTAGCTCAGTGGCGGTAGTGGGATGTCCCGTAACACAAGGATAACCCTGTAACCACATATACTATACATCATGGTGTAAAAAAAATTCCATGACTTTTGCAATTTGCATGAAAATTACCAACTTCTCAAACAAAATTCGTTCTATACGCAAATTCATTCGGCTGTTTGGTAAACAGCCGAATGAATTTGCGTATACAAAGACAAAAAGGCATATTTTTTCAGTCATAGAACAAAAGGTGATGATATACATACTCACTATGATGTAGGTGTTACATAAAATATGTAATTACGAGTTAGTCCTTGAGTTACGGGACACCCTGTATAATTAAACAAGAAAAAAAAAACAAGTAAATTATATAATTAGAATTATATAATTTACTTGTTTTTACGCCCAATTCTGCTGTGACAGTGAATTCTTCTAGTTAGCAACCCTAAAATCGGTCGGTATTGTGTGTCGGCTAGCTCAAGCAATAGTGATTGATCATTACCAAATGTGTTACAAGAGTTCTGGGCTTCTGAGCACAGATAAAGCACAACCAACGTCGATATCTTTTGAGACGTGAGATTATGATTTTGATATTGTAGCGCGTGGGAAACTGTCCAAAAATGAAATTAGGGTTAAAAATATTCATAGATATTCTATGGTGCGTAATGTTTTGATCGGTTTCGTTGGATTAATTTAGAGTTAGTTTATACTAAAATTTTTGGGTTCTTTAATGAACGTCTTAACGGTGACTATCATCATAACGTAATAAGGCAATGGTATAAAATAAAGTCCTGTTATTTTTACATACTCAAAACTTAAATCGTGCATACAAAATAACAAAAAAAAACTCAGCATATAAAAAAACCTAAATAGACATAAAAAGACCCTAACTTTCATAATTAATCATTTAACCGACTCTACTCTTAAGTTTTAATTAACCAAAAGGTCTAATTAGAAGGGCTCATTTGAAAAGTTAGATGCCTCCTGTCAGATGCTTTGTCTCGGCTAATTCTCTTGTTTGTGCGAATTCTCAAATATTGGTTGTTAATTTTAACGTTGTTAGGTGGATCGTGAGACTTTTTATCGAAGTAGCGCGGTGGTTTGTCTTTAGCTTAGGGAGCCAAGACTTGGCACTTACGGTGCGACTAGTACAGAAACAGAAAGTCAACCTACCACAAAACGTGAAATTTTCTCAATTAATATTGATGTCTACGTCTCGGACTTAAAGTTTAAAATCGGTTCAATGACCTTTAACTTTTTTGGTAAGTTTACCTGCCGTTGTCTGTACCTACAACAATTTAAAGCCCCTCAGCGAGCTATGGAAAGAGCTATACTCAGAATTTCTCTGAAGGAAAAATGAGAAATGAGGTTATCTGAGATGAAACTAAAGTAATCGTTATTCAAAGAATAATCAAAGTTCAAACGGAAGTGGTAGCAGGCTGGTCACTTTTGCTGTAGAACCGATAACCGATGGAGTAGACGTGTTCTTGAGTGGAGACCTCGTCTAGGCAAGCGCAGTGTAGGCCGCCCTCCGACAAAGTGCAGCTATGATATAAGCATGCTGCTACTGGCAGTGAATGGAAAAGAATAGCCGAGCATCGGGCTCAGTGGCGTTCATTGGGAGAGGCCTATGTCTAGGCAGTGGATTGACGTGGGCTGATTATGATGATTGCCTTTAACGCAAGGGTTCCTGGTTCGACTCCAAGTCGGGTCAATGTAGAAAATGAACTTTTCGAACTTGTCTCGCATCTAGGTGTACTGGGAGACGTTCCCGGCAAAACTAAATCATTATCTGGTAGTCCTTAACACAAACATGATTATGTATTACTTTGAGACCATTTCAATTATTGGTGTACTGTCTTGCTCATATTTGTAAATGTCTTTTACATTGTGGCTGAAACAAAACAATTTCGTAGGTTGTCGATTAAACACAAGAGTTATAAAGTAAATACTTTAATTGAACAATTCCAAAGTACCAGTTGCTATTATTATCTGGAGGAAGCAATTATAAATAATGCCTTGAATATGGTTGTCTTGTTACTTTTGTATGTACTCGTAAAATATTGATATTAATTTATGTAATTTAGAAAAAAGTTTCCGTCAATTTCCTTAGTTTTCAGAAATATAACTGGTAAACAGGTGGTAGCACTTATAGCTCTAATATGGCACTTAACATCTTGGCCACACTACTTAGTTATATTCTAATTTACACCAGAGAAATTACGGGAATGTAGTAATCTCAATTTGTCCGGCTTTCAACGCAGGTGTGTAAAAGTTACAGTTTAACGCCATATAAGTGGCAATGACAAAGCTGTTTTGGATGGAAACTATGACATAGATGCTGTTTATTTAAAATGTAGAGTAGTCTAAGTTTGTAGACTATGTCGTATCAAATTGTCATCATCATCATACGACGGCCACTGCAGACCATAGACCTGCCAAATGCTTCCAAATTGAAAGTGGAATGGAAATGGCTATGCTCGGTGTTTCTTTGCAAGATCGAATCATAAATGAGGAGATCCGTAAACGAACAAAAATCATTGACATAGCCCAACGGATCAAACTGGCAGTAAGCGGAGCACATAGTACGTAGAACTGACGGCCGATGGGGCAGAAATGTTCTAGAATGTAGGCAATATATGCGCCACCACGCTAATGGGATCGACAAAGTTTAACTTGCTTTAGAACACAGAACTTGTAAATACACTCTTGTCGTTTAATGTGACAAAGTTATTTATATCGAAGCTAAGATTAAGAACTTTCGAGATAAGCAAGTAATTAAAATTAAGTAGTTTATTTACTAGACAGTTATTTACTAGCCATTAAAAATAAATTTGACAGCGCATAAATTGCTCCTGAATATATATTGAACTATTTACTCTTATATTCAATTAATACCCATTAAAGTCAAGTTCTCGTCTTAGTAAAATATATTTTAACGAGTTGCTAAATCGTTAAAACAGAATAGATTGCCTCATAAATATTATTATTTAAACCGATCAGAACCCCCTTCTCATTTAACGTGCAAAAGCGAAAAATTTAGTATTATAAAAATAATGAAAAAATATATTTTTTATTGCTACTGTAATACCTAGTTGAACCATTTTTTTAAATTAATTTGACTTGTGAATTTTTGGTTCACAATGTAGAGATATTACGTTGGTTTTAGAGCCAAAAAAATCACATTCCTACACAACAAAAACATCTTTTTGTACGGAACTAACATCAAAAGCTTTAAAAAAGATTTATTACTTAATTTTTTTTTAATTTAATTTTTTTTCTTTTTAAAATTATTTTTAAAGGTTTAGATGTACAGTTACACAAAAAATATTGTATTTGAGAGTATGGAATGTACATTCTTGTGTTATGAATGAATTTTGCTAAGGGCACACCCAGCACACCCTGACTTAGGCCAATTCAGAGCAGTTGTTTCTGAAATATCATTTTTTATTTGATAGAGAGTCTTGCTTGTCGGGCGTAAATTTAAAATTATTTAACTAGTTATTTTGACTGTGACTTGTTTTTCGTGTCCATAAATTTTGACAAATTGAAGTACCTATTATGTCGTTATGACGACTTGCGTTTGATAGTATTTTAAAAAATTCAAAGTTTAGTTTGTTTCTTACGTAAATTTTAAATTCCTTGTAGGATTATTTTGTTTCAATACAAACTTCTGCAAGAACTAAATGTTCTTAACCTTTGCTCAATCCGATTTCGACATTATATCGTCGATAAAGTTTATGGTTCGGGACCTTTTTATTGATATTTTAAGGAGCCAAGAAGATATCAAATGACATCGTACCTAATTAGTTGTCGCCAAATCAGCAGCTTTTGTGGATTGGAACGCATTCAAGTAAACAGGGTGTCCCGATAATAATAACAAAGTGAAAGTCAAACAGCAGAGGAAACTCTGAGGGCATAGATAGATAGATAGATAGATACTCTTTATTGCACACCACACAAAAAAAACAGTACAGAGAAACAATAAATTTAGAATGGTATAATTTAGGCGGTCGTATCGCTAAGAGCGATCTCTTCCAGACAACCTGCATCTGCAATAAAATTCTGCATCACCATTCTATATCGAGGTTTACGTGCTTGATTACTTCTTCTTCTTCTTCCTAGCGTATCCAATCTTGTGAATCCAATCTTGTGACAGGGTCCGTGGTTTTTCATGCTTTATTACAATATAATATAAAATCTCTCATCTCTCTCTCATCTTTGCAGCCATAGGACGTCCACTGCTGAAAACAGGCCTTCCCCAATGACATTCATTGGGGGGGATTGCCAATACTCGCCACGCTTGGCAGGGGGGTTGGCGAGCGCAGTTTTTTATAAGATTTCGCACGCAGACGCTGCTGCCCGTCTCGTGCTACAGGAATTAGTTGCCTCTTACGACACGCTTTCTGTCGGCGGTGAGGAAGTGTATTCTTTACGGCTCCTCACACGACACACCTAATATACTATATCGAGTCGTATTTAACTAATAACTAATGGGGTAAATATACCTACGTGTTTGGAGTGGGGACCGTGATTTGATAATGCACCGTAGGGCCACAGTTTATATATTATATACTAGCTGACCCAGCGAACTTCGTACCGCCTAACAGTCGATTCTTTAATTATTATTTTTTAATTTTTCTGTCGCAAGAACCATTCATGTACTTCAAGGAATATTATAATAAAAGAATTAGCGAAATCGGTTCAGCTGTTCTCGAGATTTGCGCTTAGCAACACATTCAGTGATTCATTTTTATAAGTATTATAAGATAATGTATATATCATTAAGTTATTATACCTAGCGGAAAGGTATAATAACTTTATGGTATATATACTGTGGTAAGGCGCTCTTCGACAAGGTGAAGCGATGATATTATAGCCGAGGATAATCGGGTTCATTGGCGTGTATTGAGAGAATCCTACGTCTAGTTCAGTAGTGAACTAAAGTAGGCTGATATTGAATCTTTTCGAAAAAAAAACATCTACATGTAAAGTGAATTGTGTCAATTGTTCTACACATATATAACAACAATCATGTTAATCATGTAATCGAAAAAGGCCTTCTATATCAAAATGTGATGTGTAAAGCGTCTATTTTGATATTGAATCAAATTAATGACGTTTATTTCGCTGCCACAGAAAACAACACAAATATCAATCTAACAAACACAAGAGTATACACTCTCATTAAAGAAAGCATGGTTGCAGAGCAAAAAGATCCCCGTCTCAGCCTAAGACACACACAGCTCAGCATGCAGCATGTGTTTGATATTATATCCTAAAAAGCCTGTCGATGCGAAGAATACCATTGTAGAAAATATGCATAAAAAAACTACAACAAAAAGGTGCGAATACTATTGTAGGACATAATAAGTATAAACTACAACAAAAAGTCCTAAAACAATGGGTTCTACTTCTGGTTACTGAGACATCCTGTGTATCACAATTTAATATGCTTTGCCAAGTATTGAGAAGTGTAAACGATTATTACAAGCGCGAGTGTGGTAGTTAAAGCTAAAAATGGAAAGTTATTAAAAAGGTTACATGTTACTGCGGTTGCGTAAATGTAGGGTGGTGGTATAGAAGTTTGAAATGTTATTTAATGCTTATCGAAAATTAAAAATATATACCTACTACTGTAAGAAGTATGTAGCGCAGTGCTTATTCAGTTGGAAAATATTGTACCCACTGATATTGTAGTTCTCGAAAAAAAAATTATAGTAAAATTATTACCACGGTACGGAAGTATTACATTAATAATATCACCAAAGCGATTTTGCCCTTACAACAGTCAAGTTAGAAGATAAGTGTGATAGAAAAAGGAATACTTCCCGTCTTTGTGCCGTTTTTCATTTAAGTTCAGTTGTTTAGTTCAATAAGAACGTAGACCCATAAAAATAATTTATCGTTATCTATTAATTGTTTGAATTTTTTTATTTGATAAGCACCTATATTTTGCAAAAGCCTAATTTCGAATTATAAAAAACAACACTATTATTACTGCTGACATTCGTAGCCCGCTACCTCCTCTTACCTCCAACCAACTTGAGTGGGCTGTTTGACAGCTTCCATACAAGAGCGGGTCTTGTATGAATTACCTTTATATTGGCCACATGAGCAGTGATGCACTCCTTTGATTAAGTGAAAGTTGTTAGCTCTGTTGTTTTTTGCACATACGCATTCGAGTAAAAAGTAAAGTGAGCCTTTACAACGTGTAATTGAAATAATGCAAAACCTCTTAAGGGTGATTCTGGTGCTCAAATACAACTCTATCTTGGACCAACTCAAAACCTCAAATTTTTTTTTTTCATACATATTGATGACAGCTGGTCCGGTGGTTTAGTAGTTTTTTTTTTTTGCAATTTAGATCTCAGTCTCATGAGAATCGGCCTCTCAATTGTTTTTTTCATCATCACTTCGGCCATAGGACGTCTACTGCTGAACGGAGGCCTCCCCATTGACTTCCAGATTTGCCGGTTTGAAGCGGCCTGCATCCAGCGTCATCCTGCGATCTTTACCAGGACGTCTGTCCACCTTATGGGTGGACGTCCTCGCTGCGCTTTCCGGTACGCGGCCTTCATTCTAGAACCTTTCTGCCCCACGCTTTGTTATCGTGAAATGATATTCTGTCCCATCAAGTCCAGCGGCATTTGTTATCAAAGAAGGTACGACACGCGTCATGTTGTCCGACATTATTTGTTGTTCGGCCACTTGGGGCCCTTAACTCAATAGGCCGTTCACTGCTAATGGTGCGTTGCAATCTATGGAAAACTATCACTGGGTCTGAGGTCGTAAACAGTTCTTAGATCTGGTAAAATAAAATTTAAAAAATATGAATACGTTTAATTTATTTATTTATAGGTCTACCAACTTTTACATACCAGATACCTACAATTTAGCAAATATACAGACAAAAAGTACTATATATTTTTAGGTAAACATGCTTTATTTATTGTAATTTATACTAATTAAATACTATTTAAAAAACCTTTTATTACTTTTCCTAAAAGTAAAAATTAATGAACAACTAGCAAAACTTTCTAAATGTAGTGCTTTACTAATCTATTTCACTGCTGTACTTTATTATAAATCTTACAAAATCTAGACTTCAAGGGTGTGTTTCCACCATAACAGAAAATAGAGGACGGGCCTTGTTTTCATACAAATTTTAATAACTCCTCTGTCATTTCTTCTCTGAACTCTGCCGACGACTCCTCTTCTTGTTAGTGTAAGTACTTACCCTTATCCCTATTTTCGTTGTTGTAAATTTAATTGCATAAAATAAAAAATCTATGTTATTAAAACTATACATAATTAAACAAAACCTATAGCGCAATAAATTTGCAACTAAAAATGACGTTTTAAAATTACAAACAAATAGGTTGCCGATCTCTGTTTGATAACGTATAGTTAATGTATGAAGAATACAAATTCCAGCCACTTAACATATCGAATGCTATAAAAACATTTATAAAAGAGCGGCGCGTGCGCCGATTGTAGTAGCGTCCAACCACATAGTAGTACTGTACCTTAGAAGTGTTTGAGCTTACGATTCAAGTTAAATGAAAAAATATGTCATCCAAAGCAAATCGTCCAAATCAGCCACGGCTCATTATATAAGCAAACAGTTTTTCATGTTCGTGGGTTTCTAGCGCGAGGATGGTTTAATGAAAAATAGTAGTAGCAAGTACACAACCCTTGGTACCTACACTGATCAAATACGCGACAAGTCCAAGGACCGAAAAACCGGGTTTGAGGGTTAGCCCGACCTTTCTCTTAAGCCGTATTTACGGTAACCCGTTTACATATCGGGTTAGCCCGTATAAAAATCTCTGATAAATCGGAAAGAACAAGACAGCAATAGTAGTAGATTGATGGAAGCTTGAATATTTTTTACGAAATTGAACCTTTGGCCGAAACCGGTTCCTATACGACTGGGTTAACCCGTATTTATGGATTAGGCGTAAAGGTCGGGTTTTCAGCCGAAATTGTTAAAAATAAACCGTTTGAACCCTCTATACTGATTATCTTTTCGGAGTTCGCAGGACTGACATACATTTTCTTTAATTGCCTGAATACAGTGGAATTGCGATTTACGTAGACGTATTGATTTTATTGATAGCCATTATCCCAGAAATCACCAGAGCAGTAGGTAAAAACTAAAAATAGAAATTCTGACACAAAAGTGACTGAGAGACCTTTACCCAAAAGTAGGCGAATTATGCAGAAGAAGATCTTGACCATATTTAAAACAATGTTGGTAATATAATCTGAAATCTCTGGAATCAATAAGATCGTTTTCATCATTAACAAAACTAAACCTCGAATGATGACAGAATGGCACGTGGTCTTCTTGATATCAAAACACATCTCAAATATTAACCCTACTTGACTAACAGAACGTAATATCGATTACAATATTTTACGAACCTATGACGCGGTTCGATGACCTTTAGAATCTTAGTGGCTTTCTTTGTGTTTAATATCCTGCGATATTGCAATTCATACGAATCATTAATCATTTGATAAATGACGTTTATAATTGTATTGATTGCTCCATTGTCGAAACCAAAGATAATTTTGTCGTCCTTTAGAAAACGAATCTATAAATAGATGTTCCTATTTCTGTTCTCGATCAATCAATTTTATATGTCGAATAAGTACGAATATTTCTATAAATAAATACCTATTTACTTACATTTCGATGATTTGCATTTTCAAGTTCTTAATGTGTTAATTGTATTTAATCAATGCGAATTTTATTCTAAGGGTAGGTATTTCTTTTCTAAACCAACCAAATTAAAAACATAGGTACATTATCTTTATCTTATCTAATACGTTTTCTTATTAAGTGTTGAAAACTATCTTCTGATGTAATAACCCACTTAAGGGGCCATAAAATTCACACTTTCAAAAAACTTCAAACTGACATGACATGATCGCTCGCGAGAATTAGCTAGTAAAATGCTTTCTCGGAATTCCAATAAACATATTTTCACGTTCGAAATATTCTGAACGACAGAATCCTGTGTCCACAGAAGCCTCAGCTATGGGGACTAATATTTGTGTACCTTTGTGCGGCATAGCTCCGATGTTTTGAGGAGCTCATTAGTTACGCCTGGGCAGCGTTCTTTACTGGTGAGTTATACACAAAATATTTATGTAGCCTAAAGATCTCAACCTGTAAGCATCCATGAAACTATGTAAATACAAATCAAAAGAGTCTAAAATAGCATAAATTAAAAGATACTACTCTTTACTATGTTATTTTCATAAAGCGACAACATATAGCCATGCAGTCTGGCGAGGAAGTTAGTGCTCGTCGCGATCGCGATACACACGGCGTAAATGGATACTTACTAATAATGTAATTAAATTTTAGATGTTTCTTTTGTTTGCCTTTGGCTAATTAGCCAAAAAAAATACGTTTAAGCTAGATGACATTAGCGTCAGTGTTGAGCTTCGAGAGAAGAAAATTATTAATAACATAGATAAACATTTTCTTAATTGTCTATGATGGATGATAAACTGTTCACTGTTCTGAAACTGTTCTGGTTTCATTTCTCTAATGTTAATTGATTACTTGCAATTACATGGTATCTCCCACTCTTATAAAGCAAAATATATGTAATTAGTTTGGTTAAATGACATCAATAAACCTTATTAACTATACTAAAGAATTCCATATCCCTAAATAAATGCTTACATAGTTACATTTTTATAGTTTATTCATTGACCTTTAACTACAAGTATAGAAACCAAGTTATAGTTTCTAAATTCGAAAGATTCGTACTACACTTAACGTTAATACCGAAGATGCTAAAGATGTTAAGATAACTGCACTAAAAACTTAAATTTATTATATTCATAGACAAGCCGATGGATATGACGACGTTAACGCCTCCACGTGGTTTTTAGTTTGAACATCTAATTAAAGTTCCTATCCAAACGACCCCTTTACAAGCAACAAAGAAAGCCCTATCACTGGCAAATTGCAGGTTACGACGTAAAATACGATGTAATTAATAAGCCATCATTAGTCCAACAAGAAATTATATTAATGTATCCGGTCTAGAAATCTTACCTTTGATACGTCGTACAGTATGGCTACCTGATAATAACTAATCGTGGAACAGTGCCTTTCAGCTATACTCCAATCAAAATATGATTATATCGTCATTCGTATGAGGGCCCTGGGTGGCCAATTCGCGTAATAGCATGCTATCATTAATATTCAGTGTTAATAACTGCCATTGGCTATGTAGGTACTACACCATTAATCGGCTTTCTCCGCAAATCTGAAGCTAATAGAGTTCTTGTGCCATCATCAATTATAATTCTCATATCGTTGTTAGTGCCCCAATTTTTTGCCAATAACAATTTCTTAGGGACCTACTCAGCTGAATTAAGTATCTACTTATAAGATTACTATCTAAATAGATTAACCAACTACAAAACATTATGTTCATCAGCAAATACAATGGTCGTTTTTTGCAAATTACATTGGGGCAAAAGTTGACCCCTGGGTAACTCCTATTTTGATTAAAGATTAAAGATAACAACAATTTCAATTTAATGCACTTAAAGCTAGACTTATATATGCAATAAAGATTAACTACATAGGTGCTTATGTACCTAGATATTTGACCAAGTAAATATTTGATAGAATCAAAGGCTTTAGCAAAGCTATTACTTACATCTTGATATCTTTAAATGTACATGATTCGGTTTTAATAAATAATAAGAAGGTTTGTCGAATTACACCTTCTTAGGTTTTTTTAATAATTATAGGTGGTATTAGGGTCTAGTCGTAATTTGACAGACGTATCTCACCTACTGACAGACTTACCTTACCCTTACCTACAGACAGATTTGCAGCTATTCAGAATACTTTCTATAACTGAAAATCTTAATGTTACGCAAGCCGATAGTAATGGTAGAGTAAAATTTTAGAAAATTGAAAGCAATCCATCAGAAATGAATAATTTGTTAACTTCCATTTGCACGTTCCACTAATGTTGCTGGTTACTAATTACACCTAGACTCAAGAGCTCCTAGGTTTATTAGTGGCTTAGCTAGCGCATTAGTTGGTACGAAATGCGTAGCTAACTCAGATCTAATAGACGCACGCGCAGCGAGACGACTAGTAAAGAGATTGAAAAATTGTGATATACACGTGGTTTATAATCTACTTTTTCTTTACAATTCATCTTTGGATTAGAAACTTGTAATAACTGGCAACACAATATTGAAGATTCAGTAACACCCTAAACCACTCTCTAAGCGTGTAAAAGTCAGCTTATTGCTTTTCCTCTGTGAGTAAAAAGAGATAACTTACAGCTGTTAGACTAATAATTTTAAAATGCATGTAAAACCATCACGGTTACAATACGTGATTTACAAAAGATATAACATTCTCTTATGTAATCTGTTAAATAATTAAAGAAGACAACAACGATAAACAGTACAAAAATAGCATAAATGAATAACCTAAGGAAGAACAAATAGAGGTTAATTAAAGCAAGACAGTGGATACATTTGTAATGGTTAACGTTAATTAATTTCTCGTTGAGATTATTATTATTACGATTCCGGAATAGTACCTACTTGTTAATGTAACTGCACACAATTATTTAAGACATAAATTAAAAAACTTTTACACATACACAGGTAGGAGGTACCTACTATATTTTATCTTACATAAAACTTGTAAAAAGGTAGGTACCATGAACAATGATAATATTATATTATATCACAGTAATAGAGCGATTATTATCATAATGATTATGTATAATCATATTAAATAATAATGGTCGTTATGATTTAATTTACATATAGTCAAACTTATAAAACACTACTTACATACTTAATATTATTGAACTACCTGCTCATTAGTTCAAAATTATCTTTGAAAAACCTTATGTCAAAGGTTATTTTATTATGGAAATGTTGATTTTATAACAGACTAGCTGTTGCCCGCGACTTCGTTCGCGTGGTCTTTAGTTTATTCATAAAGAGTTTTCTGCGCCACTTTCTCAATTTTTAAAAGAACCTTCTTTTGACACTAATTAACACAACAAAAAAAGAATTAGCGAAATTGTTCCATTCGTTCACGCGTGAAGCGATGACCAAGGGAAATAGAGATTAAATCTAAATGAATATCTATTTATAGTGTCTCTATTTTCTCTATCTCTATTTCTGTATTATATTGTATTTATATATTGTTATTGAGTATTTCTATTATTAAGTAAAACTATGTAAACAGCCGGTAGCTAAGTTGGTATAGCAAACGTTAAGTTTTGTTAATAAAAAACAATATTGTTTCGAATTTAATAAAAGTTCTGCCAACGAGGTATTCAAATTCAAATGCGTTTATTGCCAATCAAATGTATAACTGTGATTTTAAAAATTGTTACCCTTTTCTGATGCTGCAATTTTTTTATTCTGAAATAATTAATGTAATATTACTTACCTAATTTTATTCAAAAAGTTAAAAAAGAACATCCGCATATTAAAATATTTCTTATAATAGTGTTTTTCTTTGTGTAGGTTCTTGTACCTAAGTATAGCATCTCTAGGACGGAACACTGAAGAACACTAATCAATTCGGAAATGTAATGGCACGTTGTCTTAATAACCAGCTAGTTCATCATGAGACACCTGACACTTACAGAAACGAAGGAGCGCATTAAACCAGACGTTTAACTACTGTGCCTGCCAATGTTGGTGTATGTCTTCAAGAATGGCGGATAGTTCTCTGAAAACTTTAGTCAACTCAAAAAAAAAAAGAAGAGTCTTGGTTTAGTTTTCTATGTATGGAGCCGTCAGTTGTCGTTGGATTCATAGGTTTAGTTAAAGTGGATAATGCAAATGCTTTAATAACATACAATGATCTTTTAGATGTTAAACCAATCATTTGGTCACAGAACAGCACTGGCGTCTGTTGTCTTTTTCAAAACATGATCTTATGGCATGATCCTTCCTGACAAAAACAACAGTGGATTGTCTAAACCATTATCTTTGTACAGTTGGTAAATAATAAAAAAACGTCTCCCGTTATTTGCTTCGAGTTTAGAATCCTTACACATTTGTGTATCCCAAAATAGCTTACATCTTTACTAGCAATGATATTGAAACTTATGCAGAAATCGAAAAGGCATTATTGAATCCTTCACATACAATAGGTGTTAGTTTTTTCAAAAAGACTTGTTGTTTTGGCCACTTTTGTTAAAAATTTTAAAAAAATATGTCATATCCTACCCGCTGTGGTTGAAGCCACGTGTCCAGCGCCCTCAAGCGGCGGAACCGACACCGAACCTTCGCCGTCTGTCATTAGTAGTATAGTAGCGCTAGGGAACGCCTCTGCAACTAAATAGTATAGGGCAGGGTTCTCAACCTACTTCAACCGTTGTCCTCGGTAAGCAACGGAAAGCGATAAGTTGCGACGCGACGCGAGGCGACTTATTACGATGCAAACATTTTAAATGTTAGTTTGCGTTTCTATGTACGCAACGTATGCCACGTGTACGCGTCGTGTGTTGGCAACATTAAAAATATTCAAAATGTTGATTTTGTCATCAACTTTTCATCTTTCTCTCTCTCGCAATGTGTGTGCTCTATAAGTAATATGTTCCAATAATTAAATATTAACGCACCTATTTATTTAATATTTGTACAGCAACAATCTGGATGTGCTTGTAGGCCTGTGGCCTTTTGGTAGTGATTACCAAAGTTAAGCTACCTACGCCGCGGTTTTGAGTAGATGGGTGACTATTCCAACCATATTTAGTGACATTTATCACAATTATCACCGTGCTTTGGAACACGAAAAGTTGATCCCGGCTTATATCGCTTGATACTAGTCGTGAAGCCTAGTCAAAGGCCTTAGAGCAGCTTAATAATATCTGACAGTAAGAAAGTTACTGGAACTATTTGGAACTGCTCCATCAAAGTTGAGAGCCACTGATTTTGTACCACTTACTAACCAGTCCTGCCGGTGTCCGGCGCCTAGGGCTTCACATCACCGCTACTGATTCTAATGGAAACCCAAATAGTCCATTGATTACTCTCGCAAAGAAAAATGGCTATTGTGTATTGCATTGCTGAGTGATCTTATTTTATTTCATATATTAAGATCACCAACAAGGTTACGGCAACAATAAATGATTAACTATTTTTATATGGCAAATGTTGTGTACTCCTATAATTGGCAAACATATTTAATCTAAGACCTTTTTGATTTGTATTGTGATTGTTTTATGTCTTGCTGTTGGTGTTACCTTTTTAATAAAAATAAAATAACAATATGCGATTTATAAGTACTTATTAATACATGACAATGTTCTAGATGTAAACTTAATTATAGGCGTTTATAAAAATTATGTACTACCTACTTAAATATCTCGTAAACTACTTAATTATTGGAGACAACAGCATTTAGTCCCGTGGTCTTAGTGTGAGATGAGATAATTTTAAGAGTTCAAAATTGTATTTTATGAGTTCCTTACTAGAGCGGCACGGGACTCAAGAACACTGCGGAGGGTAATGCGGATTATTATTTCAAATTCGACAATTTGGTCTTTGTAGCACAACGGTTATGATAGGTTCTCTTCGTAAAGGTATAAAAGGGGATTTTAGGAACTGCAAAAGTAATTTTCATCCAAAGATAGTTGATGTTAACCTGGAAACCACAAAAGATGTTTAAAATGTATAGTTTGTAATTATTATTTATGGTCTAAAGGTCGACTGGCAGAGAATGCCACATGGCATTAAGTCTACCTTTGGTACGATTTTATCTAAGTAAACTGGATAAATAAATCAGAACTAACTATTACTAACCCCTCAGCCCAGCTTCAAATTTGAATTGTCGGCAGCCATTACCCGATTCGTGGCCAGTGCCGCGCTAGGTCATCATCATCACCATGTCAACCTATTCATATAAAAAAACATACGATGAAACCCGTGACGCGCCTGGCCTGGCATTGTAAAAGTACCAAAAAACTAGTTGAAAACAAACATAATTAGTACCTATATAATTTAACAACGTATTTGATTGTTATATGCATGGCCCTTTTTCAATCGCCGACAAACTTCTTAATTAGTTCAAGTCTAGGTGGGTCTTCTGGGACGGGGAGATGCCATGGAAAAAATGATTTTTATACCACAAGGATGTGAATTCCTTATTCCTAGACCATGTCAATTATTATTGGTGTATTTTCTGGTGATTATTTATATCTAATCCATTATACTTACTTACTTACTATTGTGTGTAATGAGGATTAAGTTCCTTCCTATCTATCCCATATTAATCTTTTATTTTTGTTTCCACAATCGCACCAATTAGCTAGCCCCAAACCACAGAATACATAATAGGATAAACCCAAACTAAGCAAAGCTTGTACTAAACGGATTAGCATACTTAAATACTTTATAAACATCCATCCATAAATGCTCGTGCTCATCACACAAACATTTGCCCCATGCGGGATTCGAACCCGCAACCGCTGGCTTTGTTGTCCTGAGCGCGAACTACTAGACCAGACGGTCGTCAAATATATGTGATAAATAGATAACACATATATTGCCATGGTCTAAAAGTAATAAATAAACACCCTTGTTTTACAAGATACTAGACGGCTAATTTTGTCAAAGGCATCTCCTCACACCCAGACCCGAGCTAATATATAGAATTCGATTCAAACCAGTAATCGAACCTGGGACCTACTTTGTTAATGGCAAATCACCGAGCCACTACATTAATAGTACCTACTTAATTAACTTCCATGTCGTTATACATTTGTAAGTGAATAGGTAGCAAATTAACTAACTATCATGTTAAGTGTCTAGGTTAAAGAGTTTGGGAATAAATTCAGCTGAACTTTACAAAGAGGTTGTTAGGTTATAGGAACTGTTGTTGGCACTAACCTACACAGCTGTCAGTTTATTTTTATCAATAGCATGAAATACGTTAACGTGAGAATAGACGGAGCGATTACATCTCGACTGAGGGCTGTGGCTATGACGAGCGCTGTCATGGTTTGAATCTGCGCAAGATCAGGGCCTAATGGATTTATGCGTTTGACTGATGAGCCGATGAGGCTGCATTCAAGTATTGAATACCGGATAATGTAAATACGCCTGATGATTATTTTGAGATAGATACTCTTTATTGCACACATTAAAAGATGTAAACAATTTAAGGTAATTTCGCTAAAAGCTATGTTTAGGTAGCGTATTATAAGAGAACTTTAACATGTTCGACAAAGTAACGCAAAGCTTTTTTATGTCTTTATCTAACTCATTTGACGTGTGTAAGTGCAATGAGGAACCATCCTGTACATTTATTACGATAGGGGAATACATTTTATTTCGCATTGAGTTTGGTTTTTCCCGTAGTGCTAGCTCTATCTTCTGTCCTGTTATTAGACTTTGTAATTCGCAATTTTTTAATTTTTTTTTTAGAAATTGCTATTTTGAGCAGTTTGAGCAGAAAACTTCCTGAGAAGTTTTTGGTAGAAAATCTCAGTTTTCGTTTGGCACGATCTTTATTGGACAGCATGTATATATGACTATGTTAAATGTTCTAATAATTTGTCAAACTTGCGTCAAACACACTATAATGTTATGTAAATAAACACAACAATTCTATCTCTGTTCAAAACAATGCCTCTTTGTACTAGTTAAAGTTATTAGTGAGGACAACACAATTTTAAATGTTGACATTTACGTGGACTTTGATTGACAATGGTTGACAAAACCAAACGAGCTGGCGTCATCTGAGATTAGCTTTTCCTGTGCTTCCCCATTATAACCGGATAATATTATATAATAAATAAGTTAAAGCAACGTAAGTGTTGTTCATGTTTTTTTTTTGTTTTTTCTTTTTATGTCATTGTTTTTATTGTAATGATTATGATATTATGTTTTGCATGATAACGTAACCAATTACGATTATAATTAACTACTTACCACTGGGATGTAAATAAAGGATTATTTAAACAAAAAATTCAATCTTACCCTTGATTCTTTCTTGATCTTGATCTCACTAATTGTAATACAAAAACTATGAAGATGTGAAAACATTAAATATGGACCTTCAAATGTTGGATACATTGCATCTGCCAACAAATAACCGTTGTTAGATCCCATCTAGGGATTTCAATATACGGCTGCGTGTGCGCAGAATAGGTGCGCCGGGGCCCGGGGCCCGGCTGCCGCATACAGACGGCACGCCCCGGACGCGCGTCCTTTGCTGGGATTATAATTGATATAGTTCCTACTTACGATCTGAATCTCCGATCTCTATCTATCTATCTAGTAGCATTAAAACATAGCAAGTGTACCTTGTGATGGCGTAACGTAGACATGTATTTAGTAAATCCAACTTATAAAATATAGGGTGTACAAAATCAGCTACTGATTAATAAAGGTACAACACAACAACTTTTACCTTGAGCGCAAAATCGAAAACGTTTTTTTACAAAAAAAAAAATCTACAAGGTTACATTGCAAAGGGCTGCCAAATTTAAAAAATAAGATTTAGGGTACAATATAAAGAAGCGTCTTAAAATTAATTTAAAATATCCGCAAATAAAGTCAATAGAGAGGCTACGAAAGCCGCGGTCATTCATCAAAGGCGTAGGTACGGCGAGCCTACAAGGACCTTACGCAGTGCACATACGTTGCAATTTTTTCATGAATGAGTTAAATTATTCACGCGTACGATTTTTAACAGCTAATCATTCAATGTGATTTTTTTTGTGTTCTTTGCCTAGTTCGATTAAGTTACGTACTGATTTTGAGCCACTCCTAAAGTTTTGGCACCCCTTGGCAATGTAACCCTGTATAGTAAAAGTTCTATTCTTTTGTGCACCCTGTACAACTTAAGTATCTAATAATAATTGAATAATTTTACGTGAATTCCTATTCAAGCTGTATATTATGTAGATTATGAAAACATGATGACTATTTATATACTTAACATATACAAGCTACACGAGAAAGACAGACGCAGAACCATAATTAAAAAGCTTTTTTATTTCAGCGACTACTTGAGAAGACATAACTATTGCTTTATGCAAAGCGCCACGTATGAAGACAAAACCATTTACAAATAATACTAACTATACTGCGATACAGGGGAGACATAATATTTCAAAGGATTTCACTTACTCGCTCCGCTAGACGTACGAATCACACGCTTAACGAATCAATTTATTTTGGCTATTGTGCTGAGACGGACATTCGAAACCGTATTCCTTATAAAGCCGTTTAATTCCAAACGGCCATATTGTTATAATCGTCAGTAATAAATCGAACTTTAGAACAATTACGAGACCATTCGAGGCGAAGAAAAACATAGCTTTATGGTCCCAGCCTTATAAATATCAACACTTTGTAGCCGCGGCTTGATAGCGTCTCGATTGAGTCCATTAACACAATAATGCTTTAACCTTAACAAAGTGCGAACTCTTACCTCTCGAACACGCTTTGTAAATCAGAAACAATGCTTTTCTATTATAAGAACAGTTTCCTAGTTGTTAATTCTTTGCCCTGCCGTTCCCAGTCTTGCAGTTTGCCCTCAAACTACGACTCTTACGCCACAAATCACCATTTCTATACGGAAAACGCTACTTCAAGCCCAATGACATGCCGTAAAATATAAATGAAACTTGTGTGGCCTTTGTTTAAGCCAAAATATACAAACACAATAGTCTATTTCCCCAGTGATAAATATCAAAAATCTACGCAATGCTTGACGTGTTTGTATAAAATGGTCAAATCAATTAGTTACTACCTAAACATTCATTCATTACGACTATAGTTCGTAAACATGTGTTCCTACTAATATTGAAAGCCATCAATCGCTCGGAGAAATGACCAGCTATATTTCAAAGTAGCGCGAATGCTGTAGTACTTAGAGACAGATATTCTGAGAATTGATTGACTCTACGCTGACTACGAGTGACCGGGGGTCCGACCCACCACTGCGTGAGTTTGTCGATGTCATTACACCGTAAGACATTGTCACTTAAATAATATTTTAAACCGTTGTTGGTTCTGAAGTGGTGTTTGAACTAACAGTTAGGCAAACAACACCTACCAAAAGATGTTGGGCGCGGAAACACGCATTACGAAAGGTAAACAGTTGACGCGTGCCTCCAAAGTCGTGCAGATGAATGTATCGAGCATTGAGGCGTAGCGTAGACATAAGCAAGGGTGGTAAACATTTGAACCCCCAATCTTTTAAATCTTTTTAAGAACCGGTTGCAATCCATGAAAACTAATATTTTCAGGGCCTAATTTGGAAAGATTTGCCAATAAAACCATTTTTCTAAATTTTGTTTTTAGCAATTACATGTATGCTAAGTAGTTATACTATGATAATATAAGACGCCAGACGTGTTCGAGTCCCACCTGAGGCGGTCGATTTTTATTCAAGTGCTAAATTATCATAGATCAAAACCATTTTATTATTTATAAAATTATCAATTTCACCACTTTGATTCACGAAAAGTGTTTGCCTTGACAATTTCTAGCAACATTTTTTTTTAATGAAATTTAAATTGCTGAAAAAATTTTTTTTATTATCAGACATATAAGTTTGTTGGCGTTTAATGTACTTACAAGAACAATTATGTATTTTTTATTACAATTACTCTAATAATCGATATACGCAATTTTACTGACAATCTAATCAGATGACTAAACCCGAAAATGAATACTGACCCTAAATCCTAATTTTACGACGCACAAGCCAAGCGCGCGCTCCTATAATAGACCGATTTTGTGAAATAGTTTATAAGATTGAAATAAGAAACAGGCACCTAACAATAAACTATTACTACTTATAAACAGTTCCGTTCAGTTGTTGTTTATTCGTAATACTCTATACAGAAAAAACAAAACAAAGTTCAAGGTTACAATAGTTTGAGTTCATGGTTATGCCCCTGGGACATGACAGATGTATCATAACGTTCTTAAGGAAATTATAACCTAATAAAATTAATTTGTCGATTTAACTAAAATGTCCACCGTAGCTCAGTAAGAGCAATCTTCCGGACAGCGAAAGGTCGTGGGTTTGATTTCCACCAGATGCAAATGAATAAAAGTGAAATATTAGATATCTTTGAAAAAGGGGGTTTTGCGATAATAACCTTTGTGGCCTTTTATGTTTTTAAAAGGTATTGTGTCTGTCAGTTTTTATAATACCTACTCACCTCCGCGATCAATATTGTCTTCCTTTCGCTTTATCATTATTACTGAACCCATATTTACGTGTTACATTATTTTTATTATCTTAAAATAGGGGTTACTAATTGAATAAACTATTTTATCATACTTGATTTAATGGTCAAGCAAAGTTAATGTCGTAGATGAAAATATTTCAGAACATCCCTGGAAAAAGGTTTTCGATCGCTTACATGTTAGATGTCTCCCTTTGTCTTTCGAGATATGGTTTAAATAACAGACATAATTATCTGTTATCATTTTTCTCGAAGGCTATAACTACTAGCGCCATAGGAAATCATGTGAACTAAAGTGAAATCGAACATTGAACAATGCATGAATTTTTGCATCCAAGTGCAGGCTTTCACTCTTGTATTTTTATCTGCGATTTTCACTCGGAACAACTTTCATTCAGATGTCATACAAATGTAATTTTAATATCGCCTATTAAGTAACAATTGAACTATTAGATGCGCATGCGTTTCTGACGAATTATCCTGAGTGATCGCAGTTTTGTCTGTGGCATATTCGAAAATGTAACTACTATGACAGAAGAAAGACAATGTGTGATAAATTAGTAGTCTCTTACCGCTGTAGTTATTACGGTCTGTATGTTATAATTTAACGAACGATTTATTTACCTATAATTTGTAACATATTAACATTGGCATGTAAAATACCTAGTAACTCGGAGGAGTAATCCACGTTATTATTCATTAAATGTAATCACCGGAAAAGCAAACATTCCTTTTGACAGAACATTCTTCATTGCACAAATGGTTTTTTATTTAGATTTTAAAAACCGTTTTTGCAGTAAAGACGCGCTTATTTTAAATACACCAACAACCTCCTAGGGTCTGATTCTGGTGCTCAAATACAACAACTTTTTGTATGGGACCAACAACCAAATCGCAAAAAACAATTCACTTCCCCGTACAAAGCCGCCGACCAGCTGACGTCAGTTTGTGTGGAACAGTATTTTTTTGGTCACATACAAAAAGTTGTTGATGTGTTACAAATAACCCTGTATACGTACTTACATAATAGTAATAAAGTTATGGAGCAATACTAAAGACAATTTATAATATAGGTAGGTACTCAGTAATCTCCTTTTTTATCTACTACAACTCAGTGTGGTGGTCTTTTTTATTTAAATTTGTAAATCGTTGTTTTTTTTTCCTATACGTGTGTAAACAAACAGGCTAATTTGATTTTGATCCAACTAAATAACTACTGTTATTTATCAACAAATACATTTCAAGACTTGTAGCAAATAACTAATATTGAAATTCTAAGAATAATGTTACACTTGAAATAAATCAAAGTGAGCCCTAAGGGCATCGAACGCTGCATCTCATCTATTGACGGTATCTATAAATACATACTAGTACAATTACGTATAACCGATATATTGATAAGGCAACAACGAGAAAGTTACCAAATTCGACAGATACCTAAGCTAACATCTTCGATAGCTAGTTGAAAGCCGGATAGCGAACAAACGTGAGTTCGATTACCACTCGAAGCGGCAATTTTTTTCAAGTTTATTATCTTAGATATAATTAGCATGTAGGTAATTAAATCCAAAAATTAAATTGTATATCTTTTCCAGGTGTCGTCAGCAATGCGCGAGCCCGAGGGGAGCGGCGCAGGCGGCGCGGGCTAGCATGGCCGCCGCGCTGCTGCTGCTGTGTGTGACCGCCGCGGCGGCCCGCCTGGGCGAACTGGCGCGCCGCGACACTGGCGACGTGTTCACGCTTACAGGTGAGATACTACTTAACTAAGTTACAGTACATACAGTGTGTTCCTAGGGTGACCACGCGCACCGCGACACTGACTGGCGACGTGTCCACGCTCTACAGGTGAGACACTACTGATGCACAGTACATACAGTGTGTTCTTAGGGTGACCACGCGCGCCGCGACACTGACTGGCGACGTGTCCACGCTCTACAGGTGAGACACTACTTAATTAAGTTACAGTACAGACAGTGTGTTCCTAGGGTAACCACGCCGGCCGCGACACTGACTGGCGACTTGTCCACGCTCTACAGGTGAGACACTACTGATGCACAGTAAAGACGGTGTGTTCCTAGGGTGACCACGCGCGCCGCGACACTGACTGGCGACGTGTCCTCGCTCTACAGGTGAGACACTACTGATGCACAGTAAAGACAGTGTGTTCCTAGGGTCGGCTAGGGTGACCACGCGCGCCGCGACACTGACTGGCGACGTGTCCTTGCTCTACAGGTGAGACACTACTGATGCACAGTAAAGACAGTATGTTCCTAGGGTGACCACGCGCGCCGCGACACTGACTGGCGACGTGTCCTCGCTCTACAGGTGAGATACTACTTAACTAAGTTACAGTACAGACAGTGTGTTCCTAGGGTAACCACACCGGCCGCGACACTGACTGGCGACGTGTCCACGCTCTACAGGTGAGACACTACTGATGCACAGTAAAGACAGTGTGTCCCTAAGGTGCCCACGCGCGCCGCGACACTGACGACGTATTCACGCTTACAGGTGAGACACCACTGAGTTACAGTACAGACAGTGTGTTCCTACTCCTAGGGTGACCACGCGCGCCGCGACACTGGCGACGTGATCACGACTAACAGTGAGACACTAATTACTGAGTTACAGTCACAGCAGGTACTGTAAATTAGTAGTAATAATTTTAACAACATACCTAGTTTATAAAACTATAAAACATGTGTGAATGGGACTCGTTAAAACAAAACAAATGAACCCACAAAAAAACCCTGGGTCTTACTAGTTGCCACTGAAGTTTTTCTATTAGATATTAATAAAGATACAGACATTTATTTGCAAAAAAATATTCCGATTTAGATTAGTCCAGGCCGATTATAAAAATGTTGTATTAAATTGTCATCTGAATGTTACCTACAACAAAGACCAACTCTATACCTATCTACGACAGTTAGAAGTCGGTTTTAAGCTATTTTCAAAATTACATAGTTACCTACATGTACCTATAGTTAATAAAGGTGTGTTAACAAAGTGCACAGTGTCTAGTCATTGTTTCTACAGTGTATAAATCTGTCCCAGGTGAAGAATGCAGCCCAGCGCAATGCGCGGAGCACGGCGCAGGCATGAACCCGGGCGCGGGCGACGCGGGCGAGTGCGCCTGCGTCTGCCCGCAGCGTGCGCCGCTCTTCAGGGAGGACAAGGAGCTGTGTGTCGATGACCTTCCCGGTAACTAGCTTTTTTTAAACATCATTATTTCAACATAATTTTTGTGCATGAAAAATACTTCACGTTTGGGGCTCTATTTTACCGGGACACCATGGCGGCGCCACCAGTCGCCCTTGAGGGAGGTGGTAGGTTTTGTGAGGCTATCGAGCACATACCCTATAGAGCAGCAATACGAACTATCTTTCTCCGAAACCAAATTTATTCCGGCGTTTCTTCTCAGCACTTGCCAGATTGTCTGTTTCTTGTCTCGAAACGCTAGTAGGGCCCAAAAAATAAGGAGACATGTTCTGCCCTATAATTTATTATTGACGTTCTTATGTGGCAATTTTCTGTCCTAAATTAAATAAATGATTTTTGACTTTTGACTTTGACTAGTTGGTGATTTTTTACTTACATTTAGTATGAAATGTCAAGTCCTGTCAACTTTCGCCCACTCTAAAGTCTTGTCAACTTTCTCCCACACTAAAACAAGTAAAACCGACTTCAAAAAACTAAAAATCTAAACATGATAATATTAACACATAAGTACCTAATCGGTTAGGTACTTTTGGAGTCGGTGTTATTTTTCGCTTTTTAGAAGTCGGTTTTTTTAAATAAAATTTACTTATTTTATCTATATTTAGCGATAATTCCTATTCAAAACAAATCATAAGAGTGCAAACAAAAGTTAACTGCTGAACAGCAATTTCATCCCCTATTTTTCCATCCTTAGGGGTAACATTTTTTCAACAAATAAATTTTAATTATACCTATTATCTTTGAAGTTATTCAATAAAAAAGAATTATCAAAATCATTCACATTTGTCGAAGATATTAGGTAACATAGATACAAGAACCACGAACCAAAACATTATCTGGGTACTTTTGCTATTTGTAGATTTTCTCAAAAGCAATTGAGCTAATTCAATTTCGATAAAATTTATATAGGACCACCTCTGAAGTATGATCTACTAAACAAAAAGAAATAAAAGGCGGAGTAATCGCGTAACATACATAAAAAACACCTACTGTCAAATTGAGAACCTCCTTCTTTTTTGAAATCGGTTAAAAAGGCGGAATTGTGGTTACAGTCTCCCTGGATACCTACATAATTTGACGACCGTCTGGTTTAGTGGTTCGCGCTCCGGACTACAAAATAATATTCTGTGCTACAAGGCCAGGCGGTTACGGGTACAGAACCCGCAAGGCGCGTATGCACCTATTATATTCTGTGGCGTATGTTTGTGTGACGAGCATGAGCATTTGTACCTAAGTCATGGATGTTTATAAAAGCATTTAAGTTTTTTTATCCGTTATCTAGTCGCCATAGTACAAGCTTTGCTTAGCTTGGGGCTAGGCTAGATAATTGAATTAATTTGAAATTTTGTGTCTATAAATCAATATATACTTAGAAACAATTACATTTGCCTGATTGGAGCAATCAGGTAAATGTTATTTTATAATTTTTAATTTAATGTTGAAAATGAAAATGTTAAATCACTTGATTGCAGAGAGTGTTTGCAATGGGTACTAATTTGCCTACTGCAGACAATCTTTGCTATTTTTAAATAGAATAAGAGTTTAAATTAGTATAACAATAAGTAAGCAACTTAGAACTATACTGACACCAACCTAACGCCAAATTAAATGTAACATAGTTTTATTAAATGAATAGTGTTATTCTTCTGATAAGTGGTTTAAGCTGGTGCTCACTCTCCCAACTCACGTTTTGCTATAAACTAAGCTGTGGTAAATGGTGCTGGTGTTGAAAATAGTCCTATCTTAATATTAACATTGTTTTCAACTCTGTATTCAACGCTGTTTTTTTACTTAAATAAATAAAATTAAAAAATAATAATAATAATTGATGTGGTGAAAAACAATTTATTATTATATCTCGATGACTTTCCATCATGTGGATAGTCTGCTCACGCAATGACTGAGCAGCCTGCTCAAAGTAGGCTAAGATTCTGGTACATAAAGTAAGGCTTATCCTACTTTAAATATAACTCGAACAGTAACCTAGCTCGTAAAACACATAAAATAATTAACTAATCCACGCCTCGCAGACGGGAAAGTACAGTAACAGTATTAACATCAGTTTTGCAACATCATCGGAAAGATATCCATCGGGTAACATTCGCCACTTCTAGCACGATTTCCTTATTCATACAAACCAAAGAAAGTCTACAGACATTTCACACTTTTACTGTTTACCATTTGAAGCTAGCTTCTCTAATGACGAACGATAATGTTTTGACAATGCTTGTAATGTACGTAATAGTAGTTATATAAAATCACGGATTATGTCTATTTTTCGCGTTTCTACACAGGCTGTTGTTTTCATTAGTTGCTAAATTCAAGGTCAATGTGTTCATCAATACAAAAATCTTTTTCTATGGGCCAACATCGAATCGAACCTTCCCCTTTCTTAAATGGTTGTCCTCTACCTAAAGGTTGTCTGGAAGAAATCGCTATTAGCGATAAGACCGCCTAAATTGTACATCTTTCTGTAAAAATCATGTGTATTTTACTTGTATGGTGTGCAATAAAGAGTATCTATCTATCTATCGAAATCGCGTTTTTTTTTCTCCATACAAACTAATGCTTGATGCTTGGAATTTCGTTAAGGGAAAAATCCGAAACGAGGTTTTCCGGCAGAGGACCAAAGTAATGGACACAGTCCTAAAATGTAGCAAGCTAAAGTGGCAGTGGGCCGGCCACATCTGTCGCAAAACCGATGAAAGGTGGAGTAACCGGGTTCTCGAGTGGAGACCACGCCTTGGCAAACTTAGAGTAGGACGCCCCCTAGCTCGATGGGCCGACGACCTTAGAAAGGTGGCTGGAGTGGCTGGATGACAAAAGCAGGAGGTCGTGCTCTTTACGTCTAGTCGTGCACTGCAATAGGCTGACATGATGATGACGATAATATAAATTAATACTCTCGTCAATAATATATAGAGCAGCACTTTTTTTATTTAATTCGATGTCCCATAAAAAAAATCTAACACATTAGCCTCTCTTAATTTGGCTACTGTTCAAATCGTTTATAAAATTATCATCTACCTTTATTTCAAGGGGTTAAACAAAACGAGACACAATATACATTTTACTGTAACGCAGTCTCATACGACCGGCCAGCAGCCCATAAGTTGAGGAACATTAGTTTTTTTTGCGATTTCGAAGTTAAACAAGACTTAAAAGGAGTTCTAACAATTATAAGTATCTTAACTTGATATTAGAAGTTTAGCCCTAAATAAATAAACAAACCGACGTATGAAGTCTTATTAGGGTACACGTACATCATTACCTGAACCACTGATTCTTAGTAATTTAATGTCTTAGTGTGCCACTTCCAGTCGCGCACGGTTAATTCTGTGTCTTACTCGTTGCCTTTGCATATTCTTTATTGCACGCACTTGTAACCGAACGTCGCGATCGGTGCTTGCTGGTAGTTCATCTGTGTTCGCGCGGGTGTAACACGATTACCCTCATGCTTTTGCGAGTTGTGCGAGATTATCCTACTAATCAACACTTAGTAAATAAGTTATTAATTGTATGTCTGCATGTACGAAATTTTAGTTTTGTAAATGTGTAACCCTCCCACTTAAGTGAATTTATGTAATTCTTTGTGAGAATAATAAAGATCTTAAACCAGATATTTTTCTAATGTACTATGTATGATGATAATTTAATGAATGATATGTATGTAATTAATGTACATATTCCGAGTACGTGGCCCAAGTCGTTTGACTTGTATTCATCTCCGAGGATAAAATGCGCTCGCTCAATAAAGCTCCAATAGGTAGGTAATCCAAGTATGATTTCTGTTTATATGTAAATAAAAATCAGACAACTGTTATCTAATGTTAGTGACAAAAAAACTGGTTAAGTACGAGTCGGACTCGCGCACCGAGGGTTCCGTACAAACCTGTAGGTATATAAGTAAAAGTTCACCCATCACGACAATCGAGTCAGGTATGGTATTTTTATTGCGAAATGAGTATTTGATATGAATTTCAATTTAATACCTCTACGCGTTCATAAGGAAAGTTTAAAATTAATAACAATATTTTTATTATATAATGTTAGATACTAAAAAAATAAGGTTTTCGCAATTTTTCCTTTACATGTGCTATAAGACGTTGCTTCGTACCAAATTTCAAGATTCTGAGTTCACGGGAAGTACCCTGTAGGTTTTGATTCCCTCGCAAGTCGAAAATTTGCGGCGTTAACGGCTGTATCTTTTGATTTTGGCTTAAAAGTTTGGTTTTTTCACAGCTCCAAGAGACAGTAGGCCTGAGTATTTGATATAAGTTCCAGCTTGATACCTCCACGCGTTCTTGAGAAAAAGGGTCTTGACAGACAGACAGACAGACGGACGGACGGACGGACAACAAAGTGATCCTATAAGGGTTTCTTTTTTTCCTTTCGAGGTACGGAATCCTAAAAAGACTCATTCTAAGTAGTTAGTATGTACTTAATAAATAACTATACCTACTATACGTACATAAAAAAAGATTCCAACAGATTGAAACCTCTTTCTTCTTTGAAGTCGTTTGGAAACATAAATAATATCAAATCATCATACGATTTATCCGTATAATCTGCACACAATTTTATGGTCCGATTTTTAATTAAATAATTTTAATTTTACTAATATCTAAGACTGAGTTAAATTTACGAACCGTGACGATACCGTGAAGTTGTATGCAAATTAGTTAGATTGTACAGATTATTAAACATTTTATTACAGTTTGATTAGGTTTTATTAAATTATGAATGAATATAATTAATAATTTTATTCATATTTGACATAATAGTGTACATAAAAGTGCAAGTATCGCTGTTTCATAGATAGATTAACTTTTTTAATTCGTATGTAAACGATTTTCTTTACGATTCTCAAACTTTTCTTATTTTTATCTTAATATTATATTAGACTTCCGGCGACCTTTACCAGGTCGTCTGTCCACCTTGTGGGTGGACGTCCTACGCTGCGTTTGCTGGTACGTGGCCTCCATTCTAGAACCTTTCTGATTTTTTTCTGGATGCAGGCCGCTTCCAACCGGCCAATCTGGAAGTCAATGGGGGAGACCTATGTTCAGCAGTGGACGTCCTATGGCTGAAATGATGATGATGATGAGTATATTAGACATCACATACATTACTCAAATCCTTAGGTAATTAGCTAAAGCACTTGCGTTATTTTTTAGAAATCAGAAACATCGACAGTACCACAATACCCATAAATATTATTATAAATAGGGTTACATTGCGAAGGGATGCCAAATCTTTAGGAGTGGCTCAGAATAAGTAACTCAATAGAACTATGCAAAGAACAAAAACTTTTTTTTTACATTTAATTATTCCTATCCGCTGTTAAAAATCGTACGCGTAGATTTTTTAACTAATTCATGGAAAACTGCACCGTATGTGCACTGCGTAAGGTCCTCGCCGTACGTACCTACGCCTCTGATAAATGACCGCGCGGCTTTCGTAGTTTCTCTATTTAGGTACTTTATTTTCGGATATTTTAAAGTTTTTTTTTTTCGTAATATACGATTATTAAAAATAATAACGACAAGGACGCTTTTTTATATTGTTCCCCAGATCTTATTTTTTTAATTTGGTACCCCTTTGTAATGTAACCCTGTATTTTTATATTTACGCACAGAATATACAGTGTGTGGCCTGAAACCGTGGATAATATTGAAAACAGAGACTCTATAGGTCAATAGTAATCGAATCATTATGGTCCCAACTAATTGAAATTAAAACTTTACTTTTTGTTTTTTTCTAACAAACTTAATTGTAAGTTCAATGTAATGCAAACAATGCAATAGTTCCGCATAACTCGATCGATTGAGTTCATCTGCATCGTACTTATTCGGAGCTACTCTGAACGTTCTCTTTGACACGACATTGACAACGTTAGCGATAATATCGTTTTTCAATAATATCTACATCGATTATGAATCGTAACTTTAAATTCCTATTGTGTGTAATGCATGAGTTTTGGTTGACTAGAATCTTTTCAGAAAAAATACTTATACTCTAGAGATAATACTCAAAACCGAGACGGTTTTTAATATTATCCCCAGTTCTAGGCCAAACACTGTATGTATAATAACACTGTAGGTACTTACACATTTATTATATTTTATCGCTACACTTTTATTTAACATTAGGTACTTTATTTCAATCTGTTTTTTATAATTTTTCTGTGATGTAGTAATGTTAGAAAATATTACTCTAAAATTCAATATAAATCACGGAAACGAAGTGTGCGATAATAACGATAAACAAAATGCAATTAACACGATAAATGATACCTAATATTAATGTTTTACAACGCTATTTATTTTTATTGGTAATAAAATAGAAATTGCTAACATCAATGACTTGCCGAAAACGGTGGCGGTGATAGAAAATCTGCAGCGATGCAGGCTGCAGTTACTGAACTGTGTAGCGCCTTTAGTAAAATATTTAATATCTCACCACAGAACATACAGGGTTACTTTTAAACCAATTGCCAAATTGAAGAAGGCGAATATGTTCATCAATACAAACAACTTTCATGTGAGAATGAAATCGAAATCATGAAAAGAATTTTGTTACTTCGTAAATTATTATCGAGGTAAAGAGTTAGTTTGTATTTAAAGTAATATTTACGTCCCACGCGGACCCAGTGCGGATTGTTGGAGAGGTGTTGTAAGTGGTGGTGTTGACAGTTAATCAACCTTACTGTCAGATGTAATCAAGCCTCTGACTAGGCTTAAATTCACTACTAGTATCAAGCGATATTAGGCGGGACCAACTTTTAACTTACCTTCCGAAGGACGGATTGCTTGTGATTAATGTCACTAAATATGGTCGGAATAGTCACCTATCCAGGCCAGGGCTATTCACTCACAACCGCGCTGTAGGTTGCTTAACTTTTAAAAACTTTATTTTAGTAAAATATGTGGCTTGGCTGTTTCGTTACTACAAGAACTATTGTCTAAGTGATGAACAGTAAATCCATTTTTCACCTTACGCCCAACCAAAACGGCCTAGCTACATATTTTGATTAAGTTTGTGAAGTTAGGGCTTGTAGAGTTAGGGCGTGTAAAATTAGAAGCTTGGGTCTACTTAAGATCTGATAACATTTTGATAGTGCGAGCCATAATAAAATTATGGTCTTGTCTTGGCAACATTTTACATGATAATGTTTTTGGTGAGATATTATTTTTCGAAACTAACACGACATACAGAGAAGAAATAAAAGTAGGTATATTATTTTTCAAAACTGTTTATATTTTATTAAATTTCTCAAACGAAAAGAAGTTAAAACAAAAAAAACACTACGAATGTTAATAAAAAGTTATGTATTAATCAACTCTATATTTTTCAACCTACATTATACATACTTAGGGCTAGTAAGGTAGTACATCAGTAATTTAAAAAAATCGACCAACTCAGGAAGGAATTGAACCGTTTTTTTCGCAATCCTGGGGCCTGGGGGCCTGCTCTTTCAAACTTACCATTTTAGCAAGAACAAAAAAAAATAATCGTGACAAAAATCATCACAGAAACTATTACAGATACTTACTCTTAGTAATTAATGATTGCTACGTAATACAGACCCAAAAAATTACATTCAAAAATATTGTTTCACGTTAGGTAGGTATGCGATACCTATTTTGTAGTTCTCTACTTTTTTTTCATGTTTTCAGGACTTGTTATAGAGCGAATCTGCCTCTCTTAGTTTACGTCGTGATGCCTCTTCGCTGTTTATTTTTATAATAGATAAAGCCTCGAGTCTTGCCTGAGCCTTAAGACATGAGTGGGTGGAACAGCGGAAATCTGCCCTGATTCGACAAGACATTTGGTTCAAGCTAGCAAGATCAAGATCAGCAGGGGGTCCTACATCGCCGCTGACTTCATAACTTATCATATCAGATTTACATTATACATAATTATATAAATCTTTTGGTTTGTTATGTTATACAAGGTGGGCCAAAAGAAGTCATCCGATGTTGTTTGGCTCTCTTTTTTTTATCCAAATGAAAAACTTCGATTCTGTTTTTTGATTATGTTTATTTGAACCTTTAGAATTTATGGGTCAAGTCGAGAAGATTATATCGGCCAAATGGGCGCCGTCACAATTGATTGGCATACGGGCATTTTTGATCACTTCGGCGAAAACTTCAGGCGACAGATTCTCGCACTCGTTTCGAATGTTGTCCTTGAGGGCTTCCAGAGTGTCGGGCTTGTTCACGTAAACACAGGACTTCAAAAAACCCCACAAAGTCAACAAAACGACAAAAGTCTGAAACGCTTAAATCGGGCGATCTTGCGGGCCAGTGCAAATCGCCAAAACGAGAGATGAGGCGACCTGGGAGTGTGTGCCGTTGCTCCATCTTGTTGGAACCACATGTCCCTCAGTCCTAATTTGTCCAATTGCGGCAGAAAAAAATTGGTCAACATGGCCCTATAGCGCGCACCGTCCACTGTTGTCGTTTGGCCAGCGTGCAGCGGCATTCTCGAAAAAAAATGGCCCGATGACTCCTCCAGCGTGAACAGCGCACCATACAGTCACTTTGAGCGGGTGTAATGGCTCCTCGTGCATCACTCGTGGATTTTCGATGCCCCAGAAGCGATAGTTTTGCTTGTTCACGTACCCGCTGAGGTGGAAATGAGCCTCATCGCTCATTAGGATTTTGGTCGAAAAATCGTCCACTTCTTCCTCGAGATTGAGGATGGCTTGGGCGTTGGTTACGCGCGTTTAGCAGTCGGCAGGCAGCAGCTGATGCACGGACTGGACTTTGTACGGGAACATGCGCAGGTCATTGACCAAAATTCGCCTTTAGGACGTCCTGATGGCTAATTGCGTGGCACGGCGTCTGGTCGATGTTTCCGGCGACAGCTCGACATCCTCGGCAACAGCGGCGATATTCTCGGCAGAACGGGCGCTCCGGGGCCGGCTACTCTTGGCAACGTCTCGTGTGGTCCCATACTCTTCAAGGTTGGTGGCCAAACGGCGCAGTGTTTGCGCAGTCGGTGTCGGACGGTCGGGGAATCGGCGACGGAATTCGCGCTGCGCCAACACCACAGACGAATGGGCTAGTTTCCTGGGTCAAAAAAAGTTTATTCTATTTAGTCCGTCAGTTAGATTATCAAACAATATTGGACCCATATTTTGTCTTTTGTAAATCAAACAAAAAATGTTGAAGACAAAGCGCATCAAAGTGAGCACGTGACGTCACGCCTTGCTAAAAAGTGTCGCAAGGCGTGACTTTACGCGAAACTTTAGCGGGCTATATCTTTATCATTTTTTGTTTGATTGAGAAAAGAAAAAATACGTGTCCAATATTTTCTGTTAATGCAACTGACGGACTAATTAGATTTTTTTAGGAAACTAGCCCATTGTTACGCAAAAAAATTGACACGATTATTCCGCGTTCTTGGGTAATGTATCGCTCCATGGCTTGTTCACTTGTATTCTGCATCTGTCTAGTCCACAAATGTCAAAACAGATTTGACATTGGCGGCCATTTGATAAAAGTGAGAGCATCTTCCAATAGGGTGATTTCTTTTGGCCCACCTTGTAGTTACTTACTACAGTAACATCACGGACAGTTAACCCTGCCAATGCCCAAAAAAGTAGCGTTATGCCGAGTTCGAAGAAGACTTAAGTAGCTTCAAAATCATTGATCGCAGAGTAAAAATGAATAGAACTAGTAGAAATTGTATTATTATTAAATAATTAATAATAATAATAAATTGTTTTTACAATCACACCAATTATCTAGCCCTAAACTAAGCAAAGCTTGTACTATGGCGACTAAATAACCGATAAACATACTTAAATACTTTTATAAACATCCATGACTTAGGTACTAATGCTTGTGCTCATCACACAAACATTTGCCCCTTGCAGGATTCGAACCCGCAACCGCTGGCTTTGTAGTCCGGAGCACGAACCACTACATCAGACGTTCGTCGTCATTGTCAGAAGTAATCATAATACTATTCGTACAGATATTCAATAAATATGGTGTTAGGTTAATATGACCCTACAAGGCTACAAAGCCGAAAAAGGTACCTACTCGTATGTGCTAACACATGCATAAAATACTATGGCAACGATAGTTTGAAATCATCATCATTCGAATAAAAACGTGTTTCATACCAAAACAGCTCCTAAGTAATTGAGTTTAGCATGGTTTTTTTAAAATCAGAAAATAAACCTTAAGACCCCCCCCCCCCCCCTCCTATACCCTCAGCACAGTCCCCAGCCCTGAGGACGTTTACTTTTAGTATGTTCAGATACATTGAGGTAAAACTGTAGTGTACTTAGGTACTTTCATCCTATAGAAACGGCATCATGTAAATAAACGGGGACTTAGTGACCGTTAATCGATTATTTTACCATCTCGCAATGTAACGTGCGGCCGAAATCACGTCAATAACGTATGGATTTGCGAAATAAGCTTACTTTACTCAATAATTCTCCAGATCAGTTATGGACACGATGCGGTTTCAGTCTTAATTCTTATAAATGAGACGCTGTAAGTAAAAATTCGGCCTAAAGTTTTACTCGGTTGTTTTTATGTGAGTGGAAACGCGAATTTTGGTTGGCATTCGGGGTGGCGGCGTCTCGCCAACGAAGCCTTATTGTTCTATGTGTTAATTTATAGACTTGATGCAATTTTTTTTAAATGGACACTAATCCCAGCAAAACCTTACTGATGCGCCATTGTAGGTAAAGTTTTCAAGACTGAATTATTATAAACTGCGGATAACATACCAATAAGGTACGATAGCTTTACCTATTGTAGTATTTGCTATCAATTCAGATTTCGATTCTGTTGCCCCAAAAATTTGATGCAAACAATTATGTACTTATTTTGTTTTTGTTGTCCCTGTTTTTTTTTGTTAACTTTCCTCGAGGAATCGATCTTTGAACGTTAAGTATATTTTAAATTTAAATTCGAAAACATTTACTATGGGACTAAAATTTAAATGTCAAAAACGGGAATTTTCCCATGGTACCTAATATCTACACTATATACACGATCAACAAGAGGATTATATTTGCAACTCCGATGTTGAAAAAATTTGGACTTCGTATGTAGTGTAGGGGAACGTTAAAGCCGCGTCGAATTTGACAAATATTTGTATTAAGCGCTTTTGGCAGTTCCGCTATGACATGTTTACGTTTATTGAAATCTCGTGTTTACAATCGTTATGCCTCATACGGTATTACTGTGAAATGAGGTTCTTGAGCAGTCGGCGCCACTGCTTCACTTTATCCTTATTGATTGCTTTTTATGTTTTATCAGTTTTTATAACACAAATAGTTTTAATTTATCAATTAGGTTTTTCTACTTAGATCCCGAACTTTAACGCATATATCGGATACTAGTGCGCATAATACACTACCTATAATACTTACGTAAGGGCCTACGCAAACTGAAACTTTTAGCATCGCAAAATGAAAACTTCCACTGAAACACAATCTAAATTAAAAAGTCGCGAAAACGCAATACAAGTCGTCGAGACGCCAATCGCGGATGCTAGCGATCGATCGCAAGGAGTCACCAAAACGCGATGCAGGATCGATCTAGTCGCAAACTCGCCGATCGCGAATGCTAAAAGTCGCAGTGAGTGTAATACATAAATACGTAAATACTTATTACTTCGTCGGTAATTCGTTTTATCTACGTCAATTCGGGGAAAGTACTGTGCTATTCAAATGAGTAGGTACTTAGAAGGACCTATTGTAAAAGTTATACTTATTTTACGGGGATGATAGGTACCTACTCTGCTCAAACACAACCTTCACGAAATTAGTACGCCCCTGACAAATTTAATGTCTGGTAAGTACAGACAACTGCAGGTCAACCTCCCCAAAAAGTTAAAGGTCATTAAGGCGAGTAATGCCCCTAAATTAGCGACTAGACGAATGTTAGTACGAATATAGCACAAAAAGTCATTAAAATACAGATCATAACAGCGCGCGCAATGAAACGTGGCTGTTACGACAGTCGCTGCGTCTATGTGTTGCAAAAATTGGGGAAAATAATACTTTTTGCATGTACGCTATTGTTCGAATAAAAAATCCTATTCTCAGTTTGTAGCTATTATGTTGGTCTATCAATTGACGTATAAACAAATTAAATCGGTCAAGGGGTTTAAAAGAAGAAGGAGAATAAGCATCTTTTTGCTTGTTTTTTCAATGATTTCAATTTTTTTTTCTCCTGATGTATTTATAATTACTAGAAACAAATGCTATGCTAGGTTTTGACAACTCTCAGCATATTTTTTTGAGAAACGGGGCTTAAGTAGTAGGCTTTTGAAACCACATGCTAGTTTACATTTAGCGACTACACGGGCCTTAAACAGATTTACAACTTCAAGTCCGACGTGTAGAGATCAATATCAATTGACAAATTTTGACGTTTTGTGGTAGGTTGACGTGCTGTGTCTGTCTGTACCTCGCAACACAAGGATGAATTCCTTACTTTGAGACCATGCACCATTTTTAGGTAAGATCACTTGTATGTATGTGTATGTGCCGTGTAGGGACGGCTGTAAAGAGGCGTAGTCGTATAAAAAATCATTGGGGGAGGCCCGTGTTCAGCAGTGGACGCCCTATGGCTGTAATGATGATGACTTGTATGTAGGTCAGGTACAATTTATAATAACACAAACACAATAATTACCGTGTTAAAATTAATTAACGACAGCTCTTATTTTTAATGTAATCCCAATGGGATGTTGGGTGCCAAATCAGTTTACAAAATCTGATAGCTGTATTCATGTCATCGTGTGTGGCATACGTAACGGGAGCCGCAATAACGTCATCACAGTCAACAGCGAGTTAATCCCATAAATGCGCCTTTAATAAATTAATAACGAAAACCGGAGAAGTTTATTTGCGTCGATTTTAATTATGCATTACTGTTATCGGTCATTTGCATTTTGGGATAAAAAAAATTGTAATTTGCATTACATTTTACGAATTTAATGACACTGTAATTATGATATTGAAACATGAAATCAATACATAAATGTATTTTTGTCGAGAGTAAGATAGAAATTACTTTTGAGATGGCAAACGGATTTACTTTATAGGTACCTAACTAGCTGTTGCCCGCGACTTCGTTCGCATGGTCTTTAGTTTATTCATAAAGGATTTTCTGCGCAATTTCCTTTTTTTTTCTTTCTTAAGAACCTTCTCCTGACAATAATTAACACAACAAAAAAAGGATTAGCGTAATTGTTCCAACCGATCACGCGTGATGCGATGACCAAGGGACGTAGAGATTAATCTTTATATTTATAGAAGATAATGAAATAGACTTTCGTACTTTCAAGAAATTTAAACTAAACTTTGTACCTTGTACAAGCTAAGACCCCTTTCTCAGTCTTCTATTCCCAATCTCATGGGGTCGAACCATGAAGTACCCTATACCCTAAGATAGAGTAGAAATTACAGTTATTTTGTTCGACAAAAATTCCTCCAATTTTTAATCTGTGCCTGCACTGGTTTTAGTATGGGCGAGAGTTGATAGGACTTGTCATTTCATACTAAATGTAAGTGAAACATCACTAACGTGTTTCGGAGAAAGATGGTCCTTATTGCTGCTCTATAGGTTATGTACTCGATGGATCAAACACACCACCTCACTTAAAAACAAACAGTTGCGGTTTCCTACACCCTCACTTAACTCCCGGCCCACTTAATTTATAAGTTTTTTTAAATTGCAGAATGTGCACTGGCTACATTCGGAACAGGCTCCGGACTGCAGCGGATACCCTTCGTCTACTTACCATTGAAGGGCCAGATCATACACCCATCTAAGGAGATCACCTTTCAAAGTAAGCAGACTTTCTCGCATAGCATGGTTGATCGAATTTAAAAATAGATGACGCGTAATAATGGCGGTGCTAGAAATGTTGACTAACTTTCGTCTTCATATCATATCTTGGTTAGAGATGTGCAGTTCCCGGGAACATTACCGCATGCGCAACGGCACATCTTCTTTCTTGACATTTATGACGAAGTTATTTACCTTCGGACGACAGTGAAACAAGAACGACTGCGATATTAGTCGGGACCAACTTTAAACGAGATGCTTGTGATAAATGTTACTAAAAATGGTTGGAATGGTCGCCCATCCAAAAACATCCGCGGTGTGGTGGTGGTGGCCTAACTTTGGTTTATATTACTACTCGTACTAAAGCGCTGCCACCATTAGAGCTACAAGCACCTCTATGTGCGACCACCGAGAACTAATTTTTCCCTACTGCAAGACTTTATATTTGCGGCCATTACTAATTTAGTACTCTGTAGTCTTATTCAACTTATACAGTGGCCTACAGCGCCAAAATGGCGAAAAGCAAACAGGCACTAATTTAATTTGACAGCAGTATTGGGTCGGTTCGGTGGAATGCAGTTAATTAGGAATAATAAAGCGGTAAATTTCGTAACGCCCGCTTACAGTCAGCGGCTGCGAATACATGTGGAGTAAAGCCACAGTTTTTTTTTGCTGTGGATAATCTTTTCATGTTAACATTTTCAGATGTAAAAACACCAATATGCGCCGTGTCTGGCGCTCAGTTCCTAACTCGAAAGGGATTCCTCGACCTGCGGAACACCCTTGATGCAGACGTGCCGTTCAATCTGTTTAGAGACGAAGGCAGGACCTTTCTTCAGGTGAGATTATTAATTACTTTGACTGAGCGTAGATAATTACACGTATAATGATATATTCATTTATTTGATTTCCTAGGATGTTTCGAGTGAGTCTCGATAACTATCAGACGTTGCTTTTGTATTGAAAAAAGCAACCGCGATCTGCGGACCTACTCGTATACCTAGCACCACATCGGCGAATGTTATCATTATGATTAATAATGTCCCGAATTATAATTGACAATATATTTGAGCGCGTTGTTATCATGATTTGCGGACGCTGGCAGTAGGCGAGGCAGGAGAATAGTGTGCTGCTTAAGCTATTAACTGGTACACCGCAAACTTTTTCAACTTTACCTCTGTATGACGTGTTGACTATATACAAGGTGGGCCAAAAGAAATCACCCTATTGGAAGATGCTCTCATTTTTGCAAATGGCCGCCAATGTCAAATCTATTTTGACATTTGTGGACTAGACAGATGCAGAATACAAGTGAACAAGCCATGGAGCGATACACTCCCCAAAAACGCGGAATAATCGTGTCTATTTTTTTGCGTAACAACTCGTCTGTGGTGTTGGCGCAGCGCGAATTCCGTCGCCGATTCCCCGGCCGTCCGACACCGACTGCGCAAACACTGCGCCGTTTAGCCACCGACCTTGAAGAGTATGGGACCACACGAGACGTTACAAGAGGGGCGGGTCCCGGAGCGCCCGTTCTGCCGAGAATATCGCTGTTGCCGAGGATGTCGAGCTGTCGCCGGAAACATCGACCAGACGACGTGCCACGCAATTAGCCATCAGCCGGACGTCCCTAAGGCGAATTTGGTCAAAGACCTGCGCATGTTCCTGTACAAAGTCCAGTCCGTCCAGACCAATATCATAATGAGCGATGAGGCTCACTTCCACCTCAGCGGGTACGTGAACAAGCAAAACTATCGCTTCTGGGGCACCAAAAATCCACGAGTGATGCACGAGGAGCCATTACACCCGCTCAAAGTGACTGCATGGTGCGCTGTTCACGCTGGAGGAGTCATTTTTTTTCGAGAATGCCGCTGGCCAAACGACAACAGTGGACGGTGCGCGCTATAGGGCCATGTTGACCGAGTTTTTTCTGCCGCAATTGAATAAATTAGGACTGAGGGATATGTGGTTTCAACAGGACGGAGCAACGGCACACACTGCGCGAGCCACAACCGATATTCTGAAGGCAGCGTTCCCGGGTCGCCTCATCTCTCGTTTTGGCTATTTGCACTGGCCCGCAAGATCGCCCGATTTAAGCGTTCCAGACTTTTTTGTGGGGTTTTTTAAAGTTTCGTGTTTACGTGAACAAGCCCGAGACTCTGGAAGCCCTCAAGGACAACATTCGACACGAGTGCGAGAATCTGTCGCCCGAAGTTTTCGCCGAAGTGATGAAAAATGCCATAAAACGAGCCCGTATGGCAATCAATTGTGACGGCGCCCATTTGGCCGATATAATCTTCTCGACTTGACCAATAAAATTCTAAAGGTTCAAATAAACATAATCAAAAAACAGAATCGAAGTTTTTCATTTAAAAAATAAAGAGAGCCAAACAACATCGGATGACTTCTTTTGGCCCACCTTGTAAATAGGCAATTCGGAAAGCTTCAACCTAAGCATATGTTTAATTTTGATTTGATTTGAACCAAAAAAAAAACTATTAAAAAACGCTAGTAAATATATACTCTATTCCAGTGGAGCGGAGAAGACGATGTGCGCGCACGCATGTCAGGGCGCGTGATGGTGGTGCGACTACTGTGCCGTGACGTGGCGGCCGCGCCTGCCTCACCGCTAGACCTGCGAGGTGTGTTCACCCCTTGCGTCGCCTTCAGAGTACAAGGCACGCCACCTCGACACTCTTCCAGTAAGTTATTCTGCTATCATTTTTATCATTTCTAGCGCGCGCGTATGTATGGAAACGTGTGCCGGCACGTGGTGGCCGCACCAGGCTCGCTCCTGGTCCTGCGAGGCTACTTCACCCTTTGCGTCATTTCTAGGGCGCTGGTTAATGAAATAGTTTCTGTGAAAACGCACGCTGAGCGACTGTGACAAAGTATTTTAAGAACCCTATATTTTATGGTGAATGAGGTAATAGTTCAAAATGTTATTGTTCTAGATGTAACAGAAGTCCAGTTTACACCAAACGCTCAGACTTCAGAAGCATCCAACTCATCAGGACTCACTGTGACAGAATACGTTGCTATTGGAATCAGCTCTCTGCTTCTAGGTCTAATATATGTCGCATCAGTTTTTCTATACTTGCACATAAGAAAGCGACGAAGAGCAGCTTCAGAAGAAGGCAGCACACAAAGGCTTAAAGGTTTAAAAAAGAAGGACGGGTCCATTATTACAGAAAGAGATATAATAAGAGTCAACAATGAGCGTGTTCAAGCGTTAACCAATAGCATAGGACAAGATGACGGAATTATCAAGAAAAATCCTTTAATGAATTTGAGCAGGCAGTTCCATGAGGCTAAGAGTTTTCCAAGCGACTCTGGAAGTAATATGTCGGATTCTGAAGACTTTGCTGATAGCAGTGCGCGTAGCGACGACCATAACTTATACAATGTACGTAACTACTTTGCTGTGTTCCTTTCTAAACTAAATTATACACAACTTAAAACCTGGTATACACTGTAAAAAGACTCGAGCCGTGAGTACCTACCTAAATACCTCAACTTTTCTATTGCAGCACCAAACAACGTCAGCTGTGGTCCATCTTCATCACGGTGAAATCAGGCGTCACAACGACACAGAAGTGAACCACCGAGATGAATCGAGCATAGAAAGACTACCTGACGAGCACGTATCGATAGTTGAAACTACCGATGACCGGGAGATAGCCAGACCAGTCGGCACGACCAGACGCAAGTTGTACTTCAATCCGGCTTACTTTGAACCACAGTTAATGGCGGTAGGTACGCAAATTTTATACTAACAAAAAGATAATCTGTTGTAGACTAACAATCTCCAAAAGAAACTATATTCAAAACGCACTTTTTTTTTCATTTAAAGAATTTTTTATAATAGTTTTTTGTGTGATTTCAGGAACCACCTCCAGCTGCCTTAGAGTTTTTAGTAAAAATTAGAGAAGTTATTTCAATTGCGAAGCACAAGATGGCAGCTAAACGTTTCCAGCCAGTCTTGAATGAAATACCCGAAGAGGAAACCTACCCATCTTCAAATGGCAATAGTATAGATCTTTACCAAGGACTTGGAAGCCAAAGAAGTGGCAGCGTTGTCAGTCTTAAACGAGAAAATAGCAGGAAAAAGAGCTGTGTTGGATGTCCGGGTTGCAAATCTAGTAGTGAACACGACATTCAGAATATACTAAAGTACGACATGACAGCATGTTCAAATTGCCTCCACAATAGAGGCGATAAACAGAACAGTATTCGTCAATGGTTAGAAAACATACCGATTGGAAAGCAGCAATCAGGATACAACGATTTTACATCGAACCAGAACCATTTAGCTAACTCCCTTCTATCACTACCTGACAGAAACAAAATAAGGAAACAGAACAGCTTTACAGCAACCAACTCTATGTATATGCGCGATTTACCAATCCCAAAGAAATCATCAACGTTGTCAGTAAGATCTGAACCTCCTCTTCGCAGTTACAACTTTCCGCTACCTGAATTTGAAAATGTTAACTGTAAACATAGCAACTATAGTAACTACTGTCAAACAGTTTCACGAGTAGATGATATTAGACCAATCGGACTTGGTGAGTACCGAGCTGGCAGTCTTCGAAATAATCCTCATAGGAGACATAGGCTAATGTCTAACAAAAACTCTTTACCTGACATGGTAAACGATACAATGGCTTTGGATCAATCAAAGTCATACAATCACAGCAGTTCGGATGAAGAAAGATTCCACAAAGCATCAATAAATCCAAAGCAAGGTATCTATGCAAGAAATATTTCAGAGAGTCCCTCTGGCAATGAATACGAAACTGATAGTTTAGAAAGGAATTCTAACCAAAAGAGAATGGCGACGCCAGTAGAGTATTCAGATATTCCTTCGTCTCAGGCCAGTCCGAGTCTGAGCAACGCTTTACCTTTAGAGGAAGAACTTACAATGAGAAACGCTGTGTACAAAACTCACTCAAGTAGCAACAGTAACACTCCTTCACCACAGCGTGAAATTCATATAGATCAAAATCATTATGAAACAATAGGACGGCCGAACAATTCAAACATAAAACCTAGTGTGGCGAGCCAGAACAGTGATTACAGCCTAGTGAGCGAAGTCTACGTTAATAATTACAATTTCGGCAGCACACCTACTTCCCCGAGCGGCTCCGAATGCTCTATGGGCAGTCGAAAATTAGCAAACAGTCTCAAAAACACCGAAGAAAAACCGGGTTGTCTAACAATTGAAGTTAAAGATCCTCCAGAAAACTACATTAAAATACACGAATCAGATGGATTTGAACCAGATACATTAGATCGAAAACATCCTAAACAGAAAGAAATAGAAAATATTCAATTCAGTAGAAATGACTTTGCAAATAATGTGAATAATGAAATAAACTCACCCAGTCAAAGAATACAACTTCGAAGTAGCGGTACATTTATAAAAACTAATAATAAAGTAGAATATGCATCAAAATTTAACAGTCTGCGAAATGAATATGAGGTACGTAAAAACACTTATGAGCGTCCTAGAATATCCTCAACGACTTTTAATGAATTAAAGGCTTCTGAGGTGACTGAAATTACATGGGAAAACGAAGAAGAAACAGAAATGTGGACTACGGAAGAAGGTCGAATTCTAACTTTAGAACTAAGACATTCCAAAAGGCAACGCCAAAGCACGCCGCCAACGATCAAACAATTGAAAAATTTAGCGCGACCTGATATTCTACCACCATTACCTCCAACCGAAGATAATCCAATATACGAGCAGCCAATCATACCACCTCGGAAAGTGGAAACTGATAGAATAACAAATGCAAAAAACGTGAGTGGCAGAAGCCTCAGTCCGAGGACGTTTCACAAATCTATGACAGTTGAATCTATTGAGAGAAATAATTCAATACACCGTGAACCGCAATGTGGACCTTCGTGCAGTCCACTGAGAGCTTCTGGCCAATCATTGTCCTCGGAATATGATAACGTAGACCTTAACACACTACACAGGACGGGAGTATTTTGCCTGAACCCTAACAGAAGAGCTTCAGGCAGAAGTAACAGTATTAACACCAATACTTTTGTGAAAGGTTGTAAAGATGACAATCATAGTAAGCCTCGTTTTCGCCGGAAGAAAGGTTCTAACGTGGAAGATTCTGGTTACTTGAGCAGTGATTCGACGAGTTCTAGACAAATTCAAAGAAAAGTAGTGATACCTAAAATAGTGAGTTGCAGTGAAAGTGATGACACTGAGAATGAAGCCAGGAGTGAATCTGGTGCTGAGAGTATTGAGACTCATTCCGTTTACTTTGGCAGTTTTAGGAAGCCACAAGTGAATGTTGATAGCAGCCAAAGCGTTATTAGTAATAGAAGTACGAGGGACAGTACGTGTAGCAGTAGTAGAAAATTGAAACATTCGAAAGATTGTTTAATGTAAATTGTGTTTTTATATTTCGTGCAATAGTGATTATAAACAATGTGCAATATAATGTGCAATAAATTGATGTAATAAGTGTTTAAAGTATCTATGTAAAAATATTGTTTGTAGGATTATATTTTGTAATAGAATTGATTTGTTTATTAATAAAATTAATATTTGTTAAGTTGTTTTAGAGGTTTCATGGAAACCGCTTTAGGATTTATGTACTCAGTTGAAACGCAAATTTTAGACTGTTTTAATGTTCTAAAATAACACAAACGAAACGCTAATGAAAGATAGTGTTTCAATTGATCAGTGGATAGTGTATTTTGTTAGAGTTCTGGATGGCATAAGCTGACTGACCATAGACTAGATATTTGAGGAATTAGTTTTCAATTCTAGATTTAAAATATAAAACTGAGCAATGAATAAGATGACATTTCACTAATTTCACTAATATTAGTTAATGCCGTTTAAAATCGTTGAATGACTACTTCCTAAAAATGAAGTTTATGGCCAGTCGGACCTTAACGCCAGGCTTAAGTTATAAAAGCGTCGAAACCTCTGCAATTATTTTATTTAATAGCAAATAGTAAAGGCCGGTTGTGCAATGCAATAATAGTTTAAGTAGTGTTCGTCCAACGAATCCATTTTAAGAATACTTAAGTACTTAATTTTAACAGATTACTTTCAAAGAAAGACTTCAGTTATAACTAGCAGATACTAGTATACTTGTAATTTTGAGAGGAAACAAGACTACCACGGGGTCTTATTTTAAAACAACAAACAATAAATAAATAAACAGTAGTTTTTAACAAAATTAATGTTTAAAAAGGCATGAAACGAATAAATTTCTCGCCGCAATAGATGGATAGATAGATATATATATATATATATACATTTTATTGCACAAAAAACATTAAAGGTACACTCACATTACAAACAAGACACAGTCATGTCATGTACAAACAGGCGGCCTTATCGCCAAGATGAGAGAAAAAGCCGCTTCGACCAAGTAACAAAATAACAAGATAAATTACCAACGTATACGGAAAAAATCCAGATGCTCATAATCGAAGCATGGGTTATATTAGAATACATAATTGAATAAAATTAAATAATTAAATTAAATATAAAATGTTCTTAACCCCTGTTTTTAAAATGGTGCGTGATTACATTTCTCTGGTCTCATGGCGGCGACTAGTAATTGTATCGTATTTAACTTACAGAAAGTCCTGAAAAATATTTTTGTATTTTCTACAATAAGGTTTTCATACAGGATGTACGAAATATTAGAAGAATATACAACTTTTGCTATATGCATGGAAGCAACATCAAAATTTAAAAAAAGTACTTCATTCATTCAGTTTATACAGAGGGGGCGCATAAGTTTGTAAAGTACCTACCTATAGGTCCTATTTTAACAGGACGTTACCCTAGGTTTAATATTATTATTTTTACCAAATCACATTTAAGATTTGATTTGATTACTCCTGAAATGCAGTTTATACTATTTTGGGATCCTCCTCAATTTAAACTAACTTAGTAGGTAGGTTTTAAAAAAAAAACTGTCGTCCTAAATAAGACCCCGATGCTACAGAACTATTTTTAAAGATGTTTTTATTTACTTTAGATATTATATTATTTTTTCTAAAAATTGTAAATATTTTGACTTGAGTCAGGCGGCAAAATTAGGCTTCCTAGTACCTGACACACAATTGTGCTCCGGAGAGGCTATGTAATTAAACTATTAAACTCCTCTCCGTTTGAAGAGCGCGTTGGTAACGGTTATGGCTTTCGACTTTTGTTGGGAACAAGCAATCTTATCTAATACACCGTGTAACTCTAAATACGCAAAACCTCTTAAAGGCTGACTGATATGGGACCAACATCGAAATCGCAAAAAAAAAATCGTTTCCACATACAAAGCGTAACAGCTGATTGGACATTTAGTATGAAGATGAAGTTTACCTTTAAATAAAGGTTTTACTGTTGGTCCCATGCAAAAAGTTGTTGTATTGAGCACCTGATTTAGCCCCTAAGAGGTTTTGCTATGATAAAAATCTCGTGTCACAGTGTTTGTGGTCGCACTCTTTCAAAATGGTTCGACCGATTTTTTTGATTTTTTTATGTATTGGTAAGCCTGAGAATAGGTCGTAAAGTATGTTATATTCCGCTAGGTGATTAGTATATATTACTATCTAGTTTTTTTTCTAAACGAACGAAGTCGCGATCAACAGCTAGTAATCTATATAAATATAAATCAATATAATAAACCCGGGACCCTTGTCAATTAGGTATTCTGTGCCCTTGTGTGTTCAAGGTGAATCACCGCACCACTAGGCCAATCGAGGTGTCGTTTAAGTATAAATATGTAATATGTATACAGGGTGGTATTATGAGGTCCTAATTTATTAGTTAACTTTCGTCTAGGGGTTATACTACTCAATCAATGCAAAAAGATAAAGACTTTTATGTTAGTGTTTGACAGATTTGTTTTGACTGTCTTCAGAATTTGTCTTTTGTCTCCAGAAAAGCCGACTTTATTAAAAGATATATACGATAGATACTACATCTATGTGTATGACAAAAAAATATTACATATATCGTATTCTTGCACTGGTACGGTCAGCATCAAAGTCCTGACCACATTTCTGATCTAGAGACGTATTTTTAAAGCAAGAAATGGATCTTGAATTCGAACACGAAAACAATGATGATGTATGATGTTGCTATTAAATTGAAATCTTGTTATTATTTTCGTTTCACGCAAAAAATATTATACTATACTTATTTATTATTTATTTATACTTATTATTACCGGAAAGCAAAAACTCATTGATTTTAAAAACCAGTGATAAATCGCTTAAAACGGAACGTAAATACCTTAATATTTACGTTTTTTGCCAAATCTAATTATGTATACTTTTCAATATCATTCTTCCGTACTTTCCACTAGTAGAAATCGAAAAACGAGTGGATATGACCACTTATTGACCACTCGTATCAGAATTCACGGAATGAATTTTCAAAAATAGTGATTTTAGGTAATCGTATGCGAATCTTGCGATTTTGTATTTGGATTGGAATTCGCATGATTTAAAAAATACGTCTCGTAAATCTTTCGACTTTTGATGCTGACCATATCAGTGACCTATTATACTCAGATTGTTTGTTACCAACAGTCAGGGATCTTCTTTCGGTTGTGGGACCAATATAACTTAGTACTTAGAGTAGTTGAATATTTAAAAAATCTAGAATAGCTGACTATGGTGCTAAGAAACATGAATGGATAACCGGGTATCTATTTGTAGTTTTGTTGGTTAATTTATTAATCACATTTAATAGTTAATGTTATGTACGGCCCGTTTTTCTTTGCTTGTTGAAAATTGTAAACAATAACAATCTCGACATTCCTTTTTAACAATTTTTTTAAAAATAAAATAGACAAAAAATAACCATTTGTTCGCTGTGTGCAAAGTGGTTGGTGGGGACCGTCAAATTGATCGCAGCGCGCAATGTGGCAGAAATGTGAAATAACTCTGGACTGTCATACGTGTCAAATTGCTACATACATACTATATTTCCATACAATTCCATCCTAACGTTAAAAAGTATTTTTAAGTTGTTATAAAGTGTAGAAACAACAGTTCGTGCATGTTTTATTCAGTTCCAACATCAAGATGGAAATTGGTGCAAAGAAATAAAAGAAAAAAAAAATGTAGGTAGTTTGTGTCGCAGACGTTTGTTTTACGATCACAGCTCTTACAAGTAGCTTTGTCCGTTGGTTCTAAGCTCTTCAACGTCTCTCACAGTCTGTGCTAATACATTTTTTTCCCTTTTTGCACAGCGTGAGTTTGGAAAGTTATATCATATTGTATCGATTCAAATCCCGTACGTATTATAACATTCACACTTAAGTTCAAGTAAGAAAATTACTTATTATAATATGCACAAATTTTTAGATATTTTTATCTAATTTTGAAGAAAAACAACCCGAAAATCATTCTCAAACCATCCAGTTGCAGTTGTGAGATCTGAAGTCCACAATGATTATGGTCACTGGAGGCGCTGTCATCGCGCACACGGCGAAAAGTAAATCTCATCACAAAAACTTTTTTATTCTAACAATTCGTTAATTTTATACACTAATATTTTTGTAAAAAGGCCTATGATTGTTTACAATTTTCGACAAGCCAAGAAAAACGGACTTTAAAATATTCGTTTTGTGTATTCCACTGTTTTATAAGGAGTAAAAAAATGCTCAATCGATACTTAAAAATAATTAAGTGTAATTTATTGATTGTTAATATTTAATGTTGAACAACCAATGCTCTCTTTACAGCCAGTATTTATGAAGCATTGCAAATAACTATTGATATTTTTAGTCTGATAATATTACTATTTTGTTATATAACTGTAGCAATAATTTATAATGTGTTTACAAAGTGTAATAGTTTTAAAGTTCATGTGGACTAATAGCTGAATTAATGTTGTATAACATTCATGTAACCTACTGCGGTGTTCTGTAATAAAAGTATTAATTACTTATATAAATGTGTTTATTACTTTCCATAAAATTACTGTATCATTAAATCTACTTTTATCACAGCCTTCATGCAAACTTATTGCTAGTTAAAAGATTTTAAAAAATACAATAATAATAAAAAATGAATTAGTTCAGTACAGTTAAATGTTTCAGAAGAAAAATTATAAACATTAAAACGTAAAATATCTTGGCTGGGCGTTTATCAATAAAATAAAAAAATCTTAAAAGAAAAAAGTTTAAAAATCAGTCGGTTACCATTCTAGCAGATCCAGTCTTTGTGTTGACAAGAATTGTGTCATTGGTGATCTTCAGAGTTTTAACACCGTTTAGGGCTAAATCTAACATTTTCTTCCTGAACTCCAAATAATTGTCTCGACCTCCAGCAAATAAATCTATTTCAGTACCAATTTTATTTTTAATTTCCACATCTTTGCTCTCACTCATCTTTGTCATGCAATCATCAAAATATTCTAATAGCACCTTCGTTTGTTTTGACGTAGACGAAGCATATTCATCGTAGTCTAGATTGGATATTGTAGCTGTGGCTTCTTCATTGAACTTCCATTGTTTGTCTAGTTTTGAATTAATTCGTAGCCTGGGAGTAGTAATGATCATTTTGACAGGCATAATGTCGTTAATAGCACGCAGTAAGGTGAGCACTTGACCTGGGTATCTGAAACATGCATAAATAAATATTAGACACCATCACATACATTTCTCTAATCATGATAAGTAGCTAAAGAACTTGTGCTATTGAAATCAGGAACAACGTCGATATCACAATAACTAGACCCAAGAAGATATAGAAAAGGTCATTTTCTCCATTGACCCAAACAGGAATCGCGCCCGGGACCTCAGAAATGGCGATGCCAAGACTGGCGTGCTCGAGTCTACTCGGCTACGGATCTCGACAAATGTGTATGTTTTAATTTTAACTAATCAAACAATTATCACAGGTATAGGTATAAAAAGGCAAATCAATCGCTCTAAGAATATTATTATAAGATTGGATCTTAAAAGTATACAGGATACTTTATATGGTAGATATTAGCACCATAATGATTGAAATACAGGATGTTTGGTGCATTCTTTGCCAAATTTTAGTGGCTGAAAGGCGGTATTTGATTTAATTATAGCCACAAAAACTTATTCTTGGATACAAAAAGTTTTATATACCTATTTTTATTTTTTTTGAAATCTTCAAAATTCAACTAAGGCCCTAATTTTTGATAGAATCATAAAAATTATTGATGGCATACACATGATAAATTAAATTAAACTTGAGGACATTATACAGTAATGATTAAAATATATATATATATGTAGAATAAATTAAAAAATCCCTTGTATGAATATATACACATGAATAGGTTTTTTTGGCTGAAAGATAGCAGATGACACCTAGCAAAGAGTTTAATATTAATTTTATAAAAAAATAAAAACCGACTTCAAAAAACTAAAATGAAAAAATAATCTTAACGCTTAAGTACCTAATCAGTTACTTTTGGAGTCGATGCAAACGAAAACATTGGTCTCTCATTGACTGGCACCGACTCCAAAAGTAACTGATTAGGTACTTAAGTGTTAAGATTATTTTTAGCGTTTTAGTTTTTTGAAGTCGGTTTTTATTTTTTTTATAAAATTAACTTATTTCATCCATTTTAGTGATAAATCTTAATCAAAACAAATTTTACAAGTGCAAACATAATTTAACTGCTGAACACCGATTTCATTTCCTATTTTTCCACCCTTAGGGGTGAATTTTTTTCCAAAAATGTTTTATTATAGTATCTTTGAAGTATAAGCTATTCATTAAAAAAGAATCATCAAAATCGGTCCACATTTGGCAGAGATATAGGTAAGATAGACACTAAAATCAGTTGGCGTGGTACAGAGGTTATGCAATGTTTGATGATTTTCTTATCGATTCCATCATCAGAATTTAACCAAATTAATATGGGACCATTCTGAAAGTATTACCTTTCAAACAAAAAAATAATTATCAAAATCGGTCAACGCAGTAACGAATGATCGCTAAACATACATAAAAAAGAAAAAAAAAACCGACGAATTGAGAACCTCCTCCTTTTTTGAAGTCGGTTAAAAAACATCCTTGTATAAGTATTTTAATGATCACATTCTTTAAATTCAGACTTATAACTTACCTTAAGTAAGCCGTCGCAGAAAATTTGTCATCAATTATATCATGGTCTTGAAAAACTAGCATGATGCCACTCATAAGGTGATGCGGTGAACTTTTGAAAATGATTGTATTGCTGGCACACTCTATCCGCGCCATGTTCATATGAGTGGCGAATGTGTCGGGAAGCACTATGGGAGGATCATCAGCTTGTCTGAGGTAGCGGAATATTAATTTGGTTTCATATGAAACCGCCACAAGTGGAAGAAAAAGCATCTCATCTGTAAAATAATATTTTTAGGTATTTTAAAATCTTACTAATAAGTAAGATTATTAAACTGTTAATAAACTGTCCTAAACTACCCACAAATTTTGACGAAATTGTCATAGGGTAAATAAATGTTAAGTGCACCTTATATATATTTATATGCCAGTATGACGTTGACGTCGTTAGTACCTACCTACTTGGGAGGTAAAATAACTAAGCCAAGTCACCTTTAAAAAAAAAAAAAATTAAAAAATTTACAAGTAGTGGGTCGTGGGTGGTATAAGCCAGGTCTAAATTTGCCGTCGTGATCCGGTACTGCCCTGATCTGGTCGACGCGACGGTCCAAGGACGACGGCCAGCAGTGAAGAGGTTCAGGAGTGACGGTCGGGATGTCTCAACCCAGCCGTCGAGATAGTGGTTGTGTAAGGCCTGACGAGCTCAAAACTGCTTGTACTAAGGTCGCATTACAGCATTAAAGTTGCACCCAATATGTGGGTGCGGGAATATCACACGGTTAAGAGTGAACACAGCATAATATTTTAATTAAGGATTGATTATGTAAGTACAATTGTGTCCGCGACACTTTATGAAAAAAAAATCTGAATATCTAATATGAGAAAATTATATGAATACTTCATGCAATTATAACACCTTATTATAAGTAAGTTAATTATAAGTAAACCTTATAACACCTATATTAGAGACTTAATAGATTTTTGGAATTTAATGATAAGACACCTTAAATGATTTAAACATTGAGCTACGCTTTAATTTATCTATGCATTTTGCTGTGTAGTTCATCAAGAACATATTTCTAAATGAACAATGTGTTATCCTATATTACTTCTGTCACAAATAGATCTAATTCGAATCAATGTAAATAAATCATAATCTTAAAATTGAAGACTTGATCAGTGTCGGTGGTGGTGATTCGCATTTAACGCAAAGGGTCCTGGGTTCATTTCCTAGTTCAGGTAAATTCAGGAAACTTTTTTCTAAATTGGCTAGAGTCTGAGTGTACTGGGAGACGCTCCTGCCAAATACATTGTCTGGTACCTCATAACACATGGTTGTTAATTCTCTACTTCGACACCATGACAGTTGGTGCGTTGTTTGAAAAAAGAAAAAAGTAAGATTTATTTACCTATCACAGTGCTTGCAAGTACATCCTGATCTCCAAAAAGTTGCGTACTAGGCCGAATCACTTCATCGAATGGCACCATGTATTCTTTATCCAACCTTCTATAGGCAATGACACCATGAAACTGAATTGTATTATACATATTTATTATAACTTCTGCCATGTCGATGACAGCCACAACAGCAACGTCATGGTCATTCAAGATTGTGTTTGTTGGTCTCTCTTTCCAGAAAGGAGATACTTTAATTCTGTCGTACAGTTTTGTGGTGTAAACAGTTGTTGGTTTTACTGTACCATGCATTAGAATGTGGACATCTTCTATGGGCCTGAAATGTGCATTAAATGTTTTCATTAATTATAAAGTAACTTTTATTTTTTAGCTTTTGTTTCAGTTCGAAAACTTCGATTGTATGAAATAAGCACTACCTAGAGTCAGTGAATGCATAAAAGGCATTTTATATAGGGTTGATTTTTAAATACCCTGTTGGACATGTTGACAGTTTTTGTATAGAAAATGTGTCAAGCGTCAATTTTAGATAGATATTATTAAGTTATCTGGCATTAATCGGCCCTTATTGTAAGGAAACAAACAAGTCAATATACTTGTTCATAAATGCAGTACCAAAACCAATTAAGTCTCCACTAATAAAAATAACATAAAACTGAGAAGTATAACTGACAAAAACTAGATAATGAAACTGATCTGTGTGCCGGTACAGTTTTTAATCCCTGCAACCTAATAAATAGTACAAGATAAGGAAAAAAAATGTGCACCCCTTATTTTTAACACATGGCTACATTAGAGGTGGCCATTTTTCTAGATAATTATCTTTAATTACTTACACTTTATCATTGCAGTAAGATATGGTCAGCATGGTCACAATTTTCTTATCACAAGCTTTAACCCATGGTGTCTGAGATTTTAGAATCAACACATCATCCATCTGTAATATATTGAAAGTTAATTGAATTAAGTACTTATTTGAATAGACCTCATTGACTTTAATCAATAATGATTAATTTATTTGTAAAATTAACTTTTACCTTACTAGTATTAGTATTAAAAAGAGATTCAGTACTGGGATGTATTTTTTGATATGCTGTAAGCGCAGATACTTGCCGAAGACTTAAAAATTCTTTGAGGGTACTTTCATTGGATTTGACACTGAATTTTGTTTGTGTCAATTTTCTCTTAAGCTCCGTTAAAATAGGTAATGAATCATCAGCGTTTATGCCATTCATGAGTAAGGCTTTATCACCTAAATTATCATAATTCTCATCAAACACCATAGGAATGACTTCATCCTTGCAAATTACTTTTAAACAGGCTTGTCCTCTGCACACGTTATCATCAAGACTGTAGGAAGCAACATTTAAAACGCGACGATGGATCACAGGCTTTTCTTTTCTAGAAACCAACGTCAACTCATCTCCAGCTATGACCAAGTAGAACAACTCACAATGACTGTTTCTAAGGATTTTTAACACGTTAGGCTGATAGCGGCCATTCAAAATTATAGAGTTCACCAAGTCCCGTTTGTAATACTCCTTTAGTTCTCCGTTCTTTGTAGCAATAATCACGTCGATATGTTTCTGATCCCTGGGATGGTTGTCGTAGAAAACGAAGCAAACAATATCGTTGAGCATAGATGCAGGTACTAATTTTGTTAGTTCTTGGCGCACGTTATCCGTTAATGATTGTAACATTTTGTAAGTTAACTTAACCGTAACCACAAATATCAGAACAGCTGATTTTTACCTGACTGCCAAGAAAGGATTATTTTTGTTACTTATTCTTTCTTTCTAAAAGACCACAACGTCAACAAAACAAGCTGTTTCCCGCGTGAGGTAAATAAAAGCTAGTGATGTGCCGAGTACGGCTTGACTCGAGTCAGACTCGATTCCTGCGTTGGACTCGGCTACTCGAATACCGGTTTATTTTAATTCGAGTACGACGGACTCGATTCTGGTACTCGAGTCAGCAGGAAGAATCGATTTTGTACTTACTGACTCGCTCGTACTCGATCTCGGTTTACTTAGGCAATGAAGTGATGCCTAATAAATTCAAGGTTGAACCTGCAACTTTTTGATTTGATTTCCTTGTTTTGTGTCTTGTCGTTAATTTGATTGTTATGAAATTATTTTAATTAATTTTATTACAAAATTACAACTAATTTGAAAAAAAAGCTCATCAAGATCATTTTGTAATTTCTAGACTCGAGTACTAGACTCGAGTCAACATTCGAATACCACACATAAAACTCGAGTACTGCCTCGAATCGCGGAATCGAGTCATGATTCGAATACCGTATAAACTGGCTCGAGTTGACTCGATTCACAAAAACAGCGACTCGGCACATCACTAATAAAAGCACAGGTGAGTGAGGTGAATGAATTTACGAAAATTATGAATGTTGTATGAAAAATTGACAGTTTTGCAAATGGTTTTGACTGACAGTTACAGCCACTAGTGACAGCTAAAATGTTGCGACTTGCGAATGTGAGTCTTGGATTCGATCGATGGTCAATCACGGCACGGCCTTTTATTGTACAGTCAACGGCAGGTCAACCGAACCGATAATACCGGTAATTGAACCGATTTTCAACTTTATGTCCGACATGTATAGATCAATATCATTTGAATAAATTTGACGTTTTGTATTAGGTCGACATGCTGTTGTCTGTACGTTAATATTTTTATTAAATCTTTTAGATGATGTAAGACTTACATTGTTTATCTACTTACATTGTAAGTAGATAAACGCCAACATAATTATTATTAATACTGGTCGGACGTGGTCGGCTTCCGATTTGGTTGGTTCCAACTAGTGTAGTGTTGCCGCTCGATAGGTCAATATCGATTGTCTATCGATTGCCTATCGATCGTAAAGATGAATTTAGCGTTTATCTATCGATTGCAAAACCATCGATTTTTCGGCAACACTACTGAGAATCATTTGGTCGTAACAAAGCTTCCACACGTTCCAATTTGGTTGGAACTAGTGTTGCTGAAAAATCACTATCGATAGTATAAAACTATCGATGGTATAAAACTATCGATAGTCTAAAACTACCGATAGTATAAAACTATCGATAGTATAAAACTATCGATAGTATAAAACTCTCGATAGTATCAATAGTATCGATACTATCGATAGTTCATTGGTTGGCAGCAATCGAAACTATCGATACTATCGATAGTATTGCTGTTTACCGATAGTATTGCAGTAAAAGAGATATCGATACTATCGATAGAAGCTATCGAGGGACAACACTACTTCTCAGTCGCATTCGCAACGCCGCCGACGAGAGACTTATAGATGACCGCATATTTTTTACTTTTTTTATTATTAATGTTGTTTAATATTTCTTTAACAATTTGTCATTAAAAAGTATATTTAAATAACTGATGTGTAGGGTAGGGAGGTGCAGGGGCATTGTAGTCAAGAAATTCAAGAAGCGTATCTGATGCTCCAAACAATGCATTGATTGAGTTGCACTGCGTGTGACCTTGAGTTTTTTTTATATTGCCCTGGTAACGACGAGCTTAAAAGAGGTTAGCTTCTATAATAAGGGTTATTAAGCTAAGCAATAGTATTGTACAAAACTGTTGAAGGCATTTAACATGGCTAATGTCATCATCACACAATTCGAACATGGAACTTTTATCAATCGTCCCATATACTGACTGACTGACAAATTGATTGACTCAAACACTGATAATAATAATGTTTTTTTTAAATATTCAACGTTAACTGTCGATGGTGTTATTCTCGATGATACTCCATACAGCACTAGCTGCAGCTGACTGATATCTAATCTACCTACATGCAAGTTCAAAAATGTTTTTTTTTTCATTTTTGAACTGCACGAGTTATTTGATCTCCAATTTTATTGGTGGTCAAATACACGGAACAAGAATGACACGCTTCGCTCCGATTCTGTGGTCAAATAAGATATTAACAATAATAATTCCATCACTTGACTTTATAGCGTAACACACACAGAAGGCGTGAGAGGAATAGACGACCGGCTGTCTGTGGGCGCCCATTCATTTAAGCGTTATTTATTACACACAGAAGGCGTGAGCGGGTTGGGACGCGACGTCGTAAGGGCTGACATGCGTGCCAAATCCAATGACCTCACAACTAAAGACGCTCAAGACCGTGCGAAGTAGAGGAGTAAATCAAGGAAAGCGGAACCTGGGCTCCAAAGCAATGGCTTTGGACGCAACCGGGATTGACCGTATAGATAAAGAAGATGAAGAACTAAAAGTTACTTAAGGATTTTTTATTGTAATGTTACTAGGACCAGGCCCCCGATTCAGAACATTTCGATAACGAGTTGTCAGCCGGTAAATCACGTGACACTAATGTTAGATCCTATAGTGTCACGTGGTTTTCCAATCGACAATTTGTTACCGATAGGTTTTGAATCGGGGACCGGATCGACACTGGATTGTAAGAATTATTGGGGCTCAGACTCCGCTTCTAAGATCTGCTTAATTATTATCCTAGGAGAGATTTTACTATGGGTATGTTTACTAAGTCAGTAGCATGATGTTACTCTCCGCGACATAAAAGATACACAAATAGTAGTGTTCCAGATAATTAAGATGGAAAAGAAAAAGTAAAAGAAGAAAGATGTGCTCATGACTTCATAACTCATATTATCAAAAAGAGGACGGTAGTCTGTGAAATTGCTCTGTTTTTAGACTCAGATACGATAAGTTTCGGGATCATATCCTGCCGACATTAGAGAATTGTATGTACCAAAAGTAGAAGGAGGATTACGTACCTAGCTCGTATTAAAAGGATTATGGAGAATAGAAACAAGTTTTTTGTTTCTTAAACGGCCGTAAGCTTTTTTACGTTAATTTAAAAAAATCAAGTTTTATTTTTTTACAGATTCAAATGACTTTCTTCTTTGCGTGTCGACTCAGGCTTTAAAACAACTAACTACTAAAATATATGGTTTTAATTTCAACTCGATACCGCCACTCTTTCCCTAGATAAAGGGTCTTATTGACAGACAGACGGACAACAAAGTAATCCTATGGGTTGCGTTTTTTTCCTTTTGAGGTACGGAACAATAAAAATACGTTTTCTGTAGAATTAAAATAAAAGTAAAGAGTTAAAAGTTTGTTGTAATATTTGTTGCTATAGTGGCATAGTAAACACAAAAAAAACAAGTTTCAACCTATTACTTAAAAAGATAGTACAGCTTTTGGTAATAGACAGACAGCGGAGCCAGTACAGTACAGGGTCCCATTGCCGCGTTGGCACCATTTGGGTACGGAACCCTAAAAAATCAAATCGTAACAGTTTTTGACAGAAATAGGTACCTTTGCCAACCATAATCTCTGGCTATTACAGTTCAAATCTTTATGCATGCAGGCAATAACATTCGCATGATTTCACACACCGCCATCATCAACCCAATTTGCATATAAATTGCGAAAACGCTATACCTACCCACATGTATAGATACTTGCTTTATTTAAATTGAGTTACCGATGCGTCGTTTTTGTAAAGTCCTTCAGTTTCGTAACGTGCCGTTTTTAGGCTTTTTAATGTATAATTATTTGTTATATGAGTAAAAGTAAGGGTGTCCAATAATTCAAGGATAACCTTGTACATATTCTATATGTAGGTACATAATAGTGAACAACTTTTGTGTCGGACTTGCGCATCGAGGGTTCCGTACAAACTTATAATATGCAAGTACTTAAATAGTTTCTCTATCAGGAATCGAGTCTCGAAGATTCTTTACTCTTTTTCTGTGGTTGTGAAAAAAATGTTTTTTTTTTACCACAAATTTACGGTTTTCGGTATTTTTTTCATTAAGTGTGCTCTCTGACATTGCGTCTTGCCAAATTTCATGATTCAAGGGTAACGTGAAGTATCCTATTAGATATTGCTTTCCGTATGAGTATGGAAAATGCGGCATAAACATAGACTTAGAATATTATTTTTTTTACAGCTCCAAGGGATTGAAGTCTTGAGTATTTGATATTAATTTCAACTTGATACCTTCAAGTGTTCCTGTTATAAAAAAAGTAAAAACGAAAACATTTAAACTCTCACCGGCTGGCACCGACTCCAAAAGTAAGTGAGGTACACGTGTTAAGATTATTTTTAGCTTTTTAGTTTTTTGAAGTTGGTTCTATTTTTTAAATAAAATTTACTTATTTCATCTACTTATTTATAGTGATAAATCAATCATCAATCAATCAAAACAGATCTTGAGAGTGCAAACAAAATTTAATTGCTGAACTCAGATTTCATTTCCGATTATTCCACTCTTAGGGGTGAATTTTTTTCCGAAATTTTTTTATAGTATTTTTGAAGTATGAGCTATTCAATAAAAAAAGAATCATCAAAATCGTTTCACATTTGTCAATATTGGGTAACATAGATACAAAAATCTTTTGGCGTGGTATGGAGTTCACGCAATGTTTGATGATTTTCTTAAAGATCCCATCATTAGAATTTGACCAAATTTATATGGGACCTTTCTGAAAGTATTAACTTTCGAACATAAAAATAATTATCAAAATCGGTCAATGTATAGTAACGAATGATCGCTTAACATACATAAAAAAAAGATTCCAACGAATCAAGAACCTCCTACTTTTTTGAAATCGGTTAAAAATAAAAGTACCGCATTTTATGATTTAGTTAGAGAATAAATAAAAGATCGTAGTTCTTTTATGTAACTAACTTGTGAAACTTCTAACTAGAAGTAGGCAATTTTGTTTGTTGTATCTATTTATGAAGCATTAGAATTCATTATGCATTGCATACGAAATCGCACGAATCTTATACGAAATCGCAAGAATCATAAACGAATTCCCAGGAAATTGTACCTAATAAGTATGATTTCGTATGTGAGCATTGAAAATCGAATGCTTTTAAAATACGTCTTCTGGGTTCTACGATATTGCAGAGCTAGACAGAATTGGTTCACAAAGCCGCAAAATGCCTCAGTTGGCACAGTGAGATGGCTTTTCTTTATTGGCACCTGACTTTGGAAAACGCCCCACTTTTAGACTATACGAGTATTACATAATACTGGGAATGTCCTACTTTACGACTAGATAATCGGTGTCACTGGTCACTAACAGACATACTTTAAGTTTTTGTATGTTCTCTGCTATTATATAGATACCTACCTACTACTCGTAATGTTTGAGTATGAGGCAGGGGCGTGCATCCCATATAGGCTATTATGCAGAGCCTACCTTCATAAAAAACTGACAGAACAGCTCACCATAATTATTAATTACGTATTCAACAATAAACAATAAATATTCTGCAACCATTTTTCGTCTACCTATATCTACTTATTCCTTACTAAAGCGCGCAACTTAGATCGTTCCTGTGAAATTTAACCAATGTTAGGCTGCCGCGAGATCGCCTACTGTTTTCGCAAACTTACTCAATTTTCACTCACAGCCTACCCCCATCTGAAACCAATGCACGCCCCTGGTATGAGGTATGAGTCGCCTGTCATTTTTAACCGACTTCAAAAAAGGAGGAGGTTCTCAATTCGTTGGAATCTTTTTTTTTGTTTCATCATTAAAGTTTAATACTTACCTACTTAGCTGTTGAATGAAGTAACAAAGGTAACTCTTAACTACTATTTCAATTATATGTACACCGTGTAACGCTAAATACGTAAAACCTTTTAAGAGCTGTGCTCAAATACGACATTTTTTTATATGTAAACGCAAAAGAAATCGGTTCCCCATAAAAAGCGAAACAACTGATTGGACTTTTAGAAGATGAAGTTTTTTTTTAAAGATTTTACTGTTGGTCCCATACAAAAAGTTGTTGTATTTGTGCACCAGAATCAGCTCCTAAGAGGTTTTGCTTAAACACGTTGTATAACTGTAGTGACTGCGAAGACTTACTATAATTATCTACTTCCTGTGTCTATGTCGCTAATGGACAAGACAGTAAAAATAATTCTAATGCCGTCTCGATGGCGTGTAGTTCTAAAACTAGTTATCTAGAAATCTAGGCATATAGCCAGTATTGTGTCTAGTCACAGTCTACTTTTTAGTTTTAGAGGTGACGTCAAAATTTTAGTTATAATCAAAACAGTAGGAAACAGAAGCATATTAGCTCTATTTAGTAAAGGACGGCACTGGGAATATTGAGATGCAATTTTACACTTACAGAGATATACAGGGTGTTAATGACTTTTGTTCTATGACTTTTAAAAATATCCTTTTTTTTTGTTTTTACAAATTCAATCGGCTGTTTGGTAATTTCGTATGGGAAGTCAATTTTCATACCTATTTGCAATGGTTTTTTAATAAAAGTTGTTCTCCGTGATGTATAGAATATGTGGTTACAACTAGGTTATCCTTGAGTTACGGGACATACGTGAGTTATACATACGTGATGGGTGCCAATAGCTGGATCAGCCTCCTATTACTTTTCTCTAGAAAACTAAACAAAAACGTATAAATACCAATGAAACATACCATTGAACTTTATTCATTCGTTCAATGTTTGATGATATGCTTATTTTGAATACAAAATATGTAATAACATTAAAGCCGGTTAATCTGAAAGGGTAGATCTATAAGTCCATCATTAGGCCTATCCTTTTATTAAATATAGCAGCGAAGCGCAGGAGCTTCGTGTCACGGAGATGAACGCAGCGGTGGATTTGCGGAGTCACGCGAAAGGACCGCGTGGGGAACTCGCGCATCCGCGGTAGCCTTCGTGTCCGTGATATTGCAGACAAACTACGGGAGAGTCGCCTACGCTGGTACGGCCATGTTTTGCGGAAACCGTACAAGCTACGTAGGAAACAAATGTCTGGTCATGCCGCCACCGCCGGGTCCTGGCAAAAGGGGTAGACTCAAGAAATGCTGGCTTGACGTCGTGAGGGCTGACATGCATGCCAATGATCTCACAACCAGGGACACCCAAGATTTAAATTAAGGAAAGCGGACCCTGGGTGGTATTCTGTGCCCTGGGCTCCAAAGCGATGGCTTTGCATGGACGCAACCGGGATTTACCGAGAAAATGATGATGATAATGACAAAATAATAACATTTAAAGCAAGCCTAGTCATTTTACGATTAGGTACAATGACAAGCAGACGGACTTAGGAAATTCATCCCCACTTTAACGTGTAGACAGTAGGTACCCGTAACTTTTTTATATAAAGAGTTTATTTATTGTGATTGAAATGTTGAAAAAAAAGATGACTTTATGCCGATATATGGCATGCCAAATAACAGTCTTTAGTAACTAAGAGTCTTCGAGCTAAACCGCTGACAGTCAGACGGACAGACATGGCAAAACTACAAAGGTTACGAGTTGACTACGGAACCCTAAAAAGGTACAAAGTACAAATCCAGAATTAGGATTTCAAAATAAAGTTACCATTAAATTTTAAATCCGTAGTTTGAAGTTTTAATGCATTTTATTATTTAATCTTTTTTATTTAACTTTGTTTTAAAATTAACTAGAATTTCACGATGTACATTGTACACGGATTGAATGTTTCTCGTTTGTGATTTGTAATCTGGGACTGGGTGATCTAATAAATAAGATCGCAATCTGAGGCCAAGATCAATTCTATTTTTAGACTGGACCTCCAGTGGGCCGTCACTGCTGTATTAAAATAGTAAACGGCGCACTTCCTCTGGTCTCAGTGTGGTCACACTGGGGTCTTACTAAGCAAAACTGTCGAATAATCGCTCTATTCGTTTCCCTCACTCATGCCACTATCCAAGTTGAGTGACAGAAGCGTATAGGGACAAACAAACGAATACGTTTGCACTGACTTAGTAGTCCAGTGCTATGGTATGGACATCGAGTAGGACACCTACAGACAACGGCAGGTCAACCTACTCAAAAAGTTAAAGGTCATTGAATTGATTTTCAACTTCTTAACACTAAGACATTAATAACAATTGAGAAAATTTGACGTTTTGTGGTAGGTTGACGCGCTTTTGTCTGTACAACGATATTGAGTAGGTAAGTAAAATGCGTCATTTATTTATAAGAGAAATCTAAAAACTGAAATAATGTTTAGGCACACTTATTTGTGAACTGTAGAATACCTTGGTCATTGGCAAATAAATGATTCTACCTATTTGGTTTTTAAAACCTATTCTAAACCTTTTAAATGGACAATAGAAAAAGTCAATGACAATAGACGTAAATCTTGCGGCTAAAGTACAACGTCCAACATGTGACACACACTACAAAATGTATTAATATTATTATAAACGTAAATTAAGTTGTCTTTAAATGTCAACTTTTATAAAAAGTTATTAATGTCTTTTGTACTTGTTCATTCGCAGTTAGAAATTTTTTGGTATCTCTTTACGGAATTGTAGCCCTGTAATACCATAATGTTTACCTACTTCCATTGAATATTAAGTTATTCATTAGTATTTACTTAAGAAAAACACTGACACCTGAAATACAGTTTACAAATTTTAGCAGTCAGGGCTTCATTATAAATGTGACCGTGTATTTTATAAAGATATCTCTATTTTTTATGTAGAAATATAAATTTCTTGCAATACACTGTTACACTTTACTCGTGCGCGAATTTGTTAGAAATTGATGAAAAATCATTCGGTCAGCTATAGTTAGGTTAAGATTTCTGAAGATAAGATTTTTCCATAGCATAGGTACTTATTACTAAGATTTTGATAGTTTGTATTATATCAGCAGGATGTTTTAAATGCAAATGCAAATGCAAAATCACAATTATTCAATTCAATTCAATTAAATTTATTTATTTATTTATTTTATATAATTAAAATTCTTCTGTACGTGTGTTTGACACCTAACTCCTCCTAAACGACTGGACTGATTTGGATGAAATTTTGTGGGTATATTTTAATGGGTTCCTGGATGGTTTGAAAACATAATTGGACCCAGTAGGTGGCGCTGCAATCGGGTTCTAGGAATTTTTATCTTATGACAACCGAATTGGACCGGACAACGTCTGTTGGGACAGCTAATTTATAATTAACGATTTTGTCTATTAGTTATAAATTTGTGAAACAGACTAACTATACGAAATGTCAGTTTGCTTTTACTATGATTATTTAAATTCCTCATCAATTTTGACCCAAGTTTATGCATAGACTTAGATTACCTAACCTACGTATGTCAGAAGAAGTATGTAAATAATACTGTACCTATTGTAGGTACCATTATGTACAGACCAATTAACCTATTGTGTCCGAGGCCAAAGGAAATACAAATTAGTCAACTGTAGGCACTATTATTCACACGAAACTGATCGCTATTCAATCCCTCAGGCCGGTTAGATAACTTACAGATATGTTATATGTCGTGCTCAATTCAATGATACGCTATAAAATTAATTTAGTAAGCAGCACATATTATGTGTTCAAAAATATATTAAAAAAAACCTTATTAAATATAAAAATTGATTCGATACTTTGAAACCCGAAATGTTATTAATGTTGACTCTGTAATAGTTATACTAGTGGAATTGAATTAATTGTTAAAACTAATATATTTAGCAATATTATAACCAGACATATTTCCAAAATTGACACACCGTAATATTTATTATTTTACTTTTCAATTTTTTTTAAATATATTTTACATGCCCACTACTAAAGGTACTATAACACTGTTGAAACTATCTTGTAAGGTCTTTAAGACAACCCAGCACCTCTACTGTGCAGAGTTTTAAGCAAATAAATGATTCTTTTCTATTCTTAAATGCGTAGCAGGCTTTGCGAGGTTTTTATAATTAATGTATGGTTAAATTTGGATTTCCTTATTACTTTTTGTTAGTTTTTTTAGCTATCGGGAGTTTTTAAAACTTAGAATTTAATTTTTATTTTGAGGTTTTCAGAGTTAACTTACCTAATCTGAAGTCGATCGAATGAGTAAAGAGTTTTTTTTTCGTATTACAGACAGAGATCCCTTTACAAAAAAGAAAACGGGCTAATAAATCTTTAGAGCTGACCTATATAATCTTCATACATACACAGCTGAGAATCACAAAAACTCGCTTTCAAGATTTTTTTCAAATCCGTTTAGGAACTACAATGAAATAAATAGCCACAGACATTCACACAGACATAGGTGACTAACTTATACTTTTTTTAAACCAGATAAAAATGTTTTTTTTTTGTTCTTATCTCGTTACTACTTGTGAAGACATTTAAGTGGTTTAATATTTGCTATTCTGTTATATATTTATATTGTGTAAACCGTGGTTTTCTTGTAATACAAAAATAAACCGTTTTTTCATTTTCATTTGAAAAACCGCACCAAATGAGCGCGTAGATCGGAAATATAAATTCCAATAATTCTATAAATTAAAAGCTACGAGACATAACAATACAGCCACAGTTTAATTGACTTATTATCAGAGGTCCTGAAGGTCGCAGACAGGAACAAGGCCGTATCATCAATTACACGCATGCGTATTTTACAAACGCACTGCTCACATTATGCGGGAGAAATTACGAGATGGTGGAGATCGGGGTCACTGGCTCCGATCTGCGTGTCACGGTCCCACTTTTGGCTCTGACAATGCGCGGATCCGACCGCTAAACATCAGGGAGGCTTGCCAAAAATACAGCTGCACTGCAGTAGTGGGCTTGCAGTGCACTGCGGTGGCTCCTCGTTCATTGTCATATGGGGAATGGGGAGGTCGATACGACACAACCAAACCAGCCAGTAACGCCTAGCCTACCGTCGCGCATGGACGTTATTTCATTCGGTGCCGCACCGGTATAACGCGCCGACCTGCGCGATAACCGAAAAGCTTTTTTATTTATAAACAAATATAAATTTAAAAGGTGATTGTTTTTGTGAACGTGCGCAGAAATTGTATACTTAATGTGAAAGCGCATTCGGTTTTGGAGGATGTTACATAAACAGAAAATATTTGTCCATCAGTGATTGTTAAGGTCAGAATTTATCTTATTGAATAATTCGTAATAGATATAAAATAATTGAATGGTGCATTAAAATAGGATTTAACAGGCTTCTGGCTAAAAAACACCACGTGGATAAGTTGATCTGTATGAAAAAAAACGAGAAATCTTAGCTTTAGGTGGTACACGTGAGATGAATCGATGAATGACTATGTTTTTGCGTAAAAATAAATTGGTTTGTTGTAAAACAAGCCGAATAATCTTGTATCTTGGCATGCTTATGTAAACTTACAAATCTAATTACACGTTGGCGGCTCTACATGACACAAAAACATGCATTTGTACACTTTTACGATTATTTTATTATCAACATCACACACTGGACTTTAAACACATAAAACCGAAACATTTAAACACTGGATTACTAATGCACAGTGCACTAATTATTTCCTATTTTAATTAACTATAACCGGAGTGACGAAAATCATTATTGCGGGTAGGTATTTACATTAGTAAAGTGACACAATATTTTTAATAATGATTAATTAAAGTTTAAATAGAATTATTAATAGGTTCCAACTTTTCAGCAATCAGTAGGTTTAAATGCCCTTAGAATAGGTACATTTCACTTTTCGGAAATATAATATTAATTCAGAAGACTATATTATAAAGGACGAAAGGTTAATAATTATGATGGTGACCATTTCAATGTAAGATAATTTATTTATTATCCGAAGCTGTTTTCCTATTTCTTGATGGACTGAAATCTTAGCTGGTTTGTTTGTTTTTTTACGGAATCATTGTCATTATCCCGTTACGTGCCCACTAAAATTATGGGCAAGGAATCGGGTCCACAGTGGGATATGGGCACTCGAAGGGACTTTCATTCTAGTGAGAATAAAGTATAAATGACAATGTGCCGTTAATATTATATTCATAAGTGAAATCAGCTCAATAGGAGTTTCGAGGCAAGAGGACCTGTACCTAACCACAAACTGTAAGGCTCGGACTACATGCATCCGGAATTTTTCAGAACCCCATACAAATCAGATTGAATCCTGGCTTGTCCGGAGCCGTTTTGTATGGAGTTTTAAAAAATTCCGGATGCATGTAGTCCGAGCCTAAACCAGTCAGTCAATCTAGCAGTGTTGTTTATGATCAAATTCTAAAGAAAAACAAAACAAGGTTGAAGTACTTAATACTGTTGTAAGAGATTAAGGTGGTTTGGGCATAGACCTTTTAAATTCAATATTTATATAAAACGAGTTATTTTTGACAATTTATTTTCTTATGTAAATAAATATACGCTAACCTTCATGCAAAACGCGAGTCAGTCATGGATTTAGTGATTGCATATGTATACTTATATTTATATCTTGCACCTGTACTTACCTAATAATTAATTAATCGAACGAGATGAGTTTATTAACTATTTTTTGTAATTTACTTATCAGAAAAAATATTACAATTCCTTCGGATAGTGGAAAATGCAATATTGCTTATATACTTATCTGTATAATATATTGCTATATTTGTATATGTATTACATGTATTTTTTTGTGATTAATTTCCACTCTACTACAACTTAATTTTCTCTACCTAAAGGTTGTCTGGATGTGATCGTTTTTGGTGATAAGCACTTTAATGTTTTCTGTGCAAAAAATTGCCTTGCTTATAGAATCATTCATTTGTCAAAATACATTATATGATTTCAGTCGGAATAATAAAAGTTGGAATATCAAATTGACATCGACAATACTGCTAGCAACAAGCTATGATGCAAACAACTTTTTGCTACTGTACGATTATTCGTACCTACACGCATAATAAGTATTATGTGCATAGAGGTATAGTAGATACAAACAAATAGATGATAATTTAATATTGCAGTCACATTGACAGCTGACCTATGTTAGAGCCAAAGAAATAAACTTGACAAGATGATGATTAAAAAATATGGTATTAAAAACCCAGCCACACCAGCACGGTAGTGACAAAGTTTCTTGCGCTTCTTCTCGGCACTAGCCCACAATAAAAATATCCCAAAGTCGTATTAGGGTAAAAAAAAGTGTAAAGAAGTATTTATCGATTCTGAAATTTTGTGTCTATAAATCAATAAATACTCAGGAACAATTATTGAGCAATCGGAATCAAATCGAAATCGAATGCTGATTGGAGCAATTGGGTAAAAATTTATTTTTTTTTAATTTAAAATTAAATCTCTTTATTGCAGAGTGTTTGCAATAGGTACTTACCAACTTACCTACTGCAGACAATCTTTGCTATTTTTAAATAGAATAAGAATTTAAATTAGTATAACAATAAGTAAGCAACTTAGGACTATACTGACACCAACCTAACGCCAAATATGTAACTTAGTTTTATTAAATGAATAGTGTTTTTTCTAATAAGTAGTTTAAGCTAGTACTCACTTCTCAACTCATGTTTTGTTATTATAAACTAAGCTGTGGTAAATGTTGCTGGTGTTGAAAATAGTCCTATTTTAATATGAGGTATCATTGTTTTCAACTCTGTATTCAACGCTTTTTTTTTACCCAAATAAATTTAAAAAAAAGTACTTCATACGAGCCTAATTTGCATAAATGCATTGGTTTTAGTGGTTTAAATAGGGAAAAGGGATTGCAAGCGAGAAAATATTACCAATTACTTCACAGACAGGAAAACACTCCACAGAAGAGATAAATTAGGTTAGAACAAGGTTCTAAACTCTTAACCAAGTTTTTAGCTTAAACGTACCTAAATATTAAATTACGTAAGAAGATCTAGCTAGTAGGTAATCGTTCCACGCTTCTATTTCTCATCGTGTGTAACCGCCCTAAGTCGGTAAAGTCGAACGAGCTTTTCGCGTGACGATACCTTTAATCGAATAACGTTCCTTTGGACCGATAATAACTGGAACTGATTTACCGTACGGCACATCACTTTCATTCTTTATTTATGCACTTTCATTCTGTTGGCCTCGGAAGTTACGGCCCCTGGAATCGCAGAAAGTGTTCCAACCAAATGACGTTTATTAGGTATTTTTTATAAATCAGATTTAGACTTAACTTAGTACTTAAGTACCTAATGGCAAAAACTTGCGGTTATAAAACATGACAAGCTGATAACATTGCACTATGGAAAACCCGAGAGATTGAAAAATACCTTTTCGATAAGCAATATCAGCAGGTTTGTGAAATACAATAATCTTACAGAAAAAGTCAGTGAAGCGTATCTGTGCAGAGACTGCAGAGATAGAGCCAAAATCTAATCTGTTGGGTTAGATAAGTGATGACACGATTTTGTTAAAGTTTGATTACTTACGGTTCAGATTTGAGTATTTTCCTACTCCGTGAAAGTAAACTGTTATCTTCTAAATCTTATTCTTATAGTGGCTCTCCAACATCTGAAGGCTGGCTACCAGCTCCTGTAACTTGTCCTTGTTTTTGGCGAGGTGGAATAACTGGGCTGCACTCTATATTCCTGTCCACTCCCGGATATTGCGGAGCAACGGCTTCTTTTTGCGACCGACATGTCTCTTCCTGGTGATCTTGCCCATCGGAATCACCTGCAGCAAGTGGTATCTAGCATGTCATAATATATGGCCAAGATAAGAAGTCTTGCGCTGCTTAAAAATGGTCAGAAGCTCTCTTGAGGTAAATACAACACTGCTTAAGTACTGACATGTACGGTAATCCCACATCTAGCAATCTTATGAGAAGATTAGAATTTAGATTAAAGAGAAATAGATGAGAGTGCATCCTTCACCAGGTCCTCTGTCCACCTAGTGGGTGGACGTGCCGGAACGTGGCCTCCAATCTAGTTTTTGTTGCCTCATCGGCCGTCATTTCTACGCGTTATGTGCCCCGCCCACTTCCACTTAAGCTTGCTAATCCGTTGGGCTATATCAGCGACTTTCAACTTCAAACTAGCCTATCTATCTAGATGTTATTGGGGGAGGTTTATAATAATAATAATAATAAAAAATCCATTTATTGCAGACTTTACAAATCCATATAGAGGTGGTAGTAACATAATAATCTTATTCTAGTGTTAGTAATTACAAATCTGCAGAGAAAAAAAAGAAATGGCTCCCGATGCGGTTCCTGTGCTATAGGTATTCTTTGGTGTCGATAAATTGCTAGGTTTATCATATTATTATATCATGTTTTGGTGGTCATGCAGGTCATTTGGTCATGTAGGGGGGCAGGTTTAGTAAACAATATGTACCAGACGACATAACACCAATAGGGATGACTTCCGGCAGAGGACTCCTATGGCTGAAATAATGATGATGAGATGAGATGAAAGCGCTTAAATTACGATGACCTGCAGGTCTTGGTGCTGCGATCTTATACACCGGCAGCACAATTGGGTCGGACGGGAAAAAACAAGATTTTTATATTTATGTGTCGTCTCTCTATACTCTATTGTCAGTTTTATGAAACTAGGATTTGGCATAGCGCATTTTCACCTTCTCACTACAATTTACACCTCTTTGCAACATAGCGACATAGTAAGGTAACAATTTAACGTTGTGATTACCTCACTTTTGTAGACTTAGCAGTTATCGTTTGTTGTGATGTTGGTAAACCTATATTTGGACAAGTGGTCGTACCACTGGTTCCTGGTAATCTACCTAAACCTAATAAATATTTACACAAGGACACATTAAAAAGTATCCACTGACAAATACAAGCAAACTATTAATAATAAAAGTATGACCATAGACAAATAAAAACGGCCAAGTGTGTGACGGGCCACGCGCAATGTAGGGTTACATAGTTTCCCGTCACAATATGCGGTATTTGCAACCCGTTTAACATGATTAACAACATCATATAAGTAATTCTATTCTTGAAGTAGCTGTGTAATTTTTCCTTTTAACTTCGTTTTACTACTGTTGTATTATTTTTTTACTCTAACAAAAAATTGGACTTACGCAAATGGATCCCTCGAAAAATGTTACTGTTAATAATATTTTTAAACGACGTATCTAATGTACACCGTGCGATGAAAAAAATATAATATTCATCACTCACTACTGTAGGGGAGGATCACATATATTTTTAAATTTTTTAATTCTACCCCTTTGTCGGCATGAATTTCTTAGCTAAGTCGCAGACAGAAGGACATGCAAATAAGGGTTTCGTATTGACAACGGAACCCTAAAACCCAAGTTTTTTATAATTTGAGAAGACAACGACCGTCTGGTGTAGCGGTTCGCGGTCCGGACTACAAAGCCGAGCGGTTGAGGGTTTGAATCCAGCAAGGGGCAAATGTTTGTGTGATGAGCACGAGCATTTGTAGGTACTACCTAAGTCTAATTGCAATCAGTTATCTAGTCGCCATAGTGACAAGCTTTGATTTGTTTGGGACTAGATAATCGGTGTGATTGTGGAAAAAATAATAGATAAAAATTGACCGTAAAATATTGTTTAGTGCTATTTAGAGATTACAGTGAGGGCTTCACTATTATGCTGCTGCTGGCTGCATTATTACAATTACATTAAATTACCTAATTAATTAATGTTACAATTAATAATAACTAGCAAACCTGTATGTTGTGTGTGTGTGTGTGTGTGTTTGTGATGCGAGGCGTACGAGAGGATGTAGTGGTTATATTTACTTTGATACGAGGTCAACTGGTGACTTTTGACTTCTAGAGAGTAGCACTGATAGGTAGGTATTCAAAATTTAATCGCCATTTAAATGTCAGTCTTAGAACATTAATTATCATGTTAAAAGAATAGTTAAAATCACGTTGTAATAAGCACAAAAGAAAAAGTAAAATTGTGGATGCAGATGACTGTAATAATACTTTAAACAAACAGATAATAAATAATAAAATAGTTCATCAGAATTAGGTAATGTAGAATACCTATTGCACAAAAAGTACAGACAACAGCACGTCAACCTACTACAAAACGTCAAATTTTCTCAATTGATATTGATCTCTATCTACGTGTCGGAGTTAAAGTTGAAAATCTTTTCAATGACCTTTAACTTTTTGGGTAGGTTGGACCTGCCGTTATCTGTACATAAGAATTACATACCAGTCCGAAAACATAGTGCAAAAATTATAATCATATTTTTTATCAGTTCCGTTTATAAATAATTATTAAACGGATCTATAGTTAAGAATGATTTTTTTATCAATTACGTATATTCTTTATCAGCTCCGTTTCATGTCTGACCACTACTGATCAGAATGAGATAATATAATATTTAGCTTTTCATTGAAATATTCATAACCTATTTATTTTTAATCTAAAAACGAAATTTTACCTTGTACAAGTTTTCAATGAAACATAATATTAAGTAAGTATTACTAAAAAAATAACATAGGTACTTATAATGTGTCCTTTTATATCTTCTTCTAAAGTAAAATCAAAAACTATAGTCATTTGAGATTCCTACCTAATAAAATTTTTCTTAAATATACCATTTAAATAAAAAATAAATAACTTTTTTTTCATTGCTTTAATCCATCTACAATGCAGAGATAAACCGTTATGAAAGTTGTTTTTTGGATTTTCCACGCTGAACCCTACAAATCAAGCTTGCTTCGCTAAGCAGATAACTGCAGAGGTTTCCATGGAAATCTATTTTCTCTTAAATAACAGTACGCATGACATTTATAAAAAAAAGAAATAAACTAGAGATAATAAATAACGTTTTTATCGTACTAAATTAACGGTAAACAAGAAAAAACTACTAACAACCATGGCTTTTCGCGCGCCTCAATGGCTTGTCGTTGTCGTTACGCGGAAGCATAAATCTTGCTATTTATTACTTTTTTTAGGGTTCCGTGCTGTATCACTTCTTTGTCCGTCTATTAAAATTGAACTGATTGCCTATAACCTGCCAGGACGTCCACCCACATGGTGGACAGACGACCAGCCTGCCTAGCATGAGAACTAAAACACGATATGATATGATATGATATAGCGATATATCGCTATATCATATCATATCATGCCAAGCCACGGGAACAAGACACAATAGAAATTTTATTGTTATACGCTTCCTCATGTAGATGGTTTGAGATTGACAGATTACAAAGACATTAAATTTTACGTAAAAACCCGATTCCTTAAACAGAGAAACAAGTATCAAATTCAAATTACTCGTATAATCAAATATTAAAGAGTGTGGACTCTTGTAGGTGATTCATACAAGGTTCTATGTCAACGAAATACAAAGATACGACCATCTGTCATATTTTGATACTCGCAAACTCACTCAGCCAAACCTACTACTCTTTATTTTACACCACACAAAAAGAAATTACAGGAAAAAACATTTTGATTAGCACAATTTAGGCGGTCTTATCGGTAGAAGCCATCTCTTGCAGACAAACTTCAGGTCAGACAGTTATACCTAGGTTTTCGTTGAACCTGAAATTGTGAAATTATGCACAAGTAAAGGAAAAAATCTGGTAATCGTTAATTATGTGGTGAAAACCCTTTTGTTTGCTATTAAAGTCAGGTATTTCTTGGTTATTCTGTTTATTTTTGATTTGGGGTCTAAAATCTAAATTAAAAGTATTACTTAATATACTAATACAAACATCAAAGCCAGCGTCTCCCTGCGACGCTTACCTGGTCGTCTGACCACCTTGTGAGTGGACGTGGGTCCTACGCTGCGCTTGCCGGTACGTGGCCTCCATTCTAGAACCTTTCTGCCCCATAGACCGGCAGTTTTACGTGCTATGTGCTGGATGCAGGCCGCTTCCAATCCGGCCAATCTGAAAGTCAATAAGGAAGGCCTATGTTCAGCATTAGACGTCCTATGGCTGAAATGATGATGAAACATAAAATTTGATTATATCACATACAGTATAGTTAAACAACAACAAATTTTAGTCTCGGTCTAACACTATGGATCCCGAACTGAATGAAAGAAAACCGTACCAAAGACGTATTTTTGAAGCATTCGAAATTAATCTTGAATTCGAACACGAAAACAATTCGTGTACGTAATTAATTTTTATTGCTTACGATTTTACGCATTCTTGAATCATTCGAATTATGTAAGTGTTGCTATTAAGTTAAAATCTTGGAACAATTTACGTTTCACCAAAGAAAAAGTATATATATTTGGATTCACGCAGAAACTTTAGAAACCGGAATGCAAAGACTTATTGATTTAAAAAAAAACGGACAAGTGCGGGTCGGAATCGCCCATCGAGGGTACCGACGACAGCTCGTCAACCTACCACAAAACGTCTATTTTTTTAATTTTTATATTTGAGTTGATGAATGAAAGGTAAATTGCGGTTAACGATTTATGACGTATTAAAAAACTACTTACTTTTTTCTATTTTTGAGTGAAAATCTTAATACGGTTTACAGAATGCATCTACTTACCAAGTTTCAACATCACCTATAGTTCTTATAGTTTCGGAAAAAAAGTGGCTGTGACATACTGACGGACAGACGACAGACAGACAGACATGACGAATCCACAAGGGTTCCGGTTTTTGCCATTTATCTACGGAACCCTAAAACGGTAATGAATTGCTTAAAACGTAAAGTTAATGAAAAAATAACTCTATCAGCCATATGTTTACCTACTAGTATATAGAAATCGAAAAACGAGTGGGTAGGACTCGTAGCAGAATTCACGGAATGATTTTTCAAAAGTGCGAATCTTTTCGCATCGATTTCGCGCGCGAATCCTGGGATTTCGTATTCAGATTCGAAATTGTATGATTCAATAATTCGTGTCCTGGTCTACGTTCTGCGCAAGCCCAAGTTCTGCGAATCTGATTCGCGCTTGCCCTGTTTTTTTATATATCTCAAAGTGACAACGTTTTTCTTGTCGTAACTCAACATTGTGATTCGTGACATCAATCATTCAGATAAAAAGCCGATTGACTAAATATAGAGTTGGAACCGATGATCTTTAGTCACGAGGCTTCTGTGCATTTTTTATCTCACAAAATCAACCTTAGCAAATTAAATAAATAAAACGAATTCTTCCAACAATCGCACCAATTATCAAGCCCAGAACAAGGAATTTTACTTTTTTATATCAACATCCATGCCCTAGCATGAGCACCAAAATACGATATAATATAACGATATACGTAATCTTTAAAAAAATGCTGGGTATCTTCCCTATATGATGACTTTTTTTTCGTACCGCACATTGTGACAGAAAACTACGGAACCCTACACTGCGTGTGGCCAGACACGCACTTGGCCGGTTTTTTAATGAGGTAAATTGTTATTTACTTAAATAAGAGTTATTGTACAAGGTTTATTTTGAATATCTAATTTCATTGTTAGAGAATTGCCTTTTTGTTATTTTGTTTAATAATAGTACAATTTATATTATTAGAAGCATGGGAAGTTCTAGGAATAACGACACGCACTATTTAGAGTAAGATACTATTGTGATATTCCACTCGAAGGCTGCTCAACCCCATGCCCGCAGGCCAAAAAGTGTGGCGTACGCGGTCATCGGCTTCGAATCGACTTAAGTAATGTTTGTGAAAAAGTTTGCGCAGATCTTAATAATGTAACAAATTTTTATAAAAAAAATAACCGACTTAAAAACACTAAAAAGCTAAAAATAACTTTTAAACAATCATACCAAACAGTTATTTTTGGAGTCGGTGCAAACAACCACATTCAAACATTCCACGGCTGGCACTGGCATTTATTTGTCTGTTTTTTAGTGTTTTTTTACATTCTAAATGGCGATCCGTGATGTAATTACAGATAAATTGCTTCTCATGACGATTCAAATAAGTCCAAACACGGCTATAATACATTGTTTTATCACAGAGTTCCGGTGCTTAACCTTCCGCCTTCTTCATCAGATCAGTTTGATGGTATCATTCTCACCAGAATAATTTATTAAAATTTGATTTGTCGACTATGACAAGGCTTAACTGTCTTAATGAAAATATCTTATCGCATGGGTGGTGCGTACCTTACTCGTGGAAGACTATTTGGCCAACTATGGTCGCCTTCATCAGTTCCACCTTAGCAAATGATACTTTCTGAATGCAAATGCTTGACTTGTTGTTAAATATACTAAAATCGCTATATGTATACCTATAATATTTTAGGAGTTCCCTCAATTCCTCATGGATCCCATAATCAGAATTGAATTTTGAAAAAAATGGGACCAATCTGGAGGTATACTCTTTCAATTGAAAAAAAGAATTTTCAAATCGGTTCATTATTGGCGGAGTCCTGAGGTAACAAGCATTAAAAAAAAAAAAAAATACATACAACCGAATTGAGAACCTCCTCCTTTTTTTGAAGTCAGTTAAAACAAATACCGCGCACCACTAACTGAACAACATATGTGTGATTTATTGTAACTATCAACTTCTGATTTGACGCCTAACATAAAAAAATATTATAACAGATACAATGTAAGAAATCACATTGATTATAACGATTGCTTGCCTTAGTTTTTATTTAGATTTCGTTTCGAGTTACATAAACATACAATATTGATTGTTTATTTGACATTATATTCTTAATATAGTTTTTTTATTGCACAAGCCTTAAAAGTAATTCGCCAAAAAATCCTAATCGTCCGTTTGGCCCGATGGATAAAAAAGTTGAGCAGCCTCGCTCTACTCGAAATAGGGGCTAAGGTACATTTACACATTAACACTAAACACATTTTAAACATTTAGGGCCGATTCGACCAAACACAAAGGTATACCAGAATAACTATTATGGGTATAATTTTACTCCTTAAATTTACCCTTAGATAACTTCGATTACGTTTTTCGAGCAATACAGTATACTCGGTATTGTTATTCTATAGTTCAAGAGTAAATGATCAACGAATTGATAAACCTATTAAAATCCATGTAATCCATTTCTTTTAGGTTGACTTGAAATACCACAACATTTCAATTTTGTAGGATAATAGAGTGACAATGCTAGATGTTGACAACTTGTCAGTTTCGGGGTGACAAGAGTGGATTTGACAAGTGACAACTTTAACATTTACTTATTCTCAGTATAATTTATACACTGTCAAAATCGCCCGTTTAAATGTTTTTCATAGATTAGTGGTTGGTAGAATGAAAAAACAGCTTACTCTAGATTAAGCAGTGGTATACTCTCAAGCTTAAACTTACACCAGCTTGGTCGAATCTGCTAAGTATTTCTGTTTCTGTCATTGTGAAATCAAATGACTGACAAATAGAGAATAAGTAATTATTACTTGAAATTTCGAGAATCACTGCTCTACATTTAGTGTGATTTAAGTCTAGGTATAACAAAAAAAAAAAGATTTTTCAAATACGTTTAGCAGCAATTATACAATATAGACCGGGGATAGTTGCGTAGATATAGGGGTAAGATGCTAACTGTCAAAAACTTACCTATTTGATAGTGTCGCAAAGTTGCACTATTTATCTAAGTGCGAATAGTCTTTATCTCTCCCCTCTGACACCGGACACGCAGTATTTCATTTCAAGCGCAAGCTTAATTGAATGACGCAACACTTTAAAATAGATCTAATTCTTGACAGTTAACCAATAGTTAACTATTCCCGGTTAACCTTAACGAGCTAAGTCTTTGAGTCGTATTGCAAACAAACTTTAATAAATGAAACCCTCTATAAGAACTAAATATAAGTATACATAACTATATCTAAATCGCAAGCTTATTTAATTTACTAGCTTCCGCCTGCGGCTGCGCCGGCGTGGAATTCGATCTGTCACGCTTCTATTGGCCGTAGCTTGATGTAATATAGCCTAAAACTTTCCTCAATAAATGGATTATCTAACACAAAAATAATATTTCATTTATAATTAATAGAATTAATAAAATAAGATTAGCGCGTTCAACCAAATAAACTAACAAACTCTTCAGCTTTATAATATTAGTAGATACATATATGTATCTAAAAAGGGCCAATGGGCTGAAAAAGATGTATAATTTAAATGGGATTCATCGTGCTGTGCATAAATCGCAGCATCAAAAGCTTTGGTCCGTGGGCGTGATGTAGGCGGAGCGAAAGGTCACTGCATAATCGACTGCAAAACCGAGATCTATTCAAGTACTAGGGCATACCTACACACTCGGGGTAAACAGTGCTAATTGGCGAGTGTCATCACTGTTTTATAAACAGAGATACCTAGCCCCCGATTCAGAACCCTTCGATAGCGAATTCACAGCCGGTAAGTCACTTGACTAATGCTAATCAATAGCGTAACGTGGTATTCCGGTCGAGAATTTGCAATCGAACGGTTCTGAATCGGGGCCTTTATTGACTATACATAGTAGCTCATCAACGCACAAACGAAAATACAAATAAATCTTTCAAGTTAGGCACATAGAAATATTATATTCATCGGCGTTTTTGGCAATTCACCCTTAGGCAGGTAAATAGGTCGATGGGAATCGTAATATTTGTTTTTTTTTATGTAAATGTGTTAGCATTTAGAAATTTCGATTTAGTATTTTACATTTTTACACCTGAATTCTGAGTTGGTACCTATGATATGCTGTTAATATAAGGACTAGTTTTACAAAATTACTAATAGACGAAACTAAAACAAGCATCTAACTGTAAAGGTACGTGCTTAAGTACGTGGTGAATAACAGAATAGGTACAAGATGTTCCATAGTATTTGAAAAATTTGTATGGAAGCAGCACTCTCTTTTACACGCTTATTATATATCAAATTATCAATTAAAAATCTGACTACTTATGTATAATTTTAAAAAACCTTGTAGGTACTCGGTCAATATCATAATATAGATTCAAATGCGAATTGCGATCTGAGTGTTTAGACTCACGCCTGATCATGTTCTCGTATTGAATGACTTAATATTTTTTTATTTAGAAATAAAATTTAACGCCATTAATCTACATCGTACAATACCAGACTTTAGATCTTGTTATGAACTCCAGGAACCTTGGACTCTTGCCAACACTGAACTATGTAGCTCGTCTGTCATTGACAAGAGACACATACATTATTAGTTTTAGCTAAAATAAATATAATTTTAACGGAAAACATTGGTGTATAAGGACATTTTGTCTTAGAAATGCTAACGTTATTACATAATTTATATTTATAGATTTAGTTCTACGTGCCCAATGCCACTTGGTAATCCGTTGGGCTATATGTCAGCGACTTTATGGATCTCCTTTATGGATCTATATGTCTTTGTTCGTTTATGGATCTCCTATTTCTTGATTCGATCTCGCAAGGAAACACCAAGCATAGCCCTTTCCATAGCACGCTGTGCGACCTGGAGCTTTCTGATGAGGCCCTTAATGAGAGGCCACATACTTGTAGCACGTAGAACTGACGAACGATGGAGCAAAAAGGTTCTAGAATGGAGGCCGCGTACCGGTAAGCGCAGCGTGACTTGAACCAGGAATCGAAGGTAAATCACCGCGCCTGGCCAATCGGGTAGCCAAAAAAAGTTTTTTTTTCTCTGTCTTAGGCCCTTCAAAATTCTAATATAGGTATTTAGGTAAGTAATTATGCTGTCTCTAATGGTCTCTAAGCATACCTTATACGTTGAACACCATTAAAGAATATTACCATTACCAGAAACATTACCTAATATACTACTATATTAGTACATTTTGTAGAGTAGGTAGTTAGGCAGTAATAAATATATTTATTCTGTGCTAATGTTGTGACCATGGGTGACAATGGCAATTTTTATTAGGTAGATCTACTGTAGATGTTAGCGTGTCTCTGAGTAAGTACAATATTTTTTAGGATTCCGTACCTTAAAAGGAAAAACGGATCCCTTATAGGATCACTTTGTTGTCCGTCTGTCTGTCCGTATCTATCAAGACCCTTTATCTCGACCAAATACTCAGGTCTACAGTCCCTTGAAGCTGTGAAAAATCAAACTTTTTAGATAACGTAAAAAAATTGCCGTTTATGCCTCAATAAACTCTATTTCGACACTCTCAACGATATCGAAATTCATAGGGCACTTTCCGATGACCTACAACTATGAAAGGACACGTTTTTTTAACCATACATTTTTGCCCAAATGTTGTACCTAAAGTACAATTATTACACTTTGAAGAAAAAAATATGGCTAATTCATTAAAAAAATATCAGATTTTTTAATACATTTGTACCACCTAAAATTATCAATTAAAGATACATAAGACATGCAACACTTAATTAGGCATGGCAATGTTTATCAGGGTCATCAGCACAAGTCAGCTCAGCTCAGCTCAGTCTCATACTAATATTATTTTACAGAAAATAACATTGTTTGATAAAAATCAAGCTGTCACGTTGACATTGAGTAATGAACAGATAACACCTTTATAAGACATGGCGGCAAGCATGCATATGCGTTTTTAGGCTATTTCAAATCTATTTTTTATTCAGTCTTCTTTTGATATTCAAAGATTGTAATTATACAAATATTTTTGTTTTAATTCAAGGATTTTTTCCCTATATTTTGTACCTCGGTACATGCTTTGGGAAAAAACCGAACGTGTCCTTTGGCGAGTAATATCGTCATATACTGCAAGTACAGGGAACAATCTAAAAACAATATATGTATACTTATATTTTTTTCCTGAAATATTTTTAATGTGTACCTAAGAATTTGTACGGAAACCTCGGTGGGCGAATCCGAGTCGCACTTGTCCGGCTTTTTTAAATACGAGTTTGAGGATTTTTCCTATTATACAGGCCGGCCAGAAAAGAGATGCCCTAGGAACGTTCTCGAGGATCCCGACGACAGGTGATCTTATAATAAGCGGTTAGATCTAACAAATCCACACCTCAGTACACAACAGCCAAGCACTAGCTCGAATCAGCGCACTCGCCGGCGAGTGCGAGGTCCCTCGTTCCATTTCGGCAGGCACAGACATGTGCCTGGCCGCTTCTCACCTGTCCGCCCATCGGACGACGGCCCAAGCCGAGGACCGAGCATACAGAGGCGCCCTTGAGACCCAGTCCTTCCCCTTCGATCGGGCCCACTAGATTGGAGCCTGTATGGTCTAGCCTGCGCTCACAGACTAGTCTGTGGCACAGCAAGGATCATGACGGTGCAACCACTAGTCGGGTTCACCTCTTGGCCGGGTGCCCTCAGCACTCGGCACGGTACCCGCTGGTCGGCTGCTCTCTAGGCTGAGTACCTTCTGTACTCGCCAAATCTGCCCGGTGAAGCTGGAAAAAGCCCTCAGCTGCCAGCATAGGTCCATCAAAAAAAAAAAAAGAGATGCCCTAAATTTTTTTTTGTGCCTCCGAATTGAGAGGTATCTGAATCACCCATAAATGTTCTACGATTTTTCGTTGTTTTCGAGTTACGATTTTTTTAAAGAATTTTTGCAATCGTTTCAAAAAAAGAAATATTTATTTTTCTTGTAGCTAAATCTCTATGAACTGTGCATTTTACTGCAACTTTAATGGAAGTTACACCAAATTGACCTAAAGTTGAGAATTTATGTTAAGTAAGCAATCATTTAAATTTTCAACCTAAAACTAAAAATCTAAACTGATAATTTCTTAGTTTCTAAGTAGCTTCAGAGAATAGGCTAGACTCTAAGCTTTCATAATAATTTTAAAAAAATAGTACTTCATAGGCTTCATAGGCTATTTAAAAAAATCGTAACTCGAAAACTACGAAAAATCGAAGAACATACATAGGGGTGATTCAGATACCTCTCAACACGAGGAACATAAAAAAATTTTTGGGCGTCACTTTTCTGCCACCCTGTATATCATACATGCTGTGTATAAGGGTACTACGATACGAACGTCACGGCTTCCGTTCTAATTATTCGTTAATAATTTAAGCTTGCCAATCTTAAGTATCTCTCTCTAGAAATGTTTTTTGTATGGCTATAGGTACAAACTTTAATTTCCTAGACAATTTAAAAATACTGTCATTTAAGAAATTAAATGATAATTTATTTATTTAGATAACCTTAAATAAATTTCGTTTTCAATACACAGAAAGCGTCGAACTAAAACCTGAATACCTCCTTTTTTGACATGAAATTGTTATCACGATATCACCGTATTCTTTTTCAATAGAAAGTCTAATTTTTTGACTTGTGCGTGTTAATGAACAATTTCAAAACCTATTATTATTTACCTACTGTCATTATCTGACATTCAGTAATACATAAGCCAAGCCTTCTACAAAATGTTATCTAAATCATGGTGTATTTATTATAATGATACATGAATGCCAGTCACAACAATTAGTGCTTCGACGTAACGTTAAGGTGCGACCGCATTAGAAGCTTTCTTCCTAATGAATAAAAAAAACCTTTAAAAGTTCCTAAAGAGTAATATTTGTAATTTAAAACTGTTCATCATAATAGTCGATAGTTAAAGACTGTTTTATAAAAATACATTTTAAAAAGAGACAGAAAATGTAAAGGACAAATTGCATCAGTTTTGAAAAACCAACATAATACTTATTCTATGTTTCTTTGTAGGAATTTAAAAAAAAGCCTTTTTATTTTAAGGGAGACGATAAACGTTTATTTCAAATACCGGTTCTTGTTTACTGTAAGTAACATGTATACCTACGTATACTTATCAAAATGTGATTAGCCGCTACCAAAAAATAGTTTAACGGATAACAATCACTTTAATAACCAATAATTTAGCTCATTAACTTTTAAAAAAAGAAAGTTAAGATACAGCTGCGAAACATATTTTGGTGAGTTGGTGTACAATTTAAACTTACATAATTATTTGTACAAAACGTAAGAAATTTTGAATTTCGCGGGCTGCTTTGAATTATCCCTTTTTGTTAACGGCTTTCAAGTTTTAATAACAATTCAACATCCTTTCGCTTTGTTCCGTTTCTAGTAAGTATCGGTACGCTAAATTATATTTTTGAGACAACTTAAAAAAAAATAATCAAGATTTTCCTATGTGACTACGCGTAAAAAAAAAACTCAATAAAAATTTACTAAAGTTGATTGCTTGTTGGCGATCTTTTAACTCTAGCAAGCTAAGCAAGCCAAGGCTTATCTCTATCCAAGTCCATACAAATGGAAGCTTGATCACAGAATATATAATTGAGGCTCGTTTGTTATTTGCGAGTGCTCTTTGTGAGAACGTAGCTTAAGCAGGGCAATGCCTGTAATGGTCAACCAGTAAGTGCCTCAATTACTGAATGTTTAATGTAATAACTAGCTGTTTTCTCTTGTATTGTTGTACTCATTGTTGTATTGTGCAGGTTAGCTGCACAAGTTTTGACAAGTTTTTTTTCCTTAGGATCCCAATGTTCTACAAGCAATTGAGTGCCTAAATCGACACTATATAAATTTTATGTTTGGTGTCACCTGAGCCGCATGACGTTCAACTTCTTACGCCGTTCGCTTTGATATTCAGTAAAGTATTGCTAGTTCTTTGTAGAATTCAATAAATATTACTTCGTCTATTTACATTCCGCCTACTACTATTCCAACTGTATTCATGACGAGGTAAAAAAAGCCTTTTCGACTCACTCGTGTTGGCCTTTCTTTGACCTAGAAATTCAGACAATGGTTACAACCGGAAACTTGTATCAAACGACATGGAAAGCAATGTGACTTACTCGCAAAGTCGAAAAATCATCTCACTCTCATAAGTGAGTTGTGTGACTCTACTACTACTACTCTACTACTACTTGTACTACTCGTACATTATTAGGTACTTTGAAAACTTTAACCCTTATAGATTTTCATAAAAAAAAGTAATACTAAGGTTAGCAGATTAATGGCTAAACTTTAACCGGCTTGTCTAAATCTTTAATGCATACTGTTTCATGAATAACCTACGTCTTTTTTACTAATTGTGTTGATTTTAATTAGTATAACTTACTTAAGACTTTAATATGGAACTCTGTATTTACTTGTAAGTAACTCACTATAAAGCATGAAAAACTGATTTGTTCTATTTTTAATTTTAATGTGTAAGTTGATTTAGTAAATCTAATTAATACGATCGGAAAGTATTAAGTAAGTAATTCAATTCACCAAATCGATTGAAAAGTAGTTCAGATTCGCGTTTACTTTTCGATCGATTTAAGCAATGCGATTTATTTATAAAACTTACACTAGTTCTTCTATTACTGCTGTGGTATAAACCAGGCAATTTTCTTTTTATTAGTAAAAGATAGAAAACAGGATGTAGATACAATATACGTGACAAAAATTTCAGTGCTACATTATAGCCCAAATCATGCCTATCTAGCTAGGTTTTAAAATTAGATATGATGAAACAATATTTATTTAGATTAAGCGAGATAGTAAGTTCCGGCACAAGCAAAATACCCAATAATTTAAACAGTAAATTAATACAGAAGTATTTATTTGCCTTTTAAAGATATTTGGATAAGGATTACCAATATCTTTTATAGCCTTGTGTTGTGACAGATCATTGTAGGAGCGTAATAAATAAAACGAATTAATCATTTATTTATCTTAAACTTGATAAAATCAAGTAAGAGTTAGTCATTTGAAAGCATGCTATTTCAAGCATGTGTTTATGTTCTTTTACGATTAGTAGGACTGGGAGGAGATCAAAAAATCCATAGTAAGTAAAAAAAGGGTTTCCTTGCACGAGTGATGGATGATACATCATACAACAACCTCGGAGATTCTGTGTTATTAAAATTACTTAGTGTCTAAACAATCTTGTCGCAGTCAACTAGGTGAGTTTTTAATTAAGAGATGATGGTTATTAATTGATTGGGTATAGAGAAAAATGGTCTAAGGAGTCACTTGTGAGCTTGCTCCATTCATCATCATTTAAGAGCTTAATTGCTCTTGTCGGTGGAGTCTTTTCCATCTTTCCCTACATTCTGCTTCTCTTTTCACATCATCACATACATTGCTCTGATCTGTTGTATAGTAATGTGTTATAAAAATCAGAAACAACGACGGTACCACAACACCCAGACCCGAGACAATATAGAAAAGTTATTTTTCTACATTGACCGACTGAGAAACGAACCCGGGACCTCAGTGATAGCGACACCAGGTCCGGTATTCTCGCCTCTCGGCTACGAAGGTCGTCTCTTGATTCGACACACACCACACACCACACCTTCTTGGTTATCCTCCCTTCCTTTTTCGATTTTAGCTTAAAGAGAGTGCTCCATTTTAGAAAAAATCTAACAAAATTACATAAGTATTTTCATTTTTTGAAAATCGAACTTTTCATAAAAAGTTTATAAAAATCATGTACCTAATAAAATATAAAAAACTGCTTATTTTCATAAAATCGCGTGGTTTTTATACATTTGTGGGGCACTTTCACAATTACTATACTTTCTAACATCATTGTCGTAACTATACTAGGACACATTTTTGAATTGTATGTCTCAATATATTGTGGTGGTTGTTTTCCCAACCACTCCCATCTCAAAAACTTACCGTGTACTTATAGGTTATATATATCATCAACATCATCATCTATACGGTCAATCCCGGTTGCGTCCAAAACCATTGCTTTGGAGCCCAGGGTCCGCTTTCCTTATAGGTTATATATATGTTACGGGCAAATTGATAAGTCCGGGCACTATTAATAATGGCCGGTCTGTATTCATAATGCCCGACTTAATTGGACAATGTGATTAAAACGGCATAATTTATCACTTTTCCCGGCCATTATGAATAATGCCCACCCTATCTTGGGCAAAGTAATAAAATAGGTGAACTGTAGTGTTTTTGTTTATTAAATGAAATTAAACTTACAAAATTATCATGAAATGTTAACAAAAAATAAACTATTGAACATAGTGGTTTAAAAAAAAACAGTTAAAAATGTAATAACATCATTAGTTACCTACTTTTATTTTGACAAAAATATTACTTAAGAACAATAGTTTAAAAATTAGTAAACTGAGAAAAATCAACAAAAATATCTAATAATTAAGGACTGTGCGAGAACTAAGGACGGTCCAATTTATCACATTGCCTCGGCTACATCGGCTACAAGTAGGGAATTATTCATACTGCCCGGTCCAAGTGATAAATTCAAGCTATCTCAAACACTGACTTATTACATGGACCACGGGCCGTCGGGTATTATTAATATTGGCCGGTCAAAGTGATAAATTAATCACTTTGCCCATCGCTCTTGGGTATTATTAATAATGGCCGGTCCTTATTAATAATGCCCAGTTAATCACGTTGCCCGTAACATATATACGAAACAGAAACACATCAAACACCACGACTTTGTACAGCGAAACATTGTACGAACTTTTTTATTGTCACTACAACAGTAAACTTCATTTGTAAGGGCTCGTCCGCACGTCATATTATAGCACGCAGCGCCACGCACGGTTAGGTTAAAGCAACCCGCACCAATTTGTTAGGCATGCGGGCCCAATGCCGTACCGCGAACCAACTATGCCAGATTAGGTATTTTTCTTGCAATTCTGGGTGAAAATTAAGCTCTTGGACAAAATTCGGAGAAACAGAATTTTTAGAGAAACCTTTTGAGAAAAAAATATTATGTAGAATTTTGGGGAATTTAATTCTTAGTCCCTTAAGTTTAAAGTATTTTTAAAATTAGTATACAATCAACCGATCAGCTGTTGTAAGTATGTGTATTGGGAGAAATATTACGCTTCTTTTTAGATTTGATGTATACTAAAAGTTATTGTTTAATAATGACCTATATGAATCACTCCCTAAACTGATGTAGGTAACTAACAACAGAGGACCTTATCGTTAGACTTTCTATACATAAGCCTGTTTTATTTGTCAACTCAGCAAGTAAGTTTAAAACGGTTATGTTTTTTAAGTTGTTTAAAACTAGTTTTTTTAAACAAGACAAAGTAGTTTGATAACAATTCTGACTTCCAGTCGAAATACGCCGTTGGACCACGGAAAAAAAAACGAAGGCCTTTAGGTATAACTAAGAAAACAAGTGTCGTTTTGCAGAAAAAATATTTCATAAGGGGCAACAGCAAACCACACCTGGCAACCCTGCCGCGAACCAATTTACACACAAAACAGTTTATTAATAAAAACGAAACTCTACGGAACTGCACTGGGAACGTTATTACAGTAACAACAGCTTTACTTCGGGAATAGCGTTACAAGTTTTTTTGGTAGAATATTAATGATGTTGGAAAATGCGCGTTCTTGTGGAGTCCCGTTTTCTTGTGAAGATACTGGATGGACGTAATTGCTAAATAATTCGACTTGTTTCTTTAATACATTTCAGAAGGCATTGTATAGTCACAGTTACTTTGTTATTGCTTAAAAGTTCAACAGGTAAATAACTGTAACTTGAAAAGCATTGGAATGATGCTTGTCAAAGATAACATCATCATCAACATAATTTTTTAATAATATTTTTGTATATTAGAAAAAAAAGGTTCAGTAAGTAGTTAAGCATTTTTATTTTTAATTCTGAGCTACCTACTATCATTGTTCCATTGTTTTTTTTCCTAAATCCACTGTTGTTTATTCAAGTCAAAATCATGAATTATTAAACTAATGGAGGTAGGATTCATCCTGTTTGAGAAACAGCCCAGTCACGCCATTACTAGCCATTTCTATTTCGCCAAAATTAGCCGAAGCCAAATTGAATAATTTCTGTCACTAATGACATGGCAATGACCGTTACGAACATCCTGTTTCCGCCATTGTGCGGCTATTTTTAAATAACAATCATTTTCGAATTACGATGCGGCATCCGCATCCATTTTAACAAGTACAAAGTTAAGGACTTTTAGCGACCTTTGAATCAGGTGAACGTATTTAATTACTAGCTGATGCCCGCGACTTCGTTCGTGTGTAGTCAAATTATTAGACCACACGAAGTCGCGGGCAACAGCTAGTGTTAAGTACATATTATTCTTTTTTCACTATCAACATTTTTTGCCAATAGAACAGCGACATCTAACGGTAAGAAGCGCCATCTATAACGACAGTTGTCTTAAAAAGTATCGTATCTGCTATCGTGCCAAGGTAAATCCGATTGACAGCCGTTCTGGCGTAATTGAGCAAACAGCCATCCATCAAAATTTTCGCATATCTATAGGTAATAATAGTTAATAACCAAGACGTTATTTGAACTTGCTCTGTGCGCATTTTCAGCCTTTTATAAGCTAAAGAAAAGGCCACCGATACCACAGAATATAAAGATAAATCCGCTACGTTGCGCAGGTTCGTTGATGTAGTCTCTACGCAGCGGCGGCCCTAAAGCGCACCAAATACCTAGTTGCATAAGATTTATCTCTTTAAGAACTAGGATTCTAATTCGCTTACTAAATCCTAAGAAACGTATTCTCTAGGAATGATTTTGCGATTATTAAGATTCAGAAATGAGATTCGAATGCTTCAAAAATCGTGCACGCTTCGCTTAAAGCGCATTTGCAGCCTATTCGCCAGATCTATAAGAACCCTGTCGAAGTTATAAAAAACATTTGTACAATTAGTTTTTAATTACACAGTGATACAAAATTTTATCGAAAGGTCATTCCATCGATTTACACTCTATCAGCGACGAATAATATGCCTAACAAAAATAAAATTCATTGACTTTTTGATCCATTAAACATTACTTACGCAAATATAGCGCACCAATTTATACCTATACAGGGTTATTTGTGAAATATCAACAGCCTCCGAGGGGCTGATTGTGGTGCTCGGATACAACTTTTTCTATGAGACCACAAAAAAAATTCGCTTCTCCATACTACACCAGCTGACATCAGTTTGTACGGAGCAGTGAATTTTTATTTTTTTATTTCAATGTTATTTCCATTGAAAAAGTTATTGTATTTGAGCACCAGAATCAGCCCCTAGGAGGTTGTTGATGTTTTACAAATAACCCTGTATAGAATATTTGTTAGACTTTCTCTAATAACTAGCGTCATTACACAACATTTATACTAATCGATACATTCTTATGACCATGTGTGACGAATCAACAATAGGTATATCGGTCATGAGTTTATTTAAATGATCCATAAAAAGTTAATTTGCCTAATGAAAATTAGCAAAACAGAACATTAGTCATTCTTCATTTATCTTACAGGGTCGATGTAATAGATAGAGGTCATCATTAATTAGTTATGCGCAAATGAAATTACAACGAATAGTGACAAAACGAACAGCTCGTCAACCTACCACAAAAGTTCAAATTTTCTCAATTGATTTTGATGTCTACGTGTCGGACTTAAAGTTGAAATTCGGTTCAATGACCTTTAACTTTTTGGGCAGGTTGACCTGCTGTTGACTAACTTACCTTCGTATTTTTATTTTTCTGAATCCATCAATTTTTGTTTCAGTGTCAACCTTGGCAGTTGTATCGCGTTCGAATTCCAAATTCAAACTCCAATGCATACGTAAAAGTGTAAAACCGTGCAAGTGTTTTTTTTAAATAATGGGCATGGGTAGACGGAATCTCAGCATGCTCCGTCTAGGCCGCTGCGTGGCTTTCCTGGCTGCAGCGGCCTTTCTCCTCCCGTTCACCATTTTGGTGATGGTAGCTGATCAGCAGTACAACCTGACCTACAACTCGAAAAGGGTGTTCTACCAAGAGGTAAGTTAGACCTGCAAGTTACATTATAGTTGTGCTAGTCTATGACTCAGGTAAATGTAGAGATGTATCTTTTGCGTTCAGCAGATTGCAACCATTGTTTATTCATCTTCTTCATTTTAAAGCTACATTACTTAAGTTATTATGTTTTATAGAGACTGCTGTCATTATTGAGAGGTAAATAGTGTTTTCTATTTTCAGGCAGGTAGTGTAAATATTTTGTAGCACAATAGAGACTAGAATTTATAAATAGTACATCAATGTAGTTTTAATCCTTGAGAAATAATAAATATAAATTAATATGAGATTGTTTTGAAAAAAAATATCAACATTTCATTTCTCTACCAAAACATAATTTTGAGCATTGTAACATCCTACCTTTCTATATTTTTTTTTTGTAAATAGTTGAATTATTTTATTATTCTTTATTATTATTTAGGAATTCAAAGTCTACTTCGTTTGCCAACCCTCCTTCAATACTTACCCTACACAAAAAGTTGATTAACTTCGTGTTTACGAATTAAATTAATGGGTTTACCGGGGATCGGCCACGCCCTTTGTCGCGGCCATACATCAACTTCAACTGGGTCAACAGCTAATTACTTACGGTTGTAAACACAATTACTCTGTTTACATTCTTGCTAACAGTATAAAGTTGATGTAAATAATTTACAGAAGTTATTTATGGAGACTAAAGTATTGTTTCCTACGACAGCGCAGCGAAGCCATATACCACAAGTACTGTGCTTACGATACGAGACGTGAATAATTGAATACTGAATTCAGACCGAATTTCTTTTTTTACAGAGCGACTTCTATAAAATAAACGGGACGTATTACAATCCCGCATATGCGATAACAACACCCACAATAATACGAACACAGGTATTTGAAATATGCGATGTATAACCCTAACCCCTAAATTGTAACGCAATCGGTATCGTTTTGATAACTCAAAGTTGATGTTTGCAAAAACAAGGTTTCTGGTACCGACAATTGTTTCGGTACCAAATATCTGCAGGCGTAAGATTGCTCTTATACCACAAAATAACAATAAATGCTCTATATTTAACGCTTAATAGTAGTCGTATCTCTACGCAGTCTATTAGACTTAAAATATAGAGCGTAGAGATTTTTTCTGATCGACGCCACATTACGTTACATAATTTGTTTTGTCTTTATTTCTTAGGAAGGCATTTGTTTTTAGTTGATTTGAGGACTGAAACAAATGCCTGACTCAAAATAAAATCAAACCATTACAGGACAATTCGATGCAACTATCAACACGAGCTATCAAATAATGAAGCCACGAAATTTTTGCTATTGTCTTCGTATGTAATTTTAATATATTTATTATACCTAATTACCTTGCATTGTATTATTATTTATTTAAAGAAATTTTTCGATAATAATTATTAAAAATATCAAAACAACCACTACTAAGTCAAATAATTTGTAAATAATTTAAAAATACTAATTGAGTTTTTCGTTTGAGTCTAAACCTTTATTTGATAAGACTATTATCAAGACGAGTTTAACACTTCAGGTTTGCTATTATAAGTAAATAAAAATTTAATTAGGTAATATGTAATCATTCGGTGGCAATAGCAAAATATACTTTTGTATACGATTTCGACTTGCGTTTTACAATTTTACCGTTGCTAGTAAACACCCTGCACCACGCTTTAAACACAAAAGGTCTGATGACGACCGTGCACGATTGGTGTGATAACAGTTCCCGCGGATACCAAACCCAAAAAAATTGGTACCAAAATAAAAAGGTTGACAACCCTTGATTTGGTATCCAAAAAGGTTACGTTAGTTTGTGTAAAGTTAAATGTTAGTGACATAATGTTAGGTTATGGCGATTTTTTCACATGTCTTACACCCAAAACACCGTCTTACTGCCACGTTATTGTCGAATAAAATATTTTATTAAACTCCAAGAGTTGGAAATTAAAATATTTTTTAGTTTAAGGAGAAACGCACTGTGCTTTTTTCCGTTTATTTATTAAAAACCAAACACAATAAACAAAACCAAAGCGGATACAAGTTGGTAAAACCGATTCGTGAGTTTTGGCTTTGCTCATACTGATTGAACTATTCATTGAATTAAAAGCAATACCAATATGTCTTTAGAAAATCTGTCTTTGTTTTAAGGATAAGGCTGAAGGTAAGGATCTTAACTCTTAATTTTAGTGATTAGCTTTTACATTTAGGCTGTTTATAGTATATCTATTTAGAGGAGTATATACGCAGCTCAAGCAATGTTCTCTTGCTAAATAGGTGTAAGTAAATTTTTATAAAACTATTTTTTAAGTTACAGGTAATATTGTAAAGTAACGTTAGTAGAGCTTTATTTGTGGTAGCTGGTATATAAGGTGTTAAAAAATTATGGTTTGTTACAAAGGTATTGTACCTACCTATCGTTTGTTCGTCTTGTTCTTGTGAAAATTGCATCATAGAGTACCATATTTATAGATATAGACTAATTATAACAAAATATAGAACCAATTTAAAATTATCAGGTCGGAGACAATATCAATCCCACCAAAAACATTTTCATGTAAATGTTGCCAAGACAAGACCATATACGAGATTATGACAATGTGTGACAATAATGTCAAAAAGTTATCAAATCGCATGTAGAGTCAAGCTTCTAACTCTACACGCCCTTAACTCCACAAACTTTACACCTTAGGCACAAATGTGGCTTGGCCGTTTTGCTACCGTCACATAGGCGTAAGGTTATTATTTAATCTGTGGTAAGGTGACAATAGCGAAACGGCTTACTTTTCTGTTATCAATAGTTCTTGTAGTAACGACGAAGGTCTAGAGTTTGTGGAGTTAGCGCTTAGAGAGTAGGGCGTGTAAATTTAGAAGTTTGGTTCTACATGAGATTTGATAACATTTTGACAGTGCAATATAGTCTCGTCTTGGCAACATTTTACATGAAAATATTTTTTGTGGGATTTTACTTCTTTTTGTAAGTTGCTTGAAAATATTTTTTTATTTTGTTTTTGGGGTTTTACTAAAAGGAGTTTTTTTTTTACTAGAACACCGAAAATTAAAATATTTAAAGTTAAAACCCCAATGTTCAAAATCCCTAAAGTTAGGTACAATACCTAATGCTTCAGATAACCTAATAATGAAAATAAAACCCCGTAGTATAAAACAACTAAGTTTGAAATTTCTAACATCCAAATCACCTAGTGGTTCAAAATATTTAAGGTCATAATAATAAAAGTTCACAATGTCGTAGTTTAAAACATCGAAAATTAAAATAAATGCGTATGTAATAACTAATAAGACTAAATTGGTTAGGTTAGGTTAGAACAGTGACTACACACAGCGCGAAGGCGAGCGAACGGAGCGAGCGAGCCGTGTGAGAGCGCCGAGCGCTTAAACTCTAAGAATAAATTCTAAGGATAAGGATGAAGAACTAATTATTTTAAATATAATTAAATATATGTGTAGGTATTGTAAAATCATGTTTTATGAATCTTGATCAGGTTCCACTTATTCGACATTAAGAACTTTCATTATCTTAAATTTAGATCAACATGAGGGATTATTTATAATCTTAAGATATTTCATGTGTATTGCGAAATCAGGGTTTATGAATTTCGATTTATTAATAATTTGACATTAAGAACTTTCATTATTTTAAATTTAGGTTAACCAACCATAAAGTATTGTAATTTTAGGGGTTTTGAACATTGGGGTTTTAACCTTAGATATTTTAATTTTAGGTGTTCTAATACGGGTACGTATACGGACTGTACATGTACATGTAAAATATTGTGTTAAATTAGAACATAATATTATTATGCGTCATCTCAAATTATAATATTCAGAATCTATTTTACTAAGTTTATCAAAAATTCATAGCATACATACATTCTGCATGGCAAGGTAAATTCTAAAAATGTATAAGTACAACATTTTCCCGACATAAGTAATAAATATGCAACAGCCAAAGTAAAATATCAATATTCTGTCCTCAGCACCAGGTGAACGTAGTAACGGTCCTATTAGGGTTGGCACGAGTCAAAATTAAAAACTAAAAAGTCTTACTCGGCTAAATTAAAAAGTCTATTAAACTTGCTTCACAATTCGAGTCAAAAAGATATTCAATTGTCCATGGGGTATCCATTGCCAATGGGAATCGTCAAATACAAAATCTTGACAGATTGATAAGTGAAATACTGACTCGAAATAAAAAATCAACGATGCTCCTCTAACTGAAGCTCTAAATCACTGAACTTTTGGAATAAAATTGTATCGATGTAATGTAGGCATGTGTAAATAAAACAAAAAAACATTTTTCTTTTGTAGTAACTTACTTACAGAGGTCTTAGACATCATAACAATTAAACTTCTTTTTCCTGGTTTTCCTCCATTTGAAAAACTCAATCGATTCGCAAAAATATTTCGAGGAGAATATTATCATTCGGATTACATGTAAAATTATTTCAACACTTCGGAAACCTGTTCAATTTAGTAAAACAGAAAGTATAAAGAACATTGCTTTGGAGGTTAAATAATAAAATTCACTTTAAATTTACAAAATTAATTGATATGACTGTTAGTACATACAACGAAAATATCGACCGTTAGTTATTTAGATATATTTGCTGGTCGTATCACTATTGATACTATATGGTGCCACACACGCTCATACCTAAGTATAATGCATAGATTGAGGACAAAAAGGTTTAAAAAAAAGCTCTTGAGCGGGAACCCTGTATTGTGGGTCGACTACAATGCAGAAACAACGGAATGCTAATCACTACTACAATACTCGAACGGCAAAAAACAGACTGCGTTCAATATTGGTTTACAAAAAATGCTATTATCTTGTCGGTACAAAAGTGCAGTGTGTAATTTGAACAGGTAAATATGAGTTGCTGGAGCATACTAAACCACAGAATATGTAAACTGTAGATTCAGTCATACCAAAGATAAGGAATACCTATATTGATTCTGCGATTGAAGATCTAAGAGATAGACGACATAATATCCGTGGGATACCTATCACTGTCCACGCTATTTGACATTATACGAACCATATTGACCGGTTAGGAGCAGCCTGCATACATAAATACATTAATCTGGAAGTCAGTCACTGGGGAGGCCTATGCTCAGCAGTGGACGTCCTGTGGCTGAAATAATGATGAACTATACTTTAAATTACCACTAAATATTGTCATATAACAAAAGCTAGCAGCCAAAGGATATTCCCAAATTTCAATTAATGTATTATTCTTAATGGTCGACCGATTTAATAAAATGTCAATGAGGCGCTATAATTTGCTAAAAAATTAAATGTCAAAATATGTAAGACATGTCAAACAGTAAACCCACTACATATTTTAAAATCGCACGTTGAGATCCACTAATCGAAAATAACTTCAAGATTTTCTTGAGTGTTTTTGCTAAGTAGGTATTTTTTAAAATTATTTTAGTTACATCTAATATAGTTTTAAACAAGCGTCAATAATAACATTAACTAGCTAATCAAGATGCAATAATTATTGTGTTCTACTTATTTTATCATAGTTTTATAGAACTTACGATTTGGACAAACTGTTATTAAATAGGTTATTAAAGTTCGATGACCTCACCATGAAATTGTACCTTTAACTGTTAAAATTGATTTCATTATCTATGAAGCATGGTACACTAGTTGTTCAGTGTTTTAATTTCACGCTTATTGTTTTGCACAGTTTTCTTTTGAATACTTATAAAGGTTTTAGTATTTTATAAGAATCAATCGTACAAAAAACACGTCTTTCCCATCGGTTATCGGTTCTTTGGCAAATTATGACGCCCATTGCCACATCACATCAGCTTGCTTATCTTTTGAGCTATATTGATTACTTAGCTCTCTGTCGAATGACCTCATTTTTGATCACATCCTTCAGAGAAATCCCGAACATTGCTCTTTCTAAACGTGTGCTTAAGTGGAGATAAGGACATAGCAAGCGCAGAATAGGGCGCCCTCTGAGGTGGAGGTGGATCCGTTCTAGCAGCTTTGCGTATATATATACGAATATATATATGTATATCATATACGAAGAACGGATGAGAAGTATAATAGCCGAGGATCGGGCTTAGTGGCGTGCATAGAAATGGCCGGTATCCATATGTCCAGCAGAGGAATGACGTGGGATGATTATTATGAGGATGATGAATTGTACAAATCTACTTATAACACGGTTGGTGTGTTAGTTATATAGTATTCATAGGATCTTATTTGTAAAGCAGCTACATTAACTTTGTCTAAAAAGAAAACTTGAAATTCTTGCAAACGTTTTATCGCCAGATTATTGAAATTGTTACATATTAATATTACGCAAGTGTAATAGATACCTAGACCTATAGTGTGATAGCCCTGTTAGTAAGATATACGTCAATTTAAGCCTTGTCAACAATAAAGATGATTTATTTTGCGCCAAACATAAATACCGGGTCTGTGCTTTATTGAGGAAAAAGTTAAGGCTTTACACTTAATCTTGGATCGCGTGAACATTACAGTGTTTTAGTGTTGAGAACGTGACGACCAGTTTATAGCTCGTTTATGAGCCTACCTGCAATGAACAGCCGAGATTTTTTACTTGTTAAGGTACTGCAAGTAGCATTATTTATTTAATATTTTAAGTAAACGGATTTCACGACTTTCTGGTGTAGTGGTTCGCGCTCCAGACTACAAAGCAAGGCGAGTGCGGGTTCGAATACCACACAACTGGCAAATGTTTTTGTAAACAGCACGAGAATTACAAGTATCGAAAACAATCCATTTTCCATGATAAAAAAGTACCTAAATGAACCCGTAACTATTGTTCATATAACTCTTACTAAATAAGGTACCTACTTAATTAACTTACAGCTTTATTTAAATAAATAAATAAGACATTATTTACGAACTAGTCAGTCGATTAAAAAGGACAAAATGATACTGATGATTTTATGCAACAATTTGTCGTCTCTACTCTATAGCTCATCCCTCTATCGACACAGAATAAAATTCGAAATCGCTTACTTTTGTTGCTATCCATAGATAATAATAATATCAATTTGATTCAAAACCACAATAATACAGTTTTATTAATCTTCGCAGTCGGTATCTTTGATTGTACGCAGTCAGTTGTACCTATTGTAGCTACCGTTACAGACAAAAATAAGTATTTATTGTTTGGTTAGCAACTTCCATAACTTAAAACTTCGTCCCGTTAAGTTTTCGCCTTGAACATAAACAAGCGATTAAGTGATCTGACAAAAACTATTAAAAAATAAAAAAACAATAGAAGAAATTAAATCAAACGCAAATAAGTACCTATTTCAAATATTTTAGGTAGGTATACTTACAGATATTGGCTGGCTGTATGCTCTCCGCTTTGCGCTCGACAGGTATACCGATTAAGTAAACAGCAAGTAACTATGAGGTTTTTCCCGCCACAAAATAGAAATAGTTCTCGTGTGACAACCTTGAGGACGAATTTTATTGTGACCAGAAGTTAGTTTCATTTTTTGTCAGATTGTTGAATACACAACAATGATTTGATTTAGCTTAACTTAGCTCAACCTTGAGATGTAACATCAAGTGAGCAAACAATTGGTGTTAATGTAAGCTAGAAACACAGTGCAGCCGCCTTAGACTCTAAGGCAACCAGGGTCTTATAACAAACATTGTACATGTCCGTTGTTTCTGATTTCTATAATACTGGTAGCTAAAGCACTTAGAGCTATGTAAGTGATGTTGTCCGATATTTATTTATTTATGTCCAGGTAAAGTAAATGTAAATATTTAACATTTACATTCAAGTACCTACCTATGTCGGGTTGATTAGTTTCGTATACGTACATACTTGACAGCAGAATGGAGGTTTAGGTAGATCTTATATTTTAATGCTTTTTTACCTACTCCTTTTTTACAACTCATCAAATCTCGGAAGTCGTTCTTCTTACCTACATAAATCATAAATCGATTTGATTTAAACTGTGTTATTCGGATGTCAATTCAATAAATCAAGCAGATCTGTTCTGCTGACCTTCGATTTGCCGACGGTATAGTGGTCATGGCAGAATCTCCCGAATGTCACGGCACAATGCTCAAAGGCCTCAGTCAAGTTTCCCAACTGGTATAATAATATGGCCTTCGGAACAACACTGGTAAACAAAATGAAGTCCTTCCATGAGGTGACAGACAACCTGGTAAAGGTTGTCGGAAGCCGTTTGATGCAGGCCGCTTCCAACCGGCCAATTTGGAAATCATTAGGGCGGCCTATATTCAGAAGTGGACGTCCTATGGCTGAAATCATGAAATGATGATGATGATGAAACTGATGATGGAGCCAGGTTGAGAACAGTGAACTCTTTTATGTTTAAATAGAATAATAATATAATGCTTTTGTTAAAAGAATAGGCGCATTAAATAACACTGAAAGTGAACCTAAACTATAATTTAAAGATCAAGATAAACATATGTAACTTAGTCATATTTGTAAAAAAAACAGTTTTTCAAATATGTAGGTACAAGAGTTATTCCTAATCCCATGCTTAACACCAATAAAAGAAAGTATGCGCCCATCGATACAAGGCGTGTTCTCATCAGTAAACTGCGATGGTAAATCAATAGGCCTCCGGAAGGGTAAGCCTGTAATGCCCTCCTATAACGGCCATTACACATGAAGATTTTCTGTACTGAAGTACCGATATATTCGCGAACGGCGATATTATAGATCATGAATTCTAGATATTGCCTACTGATCACTGCAACACGCGGTCTTATGCGACCCACAGAAAAGAGAAGAGGAGGTGCGACCGCTTGGCATCCAATAAGTTTTGTAAAGTTGGTTTTTCACTATGGGGTATAATATACATTTAATTATAGTCCGAGAGATTCGTGATGTAATATTATTAAATCTCAGTGTAACCTGTAAACACTTTCATTCAAAACTACTGTAAGCGATATATATTTATATCTTAAGATGCAATATATATTTCATAGTGAAAAACCAGCTTAAACCGTGATCGCTAATATACTTACTCTGTGACCTGCTATCAACCAGAACCTTACCATAGACTAATAGTGACTATGTAATCCTGCAATAGATAGAGATGTTTTTAAACGAATAGAGGGTTCAAGAAATCTAGATTGGTTATACAAACTCTACCCTGATTCATTGAAATATATCAATATGTCAGTGATAACTTGGTATTCTTTGCGTTTGCGTACTTACGTATCCGTTTGATGATATCCGCATAATATAGTAAGATAATAAAGCTAATCTGTTGTCGCAATGAAGATATGGATACCATAGGGCGATCGTGATTTGCTAATATAATAAAAAAAATTAAAAAACACTTATACGCCAACGATATATTAAAAAGTCGTCCCGTGTAAATGTTCTAAACTGCTTTGTGGTAATATCCCGCTGTTTGTCAGACAGCGTGAATAGCTCGTAAAAATATACGTGGTCGACTCTTTTGTGTTGTTCTACAAAAATGAAAAGATACAGAACCCACAACAAAATCTGCAGAAATAAAAACGAAAGATTATGGGATGGGATATATGGTTCTACCAAAAACCATAAGTAGTTTACATGGTTATTTCGCCTAAAACTACTTGGCTGCTTTGCATTGCAAGTGTTTTACCATAAACTTAGGTTAGGTTCGGTTCCAGTTTCGGGTCAACTGAGAAACCGAAATATTTTTCTGTTTTCAATAACCCTTTTAGATACTTTTTATTTCATCATCATCATCATCATTTCAGCCATAGGACGTCTACTGCTGAACAAAGACCTCCTCCAATTACCTATCATAGGGAGGGATTGCAAAGCCAATACTCACCACGCTTGGCAGGCGGATTAACGAGCGCAGTTTTTATAAGATTTCGCACGTAGACACTGCTGCCCGTCTCGTGCTACAGGAATTAGTCGCCTCTTATGACACGCCTCCTGTTGGCGGTGGGGAAGTGTATTCTTTACGGCCGTCCCCACACGGCACTTATCATCAATAACCCGTGATGACCGTAGATGGTATTTATTTATCCTTGCAATAAGTTAAACAAAGGTGGAAAACTCATGTCTTCTTCTAACTATAAACTAAGTACATAGGTATTATACTGGTTTCTCGGCAAGTCACGAGCACGAGCATTCGTTCTTAAGGCGAGTATAGTCGTTAAAATATGTACCACGTATGTACTAGCAAGTGGTTTGGTCGAAAAATATTTTAAGCTTACTACTTAACCTTAAATTATCAGAAAAATATTTTTAAAAATATGCAAAGAATTTATTGTACAAAACCTACACAAAATTTTGAACATAGCATTTGTTTCTAGTACTCATACTACGGAAGAAAAGAAATTGAAAACATTTAACATTGAAATCTGAACTTATGCACGTTTGCGAGCAGACTAAACACACGCACAGTGCGTGTAATATCTAGGTAATTTTTGTCAACTTGTTATTTTCTGTGTTTAAAGAAATAAACAATTGAACTTAAAATTTTACTAAAAAAGGATACTTACTAATATTTTTTCTTCTTTTTAAACTAAAGCTATAAACTGTGCATAGAGTTTTTGATCGAACAATTATTGCGCCGCGTTGATGCGAATAATATTATTATATTTTCCCCAATTTTCGCTACCTAAAGACGAAGCAATAAACCGTAGTTAGTTGTAAATGAGTTTTTGTGCGATATTCGTCTAAACACGCGTCGAGCGAGTCCCTAATTTAGCGGCAAAATCGCCTTAATTGCAAATTCAAAGGCTGTCTTCGTGTCGACCTGTTTTTTGACCCCTAGATCCGCCTTCGCGGGCTATTTCCACGAGAGTTGTTTTGGAGACGACAAATTGCAAAAGATTAAAGGTGAAATATTTTAAGTAGATTGTAGAAGTAGTCAAATAAAATTACATAGACTGACTTTGTTCCATGACATTGCTTTTTGTAACGTAGATTCTAAAAGTAATTAAGGCATAATAATATAATACCTAATACTTAACGTATTTAGTTGGTACACAATTTATTAAAGATGTGGCAACAACAAAAAGTGTTAATAAGTAAAACCAAATTCTTTAATAGGTACTTGCCTGTTTCTTTTTATGACCTTTTACAAAAGCTGTTTGACTGCAATCCTACTTGATAATAATATCTTGCTAAGTGGCGTTCTTCTAAAATTGTAATTTTGTTGATGTTGACTATACTGTTTTAACAATCCATAGTACCTAGGGACTGAGATGCTGAACATAAGCATTTCGCTTACTGTAGTATGCTATACTTGCAAGTCATCAACAGTTAGTGGGTGTCAGCAATTCGCCGACCCGATTCTAAGCGTACAAAAACAACACGACTCACTGACACACTTTAGCATGTGCCAAATGACGACCATTGTTGTAAAAACATATGTCGATAAATCAGATATTCGTTTCGTCACTTCATTAGTTGGTAATTAACAGATTTAAATCCAATCAAACACTCTTATAATATTATCTATGAACAGTTATTATTTGATTATTAGTTTATTTGTTTTATTTTACCTTATCTATACCAACTTATTCCACTGAGAATAGACATTTCATAATTTTTAAGTATCAAGAAATAAATGAAATGAAATGAAATGATTTATTTACGTAAGATACACGGTACATATTAATAGGTCTTATATTATATATTGGAACATGCGTGCTCTACCGAAATGTCTTCATGCAAAAACTACACTACCAACCATTTGACCTTGTATTCAGTGTAAGTGTGTGTGTCATTTGACGCTGACGAAACCGACTGTTTTATGTGTATAATGCAAATAAGTAATCGAAAGTTTTAATGCAATAATTAAATCGAGAGCTGAATGAAGTAAATACACTTTCTTTAAAAGAATGCAGTTTTGCAACTCTTTTTGAACGGCTAAAGCCTAACAGGTTTACACCTACTTCGTCAAATGAATATTATATGCTTACCTACCTATTTTACTCTACGCAATGGTCTTGCTATACAAACAAATAATTTCGTGGCTCCGGGGTCGTTCAAAAACAAGTTTCGAAATACCTAGGTACTGAAAAAGAAATATCTCATTGAAAATGCGAAAAACCAATTAGCTTGAGACACTAACATACTTAGTAGATATTACAATGTGTAGAAAAGTGATGATGTTTCGGTGTGATTCTAGATTTACTTGAGTAGTCTAGAATCGAACCGGATTTAGATTTACTTGAGTAAATCTATAAAACGTCTCTCTCTGGCTCGGGTCATTGCTGGGAGACGCTCCTGGAAAAAACTATTACTCTGGTACCTCGAGACGTGGAAATAAGGATGTCAAATTTAAAATTCGAGCCCACGACTAATGGCGTTGTTTTTGTCTGGGTCATAATTTCTTATTATTTATTTATTAATAATAGGCAATATTTAAGAGGTAAAAGTCCGCGAAAATGCTTCGTTAACGGCCGATACTTCGAGTCGATTTAAGACTCGACCGCTACGATTAATGTCGATCAAGAAGTTCACTTGCGAAGTCACGCGCGGCATGCGTCGTGAACATGCCTTTACAGCGATGTGCTCTATGCTACTATTAACTATATCGATATAACTGATCGATTAATGCTTGATCGATTTAAGTAATCATTCCATGAAAGAGAGAACATTATTCATTTCTCTTAATTCTGAAGTTTACGTAGACGAAAAGAAAGCTGGAGTTTACCTAAAAGTGGAAAAAATTGTTTACGACTAACTAGTACACAATGGCATTATTACCTAGTAGCTTACCTACCTTAGGTATCTCGAATTACGCTTAGACGCTAATGGGCTAGTTTCCTAAAAAAATCTAATTAGTCCGTCAGTTGGATAAATAAAAAATATTGGACACGTATTTTTTCTTTTCTCAACCAAAAAAAATTATGAAGATATAGCCCGTTAAAGTTCCGCGTAACGTCACGCCTTGCGACACTTTTAAGCAAGGCGTGACGTCACGTCCTCACTTTGATGCGCTTTATCTTCGTCATTTTTTGTTTGAATAAAAAAAGACAAAATATAGGTTCAATATTTTTTTATAATCTAACTGACGGACTAAACAGAATAATCTTTTTTTGACCCAGGAAACTAGCATATTACTTTTGGATCTTACGAACTAAGATTAACACGTTACGTTGCACTCCCAAACCCATCGAAACACACACTGTTTTTTTCTTTCCTTTGATGATACAAGACAAATAATTAGTTTAAACCTTAAATAGGCTAGCTACCACCAGCTAGCTACCAGCTAGACATACCTCTAGCTACCTTATTAAAGTATCTACCTAACTAAAATCCCTGTATCAACAGTCCAGTCTAGGATGTTCTAGTCAAGTCAGATCCAGACCCGATCAAGTGGCTTTGCGTCCCCCGGAACTTAATGAACGTGATGTGTTTAGAAATGTATGATCCATTCTGTTTTGCTGTATAACTGTATTGAATGAAGAGGTCAAGTTTGTCCAAACATGAATCTCAACAAAACCTATTCAATATTAAGAATGCAGGCCACGCTTGACATTGCTAAGCATTAAGTAGGGATGCGGTGGGTAATAATGACAAATCGATAAATGATAAAATAAACATACTAATACAAAGATAAGTTGTTTTGACGGCACGTTAAATGATTTGTATTTTTTTATGAATAAATAATTTACCTCCTTGTCTCATGGACACGTTTTATTTTTGAGTGAGTAGATTTTAGTTGTAGGTTAATTTATTTTTGTATTATCATACAATAATGTATTTTAGCAATAAGAACCAATATATATTTACCTAATAAGTACTTGTTTTAAGACAGGCACAAGACTGTTAAACATCAGTGACATTATTCATTATCGTATTGTGTTACAAATTAAGATTACGATTGCATCTAGCAGTTTTCTTAGTTGATAAATTGACGAGTCACGAATTCACGACCGTGGAATTCTGGGACAAGAGACGGCATCATAAATTCATTAAGAGCTGTCTCATAGTTCAAGAGATTACTTCAAATAGACCTATTTTGTGTTTTACGGCTATCACCTTTTATGACTTGATAAATTGAGAGTAGAATTTAGTGGAACAAGCGACATGATGTTTAGTAAAACTTGTGATTAAAATATGAATAAATAAAGATTCAAAGATTATTTATTCACCAAGTCAAGGTCGTACAGTAGAAATATTAATATTTATTTAAATAGAAATTCAATTTGGTATTTACACTTTAAAGTGAATAAATGAATATGAATATGAAACCTTGTAAATATTACGCTTATCTATATACGCTTGAAAAACTAGTCTATTTTGCAGACATTTTAGTAAAATGGAATCCCGTGAATCAAGTTTTTTTTAGGTACATAATTACTACTCACTAGTGGTTAACCGATTATATACCTCTAATTCTAAATTGAACCCATTAAGTTTTTAACAAATCAGTTACTCTACGTTAGAAGTATCGACATCGACACGTCCACATAGTTAAATCGTGCAATAACACCACTATTTATTTACGATCTTTCAAGCTTATAAGGATAAGTCGTCATAAAAATGCGGATATAGTTCAGTCTTTCAAAGAAACAAACAGGATAGTTATACATACTCATAGCTAGCACTTAAGTAATACAAGTTAAAACGGGAATTTTAACGCGATCATGGTAAACCTTTTGTTTGCCAAACGTTTTGACAAACAATTACTATAAGTACTACTCGGGCAAGCGAAACATAAACTTAAATACCATGATCGCGTTACTTATGTTATCATTAATTTTGGAGTCGGTGCAAACAAAAACATTGAATCTCTCATCGGCTGGCACCGACTCCAAAAGGAACTGATTAGGTACTTAAGTGTTAAGCAAATTTTTAGCATTTTAGTGTTTTGAAGTCGTTTTTTTTTTTATAAAATTTACTTATTTCTTCTATTTTTAGTGATAAATCCTAATCTAACTGCTGAACACCGATTTCATCCCCTATTTTCCTACCCTTAGGGGTGATTTTTATTTTGCAAACTTTTATCATAGCATCTTTGAAGTATAAGCTATTCAATAAAACAAAAATCATCAAAATCGGCTCATATTTGTTGAAGATAGGTAACAAGAACCACAACCAAAATATTATCTGGGTATATATTTGTTGATTTTCTCAAAAAGTTCTAAATCAATTTCGATAAAATTTATATGGGACCACCTCTGAAGTATGATCTACCAAACAAAAAAAGAATCATTAAAATCGATTTATAATTGGCGGAGTAATCGCGTAACATACATACAAAAAAAAAAACATACAGTCGAATTGAGAACCTCCTCCTTTTTTGAAGTCGGTTGAAAAGACGTTTCATCATTTAAGTTATAATCTCTTAACCGCTCGTCTGTGAGATGATGACTAATCTTTTTTTTCTTCGTCTATTAGGTAGAATATCAAAAAGTATTGGACACGTATTTTTCTTTTTAGGGTTCCGTAGCCAAATGGCAAAAAACGGAACCCTTATAGATTCGTCATGTCTGTCTGTCTGTCTGTCCGTCTGTCCGTCCGTCCGTATGTCACAGCCACTTTTTTCCGAAACTATAAGAACTATACTGTTGAAACTTGGTAAGTAGATGCATTCTGTAAACCGCATTAGATTTTCACAAAAAAATAGAAAAATAATAATAAATTTTGGGGGCTCCCCATACTTAGAACTAAAACTCAAAAATTATTTTTTCGTCAAACCCATACGTGTGGGGTATCAATGGATAGGTCTTTAAAAATGATATTGAGGTTTCTAATATCATTTTTTTCTAAACTGAATAGTTTGCGTGTGAGACGCTTCCAAAGTGGTAAAATGTGTGTCCCCCCCCTGTAACTTCTAAAATAAGAGAATGATAAATCTAAAAAAATATATAATGTACATTACCATAAAAACTACCAGCGAAAATTGGTTTGAACGAGATCAAGTAATTAGTTTTTTTTTAATACGTCATAAATCGTAAACCGCAATTTAACTTTCGTAATGTTATGGATTTCATTTTGCAATAAAAATACCATAACTATGACTCGATTGTCGTGATGGGTGAACTTTTACTCATAACGGTACCTACAGGTTTGTACGGAACCCTCGGTGCGCGAGTCCGACTCGCACTTGGCCGGTTTTTATTTCACATAATCAAAATATTACAGAGATATATTGATTTGAAACATCGCATGAGGTCTTGGTACAATTTTTATTAGAAGTGACGTCACGAATTTTATTTTTGTATTTTTTGGTTAATTGACAGAAGTAAAAATAATTTTCCATTATTTTTTGATAATCTAACTGACGGACTAAATAGTATTTTTTTACCCAGTCGTCATCTTTATTGCCTATAAACTGAATAACGATTAAGAAATATTATCATAATAGGTGCTTTGGAATGTATTTGTTTTTCTTGTTCCATCATGCAGGGGAGAATAATCCTTATCAGTTTGAGAGTAATATATTACACAAACTGATAGATATATCAATTCCGCTTTTGATGTAGGCTATAAATTAAAAATATGATAATATCAATAGCCTACCTACTCAATACGAGGGGTTGTTTAATGACGTGATAGTGAGTGTCTGGTTGTTTTTTCCATAAGTGTTAATTTTTATAGTTTGAGAGTCATTCATCATGACTGACCAAAAATGTTGTGAAAACTGTCGTTCATTCTTTAAAAGCAAATTATTCATTTCAGCAAACTACGCATTATTAATTTGTACACGTTTGACTGTTCAGACTAGTGTTGTGCCAGTTCCATTTTTCGAAATATCGGGACATGAGAGAAATAAAAGCGGGACAGGAACAAAATCATCAGTCCCCCTAGCATGACCACCAAACACGATAATTTTGCAAAAATATGATAGATAAATAGCCGCCATGATGAATCGTCGTACCGGTGACGTCATATGATATGATCGCTGTTTCTATAAAAATTCAACATGGCGTCTATATCTATCATATTAAAAAAAAGTTGGTGTCGATAGATCGCTATATCATATCATATCGTGTTTTGGTGGTCATGCTAGGGGGGCAGGAGATAGTCAAACGGTCTTTCCCGTCTCAACCCGCGTTGTGCCCGCTCACCTCATTCGCTTCTTCGTTTGAAGCCTGATATTTTTTTAAATGTGTGCCAACTTTGCTACTTAGATGAAAAAGCGAAATTCAGGCGTCCCGCTCTGGGTCCTAACAGGACTCGTTTTGTAAAGGGTAAAAACAGGACGTCCCACCAAAAGCGGAAAATCTGGCAATAGATACTGTTCCGAGAAAATTTGTTCATTTTACCGGGCTAAGTAAATAAAACCATCCGATATTCGGATAGACGCAATCAACTTCTTAGGATGACAACATTTTATTTACTCACTACTAGACATAATCTCTTAACGAAGCCACAAGACAAACTATATCCAAGTTTGATATTAGAACTACTTTCCACCACAGAATTTCTCGCGGAACTACTTATTTACATAATTAGCAAAACACAAATTGCTGTTCTATATTTATTGGCGCATTGACTAGTTGCGATGCGCGTACATTTTCCCACGGCTTATTTATTCAGACTAAAATGACTCACTATGTGGACTTCGTATTGCCTTACATCAGTTATTTCAGTAGTAAAAATAAACACGTGTGGTCTTTTCGTTTTGGACTTTGATATGGATTTGGTGATTGTTCAGCTTGTTTATTATTGGACAACATTGAATCACATACATTGCTATGATCCTATGGTAAATAGCCAACGAACTTGTGTTATAGAAATCAGAAACAACGACGGTACCACAACACCCAGACCCGAGACAATATAGAAAAGTTATTTTTCTACATTGACCGACCGGGAATCGAACCCGGGACCTCAGAGATAGCCACACCAAGTCCGGTATGCTCGCCTCTCGGCTACGGAGGTCGTTATCTTATTAATGAAGGTATTATCTTAATAAATAAACGGTATTTAGTTATAAACATATTTTGACCGTCAGAATAGGAAGTTTTTTTTTTCACGTGACGTCTTTAGATACAAAAAATAATATGATACGCTTAATTTTAAAAACAGTTGCGTCGCTTTCACTAGTAAAGCTCTATGCTGTTTTACTTTTATTAATAATTAATAGTAATGATCTGGGAACTGAAACAGTCGTAATAGGTAACGCTTACGAGTAATTGCAGAGCCGCGAAGTAGGGATGGCGATCCATATTACAATTATTGTCGTGCTTAGCAATGTGGTGCGTGCCTCCTACCACACACTGTGCCACTAATGACGGTCACAAATTGTGGATGGTGCTATTCGTATAGTTTATCTACAGGGTGCTAAGTAAATGGTATAACAAGCCGAAACTAGCCCATGTTAACATATGCATATAAATGCTATGGTGTAGTCAGAAATTTGATATGAACATCTTTAAAAAAAATATTCATACAAATCGGATTCTGAGAATTAAGTTTTGTATGAAAATAAAAAAAAACAAAATGATGATATAAAATTTCTGACCATAGCATTTATATGCATTTGTTAACATGGGCTAGTTTCGGCTTGATATACCATTTATCTAACACCCTGTATAACTAATATTATAAAGCTAAAGAGTTTTTGTTTGGTTGAACGCGCTAATTCAGAAACTACTACTTTGATTTGAAAAAATATTCCATTTATCGAGGAAGATTTTAGGCTAGATTACATCACGCTACGACCAATAGGAGCAGAGTATCAATGAAAAGTGTTGCAAAAACGGGAAAAATATTCCTTTTCGAAGCTTTCGTTGCGTGCTGCGTAAACGGTAACAAATTACGCAAAAATCCTGTATAACGGAATTGTTCTCATTTAAAAGATCTAAGAAAAAGTCTGTGATAGCATATATGTCTATCTTATAAGGTTACCTTACAACCTTTTGTAAGGTACTTAATCAAGTGCGTTCTAAAATAATGCATCCATCGGCGATAGCGTTGCTTTTTCTTTTAGTTTTAGAGCGATTACTGATGTGGTTTATTGTATTATTTTGAGTTGGGAAGTGACATGGGCCGTTGATAAAGACTATCAGTGACAGATAGAACTACGCGGGCGTAGCCGCGGGCAGCAGCTAGTATGTATAATTGTGGTGAGGCCTGTACTTCACTGAGTCTACTTTGTTTGTTTACTTCTATGTACTCAATGAATAAAAGTGACCATGAATAGTTATGTTTTATTGTCAATAATTAATAGGTGAATAGTGGTATCACATAACAAATGTTTGTACATAAAGCAAAAGTATATTTTTTTTTTAAATGCAAAAAAAACAGGAGTACAGTTTTTGACAATGTAGGTATTTAAAAAACAATTGAGATCGTAGCGTGACGTAGCCTATTCGAACGATTGCATTTAACGAACGACGAAATTGCCGGCAGAAAAGAGGAATGTTCGTTGTTGAGGATACACAAACAAGTACAGACAACGGCAGGTCAACTTACTCAAAAAGTTAAAGGTCATTGAATTGATTTTCAACTTTATGTCCAACATTTAGAGATCGATATCAATTGAGAAAATTTGACGTTTTGTAGTAGGTTGACGTGCTGTTGTCTGTATACGTATTTGTTACGTTTTATGATATAGAGACACGCACAAGAGACTTAATTTCGAGCAACTTGTCATTCAGGGCAAAATACTTCCATAAATAATAGCAATATTAAGGGTTACTATTACATGTTCAGGTAGGAAGGTAAGAACGTACTTCAAGTTCAGTTTCAGTAACTACCTCTTCATAAAAGTAGAATCTCCGTTTTATTAGTGATGGAATATATCTAGTGACTGATCTTCCCACTTCCCCACCGCCAACAGGAGGCGTGTCGTAGCGTCCTGTAGTATGCGACGGGCAGCAGCATCTTTGTGCACTAAATCTTATAAAAAAACTCGCCAACCCGCCTGCCAAGCGTAGCGAGTATTGGCAATCCCCCCCGATGATAAGTCATTGGGGAAGGCCTTTGTTCAGCAGTGGACGTCTTATGGCTGAAATGATGATGATGAATGAACTCAAGAGCTAGTAGGCTTTCCGATGACATTATCCAAGAACCAAAAAGGTTAATTTCATCTAATCGTTCGAACCAACGAAAAACGAAGGTAAATATCTATATAATCTATATAGGTATACTGTGCCTATACACATTATTTACCTTCGTTTTTTAGACTATACATTGCAATACACAAAGACAATCAGCATCTATGGTGAGAGAAATCAGAAAGCACATTCCGAGTGAAAGTTGTTCGTAGTACTTTAAGACCTTAGGCACACTTCAGAATCTCAAGTGAAAGTGGCTGTTCTGCTAAGTATATAAGTACCTATGCTGACTATGTACTTACTTTTATCAGAAAGTCTAAGTTCTTGATATAAATTACAATAAGAATCTGATTGTCGAGGCACGTAAGTTGGTATACCTACCTAATTTTGGCACAATTATTATTCTTATTATAAGCGACCAAGTAAATAAATAACTAGAAGTAAGTTTTCAAGGTGTCTACTAACACACCAAAGCCGCTGGCCCACAAGGTTCTGGCCCCTTTTGAGCCCAGGGCAGTTCAAATCAGGCCTGTTTTAAGAATTCAATAACTAGATATGAAAGACATGTAAGAATCTAATAATTTAAGAACAATTTAATGATTATTAAGTTATTTAACTCAATCCAATTTTTTATTTAATCATCTTCTTATTCATTCCACGTCAGTTCGCTGCTAGACATACGTCTTCTACCAATGCATGCCACTGAGCCCCATCCTCGGCTATTCTTTTCGATCCACTGCAAGCAGCCTTTCTCCACCTACATATATCATTGCTCCACCTTGTCGGAGAGCGCCCTACGCTGCGTTTGTCTATTCTTCTTGTTCAATTCTTTATTTCCATCACAAAATTATCAGCTTAACTCTATACATATCAATATGGACCCTATTGGGTCATGCAATTAGAAGAAAGGAGGATTAATCAATCAGGTAAATATTAAAAGCCACTTGCGCAAAATGTAGGTATTCATAAGTATTCTACTAAGAAGGAGTAGTAGTCCTAAGTAGCAGTATTTAATTAGCGAGACAGAAATAGACGCAAGGAATGTCGGTATGAATTAACTATCAATGATCTTTAGAATTAAAGGTCATTGCTAAATACTCCACTGATATTTACTAACCCTAGCTAATAAGGGGCCCATTCTATCGCTATTGATTTATCGATAAAGGATAAATTAAGTTAAAGTCAAAGTCAAAAATATATTTTTCAGTTTAGGACAAAAAATTGCCACTTATGAACGTCAATAATAACATTATAGGCCCATAAGGGGCCAGAACATGTCACCTTATTTTTTGGGCCCTATAGCGCTTCAAGACAAGTGATGCTTGGGTTAATCAAAATAAAGTATCCGATAGTGTTTGTTGTCCTTGTTTTGTCGTAATTTTGGGTGTAAGCTTTCTCGTTGAAATTTGAGCACATAATATATAATAGGATAAATAATGGAGTAGGAGCTCGATGAACCGACGACCTTAGGAAGATAGCTGGCAGTGGATGGCTGAAAAAACCAGGAGATCTGCAAAAGGCTAACATGATGATGATGACTGTAGTAGGTACTATAATAGCTATAAAAACCTTCCCAGTGTAGAATTGGTGAGTACCTTACCTATCATTAGGGTAGATACCTACTCCACTGATACAAATTTTAATTGTAAGTAGGTATTAACGTTTGAAAAAACATGCATTGTAGTGTCATCCTTGCGAAGAAACTAAGGTCGATAAGTTATAAACGTACGTAGTTAGCAATAGCAGGAGACGAATTTTTTGAAGCACTGAAATTTTCACTTGCCTACAAAATCGCATAAATATACTACGAATGAAATTTTAAACAATTCTTGAGGATTCATGGAATTGAAATTCTAATGCTTCATAGGTACCTACGTCTTCGGGATTGTAGAGACGAAAGTGTATGGAATTCTATAAAAGCGCCGTTGCTTTTTATAATATGTTGGTTTCATAGCACGACATACATTTTATCTTTACAGAGACCCGTCCAATAATATTACGTCCAACAATAAAGGACTTCTTCCGATCCCAAAACATAGATTTGCCCAACCATGCTTCAGGGACTAATTGTTGGCTGGTTAAAAAAAACGGCGCACGAAATTCAGTCAATTTGCGTGCGTACATAATCAGACAGATTTGTGTGAAAGTAGCACCTTCTCCACCTGCATTCTTCTTCATTGTATGAGTCAAAACCAGATTTCCAAATTTATTTATTTTATTTATTGTAATGAATGAAGTTCGTGCAGTAGTTTTATGCGTAACCCCAAATTCCGCGCTACGGTTAAGTAATAATGCATTTACGATGCCATGGTTTTAACGAGCTCATTATGCCACTTAGAACGCTAATTACTTGGTTACATTTGTTACGGTAACCCTCTAATGGTCACGACTAGGGATGTTTTTTTTATTTTTATTTAGTGTATATTTTCGCACTGCAGGCAGGGCAAAGGCCTCTCCCAAATTCATCCAACTAGGTATGCCTATTTACAGCCAAACTCTGCCAATCCTGGGAGGACTTGTCGAATATTTAAAATTATTTATCTAAAAAACCGTATACCCTTAAAAAACTACTAGTTACTTAAACATTCCAGTTAATGTAGTTTGAGTTATTTAGTCTGTGCATTTGCATAAAATCAATTGCACTCTCCATGGCTGATACCGACTCCAAAAATAACTGATTAGTATTACTTTTTACGATTACGATTTAAATATATATATGTATATATTATATTTGTCGTGTTGAATCCTCCACCAGGCGAATCATTCGAGTCCGATCAAAATATATCTCTTGTACACCAATTTCATCCCCTATTTTTGCACCCATACGAGTAACTAGTTTTATTTTATTAAAGCCGAATTGAAAACCTCCTCCTTGATAATAGTTTTGTAAAGCTTTGGCGATGTCATCATTATCATAATTTCAGTCATAGGACTATTACTAAATAAGGTCTCTCCCAATGACTTTCAGATTTGTCTGTCTAAAGACGCTTGATCTAGCAGCTTACTGCAACTTTACCAGGCAAGCTTGCCGGTAAGTGGCCTCCATTCTAGAACCTCTCTGTCTCTGCCCCATCGGCGGTCAGTGCTATGTGCCCCGCCCACTGCCACTTTACTTTACTGCATTATATTTAATTGTTAAGACAAACGTTTCGTAAACAACGATCGCATTACAACAAAATTATATTGGGTTGTCAAATTTTTAAGTAAAAATACAGATTTTTTTAATTAGTGATACCTACTTAGCATTCAAAAATTATTGTCTCATCTACATGAGAGAGATGTAGATGTAATACATTTTAAACTACAATACTAAAACATTATTGCAGCTCAGAAGACTAAAGTAATAATAAAGTAGAGTCTCATAAACAAAGTACTTGCATTTATGTATTTTAATCATTATTTTTAGTGCCCAGTGCTCATTTTAGCAGTAATGAGTTATTTTTACGGCTGCGTTCAGATAATGGCTTATATCTGCGTTCGATTACTGGGGTGCCAATGGTGCCAATAGTATCTTTATAATATGTACTTGATTTGAAATAAAGTGCATTTTCGTAGATAAAATATTTAATAATTTAAAAAACTGTATTACATGGATAAACATAAGTACCAGTACCAACTATAGGGTATAGTCCAAAAAAAATTGGAGAAAAAATATTTTACTAAGCAGCTGCAGGTACAGTCAAAAACTACAAGTAAGTAAAAGTTACAGAGATCTCATTATCATCATCATCATTTTAGCTATAGGACGTCCACTGTTGAAGATAGGCCTCCCCAATGACTTCTAATAGATTGGCCGGCTGGAAGCGGCTGAGGCTCCCTGTAATATTTACACATGAGAGAACCAAAAAAAAATGTTGATCGTTACCTTATTTTAAAGTACAGTTTGCCACCCTAGCCATGTCAGGGGGCCTAATTTTAGACCTTTTTCATTTATCTACTTAGAGCCATTATCTGAAGCATACCTACATACTTATGTGCTTGTAATACCATTACTTATCACTACGGTAACGAGTATCAAAACAGTATCGTACATAAGTAACTGTATAGTTACAAAACTTCTTTTTTCTCGTGTCAAATAACTAATAATAAATTATTTATTTTGTAAAAACAGTGGTAAAAAGACTAAGTGGAACATAATTTTCTAGTTTCCCCAACAAAACTGGTTCAAACTTTTTATTTCTTTAATAGACATTGTGTGAGATACTAGTAATAGCTTGACAAAGATATCCTTGAAGTTTATTATTAAACTTAATAACTATTATAGCGACTTGTAAATTATCAAGGCTAGCAAAAGTTGTATTATATTGTATAAATTAATATTAAATTAATTTATGTCAAATACGTATTCCTTTCTCGACATGATACATTATATAATATGTATATACATTTCTGAGACTGGTAATTCTGCTGCATGGAGCATATACCCCATAGAGTAGAGATTAAATGTAATATGATTTCTTCGACAAAAAATTAATCCGCCATTCTTTCATTTGTATCCGTACTGTTTTTTAATGGGCGAGAGTTGACAGGCCTTGTCATTTCATACTAAGGCCCGATTCGAAAACCAGTTTAACTTTAACAGGAATAACTTTTACTTCTTGAATTTACTTTTTGATAACTTCGTTTGCGTTTTTCCAACTTACTCAGTTTTATTTTATTGTGAATGATGAACGAATGGATAAACCTACTAAAATCCATGTAATCTATTTCTTCTAGGTTGTCATCAATTGCCACAACAATAAAATTTTGTAGGATAACAGAATGCCAATGGTAGATTATACAACTTGACAGTTTCGAGGTGACAATTAAGAGTGGATTAGACAAGTGACAACTTTAACATTTACTTATTTTCAGTTTAATTTATACACTATCAAAATCGCCCGTATTTTGTATTTTATAGATTAGTGGCTGGTAGAATGAAAAATCAGCTTACTCTAGATTAAGCAGTGGTATACTCTCAAGACGACCTCCGTAGCCGAGAGGCGATTATACCGGACTTGGTGTCGCTATCTCTGAGGTCCCGGGTTCGATTCCCGGTCGGTCAATGTAAAAAAATAACTTTTCTATATTGTCTCGGGTCTGGGTGTTGTGGTACCGTCGTTGTTTCTGATTTCTGTAACACAAGTGCTTAAGCTACTTATCACAGGATCAGAGCAATGTATGTGATGTTGTCCAATATTAATTTATTATTATTATTATTAAGTTAAAACTTACACCAGCTGGGTCGAATCCGGTCTTAATTTAATAGTTTCGGAGAAAGATAGTTTGTATTGCTGCTCTATAGGGTATGTGCTCGATGCTCTGCTGTCTATTATGGACCATTTAGTTATTTATACGTTATACGGGATGTAACAATACAATAAAACACTTGACTTTCTTAAAACAACGTGATTAGCAGCTTATACGCAACAACTTACTATATACATCAACATCGAAATTTAAAAAAAAATAATTAGATACTCCATATAAACTAACGGGCTACACCTTTGATACTGTATGGAGCTTCTAATTTTTTCCACGATTTCGATAATGCGCCCATAGTAAAAGTTGTTGTACATCGAGACCATGTCAGTTTGTGTTGTTTGGCGCATATTTATATTTAGGTGGTAATATTCTTCATTTAATACTATCGAGCTGATCTGATATAAAACCAGACCCCCAAATCGTATCCATCCTGCCTCATGATTAATCCTTTGATAACGAATTGATAACCGGTAAATCACGTAACACTAATATTTAAAATGTCACGTGGTTCCCGGTCGACAATTTTCTATCGAACGGTTATGAATCGTGGGGCAGGATGGTTATTGGAACTCTTAAATGGCTGTTAGAACGTTATAATTGTATTATTTATTTCACAAAAACTGACCCCAAGAAGAGAGACAATTCCGTAGATTGTGACAAACTTAATTAAAGTTTCCTGACCACTCCGCACCATTCTTGTCGTCATTTAAAATGAAACATTTCCACGGAGCACAGATAATAATCAATTAGATCTAAAATGCCGGCGGGATTGGCCCCGTAATTGGAAACCGAGAGAGAATTGGATCTTGAATCTTTTAGGCTTCCCTTCCTTTTATAGCATTCCGTAGTAAGAATATTTTTTAGAAAATTCTGTACAGATAGGTACGGTACCTACTTATATGATGTAGGTAGAGAGAGTAATGTACGAGTACCTCTAAGGACGAGTTTGTAAAAGTACTGAAGTTTTGTGAAAAATACGTTTTAGTACAGTTTTTAGGGTCCCGTAGTCAAAACGGAACTCTTATAGTTTCGCCATGTCTGTCTGTCTTTTTTAGCGAGGTACCTCCCCTTCCTATTTTGGTTTTGAAATATTTTTAGAAGTGCAAGGAAGGTTTAAAAGGTAAGAAAATATAAAGAAAGACAACATATAATATGGCGGTACGTATTTCGCCAAAATAGCTAGTCCAAATTAAAATTATGTTTGATTATCACTACCTATTATTCCAGATTCTAATAAAAAAAGGATCAACTGTCCCCAGTCTGAGAACTTCATTTCACAGTCACAATTTTTTAATTAAAAAAAACAAATGAAAATGTTTATTTGTTCCAGTTTATTTTTGAAAATGGAACCCATGAAGAAGGTCTGCTAACCAGGGACAAATTTATGGAGGTGAACTCTCGCATGGAGGCGCGGCATGACTATCTAAGAAGCCAATGTTCCCAATTTAGCCTGGATAGCTCAAGCCAAAAGGCTAACGCTTGGGAATACCTGATCAACCGCCAGTACCATGTCATATGGTGAGTAAAACTGTAAACCATAGATATATAAGGTGTTAAAAAATCAATGTCAAATATTTTAAGGGGTAACTGAGACTACCACATGGATCATATTTAAGAGAAATTTAAAACTATAGAACGGATTTGAATAAATCGAAAAAAGAAAATGTTTATTGATATAAATAATTTATATCATCCTGTACATGATCGCAAACTCCCACAAACGCAAACAAACACTCTCGCACGATGCTAATACTAGTCAAAACCCATTCATAATCCCTAGGATCTCATTCATGCGCACATAAAATCATACGACACACAAGCTCATGCTAGACATTGGGTGTGTGTGTATGAATGAATTTTCTTTGAGATAGAAACACTGTTATCATTTCTGTCTCACTCGTTTCATGTCATTGTGTGTGTGTGTGTGTGTGTGCATGTGCGACGTACCTACTCCTTTTAGATAATTGCCGCGAGTTGCAGAAAGGCTTAAGAAAGCTAATTGTATGGGTTATCTGTCAAAACAAGTGCCAGATAGGTTATCCAGAACTTATCAGCAAGTATTGAAACTGGGCCTTATTATCTTTAAAGACGACTTATAGCTATAATGCAGGTCTGTAACATAACGTTCGTACACAAAATAGAAAAATAAGTGTTAATGCTGTCTTTAAAGATAATACATTCTTCAGCAACTGACAGTTTGTCACTTTATTTTGTAATTTTAATGTTAATTACTTCTATCAGTTCTTACGGTAAAATAAAAATACAGTTAAATTGAAAAAAACATTTTTAATTAAATTACACATGTTGACAATTAATAAATACACTTATTACTAAAAATATCACTTTTATTTTAAGAACACAAAACAAATAAAGAATTTCCACCTCCCATCACACTTTTCCAGGCTTTGGACTGGCAAGTAAGCGTTAAATAATTTATTACTCATCACCTGATTTAATGCAACATAATTCTATGGAGATAGGTACTACTAGGCTATTTCTATCAGTCAATGCAGATAACAAGGTTTACTTACTCTTACTTGGCGTGTTTAAAGGTAGTTCATTATTATGTACAAAATCACAGTCGCTTATTTACAAAATTATTTACAATAGTTGTTGGAAGTGCCCCCCATTCTCCTGAATGCAAAGCGCAGCCCTTTTTAAAATATGCCTATGCACACGCACTAAACTTTCACTGTCGCCGCGCATTGTTTCAAAAGCACTAATGATTCGTGCTTTTAATTGCTCGGCACTGGTGATGGTGTGGCCATCTTGACCATACACGAGATCCTTAGCACGGCCCCAGACGTGGAAGTCCAGCGGCGTCAGGTCTGGCGAGCGTGCTGGCCAAGCAATAGGCCCACCGCGTCCGATCCACCGATCCTGAAAACGTGCCGTCAGGTACTCGCGGACATGGCGGTCGTAATGCGCGGGCGCGCCGTCGTGTTGGTAGTGCATCTGCTGCATAAGATTTAGCGGCACATCTTCTAACAACTCCTCCAACTCTCTTTCAAGGAATTCCAAGTAAACGGCGCCATTCAGCCGATTAAAAAATACTGGTCCTATCAGCTGATGTCCTAGTAGCCCAGCCCAAACATTCACGCTGAACCGCGTCTGAAAATGATCTGGACGCGCCAGATGTGGGTTCTCCTCAGACCAGTAGCAGTAGTGAGCATTGTGGATATTGAACATGCCCACTCTGGTGAAGGTGCACTCATCCGTCCACAATATGTTGGCTAGGCTGTTACGCCGGATCCACTGACAGAACTCCACGCGTGGCGCGTAGTCCTGCGGCATCAGCTCCTGCACTCTCGTGAAGTGGTAGGGGTGTCTTCGCTCCCTCTTCAGCACTTTCCACACGTACACATGGTTAGTGTTGAAAACGGCAGCAGCATCCCTCGTACTGGCGGTCGGGTGGAGCTCGAAGAAATTCAGCACGTCCTCTTCAAGCTGTACTGAAGTGTGAGGTCTGCCAGCGTCACCAGAAGGCATGAACCTACCACTTTCACGAAACCGTTGTTCAGCCCCTAAGATTGTGCGTGGACACACGCGCACACCGTGCCGTTCGTGGAACAGCCTTACTGCTTCCACTAAACTGTAGTTTGCCTCATGGTAGCACATAACCATGTTGAGGTAATCAGAGTCCGAATACCTGTATGGCATGGTGAGACTTCGCAATTAACGTCAAACACAAGAGAAGGTCTAGCGCCGATTGATTGATTGTTGTGACTGTTTTGCAATTTGCAGGAGTACCTAATAATAAATAAAAAGCGCATACCTATGGCACGTGTAAGTGTAGCGTTAGCAAAAAAAAATCACTCAATTATTTGGTGTTATTGTTTTTTTGGTGTAATTATTTTTTACTTATCAATTCGAATCTTGTATTACCATGCTAAACTACAAATTAAGATTGCTACTAGTTCTTACCAGTGATACCAAATCAAATAATAGGTACAGTACGCGGCGGTAGTATGCAGTATGCACATCGAGCTAAAAAGAGAGATAATCCGTGCGACAGAAACGACGTTCTATGAAAGCCGAAACTAACCGATTATCTTACTCGTTAGCTTGATGTTCATTCTAGCGCCGCGTATTGTACCTACTAATTATTTAACTTGTTTTAATTGGTATTAACTAGTAGCTTAGCAATCTTAAGTTTTGAAGGTACTAGCCAGTTGTACCCTCCCTCCCTCCCTCTTTAGCTCCATGTGCGTGCATTCCCTACCGCCGGATACTGTAAGTACAAGTATTCAACATTTTATCCTTTACGTTGAATAAACAGCAATCAAAAATGTATCTGTCTAATCACTAAAATGCATTTATCATGTAAATTTACTATGTATCTACATGTGGTGAAGTAGTCGCAGTCAACTTCCAGACGGGATTCAGAAAAATGTGTTAAATTATGCCCCGTTTTAGTGTTCGGGAGACGAATAAGTTTCGTTGTACAGGGTATACCCCAGTTTAACCTTATTGATACCTATAAATTATTGCGTACCTACGCAACGTCTGGCTCATTGACTTTACTTTTAGTCCTTAGTAAATAAACCAACGCACAACACAAAGCATAAAAAATCATCTAAAAAGCAGGTTCAAATTAATTGTTATTTATTTTAGATAAGCGTACTCGTCCTTAACCTTAGATCAAGGTCAGTAAGAGTACTCCGAAACATAACTAGTTTGCCGGGGATCGGATCCAAGACCTTAACCTTACCCTAAAAGCACTTTGCCATCAATCCTTTTTTAATTCATAAGAAATGTAAAATAAGAAACTGTTTTTGTTAACAGTACTTTCTCGGTCTTTCGGCATTTCCTAAATCGTGTGTGTTCCGCCGCCCTCAGAAACTTAAAAAATAAAATCAACCTTATGATAACGAATTAGAATCTAAAATTGAATATCGACTGTTTTTAAAGCGGTATCTTTGACTCGCATTTGGACAAATGCCGCCTTTACACTAAAATTTTGAAATTTAAATCGATTTACATCGATTTAGAGTTTATAATTGAATAAAAGTCGTTCGTCCTTCTGCAGATTTTGGCAATAAATCATAGTAGCACGCACACAAGCGAGCGTTTCTTGCTGTACGGAGTAGTTTGTCCGTAGTAGTGATCAGGTGTTATAGGATGTTGATATTTGAGTTTATTATCAAACTTTCGATCGTGTTTTTCTCGAAAACTAAGGCTTAAATTAAAAAAAAATTCATACAAAAATTGTTAGTCACAACGTAAACTCATTACCCTTAAAATATTTGACACTGATTTTTTAACACCTTATATAATTGATAGTCCAATAAACAGATTCTATCTAATCTGTGGTCTACGGTAAAAGATCCGTCCATGTTTAGGTGTACAAGCCTAATTCAATTGAATTCTTTATTGTATTACCATTTTAGTTACAGTAGGTCTTATTTTTTAGTAAAGCTGTTTCAATGTAGACCTTTGTCACTTTTTGCTAATAGATTTTAGTTAAGAGAGAACCTGTGGACTGAGGAGCAGTCATGGTTACGGAAAACCGATGGATGTAAACGGCCCAGATACTACTGTGGGGTTCTATGGGCCTATGTGATGAGGGATTTGTTTTTCTCAGAGTTCTTGGCATATCCTCGACAATACCAAATAAGTGCCCTTAAGCAGTAAGCTAAGAAGCAATATGTCAGGCCCACCGTTGCAATGATCAAGAAAGCTGGCTCAGCCTCAGCTGGACTCTATAACCGTCTTTTTAATTAAATATCCTCAGTTTGTCACTTAGTTCTTCAGTTAAACCCTCAAATTATAAAAAATCGGCCAAAAGCTAGTGTGATTTTAGCATTACTCTATTATGTGGAATATGTATGTGTCTAGACTAGAGCCTAATGAGTAGTACAAATATATTTTGTAGGATACGAAAGAAACAATTTTTACGGCTCGTTATCATGACTGGAATGGAAGCCACGTACCGGCAAGCGCAGTGTGTGACGTATACCCACAAGGTGGACCTGGTGAATATAGTAGGAAGCCGCTGGATGCAGGCCGCTTCTAACCGGCCAATGTTCAGCAGTACACGTCCTATGGCTTAAATGATGATATCATGACTGGAATCCCATGAAAATAAATTATCTATTTATATTATAAAAATGAATCTCTATTTTCCTTGGTCATCGCATCACGCGTGAACGCATGGAACAATTTCGCTAATTCTTTTTTTGTTCTGTTAGGCCCCTCGCCCACGGTGACCAAGAAAAGGTTCTTAAAAAAGAAAAAATTAAGAATGTTGCGCAGAAAGTCCTTTACGAATAAACTAAAGACCGCGCGGACGAAGTCGCGGGCAACAGCTAGTTTTCTAATAAATATACGATTCTGGGTTGACACTTTTCGTCTCCCAACTCATTCCATTCATGACGAGCTACAAACCCCGGACATACGAACAAACAAAAAGTGAGGTGTAGCAATAGGAATTTTCATTATCATCATCATTTCAGCCATAGGACGTCCACTGCTGAACATAGGCCTCCCCCATACCACCTTGTGAGTGGACGTCCTACGCTGCACTTGCCGGTACGCGGCCTCCATTCTAGAACCTTTCTTCCTTAGGAATATAGGAATATTATTCTGCCTTAAAAGCATGGAACCCTAAAACTGCGACGGAAAACTACAACAACTATGTTTTGCCGATAGCGTGTTTGGTATCTGTACCCAGCAAACTTAATTCTAGCTAACAATTACCAACACGAAAACAGCAGCAAAAAGCAAGCCTGAAAAACACGTCGACTTTGATCTCTATTGCGTTTCAATAGTGATCAAGCCAAACTATTGTTGATGACACTCCTGTGTGGTGGGTGTGTATGGAATGCAGGGAGAGTCAAGGTTCATTGGCCATAGTTCGACATCACGTGGTCACATCACATAATTAAATAGCAGTCATGCAAATCTAAATAACCTATGTGAGACGATTATTTTAAGCATATTGTATTAAATAATAATAATCATATGCACACGGCTCGCTTTGGCGTTCTATTTGGAAAGCCTATATCCAGTATGGATTTTATAGGCTAATTATAATCATAAACGGCTACAAGACAAGCTTAAGGTGGTCTTACTAAGTGAGAGTTGGTTAGATGGACACGTATCGAGTCGATGTAGTTTAACTAGAAAGCTCTACTAAATACTTACATCTTTTGTGACAGCAGTAGCTAAATAATTTACAATTCAAGTTAGGGGAGGCGATTCTTTTCGAAAAAGATCGATCTTTAAATCGATTTAAATCGTATCCTGATGAATCGATTCCCCAAAAAATCGAGGTCTAAAAGATCGATTCCTTAAAAATCTATTTTACCTATTAGAATCCAAAACTAGTCAGGAACCGTTTTCAATTAAGATAATCTAAGTATAAGATATCAGCTCTGCTATAACTTCGTGCCACCGACGTATTCTGAAAGCCATGTGAAAATATTTAACCCATTTTTTTTATCTCTAGGTGCAACATCTTCAAAGCCGCCTCTACTTCCTGGATGTACAACTTCAACCTCATGGCAAACTATACTGCTGCCTTCCTAGACAAGACCAAAGAAGTGCCTTTGATACTAGCTAGGAAGAAGTACGGCAGGCCAACCGTTGCAATGATCAAGAAAGCTCAGTCGGACTCTATTACCTTCCTCATAGTGAGGCATCCTTTAGAAAGGCTCGCTTCAGCATACAATGACAAGATTGTTCATGCTTGGCCGAAGTCTTTCCATGACAAAATGGGACAAAAAATCATACGCAAATTCCGAAAGGTTGGTACATATACCAAATGAATTTTTATTATATTAAACTTCAAACTGACTGTCGCGAATTCTGCGAAACATCTCTATTACGTTATTAAATACCTACCTTTTTTTTATTCTGTGTAGGTATTGTATTGCAGACTTTATAATCTTTAATACGATTTAAAAAATGTGCAAATTACACATGGTCTTTGTAATTGGTCGAAAAAAAATGACATACTTAAGTTTTGCTTCAATTTGTATTCGTAGCCATAACAAGCCAACCTAATGTAAACGGCATTGTAGTGTAGTGACATTTAAGATAAACATGCTAGCTATGATGTCGAAATATAATATTCGACGTGTGGTTGTAATCGATCTTTTGAGGTTTCGTTTATTTGCATTGACCTGAGAGTCATATCATAATACAGTCTTGAATTCTGTGAAATCACGCCTTATTGCACTTCAACGCCAAGTGCCGACCCAAATCTCGATTTTTCGGCAATGTCTTAGCGGCCATCATGACTCAAGATTTAAAAACGCCATCCTGCCGGTCGCTTTCTGTCAAATCGTACTTTGCAAAATATTTTAAGACAAGTAGTTTGTAAAAAAGTTTATTACAATCAGATAAGAAAAATATATGCCTGTACTACCTACCTTGTTTTTGCCGAAGTACTCATAAATATTTTTTTTGCATAACGACGGCATTTGGCATCTTGTGGTATTACCTACAAATAACCATATCTAAATTAAGTAAATGCCACAAAAATTTCACAGTAATTTTGTTAATTTTTCGACCTGTGTGCAAAGGCAGCCATTGACAGATCTTTTTAAAATTTAGAATATAATTTTCCTACTCAATGAACTACTTTTTTTGCAGCCAAGTAATGGGCAACCAGCTCCTACAGAGAAGTATCCAGTATTTGAGGAGTTCGTCGCTTACGTCCTGGACGAGTGGAAGGCCAAGAGGACCCTGGACATGCATTGGACACCTTACACTGCGTTCTGCACTCCTTGCAAGTTTAATTTCGATGTCATTCTGAAGTTTGAGACCTTAGATGTGAGTTTAGCGATACATTAGCTGTATTTATTAGCTATAAGTAGGTATGTTTTCCTGCTTGACACGTTTTTTTTTGCTCGTAAATTATTGTATTTTCTATAAATATTTTGGGAATCTTCACCGCCTCTCACTTTCAATTTTAAATCAACTGATAATTACTATAGAGTTTTCTGGACAAAATCACACTAGGACTGCCTATATTGTGCGATTCTAACTACTTACCTAAATGTATTTTTTCATGTACTTTTGTGTTGTGTGTTGTGTTTTGCTTTTGTGTAGTTTACTGGTGTGCAATGAAGAGTAAGTATGTACTTTTCTATAATGCCGTACGAGAAATATCATTAAAGCGATTCGATTCTACACGTCTAGAATATGATTCATGAAACAGCGCGAGCTTTCTTACATGTGTTAAGTAAAGACACTTATCTTATACCTACATATATTTTTGTGTCAGTGTGCATTGCTTGCGGAGCAGGCTAGACCTGTGTGCTAGACAGAAAAAAGTGCATTAAAACTACAAATAATACCTATCTACATAATATTTAAGTCTCGGTCTATATTGCTTGCTCGTGAAATAATAAACACTGCTGAGATGTAGCCATGTGGCGTGTAAGTTGTAAAAACAAATCTATTTTAGAATCGTACCTACGAATCAACACTCGAATGAATCAGTACCTATTGTAAAAGTGTATATGACTAGGTAATAGCATAGGTATTACTTTACTAAGCTGTGGTAATAGGTAGGTGTTATATACCTACACTCACACCAATAGTTAGGCAGGTATTTATATTTAATTTATTTAATAATTTACGACTGTACATTTATTAGATAATAAGAACATCAAGCAGGCAGCCAAAACCATAGGACTTTGTGAGAATCGGACGGTTAGAGCAAGGACCGAAAATCCAGTAAGATTTACCCGATTACCCGATATTCCACTTAAGTCATTTAGGGTAACCCGTATACTGTATACAATTAAATATATCGGGTTAATCCGAATAATATCGGTGTTGTCGGAAAAAACGAAACAAAATTGAATCTTAGGCTGGTACCGGTTCCTATACAATTATTGACCGACCCCTTTTTCAAGGATTAAGCCTAAACGTCGAGTTCTTAGCCAGATCGTTAAAATTAAATCAATTAAACCCTCTTCACAGGTAACCTTTTTGGACGTTCTGTGCCTAAACCGTTCTTAGCCGGTGACTGACTGACTACACTGCCGTGATAAAAATAAATCTTATAATATCTGCCTGCCTAGCATGAGCACTAAACACGATATGATAAAGCGATATATCGACTCCAACTGTAAAAATATGATAGATATAGCCTCCGTGTTGAATCGCCGTGCCGGTTACGTTACATATTATGATCGCTGTTTCGATAAAAATTCAAAATGGCGGCTATATCTATCATATTTTTACAATTGGTGTCGATATATCGCTATATTATATCATATCATATCGTGTTTTAGTAGTCATGCTAGAGGGGCTGGAATACTTTACCACGAATGCGTTAATAGGATTTTGCCTCTTTACTAACCGAATGATGTGACACTTCTCTCAATTCATAGAAATGTTAGAAAGGCAACCGCGGCCAGACCACACGCGGGTTTTATAGCACACGTGTCTGTAAGCTGCAATAATTCTTTTCTCGTCTATAATAAACGGTGAAACCACAATGCGACCATTAAACATCAGCGTGAATTTGTGGCCACGCAGACGTCGCGTACGCGCATCGCATAATAATGCCAGAAAGAGACGTAATAAAATTATAAGGACGGAATGGATAATCTACTGGTGGGGCAGAAAGGTTCTAGAATGGAAGCCGGGTACCGGCAAGCGCAGCGTAGGACGTCCACCCACAAGGTAGACAGACGACCCGGTAAAGGTTGCCGGAGACCGCTGCACGCTGGAAGCAGGCCGCTTCCAACCGGCCAATCTGGAAGTCATGGGGGCGGCCTGTGGTTAGCAGTAGTTCATGGCTGAAATGATGATGATGATGATAATGGTGTTGCTCTTGAGCGGGCTGTTTTTATTTTTTATTTTAGGAAAGATCTTTTCCAGACTTATCCACCGATCCTATCCTTCGTCAGGTTAACCGCAAAATCGCACGATCTTTTGTTGGCTCTATCTTTGACGACAGACGTCTTTAGGTATCTAGGTTCACATCGTGTATCAATTTAAGCCCAACTATCCGTATGCATCCTCAGACGTGCCCACTCCCATTTTAGGTTTCATCAGGTTTTAGGTTTGCTGTTTTATAAATATAAAAACTCCGAACTTACGAAACTGCACCAAAAGTATTATAAAATGCCTATCTTTACAAAACACAGGAGGACCAGCGATTCTTGATCCAGCTAGCTCGCCTGCACAAAGTGGTGAAGCCAGAGTGGAGGAACAGCGGAAAGGGCGCCACCACTCTGCACAACATCAGCCATCTCTACTCGAGGATCACTAAGAAGCAGCTGGATGACCTCTACCAGATGTACAAGTAAGATGTCGCAACTGTCTGCTTTAAAGCGTTCAGCTAGCGTTTTAATTCTTCTGGAATTTCGTCTGTTGGTGGGCAGGCCTCCCGGTAGACTGACGACCTAGTCAACGTTGAGGAAAGCCGATTGATGCAAACAGCCCAGAGTCGTTTACTGTAGCGTTCTGTGGATGAGGAAAGTCCAGTAGTAGACTTCCAAAGGCTAATGATGATGGTCCGACGATCATCTTCTTAGTCTAGCAAGTAAGTACCGAGTTCGTACCGGGAATCGAACCCGGGACCCTTTACGTTCAAGGGGAATTACCGCACCATTACACCAATCGCGACATGAAATTATGACAGAAACATAAGGAAATAAAGTTTTTCACCATAATCACCAACTGGTTAGATTTTTAATTATGATGCAGTCGATAAGCTAAAATCTGTTTCTTAGGAGGCACTATTCTATACCAGTCCATTGGTGCATATGGTCACGAGACTGAAGTACCTATATTATAATATGGTGAGCCTAAAGCCGCAAAACTCTTAAGATGGTAACAAATGGGCTAGTTTCCTTAAAAAAATCTAATTAGTCCGTCAGTTGGATTAACAGAAAATATTGGACACGTATTTTTTCTTTTCTCAATCAAACAAAAAATAATGTAGATATAGCCCGTTAAAGTTCCGCGTAACGTCACGTCTTGCGACACTTTTTAGCAAGGCGTGACGTCACGTGCTCACTTTGATGCGCTTTATCTTCGTAATTTTTTGTTTGATTGACAAAAGACAAAATATGGGTTCAATATTTTTTGATAATCTAACTGACGGACTAAATAGAATAAATTATTTTTGACCCAGGAAACTAGCCTATAAACAGCTCTCGTTATCAAGTAAGTGGTAGAAACGTTAATTACATTGTCATCGTTTAGAATTCACATATCTACCTAAACGTTTTAACGTTTACAAAGATACAAAAAATAGTGGTAGGTAGTTATTCTTAGCATTCTTGGATGCCTTGCTAGGTTAATGTTAATGAAAGTGGTAATACCAACCGCATCTTGCATAATATTAAGTAGGTAAGTAATTCTTGTATCAAATATATCCGCGTCCGGTTCAACCGTTCTCGTGAAATGCTTTGCGATTCGCTAACAGAAAACAATGTGCAATTAACATTATGAGAAACATAAAATTGAGTATTATGAAATGCTCAAAATAATTTGAGAATTATGCAACATTATGCGCAAGTTTTTGTTACGGTTTCATCTGTGTTTCATATTTACAAACATTTCTTTTCATTACGCCGCCGTAAAACTAACACATTATCATCTATTAGCTCAGACAAAGATTAACATAATGTACCTACTACGTAAATAAACAATGTTTCTGGCTATTATTTCAATAACCTGTTAACAAAGAAATGTCGTTTAAACTAAGATTAAAGTAACGGCATTTTATTACTATACTTGTTATGCCATTGTTATCGTAAAGTTTTGTATTGACTATGGTAAAAATCGAGTTTTAATTAATTCTAATCTCGCATTGAAAGTTTAATAAAAACGTAACTATTATAAATGTAGAGTAGATAACGTTTGTACATTCAGGTGCAAAAATATTAGTAAATGTTGATTTAAAAACGTTAATATTATAGCAACGAAAATAACAATGACACCATTTTAAATGAAATATCGTAAGTTTTAAAACTGTATTCTACATTAAGATTGTCTGGAAGAGATTGCTTATAGCGATAAGACCGACTAAGTAATTAGTACAGTTTAAAATGTATTTTTTCTTTGTCGGTAGAAAGTATCTATCTATATATCTAAATGCAGAGCACCTGATGAAAATTTTTTTTTTTTTTTAAAGTAAGATATTATATGAAACACAAACTAGTTAGAGCTATACCGCATACTTCATTGGTCGATTTCAGGATGTAAAATTTTGCCTTTTTTCAGATACGACTTTAAACTCTTCAACTACACCATAGACAACTACTACGAGATTGTAAAAGCCGACGAGACGAGTAATAGATGAACGGCTCCGAGCGGCCCCGAAGCGTTGCAGTAGCCGAAGTCAGCGGCCCAAGACTGATCGTTACCGAGTGATTGATGAATGATGAGCTATTGATCCGACCCGCGTCTTTATTGTTAACGCGTTTTTGTAGGTATTTTGTGATATTGAAGTTCTAAGCCTTTTTTATTGTCCTCATGACATGCATTGTTGATCAGCGTTGAAACTCCGAATCCATGACACGACCGCCATAGCTGGCATAGCTACAGTCGAAGTGACGATGCTATGTTAGCGGTCTTGCTAGAATCATAGAATGATAATGTTAGGCTGCACATTTTGCTTTATCGAACGTTTACAGCAAGAACGCTCTTTTAGCGGGAGATGTTAAAAAGTGCATCATAATTTCGTCTGTGCCACATGTTGACATATTATTGCCCGTGACTGTACCTTGAATATTAATAGCCAGAACAGTCTACGGCCTGCCACGACTCGCACATGTCTGATTCTAGTCAAATTTTTCATAAACTTTCTAACAACACGCGTAACGCTGCGGTGCTCTATTATTTTTTTGAATCAGGAGACGTATTTTTGAAACATTAGAAATTAATCTTGAATTCGAACACGAAAACAATTCGTGTATGAAAATAGTTTCTATTGCTTCCGATTTTACGCATTTTTGAATCACTGAAATAGGTGTTGCTATTAAATAGAAATCTTGTAACTATTTTTGTTTCACGCAGAAAAAATTATATAAACCACAAAGCAAAAACTTAATAACGAACGTAAATAATAAGTTATTAAGTCAAATATCGGTCAACCATATGTTTACTTGTCAATGTCATTCTTCCGCACTTTCTACTAGTAGAAATCGAAAAACGAGTGGGTAGGACGACTCGTAGCAGTGATTTTGGGTATTCGCATGCGAATCTTGCAATTTCGTATTCGAATTTGAGTTCGCATGATTCAAAAATACGTCTCCAGACCTGTGCGCGGTTTGACGTTCAATGAAGCGCGTGACGTGGTTACGTGATTTGCTTTGTAAGTAATAATCATGTTCCACTTCGCACAATAGTTAAATTACTCATTTTGTATTTAATGCTACTTACATTCAATAAGTAATCTTCTGAATTATATGTAATTTGATCGGTGTTTTAGTAGTAACGTTTATTCACGTTTAGTACAGTTATATAGTATTAATATTTATCAATTCTTGCTATTTACTTACAGATTATCACATTAAAAACCCCGTTGAATGCCTTATTGATTATATTATTATTTTTATCGTAATAATATTTCAAGTTGTTTTAAATAAGGTTGCTTTTGAAATTTTGAAATCCGTACAGTTTCTGGTTAAAGTTATTATTATTGTGTAATAAAATAATGCTTTTACGAAGTGTTGAAATAGTCAAAATATGTATTTAGGTGAATTAGACTAGTGATAGTTTAGTTAGTTCTTTAGTTAGATCTACCTACATACTTCATCGGCATTAATAATATAAATATGACGAAATTTTGTACCGCAAGACAAAAATTACTTAGTGCTTCCATACGATATTGATTATGGAAATAATCTAAGAACTTATAAACTTACTTAATTTAGGTAAAATCGTACAAAGACATAGGTACTTCAAAAAATATTTGCCTAAATATCACTGATATCAACCGTAAATATTAACAAAATAGGTAAATTTTACACTTTAAAATAAACATATAATTGAAAAACACCCGGTACCATATATTTTTTAATGTATACCCATTTTCTACTGAAAATTGCAATTTATTAAGTATAAATTTTTTTTTTACGTCATTATTTACTTATCATCACCATATACCGATAGTTTAAAAGCACACACATAGAATGATAGTTCCGTACCTACGGCGATTACAAAATTGGGGCAACAAAAAAGTTTTGTGTGAAAACGTTTACACGCAGACACACGCACACCACTGTAAAATAGGGTTGTTCTTAATAGTAGTTTTCCCCAAAACCGGGGAAAGTTCGATAAAACGACGTGTGCAACTAATGAGAAACAATATGGTTTGTATGTTTGAAATTTAAAATTTGTAATTGAAAAACTACTAAATGGTACTGGGTGTTCATAATTATACGTCTACCACTGTTTCTATAACTCACACAATTTCACAAAACTCACTAAAAGTTTGATATAAAAAATATAAATAACTAATTTAAACTTCATATTCCTGCCTAGATTTCATAATTCTAAAATATCTTATCTTATACCTATTTAATCTTAGAAACATTGTTTCATTGATGTTACAAATACAATTAAAATTAAGATATTTGTTGTTTATAAATTGTGATGTTTATCTAATTTCTTTTTGATTGTTTAACATTCCAAATAGTTATTTGTTGTTGCAAAGATACTTTTTTATTTATCGTTTATTATGTTTTATAGACATGCTGTCGTAGATGTTAATAACCATTTTTGACATAATATTGTATTGAATTTTATTTAAAAAAATGTTTTATAATGTTACCTATAAGTATTTACTGGATGTCAAACACAGTTGAAATAAACTTTATTGTGTATATAGATTAAATATAACATGCTAAAAATTTTAGATAATAGGTGTATCTACCTGCAACTGGTCTTAGCGGTTAACGTTTGGTCAAACTTAATTTGTACAAACTGCATAATAGTTATCCGTAATTCATAAGTACAAATGATATTATTCCTAAAGATAATTAACATGATATAAGTAATTTAACGTTACAGTGTGTTACGTTAACGTTGTGAGTACCTGGAAAACTTGATGGTTTTCTATACGTAAAATGTAGGTTCAAAGTACATACATACAAGTGTATCACCTATGATTCATAACAATAGTTTTGCCTATTGGACATGTCACAGGTTAAGTTGACCTGTTTTTTCGCTGCCGATAGAAATAAAAGATGTCTTTATAATATAATAGCAAAGAGAAGTCAATGTTTGACCGGTATTTATGTCAAACATAACATCCATAGACGTATAAAAGAAATCATCTAGAATTTAATATTAAAATATGATTGGAGCACAAAGGCAAACATAGAAAAATAAATAAACTTAGTTCTGAGAATACTAGATATAGAAAAGAGCGCCAAGAAATCAGGTTTAATCTTTGATTCTTGTATAAATAAGGCCCGGTTTGATTAGTTAAAATTCTTTTAGGAGGTGACCTTTTACTAGGAACAACTTTAAAATAATGAAAAAGACACTCCGAATACTACATCGCTGATTAGCTGTTCGCGTTGCTCGTTACGTTGTATGAGAACATAACTTTTTTTAGATCGTAACGTTGGTCCCAGTCCTAATAAAATTTATTGTAATTGAACAGTAGAATCACTTTCTAAAAGTAGGTTAACTAACAAAATAGGACCTTAAATGATTTAGTTTAGATAAAGCCTAGTCTTAGAGCTAAAACTGAGCTTAGAGTAAATAAAATCTTTTAAAAGATAGTTAAAAAAAAATGTCATTGTTATAAAAACGTAGAAGTATTAAATCTAATAAACAATACACATTTAATAAATGTTATTTTCGCAGTCATGATGTTATTTATTATATCGTTAAAAATAGTTCACTTGAAAATGTTTTTAACCGCCTCAGTTTATAATCGAACCCAGGAAAAAGTGAAAGGCCGTAGGTTCGATTTCCAAACAGGCAGCTAAAGATTTTTAAAATAAAATAAATATCATCTGCGATATAAGAATACAGATTTTTATATATTTTGACATGATTTATGTTGTAGCAATTTTTTAAATAAATCTTGTTGTTATATTATTATATAATTTTGTTTTGAATTTCTTAGTGGAATAAGTCAAGCCTAATTTGTAATGTTAATTGCCATTTTAAAGGGCTAGTGAAGTGACTTAGTTTTACAAATGTATATCAATTAAAATAAGTTTTATTCAACTTTTCGATTATCATGTTAAATATTTGACACATTTTGTGTAACGTCTTTTATAGTACCTCGTGTTTTACCTACGCTTCTATTATTTATTGTACTATAAAATTTGAAAATACCAAAATAATGTAGACAAGATTTGTCATTTTGTCATAAACAAATTATAGGATAAACACACAGACTAGAATAATATTAAATGTTAATCAAAAACCTGATACGAAACTAAAATATTGCATACCCACCTGACATTTTTACTCTTAAATGTTTAGAGGTTTTAACTAAACTCGTTTAAAAGAAGTTATTGTAAAAATATGTAATTTGCAATTGCAGCGATTTTCTTAGAATTTAACCGTTAATTTTCATTTAATAAGTAGCCTGCAAAAGATCGTTTAAGGCTGTCTATTGCATTTAGCGAGAACCCCTAGGATTTTCTTCGCAAAATATTGATTGAATTCTAATTACTACGCGACAAACCGGTTGCGAAATAACGCTAAACAGAACGGACGGTCTAAATTAAATATAGGTATAATGCCTGCAAAATTAAGTCTAATTTGCTTCTAGGGCGAGTAAAAATGTATGAATATATAGTTAGTATGGAGTGAATATTAGACCAAAAAGATAATTATGGCCTATGATCGTAACTGTAATGGTGCTATAGTCCTTTAGATTTTGATCTCATTGAGTGTGAGACGCGAGTATTGTTGCTAATTATATATTCTGTTAGATTCCAACTGCAACTGACAGGTTGTGTATAATAATGTTAATGAGAAATTATTCTTAGTACTTATAGATGAATAAATTACCTATTTAATATTTTAAAGTGATTTCATTTACCTAACCGTATCAACTGTGAATGTAGAGCAAGTTAGCGGTGTACCAGTTTACGTAGTGAATCGCTTAAATAGCGCAAGGGTAGCGTTGCCTGCTGCCAGCGTCTGCACATCACAGCTAAGTAAGCGTGGTATGTATATGAATGGCAATCGTAGTGTAGGGCGCCCTCCGACAAGATGGAGCAATGATATACGCGAAGCTACTGGTAGCGCTTAAAAAAGAATAGCCGAGGGTCGCGCTCAGTAGCGTACATTGGGAGAGCTCTATGTCCAACAGTACACTGTCGTGGGCCAGTTATGATGATACAGCGTGCGGTCTCTGCTGATTCATCAGGGGCGTGCTGAATGCAATAGCCGTATTTAGCGGAGAGTAGTGAGCGACGCTGTTCAAACGATTCACTCTGTAAACTGGTAAGCCACATCCTCGATTATATTTATTTTAATCAATCTAGAAGTTGGTAACCTGCACCAGTCTTCCTTTTGTAACTCAAAATGTTCAGTACTTAGTAAATAACGTAAAACAAGTGTTGACTTAATCTGATACAACTTGTAAACCCCTCTCGACCCCCTTAACACTTGATGCCAGTGAAATCAAAGAAAAAGAGTGTAGGTATTATTTTAACTAAGTTTATTAAATAAATACAACCATAACAATGAATCACTCAAACCTCTATGTCGTTTGTACTAGATGCATGGGAAACTGGGGTAGATATTTCCTCTTCTCAATCACTTTGGTTTTGTTCCTGGAAAGACATGAAATATTTACATTTTAAAGAACCAATTCTAAAGAACTTAAGGATATAACTTCAACCCATTTCTAAACGTACGTAAGAGTTGATAAAGCAACAGAATTCTTCTTACAATCTCTAGCCCAAAACTAAGCAAAGCTTGTTCTATAGCGACTAGATAACGGATAAATATACGTAAATACATTTTTAAACATCTTTAACTTAGTTACAAATAAACGTGGTCAGAAATTGCCCCTTTCGGGATTCGAACCCGCAACCGGTTGGCTTTGTAGTCCAAATCGCGAACCACTAGACCAGACAGTCGTCAATGTCTTGTCAATGACACTCTTGACTGAGTTATTCTATTTGTCTTAAAGCGCTGGTACTCGTAATGCCCAAAAATAAGAAGAAAAAACACCTAAACAGTTTTGACCAAGATTGAAGTAATTATTATTCACTTATTGGATGCCGGTAAATTGCACGGTGTATAATTTCTGTTGTGCCTAGTTTTGTTGGGTTGATATATATCCATATTTTTGTTTCGTTACACTGAACCTAATACATTTTGTTTTTCAACACGTTAAGGCGATAACTTCATTATTTTCATTCAAGCGTAGGCGCAACCAATATCAACACATGTTGCGGAAATGAAAACATTCGCTAACACGTGGATTCTGCTCACACCAATGCAAAAAAATAGTGGTAGATACTAGCGAAAGTCATTTAAATCACTAATTTTTTTTATAAGAATTTCAGGTTAAATGCAATTCGACTGTATATTAATATAAAATATCTATATAGGACCATTAAGAATTTCAATACTGAAACTTATACCGGACGAACCTTGCTCGACCGAAAATTGTTTTTGTAAAGGCATACTATTTTATGACCAATTAAGTCTCAAAGTCAGGTTAAGATAAATAAAATCTTTAAACATCCACTTGACACTATTTAAAGATTTTCGTACCTCAAAAGGAAAAAAGAAACTCATTTAGGATCACCTCGTTGACCCTTTTTGTCAGAAACGCGTGAAGGTATCAAGTTAAAATTAGTATTGAATACTCAAGTCTGCAATCCCTTAAAGCTGTGTAAAATAAAAATTATATTTATATAGGTATTCAAATATATAAAATAAGTCAAACTCGGTCGACTCACACTTGGCTCTTTTTTTTAGTCACCCATATGTTGTTTTCCAATCACCATCATTTCAGCCATAGGACGTCCACTGCTGAACAAAGGCCTCCCGTAATAACTTATCATCGGGGGGGATTGCCAATAGGTACTCGCCACGCTTGGTAGGCAAGTTGGCGAGCGCAGTTTTTTTATAAGATCTCACACGAAGACGCTGCTGCCCGTCTAGTGCTACAGGAATTATTCGCCTCTTACGACACGCTTCCTGTTGGCGGTAGGGAAGAGTATTCTTGACGGCCGTCCCCACAATACAATACAAAGTGCAAAAACAACTTACTGTACAGTCTTCTTTCTCTTGGGAATGTCGATAATGTCAATCGGGTCTGTGGTGATGACGACGGGCCGCACTGACCCAAAGAAGTCAGTGATGGGCACCTTGCTCGGGTCGCGCTTGAACAGATCGCGACGGACGCCCACGGTGGACAGGCACGCGCTTTTTGGACATACTGCCAGCTGGAAAAACAAAATGATATTAATCTGTTCCCTATTCAAAGACACAAAAGACAACATAACCATTGTTTGTTATGTATCATAATACGTGATACCTGATCATCTTTCATTTGGGACATTTTATTTTAAACACAGGGTTTAGCAGCTCTGGGTTCCAGCCCTTTAAGCTAGTCGTTGTTAAACTTCAGAGTCAGTTGACAGTTGGTTTGTTTATTTTAAAATATGTAGTCCGGAAAAGTTTACATGATAAAAGCGAAGGATTTCACTTCTTCTCGTGTCGATTGCAATTCTCTCATATCTTTGATGACCAGAATTCCACCAAACGATCCGCACTATCGGTGGCGCGTGTGTACAGATATCTGAACACGCGGGACATGATAGAAGGTGGCCCATGATCGGTAGCATTTGGGTAGGTTTAGGGGAATACCTTTGATCTGGCCCTGAGAAGGGGCGTTGGTTTATACCAGGGGGCAGGAATTGAGTTGCCATCGTAGTGGAAGGATCAGCCTATCTGCGTTACTGACTAAGCTGTCCTCGCAGATTGTTGCCCAGGGTGCGCCAGGCGTATAGGATATTTAATACGCTGTTTGGAGAGGGAATGGATTTCACAGTTTTTTTTTTACTGAACGAATCACAGAGTAGATAGACGGCACTACGAATGGGTAGAATGCCTTAAAGAATTTGGGATCGGAACACAAAGCAGTCCCTGCAGATTCCGAGGCACAGGCTTTCACTTCTTAGAGGTTGTTGATCATCATTATTTCTTTAAGAGACTCCAGTGGATGTTGTCTTGTCACTCGTACTGTAAAATAGAGTATGTTTTTTTTTTTCGTAGTTGATCTACGACAGCAATAAGTACCGCTAAAATATTTACATAACTAATGTGCGTTAGTGGTTTTGGGACAAATTAAATTAGTGTAGTTACTCTTTTTTTCATGCTGTGTAATAATAGTTACTCCTACTATAATGAAAATGTACTTCATTTGACCCAAAAAAGGTAACCCACATCTAGGTTTATTTGGTTTTCACGAGCTGTCGTAACCTCCTCATGGTATTATGATCTAATTAGCTATCGCTATTCTGGGGTAGAATTAGAAAGACGTTAACGTGCACTCTGCACCGCATTATCATAATTTCAGCCATAGGACGTCCACTACTGAACAAAGGCCTCCCCCAATGACTATCATCGCCGGGGATTGCCTATACTCGCCACGCTTGGCAGGCGGGTTGGCAAGCGCAGTTTTTTCGCACAAAGACGCTGCTGACCGTCTCGTGCTACATGAATTAGTCGCCAATTACGAAACGCCTCCTGTTCGCGGTGGGGAAGTGTATTCTTTACGGCCGTCTCCAAACGGCACCGCATACTTTAGACTTTTAAAGGAATAAATGTTGACTGTTTAGGATAGGGCCTATATTAGGTAATGGTCTGTGCCAAATTTTATGTAATTCCGTTCCGTGAGGACATATTTGTCCAACCATTTCATCACATTCATCTATGGAGCCCCTTAAAGTTTATTTGATGTTTAGTTACAAAATTATTGTTTAAATCATATAAATTACTTACAAATTCAGACATAGTCCGCTGACTGTTAGGATGGACGTTCTCTAAGAACTCCAACACATAATATGTGTAACGGTCGATAATATATACACCGATTGCAGAGTCCACATGATGCTAGAAAAAAAATATATATGTATAAAAACTATTTATAAATTAAATAAACTACATAAAAAATCATTCGCAGAAAATTACTAAACTTAGAAATTAGTTTGCTGATAATAATAGCTGCTGTTTCACTCCCTCGGTGAGATACGAGTCGGAAATTTATTATCTTATACGAAATTTTAAAATCAAAATCATTTTTATTTTACATAGGTACATTTTTTAGGATGTATTCGCTGTGTTCGCGATGACAGCGCCCCTAGTGACCACAAGTATTGTGGACTTAAGATCTCTCAATTTATGGCAACTGGATGGTTTAGGAATGATTTTTGGATTGTTTTTCTTCGAAATTAGATGAAAATATCTAAAAAGATTGTGCATATTATAATAAGTAATTTTCTTACTCGAACTAAAATATGAATGTTATAATACGTACGGGATTTGAATCGATACAACATTTTCCATCTTGATGTTGGAAACGAATAAAACATGCACAAACTGTTTTTCCCATTATTTCTACACTTTATAACACAACACGTACTGTGACCCATATCGCGAATTATAACGTTTTAACTTATAAATACTTATTAACGGAAGTATGGAATTAAAAAAATTCTATGGAAATATTTGACACATGACAGTCCAGAGTTATTTCACATTTCTACCAGATTGCGTGCTGCGATCGATTTGCGGCCCCCAACCCCCCATTTGCACATAGCAAATAGACACTATAGTATTACGAACGGGTTAACGGAAACGTTGATTAACGTACTAATAAGTGTACATATAACAATGTACTTACTAATAAAACATTATAAAACATCGTTCTACATCTTACAGTTCGTATGCCGTACACTTGACATAGACACAATGATGTCTCTATCCCCCCTACTAAACTGAATAAGCGATGCGCAAGTCTTATGATTGAACAATGGCCGTGTAAAACTGCCATTAAAAGATGTGAACAAATGTCTAATGTTTTAGCATAAACTATTAGACAGTAGGGTTTTAGACCCGCGAAAGGCTAGGCTAACTGGGCGGCCCCGCCCAGCAGATAATTACATAGCAAAATAATTACATTTTCATAATTATTTAGAATCATCATAATAACAACTTACCGAAAGTGAGTCCTCACCAACCAAACTACTGGCAGTGGCCAGTATATTTGGTGAGTAGAATTTTTCATACATTGATGATGCTTGACATGTGTCTATAATGAAGAATATCTCATTGTATCTGGTAAAAGCAAAACATAAAAGTTGTGAAATGGACACCATAGTGAAAATTAGGTTTTTTTTTAGAAAGGACATTGGGTGACAGGACAATATGAAACATCTCCCACATCTCCAAAGTTTAAATATGACATTAATTTATGAACTATTTTATGAAGTAGCTTCTATTAGCCGATGCCATTTAGACAGCCCATAGAAAAATTATTGATGTTCTTTAAAATCGATAAAGTGAGATAAGAATAATCTAAATATATTTATAAGAAAATCTGATACCACTTGCACAACCTTCTTAAACCAAATTTTTAAGTAAATCTGGTTATTTTAATATATCATGATTTTTTTATATCCTTTTCTTGTCACATTTTGGTAACTTTAAATTGGTACCTACTTTGAATTTAAAGTCACAATTTCAAATTGTTATTATACCTTTAATTGCTGATAACATATTACATATTTATTTAAAATTCATCAATTAAATCCCTTAAATTTAATATTGTAGAATTATTTCAAATTTCATTATTTGAAATACAGTTTAGAGTTTTAATACTTTCTTTTTCTTGAGTAATAAGCTATATAATTACTGTAGCTTCGGTACTGTAGTCTGTCTACTGTACAAGTACTGCTTAGTTTAATGAATCAATCACACTTCTTCTAATCATACCTTCTTTTTTGCCACATCTGCTCCAAAGCATCAGCCAGTTCTTGACTAGTAACTTCCTCAGAGTCTTGGAATTTAAGAAAGCCATCTCCTCCATGACCAGTCAGGTAGATCAGGATATTGCTGCCTTCATCTGTTAGTAGCTGCTTTGATCTAGGAGTGTTAGGCGGGACTCGGCCTGTGAGTAGACGGACAAAGTTCTCTACTGATACCTACAAAACATGGTTAAAAGGAGGTAAGTCTTATTGTTTAACAAAGATAATAATAACAGATTTTTATGTTCTACTTAAAACAATTTTTATTGAAGAAAACCTATTGCTCTAGGAAAATAATTGCTAAAACTTCTATGTATTTGTTGTGTTTGTGTTAATTAGGTTCTAACTTTTAGTAATATTTTCATTAACAATGCAAAAAAATAATGTTAAACTTACTTCATAACCTCTATAGTCAACTTCAACGTCGTCTCCATAAACATTGATCTGTTCATGAGCGTTATTGAATATCGTCGCCGGTCTAGGGTTCCTTGGGTTGCACGCCATGTCGTCGGATATCATCAGAATAATCTGACTGTCTGGAATCCCTAAACGCTTCACACTCCGATAAATAGAAAGCACGTTCGCTACATGACGATAATTGAACCAAAATCTCGACGTATCTACCAGAACTGCCCAGTTATTTGTGTGGTTTGATTTCTGGAAATTTTCTGGTATCTAAAATAACAAATAACGACAGTCACAAACCAATAAAACAAATAAATAGCGACAAAATAAAACAATGGTCACCTCAATTGCGGAATTGAAATTCCACAAAAATGCGGATAGGAATAAGAGAGGAATGATAGATATCCGCATCTTGATGAATGTTTAAGTCTTCATATGCACTTTTAACAAAATAAAATTAAGTATTTATCACATTTATATAGCAAAATACCAAGAAGGAAGCAAACGTTAAATTAATTGTTGACTTGACACAGATTGTTGTCACAGATTAGACAGATTGTTGTTGATAACTTTTGACATAAATTAATGACAGTATTGACAGTAGTAGTAGTAGTAAAAGTAACAAACTGCGGCGGACGCAGCTCCGGACTCGTCTTGACATTGTGAGGTCAAGCGCTGCCATTGGTCTATCCTTCAGACAACTTCCGCCAGCCCAAGGATCGACCAATGGCAGCGTTTGACCTTACAATGTCAAGACGAGTCCATCCCCGTTGGTATACAGTTTAAAGCTGGTGACAAACAGCGACGGACGCGTCTTGACATTGAGAGGTCATAGGCCGCCATTGGTCGATCCTTTCGTAAACTTCTTGTGTACCTACGAAGTACATTTACATTCCTTGAAGCCCACCACAGCAAGACTCCGCCCCTTCCTGTTCCGAAATTGGCGTCCGGCCGCCGTGTGTCACTGGTTTTAATGTCAAGTGGAGATCAGACTTCATTTGTCAGTTATTGCAACGCTTCGGGCCATTGACTGATTATGAAGATGCGATGTAAGCGTTTCACGGCGGAACTAATACCGGTGACAGATGGCGACGCATGCGGCTGCGGACTCGTCTTGACATTGTAAGGTCAAACGCTGCCATTGGTCGATCCTTGGGCTGGCGGAAGTTGACTGAGGGATAGACCAATGGCAGCGTTTGACCTTAGAATGTCAAGACGAGTCCGGAGCCGCTTCCGTCGCCATCTGTCACCGGCTTAAATTAGTAATGGTCCCAAAATAAACAGTCTCCATGAAGTTGTAGTACCTGGAACTTCATGACAATGTCATGGGCTGGCAGTCTGTGCGGTCTCCGTCAAAATTATACCGGTGACACACGGCAGCCGGACGCCAGTTTCGGAACAGGAAGGGGTGGAGTCTTGCTGAAGGGCTGGCGAAGTTGACGAAAGGATCGACCAATGGCAGCGTTTGACCTTACAATGTCAAGACGAGTCCGAAGCCGCGTCTGCCGCCATCTGTCACCGGCTTTAGTTCTCGGTATTCTCACTTAAATAGCGTTTTAAATGAATACACATCAGGTAAGATAGAATTCGATATTCAAAGATTATTTTGTGTCGTTGTATGTATGTACTTGCATGTTTCATTGTAGTATGGGACAGCAGTCTAGTTATGTATGTACACAGGTCAGTGCTTTGACTGCTTTGTACACTCCGTAAAAAAGTAAAATGTCAAAATAAATTTGTAAACAGAAATTCCTTTAAAATTTTAATTTTATTTTAGAAAATGTCTAGCCGTAATCCTAATACTCTAATGAGTGTCCCGGACGAGCAATTCGATTACTTATTTAAAATTGTGCTTATCGGTGATTGTGGAACAGGTAAAACATGTATTGTGCAGCGATTGAAATCTGGAAATTTCATAGAAAGGCACGGAAACACTATAGGTGTAGATTTTTCAATGAAAACGCTCATCGTAGATGGGAAGAAAGTCAAGGTTAGTGCAAATTGAGTTATCTATATCCATTGCAGAGGAAACATCGGTGTCAACTCCGTCGAATGGCTGTGCTATAGACACTCATGTAGACGTGTATCAATTCCTCATTGAAGCTACTTCCGCAAAGGCATATTAGTGATACGCAACGCAACGACTGTAAACTTATCAATTTTCTCACAAGCTTATGTTCCTACATTTATTTTTTCAGCTACAAATATGGGATACTGCTGGGCAGGAGAGATTTAGAACTATCACACAGAGTTATTATCGTTCAGCAAACGGCGTTATTATCGGTAAAACATCAAACTTTTAATTAATATTTACTAGCTATTATATATTGGAATTGGATCGAAAATTCATGAAGAAAGTTTTGTCTTAATTTTCATAAATTTACATTTAATGAATGGTTTAGGATGCCAAATTTTATCTTAAACCATTCAGCAAATGTGCCTGTAACCTGTAATTTTTTACACATTACTTGTGCCCTATGCTAGATCATAACATTGGGTTTGTCTATTGTGTCTACTCTTAGACAGGAAATGGCTTAATTAGCTGGCTCCATGACCTTACAAACAAGTTACATTTTAAAATGCATGTTAAATAATACCTAAAATAAACAGAACTTGACTCCCTTGACTCACTTTTCATGATAGTATAAACTAAAGATATGGATATTTAAAGGCAATTTCAGATGTCATGAGTTGTATAATTTTATAATTATCAGTAAGAACAAAAATTATCAGTTTTTTACAACACTATTTCACTAAGTGAAAGTTGTGTAGATATTATTTGCAGAGCAATTACAAGAACAGGTTGTAAAGTAATTTATAATTTGCAAATGTATATTTGCTAAAGACACATTAGTGACTAATACCCTCGACTCATTTTGTATTCATGACATCATAATTTCTGCTGTCCTAGTTTAATATCTGTTACAATTTGGATGTATGTAAAATTCACAATGATTGGTATTATAAACATAATTGTATTTAAATTTATACATTTTTGCGTTCACAATAATAGTCCCTAAAGTCCGGTTTTCTTGCTTGGCAAATATTGTAAACAATCAAATTTTACAAAAAAATCTACATAAATATGTTTTTTTAAGTGGAATAAGTCGAACATGCGAAGGTGTAATGACAGTTTTTCCTACTCAATGTTTTGTATTAATCCTTAAGTTGTCATCAGGCACAATAAGCACAACTGTTTTTATACATACAAGTTTCTGTTCGTCATGAAAAAAGTGTGGAATTATTACAATACTTAGGCATTGTACAGAATTGTTTCAGAACTCCATACAAAATGGCCTGCCTGGATTTAATCCGTTTTGTATGGAGTTCTGAAAAATTCTGGATGCATATAGTCCGTGCCTTAGACCTTCAAATCAACTAAAAACTAAGTAACATTATAAAACAATGTTACAGTTTATGACATCACCAAAAGATCGACATTCTTATCTCTACAAAAATGGATCGAGGAAGTACGAAGGTACACATCATCAAATGTCATTGTGTCCCTAATTGGCAACAAGTGTGACCTGACAGAACAACGAGAGGTGGAACCAGATGAACCGAAATCATTCTGTCGATTCGTGCCTGAGATTATGTTTGTCATGGAAACATCAGCAAAAGATAACACTAACGTTGAAGACACATTCCGCAGTCTGGCTACAGAATTAAAGGTGTGTATATTGATGTCAGTTCACAATTTTTTACTGCCTGCTGTTTTTCTGGCTTAACCTGGTATATAATTTTTTTTATTTCATTGTTTTTCAAGAAAGTCCATAACGATGAAAATATGGTGGCAGCTATTTAGTTAGTTAGTTAGTTTAGCTGGGCTTTCTCCGCACTTAGCCCCATGATTGGGCCATTGTGCGTGCTTGGTGGTGGCAGCTATATGGCCACCACTGGTTAAATGTTAAAATCATTTTTGCATTAACCCAAGAAAGGACCGTGTGAATGCTTTCTGAGGTCTCTGTGCAAAATATTTATTTCCCATAATTTATCACTCGCAGCAAAGTCAGATCTGAGGCCTAGATTAATTCTACATATCTATGTTTTTATGTCTGACCAGTTACTTTGTTTACCTAAAATCCTATGGCATTCTACACTAGTAAGCTTTTGGGATAAGCCCTGACTAAGATAGTGTTTCATTTATTTAGTTAAAAATTTAGGTAAATAATATGACCTAAAATTTTTGGTTTTGCTATAGTTGCTATGCCAAGTCAGGGTCTCTTAAAGTGAGTTAGTAAAAACTTGTGACAACAAAAATTTAGAAACTATAATATTCATAGTGCTACTGTATAAGAATGCTGTTAAAATGCACAATTCATTGTTATTCAGTTATGCATGATAGGTTTCTAGGTTACATCCACTTACAATGTTTCTTTTTACAGCTTGTGTTGAAATTAGATAATGGAACAAATGTCTTCATCTAAATTACCTACCTAGTTTAATTTTATTTGAATGCTTCTTTTTTTAGAACTTAATCGAGTCATTGTTGCAAATGCAATCATGGTCATTCAACGGTAGACTGATAGTAAGTTATGCCTTGGTGTATAGTTTTATGCAACAAAAAATAAATTGATAAAATATAAAAAGTTACGAGAGCCCAAGTAACCGCAGATGTGCATTTTGAAGCTTAATATAACGCAAACGGATCCTTGAATCGAAAAATGCTATTTGCACACCCACAATATTTTTAAACGACCTATCCATATAGGTTTAACCCTGAAAAAAAAATTCTTTAAGAATTTATTGTACTTACCACATCTTTGGGGTGATTAATATGTATGTACCCTTGTGAAATTACGACTTTCTAGTACTAAGGGTCTGAGTCTCTAAGCTAAGCCGCGGACAAACAGATAGACAGACGGACGGATATGGCGAAACTAAAAGGGTTCCGTTTTGACTACGGAACCCTAAAAATTCATAAATAAAATAATAAAACAATTTTAACTCGTAAATCGACTGAAAAGGGAACAAACCATATATGTATATATTTTTTTGACTCATTTTCATTATATTTGCGTTTATTAAAGTAATGTTACCTACTGTTTTTGATAGTAATACTATGGCGATCGACACTAGATTGCGACTGCTGTTATTACGGGCAATTACGGGCATTGGGCTTCAGATTGGCGTAGTGGCGCGTCTATTCGCCTCGGACGTAAAAGGTCTCGGGTTCTATTCCCAGTTTAATACTTACTTCGAGAAAATCAGTCTGGCGCGTATTTAATATTCATTCAAAGCACATTGTTCATGCATGACTTAATGATAATAGTTGCATTGACTAAAAGTGTGAAGTGCCTAGTACGCCCGCTGATTGCGACATCGATTTTATACAAAGATGTCCCATTTCCTCATATTTAATAACTATACTACCTATATTTATATTATTAATTCTTAACTAGCATCATGTAACTTTTTCAGAGACAACATGACAACAGTGAAGGACCGCCAGCGGAGTCGGATTCGGTGGTGCTTGGCGAAAGCCACTCAGTGAGTAGGTGCACACCATGTCGTTCTTCCTAACTTGAAAACTAAGCAAAATTAGTTGGCTGTTCTACCCATCAAGCGTTAAAACATGACCGAGTTATTGGCTGAAGTTACTGTCAGATAGTCCTCATAAATTCAACAATTTCTTAAGCTGGTATAATAATTTTGAAGTATTATACACCGCCTTAAACTTGCACTCAGTTTCCTGCTAAGGCATTGTCTTACATGAGCGTCAAACGTGGCAAGGCAACACAACGCGATATAGTGCAGGCTCCAACGGGTTGTTCGTTTGCAAAATTATCTACCATGGTTACACCCCCCCCCCTCCCTCCCCCTCGTTAATATTGTTAGTATACCTATCTACAAAATACTCTTGGTTTTAATAATAGAACTTAATCATTATGATCCATATAACTTAGATATAACGTTTTTTACCCTTTTGCGTCTTAACTGCTCAACCGATCATCATGAAATTGGCCCTAAACATTGTCAGGGGTTATAGAAAAGCAAAAGGAGGAGCGGGGCTGACCACAACACTTACTGACAACATCAGTCATATCGAAGTTTGGTAACACAACTTGTATCGGAAGTCCGAATGCGGTGTGCATATTTTGTCGGGTCGCAACTCGTTTCTATCCGTTGCTTACTTTACCTAGGTAGGTATCTGATGAAATTTATTTCAGCCAGTCATGTTATGTCAATATAAGAAGAAAAAACAATGACAGCATGCAGCAGCTTGTTATTTATTTTGCTTATGTGAATATCAATTTTGAAAATATAGGCCGTAATGAGGTCATTTAAACTTGAATGTAAGAAAAAATGACAAAACCTAATTAGAAATCCTAACTAAATCCTAACCTAAATCTTGCCCTATAATTTTATTGAAATGGCAACCGTTATGCCAAAGTTGTGTTTTAGGCCAAAATCCGAGGGTCTACTGTTTTAAAACTTTTAAATCGATCGAAAAGTAAACGAAAATTTGAAGGCGCCACCTACCGTGAGTTCCCTTCGTTAGCTGGTTATCTTTAACACTGTAGTAATATTACCTAGTTGGCATTAAATGGGTAGTTAATACTCGTAAACATTACGTCGTGCCCGTTTTTACGTTATTAACTCAAATTTTGTTTAATTATAATAGAGCGTTTTTGTAGCTTTTCTACTCTTCATTAATTACCTTCACACCCTTGACGCAACTTGGTTCTAAGGTAAAATCATTCAATGTTAGTCTTCAAAAATAAAATAAAACGGAGGATAATCCGGAGGATAATCCTATCAGACAGAACAAGTACCTTTTGCTTGACCTTATTAATTAAACTAATAAAAACTTATCATTCGTGCGAAAACATTTCCCTCAGTTTTGCAGTCGGGTAACCATTAAAAAGTTTTTTTTAATGTGTCGTTTCTTGATAAGACCTACTGGTTAATGGCTTGTATTTTGGTGAACACAATTCTACGTTCAAGTATGCAAAACAAAGTGAAGTTTGTTATACTTTATGTTATTTGATACTTAATTTGCAATCTTAATCATTAAAGCGTAACAGTGAATGCATTTCACATCCGAGCTCCAATTAAATATTGCGTATCTAGTAAGTTGTATGGATAAAGTATAAATACTTAATCAGACGCTAAAATAAGCAATAATCTAATCAAAACAAGATCAATTTCTTACTACCTCTTAATATTAGTTTCTTAACTAACTCTTGCGTGTTGTTGAATGCCATCTTTATTTATAGGTCTTTCAAAAAATTGTGTCAAGCGAAAGTACAGAGAGAGCATCCCTAGGGGGTCCAACCAATCACTCGCAATTTTTTCGAGTGTGATTTTCGTTAGTTTTTTTTACAAATTAACGAAACTGACTTCATAAACATTATTGGTCACAGAGACATACATTATTTAGATAGAAAATTGTTTTTTTTATTGTAAATAGTATGCTTAATAAAACAATAGATAACCAAACAGCACATATTTATCCCGATAGGTGTCGCATTTTGTTATTGCCCGTAGTGATTATTCAATCACTGATTCAGTAATTTTGCCACTGATCAAATAATCGCTACAATATAGGTTCTGCTAGTTGTCAAACGCGTGTCAAACTTGCGTCAAAAATATACAATATAATATTAAAAGATGCCTGTTTGTAGTAGTTATAGTAGATATATTAAGAAATCCTACATTTTGTGTTGTAGAACACAAAATTCAGACATTAAAATATACGTAGACATTGGTTGACATTAAGTTTATATTTGACAATAGTTGACAAGACCAAACACGGTGGCGCCATCTAAGATTAGCTTTGCCTGTGTTACACCATTTTGAGTCGATCTAAAACCATTGCGTCATAAAACAAAAGATAAATCCCATAGTAAAAACTTAAAAAAAAACTGTCGGTGATTGAAATATTCGTACCTCTAGGCTGCTTTATCTCTAGTCTTCCGCTTTACACTATTTAAAGAACACCCTGTATTTGTCACATAAGTTTTACTGACAATTTGAATGACATATAAGTCATTAATATGTCACAAAATATAACGATCAATTAATTTTGGATAAAATTACCCACCCTTTATAATGTCATATTTTCGGCCCCCAATTATATTGGCCCATATTTTTAACTATAGCTTTAATTTAATTAAGTAAGAATTTTTATTCTCATTAAGTAAAATCTCATTGTTATTAGTTTAACGACAGTGTATCAGTTTCGAAATTGTAAATAACGATAATTGTATTAGTAATATAATACCACCTAATCGAGACTGATATAAGCCATGTGTTTAGTATTCAATATTGTAAAACAGACGTATTTTATCTATGTTAGACATTAATATTGGATATACAGGGTGTAAACAATTATATACTACCAATAATAAGGGCTACGTTCGATGTTTCTTTTCAAGATCGAATCAGAAATGAGGCGATTTGTAAACGAACTAAATTCGCTGACATAGCCCAACGGATTAGCAAGCTGAAGTGGGCGGGGCAAATGGCACGTAGAACTGACGGCCGATGGGGCAGAAAGGTTCTAGAATGGAGGCCGCGTACCGGCAAGCGCAGCTTAGGACGTCCACCCACACGGTGGACAGACGACTGGTAAAGGATGCAGGCCGCTTCCAATCGGCCAATCTGGAAGTCACTGGGGGAAGCCTATGTTCAGCAGTGGACGTCCTATGAAATGATGCTAACACTGACATTATAGTTCTATTTGATTTTTCAAGTATAAATGACTTATTTGTTTTTAGTAAAAATATACATTTGTTATGAAAAATAATACAGTAGCATCATGAATTGATTAAACAGTTTTATATGAAAATAGAACTGTAATATAGTATAACAAAAATGGTAGTATGTATTTTAGAGTAATGTAGCTCTAAGATTTTGTAATTACACCTTGTATATCATTTTATAATAGCAATGATTTGGAATTGTAGCTGAGACGTCCATAGGTTGGCATAATAATATGTATGACATTAATAGTTAACTGTTTCTCAAAGTTTATATTCTTTGTGTACTTATGTATACAGAGTGACTGATAATTTGACCTATGCCCGTCAAGGGGATAAGTAGTAATAAAAACACGCATAAACTCTTGGGGGCTGATTCTGGTGCCCAAATACAACTTTTTCTATCTGTCTAACCACTCGTAGACCAAAAGGGAGATATCTCCCTTTTTTAAAATGCCGTAGTAGACCAAAAGGGAGTTTTCTCTCTTTTTTTCCCGGTCTATGGTTATTAATTTATTTAGACCTTATTTCGTTGCAATAACGTAGACTGTTATTTTTTATCGGTATTTAGGGTATATGTGACAGCCGATGGCACATTCTAATACCTAAAAAGTATTACAGATAATTAATTTTAAAAAATCTAGATTTTAGTACTTTTTGTATAAATCTGTCAGTTTCATTTTAAAAACCATTTAAAAAAAAAGTCCTTATAAATGTCTGATTTTATTCTTTTCGATCTATTTTTCAAAATGTAATTTACAAAGTTGCAAAATCGCTAATTTTTTTTTTGCAACAGCTTTTTTTTACTGTTGTTTATTTTCGACTATAAGTATACAAATAAATGTCGTATCAAGATAAACTAAACACGGTTCGAATGACTAGTTCGTTAGCTCTAACAAAAACAAAACTTAAGCCGTAATCATTAACATAAACAATTGTGAAACTTGATTGTTCACGACTCGGGCGGAGCGGCGAGCGGTCGGCGCGCCGTGATGACGTCACCGCGAAATTTGAGACTTATTGCCGCCGGCTCGAGTGGCTGTGAGCGGCTAACATCGAATTCTCAAAATAATGGACGTTTCCATACAAACTGATGTCAGCTGGTCGCGGTTTAGTGGGCCCAATAGAAAAAGTTTATATATTTGAGCAGTAGAATCACTCTCTATAGGGTTTTGCGATTTTTTATTAGCACTTTGTATAGGGGACTGTTTCTAACTAATTTTATCCTATCATGGGTCCTATCGCAAAATGAAATTGTTATGGAGATATATTTTATTCTCAAAATATTAAGTTACAGATGTATGTAATGTATATAAATGCTACTTAAATGATAATTTAATGTCTATTTTGTTACTTATTTATGTAAGAAAATATTCTAGCTATTAATTTATATCCATGAAATGACATTAATCTGAAAAGTGATTCCATAAGGGTTCGTTTTGGAATAGGGTATGACAGTCCCTTTTATATCCCCTTAACGGGAATAAGTCGATTAACCACTAACCCTGTATATTATGTTATGCGAGCGGCTTCTATGGCCTAAATGTATTTATAATTTCAATCTACAATATCGCAAATGTCTTTTGTTACGCTACAAAAAAATATATGAATCTTATTAAATTGTGATATGAATTAGTTGGAATATTTAAAAAAAACTCATTTTAGTGCTAAATCTTTATTTATAAATATTTGATCGTGCTATATCAGTAAGAAATATCATTGTAACTTTTATTTTTCGGAATTTGTTTCCATTAAAACATTGTTATAACTTGTTAGTTTTACTCCAATTCCTTGTTACACCTAAATACTAAAATGTAACACTTAGGCGGCGTTTATACAAGCCTAATCCTGCCGCAGACTGCGAGCAGGTGTACTGTGGGCTAGTATTGCCGATCGTTTAGTTAAAAATCGATAGGAAACGATAGTCTATCGATAGCGGAGAGCCCTCATAGATTTACAGAATTACCCTTGAACGATATATTTGTACATATAAATCACTGTTCATCGTTCATCGATACAAATATATTTTTTTTACCGACAGCTCGGTTCGCCGAAAGTATGACATATATTTCTTTCGGCAAACCGAGCTGTCGGTAAAAAAAAAATATTTGTATCGATTAACGATGAACAGTGATTTCTATGTACAAATATATCGTTCAAGGGTAATTCTGTAAATCATTCTGAGCCCGATAGCGGACCGATAGTATGCCTAACGATGGTACAAGTATCTATGCCCAGAATTATTGTTTTGGACCATCGATAACGCAAATTTACATTATACCACCGAAGTTTTGAAAAACAATTCTATCGATAGTATAGTAGTCACTATAGGTGTCTATAATATTATCGATTCTATACTAGTGGTGTAAATAGTATTGACGTGAGACACGCTATAGATTATTCAATTTCGCTTAATCAACAAAAGATTTTGAAACCAATAATTGAATTTAAATTTAACTTTTTTTTTTCACGCCCGCTGCGGCTCAAATCTTAGAAAAAGTTAACACAATGGTTCTTCGTGTCGCTAATAATGACATCAAGTTGCTTCGTGACGTAGATGCCGGAGATCCAGCCAAACCTACCAGGCGCTGACCCGAGGCCTCCGAATACCCTCACCAGTTGTCCATTCTGTTTGAACACTTGCACACGACAATTCCCAGAATCGCCCACAAGAATGAACCCCATGGGATCTACAGTCAAAACTTCTGGTTGTCTAAACTGCCCTTTCCTTTGTCCCATAGCGCCGAACTCAATTATTTTGCTTTTATTCTCTTTGTTGTAGATTTTGATTCGTTTGTTACCACTGTCCAGTATGACCACGCGGTCTGAGGTTACAGCGACGCTGGTAGGCGCGTTCAGTTCTGTGCAAGTGACCTCTTTGGTAGCCCAAACGGAGGTGGTGTTGATGGGTTGTTGTTTTATGGCTACACCTAGTTGGTCTACGAATTTGCCGTCTGGTTGGAGAATCTGGAAAGTATAGTCTATTAGGGGGAGAACTTGTTGATTCCTATTTAAGTTGTAAGAATTATTTTTGTTGTAAACCGCACTTTAGAAGCGTTTTTCGCAAATTTGACTTGTGCATGGTTACATAAATGTTATGTCGAATCACTGATCTTAACAAACTCGATTTTGACTTTAAAGTTATCGATATAGCTTAAAGAATAAGCAGACTAAGGTGGCAGTGGGCTAGTTTGTCGTAGAACCGATAACCGATAGGGTAGACGTGTTCTTGAGTGGAGACCGCAACTTGGCAAATGCAGCGTAAGGCGCCCTCCTAGAGATATAGCGATGAACAAAGTATAGTTTGTGGCTGTGGATAGAAAAGAATAGCCGAGAATCTTTGGGAGAGGTCTATGTTTAACAGTGGACTGGCGTCAGCTGATGATAATGTCTTTGGTTCTAAAACATTTGTATCCGTACACCAAGCCAACAATATTGTAGAACATACAAACGAATAAAAAATCTAAACAAGATATCGGACAAATGCTGGTCTAAATGCCAGTCCCGCAGTCCGCGGGGTACAGGATTGCAGTCCCTAGTCAGAACTACACAAGCGAGAGTGACGTACACGACTAGATCGCACCTAGTGTACACCATGGTGCTTGGGGAAATGGATGGAACATGTCGTGCGTACTTATACGTGTTCGTACGAGTCAAACTCAAACGAAAACGCATCTAAAGTGCGGGCGACCGATAATTTTTTATGAAGAAAAATCACCAAATGTTAGGTTCTAAATCAGAAGTATATCAGTTTTTTTAAGAATTCATGTTTACTTTATAAATTCCACGAAAACAGCAAACACGGTTAAATTAGCAGAGCAGTGCAGTATTCTTAAGAGACATATTTTTGCAAAACCTTATCTTGAGTATCGTCTCTTGGTGACTAATTTTTCGCGAAAACTATAGTACTTACTTGCACTCTGTCATTTCCGGTATCTACTACATATAAAAGCTGGTGCGTGTTGTCTGTAGCGATCCCCTCGGGCGATCTGAACATCCCGACGCGGCTGCCCTTCTGTCCGATTGTCCTTAGGAACTCCCCCTCTTTGGAGAATACGTGGATGCAGTGTTTCCATTTATCTGAAACGTACATGTAAAATAAAACTAAATCAAGTTACTTACTTTCAATTTATTTGAAAAATAATATTTCAAGGAAGAGTGATTGTGAGTTAGATTATTTGCTTGTAATTGCAAAGAAAATAGAATGATATGAAATTAATAGATGTTTCGTCATAACTGATAATAAACTGGATTTTTTTATTTCTTTCAGATGTTTATGTATAAAATATTGACAAATCAAAGAGGCTTACAATACTTAAAAAATTCGACAGTAAATTTAAGTTCTCTAAGTCTGCTTAGTTGGAAGAGCAATCGCCCCGATAGCGATATGTCGTGATTTCGTTTTGCCTAAAGCAATCGCTTTTTCGAGTTATAATTATAATTTCTCTAACTAACTCTTTACAAGGGTTCTATAACAAAGTGTTATAAAGACGAGGTGGAAATTAAATCCCTAGACGTCAAAATATTAAATATAATATGGTCCTTGAAGAAGACACACAAAATGTTCTTTCAAGCTTCAAAACTTGGTTTGGATAAGTCCGTTTAGAGCTCTATGAGGTTCGCTTGTCTTCAGAATGTTGATGGATCCAACATGGCAGTGAAATTTACTGACGTTCCATTTCCTACTTGAATCTAAGGAGTTCTGGGCAAGCTCGGCTTATCTTCTATCTTAGTGATGGATATCCATACTTATAACCGTATCTAACGTTAACTGTTATTCGTACTGTTAACATAGCTATAAGGTAGAAAATATAAATGTAACTATAAGAGCGAGGTTCTCTAAATCTCTACCACAGGCATTCATTTGCTTAAAAGAGGGCCTTAAATACACTGAAAAACTATCTTTTTTGTGAACGAAATAAAAACTTTTTAATTTAAATTTTTTAAGGTCTATGTCTAGCGTAAGATTGTCGTTGGCTGATTATGATGATGCTAACATTAGATGTCAGAGTGCTCTATGCGGAAAAGAAAGATACGAACCAGTAACATACACTTCCCCCAAGCTCTTCATGAACGCGATCTGCACAGGGCACAGCATTTCCTCGTGCGTCAACCTCCCCACTATCTTGGCCTGCGCCCGCTCTACCACGAGCACACAGTGGATGTCCATCCCACACACGTACAGGTGCCCGCTCCAGGGACTGATAGCAACCCCCCCTGGTCGGGACGCCTTGCGCCATACGTAGTGGGGGACGAAGCTGCGGGACCTACATAATATAATTTATAACGCGTAACTACGCTAAACATCTTAGCGGCTAATTCTGGTACTCAAATACAACAACTTTCTCTACGGGACACGTGATTAAATTTATACGGGATTTTTGTTTTCGATGTGTGGCAAATGTCTCTGGTGCCAAAGCCGTGGAAAGACAGATCGGTTGGCACTATGGACTGCTGCTATGACTACGTTTTGTTGATGGGGTTTTTCATGTCATAAGAGTTAATTGTGAAAACGTTATTAACAGTAATTGTATGTGTGGTAATGTTAATATAGCTAATTCAACCATAGCTTCCAGCGTTATTATTTAACCACCAACACAAAGTTGCAAATAATTGGAGCGTCATAAAGACCCCAAAGTGGTGACCCCGACGTAAATAAAAATCTAATGTGTCAATATATTTAATTTTACGATGGAATAATGATCACGCTCTCCAGGCATTGAAAATTGTAATCCGTCATCGAGGCGTCAGTTGTCCTCCAGCACGCTGCACGCTGCCATCAAAGAACCGTCGCTGCCCGCTCGCGCTTGCTGGTTTTACAGCGGCATTCTCGACGTGCACCATGACTTGAATCTCTTGCCGGCTCACAGACTGGACAGTACTCTCCGGTGTAAGGTTGCATCCTGATTTTCTTGATTTATACATGTTTGTATTTTAACACCTGTATTTCAATAGATATAGATAGAATATAAGGTATTTAGATAAAGGTAGTAACAAGCGGCGTTTCCATAATGTCTGAAATACAAGAATTGCAAAATCGGCTAGATGAACTATTAAAGCAAAATAATGTGCTATTAAAGCAAAATTTTGAGCTTCAAAATCAGTTAGGTACTCAGCCGTCAGCAGGTTCCTCAACATCATTCGTTGATACCGCTCCCAAGTCTTTTGCTGTCAGCCCGAAGTTAGCGCCGTTTTGGCTAGACCGCCCAGCAGCGTGGTTCGCTCATATAGAAGCGCAATTTGCATTGTCCCAAATAAGTGTTGATGAGACAAAATATAATTACGTTGTTGCCCAAATCGACTCCAGGTTAGCACATGAGGTTGAAGATCTTGTTATAAACCCTCCGCCTAAAGGCCAACGATATGAGTGGATTAAAAGTGAAATGATTCGTCGATTTTCAATTTCGGAAGCGCAACGTGTAAGACAACTTATTTCTGGAGAAGAGATTGGTGATCGTAAACCAACTCAGTTCCTCCGCCATTTGAGATCTCTTGCGGGTAAAAATTTGACTGACGAAAAAATATTACGCGAACTATGGCTACAGCGGTTACCTCATTATATTCAGGCGATTTTAACAACACAATCTGAGTTATCCCTTGAAAAAATCGCGGAAATAGCCGACAAAATTATCGAAGTTTCACCAATTAACGTCAACGCTATCAAAACGGAAGAACAACCTTATAATTTAGCAGAAATTACATCTCAATTACATCAGTTAAGTAGTCAGGTTGCCGCCCTTGCCGTCCAGCACAAGTCTAAGGATTCTTCACGAGCTCGGTCTAAATCAGGATCTAGATCATCATCACCAGAATCGCGACGTTTGTGCTGGTATCATTACCGCTTTGGTGTCAAAGCAAAGAAATGCATTGAGCCTTGTTTTTGGACCGATTCGGGAAATCAGAACAGCAGTCAGTAATGGCGACCTCTGACTGCAATTTAGCCGGTCGCCGTCTTTTTGTTACAGACAAAAATAGTAAAGTAAATTTTTTGTTAGATACCGGATCTGATCTATGCATTTTTCCTAAAAAACTTGTCGATGTTCAACAAAAATCTTCCGGGTTTCAGTTGACTGCAGCTAATGGAACAAGCATAAATACTTATGGTTGCCGTACTCTTGTTCTCAATTTCGGCCTTCGGCGTGATTTCAAATGGAATTTTGTCATCGCTGATGTGGCGATAGCGATCATAGGATCTGATTTTTTGGCTTATTATAATCTCCTTCCTGATTGCCGGCATAAACTTCTTCGTGATGGTCAAACTGGACTGACGACTCCAGCCTCCATTGCCTCTCATCGCCAACAGAGTGTTAAAACCATTTTTGATGATAACTCCCCTTTCACTGAGCTTTTGCGAGAATTCCCAGATCTGACCCGTCCTCCGGGCCTTCCAAGATTGGTAAAACACAATACTGTACACTACATTCTTACGACAGATGGGCCTCCTGTATGCTGTCGCCCTCGTCGTCTTGCTCCCCAAAAAATGTTAGCTGCTAAAAAGGAATTTGAGGATATGGTCAAATGCGGAACGGCACGTCCATCAAGTAGCCCTTGGGCCTCACCACTGCACATGGTTCCCAAAAAAGAGTCATTGTGGCGACCATGCGGTGATTATCGTGCCCTTAATGCTCGTACTATTCCTGATTCCTACCCAGTTAAACATATAGGCGATTTCAGCCACAACTTAGCTGGGTCATCCATTTTTAGCACCTTAGATTTAGCAAAAGCTTATCATCAAATTCCCGTCCATCGGGATGACGTGTGCAAAACTGCTATTACAACACCGTTTGGTTTATATGAGTTCCCGTATATGACTTTTGGTCTTAGAAACGCCGGGCAAACCTTTCAAAGGTTCATGGATGAGGTTGTGCGAGGCCTAGACTTCTGTTTTGCATACGTAGATGACATTTTAATCTTCTCCAACAGCGTCTCTGAACATAAAGAGCACCTGAGAATCGTTTTCCAGAGGCTTTATGATTACGGTATGGTGATTAATCCATCAAAATGTGTTCTTGGTGCCAATCAAATCATTTTTCTTGGTTATACTATTAACGCTGACGGTACTCACCCTCCAGCCGACCGTATCAAAGACCTCATTAATTTTCCTCCCCCTAAAACAGTACAAGGTGTTCGACGTTTTCTCGGAATGATTAATTTTTATAGAAAGTTTCTGCCTAACGCATCCAAACATCAAGCACCCCTGATTAATGCTCTAACTGCTATTGGTGGGAAAGGTGCTAAGCCTTTTGTATGGACAAACGAGTTATTGCAGCATTTTGAGGCATGCAAAAATAGTCTATCTTCTGTAGCTATTTTAGCTCATCCTCGATCGGAAGTACCACTGGGCCTTTTTACTGATGCCTCTAGTTCCCATATCGGCGCTTGCCTTCAACAAAAAGTAGGTGATGAATGGCAGCCCTTAGCATTTTTTAGTAAAAAACTTTCAACCAAGCAAGCTGCGCTACCGACTTATTACAGAGAACTTCTGGCTGTATACGAAAGTGTCCAACATTTTCGATATATCCTCGAAGTCCAACATGCAACAATTTATACTGACCATAAGCCCTTACTGTATGCTTTTACTCAACGACGTGAAAAACTTCCTCCTCCGCAAATTAATCAGCTATCATTTATTAGTCAGTTTACTACTGACATTCAGTATATTAGGGGTCAGGACAATGTGGTTGCCGACGCTTTATCTAGGGTAGATGTCATTTCATTAGTTCAAGATTATGAAAATCTCGCCAAATCCCAAGAATCTGATTTGGAACTAGCCAATCTTTGCCAAAAAAACTCTAGCCTTCAACTCTCCAAAGTAGTTATTCCAGGCAGTAACATCTCTATATTTTGCGACGTATCTACTGGCAGACCGCGCCCCTACCTAACTAAGTCTTTTCGTCGAGCTGCATTCAATGATCTTCACAACCTTAGTCACCCGGGTAAAACTGCCACCGCACGACTTATTTCTGACCGTTATGTTTGGCCTGGTATTAACAAAGACTGTCGTACATGGGCAAAAGAATGCCTTGCCTGTCAAAAATGTAAAGTGACCCGTCATGTGTCAGCTCCACTAGGGACTTTCTCCACTCCGACTGCCAGATTTAGGCGCATTCATATTGACATAATCGGCCCGTTGCCGATTTCAAACGGCTTTTCTTACTGCCTTACAGCAATTGATAGATTCTCTCGGTGGCCTGAAGTTTTTCCGATGGTTGGTATTACCGCAGAAGAAGTAGCGGAACGTCTAATTCACGGGTGGATTTCGCGTTTTGGTGTGCCTGTTTCTGTTACCACCGATCAAGGCAGACAGTTTGAATCCACACTTTTTAAGAAACTCATGGTTTTAGGCGGTATCAGACGTATTCGAACTACTAGCTACCATCCTCAGTCAAATGGTATGGTAGAACGACTACATCGTCAGGTAAAAGCAGCTCTTATGTGTCATCAGGACTCATGGTATCGGGCTCTGCCATTAGTACTTTTAGGGATACGTTCGGCTCTTAAGGAAGATCTTAAGTGTTCCTCAGCTGAACTTGTGTATGGTGAACCGTTACGATTACCTGGAGAATTTTTGGTATCTGACAATTCACCTATAGATAGTTCCTACGACCTTATTGCTAACCTGCGGTCAATTATGGCAAAGCTTCGCCCTACTCCCGCAACATGTCACTCTCAATTTAAATCATTTGTTTTCAAAGATCTTGCAGAAACTTCCCACGTTTTCTTGCGGGACGATACTGTGCGCCGATCACTACAGCCACCTTATACGGGGCCTTATAAGGTCCTTAATCGTAAAAATAAAACAATTACCGTGGAAATTTCTGGGAAAAATGTTGAAGTAAGCATTGACCGTACCAAACCAGCTTATATTTCTTCCGATTTAAATACAACAATAACTGAATCTTCAATTCCATTACCTAATATCAGTGTACCTGCAGAGCCCCCTGCATCTGCTAAACCTTCTTCCACAACCGATAACGAGCACGAAACTCATTCTCGGCAGCCTGTTACTACCCGATCAGGTAGAAAGGTTAGATTTAAAACAGTTTTTGATATTTAAGTTTAATTCTGTACTTATTATTATAATGTTACGTAAGTTACGTTATGTCATATTTTGTTTTTTGTTAAGAGTTTCTTTTAAGTTTTTTTGTTTTACTCCGTGGGGGGGTGATGTGGCAAATGTCTCTGGTGCCAAAGCCGTGGAAAGACAGATCGGTTGGCACTATGGACTGCTGCTATGACTACGTTTTGTTGATGGGGTTTTTCATGTCATAAGAGTTAATTGTGAAAACGTTATTAACAGTAATTGTATGTGTGGTAATGTTAATATAGCTAATTCAACCATAGCTTCCAGCGTTATTATTTAACCACCAACACAAAGTTGCAAATAATTGGAGCGTCATAAAGACCCCAAAGATGTTTCCATAAAATAAATTGTATTCGAGCAGTTAAATCATTCTCTAAGAGGTTTTGCTATTTGGAGTTACCCGTTGTATAGTAAATATAAACATATTGTTAAAAATATAGATTTTGAGCGGTGTCCGTTTATTAAATGGTAATGCATGAAAAAATCTAGCAATATTTGAGAAGATTGCCTGTTTTCTTACCTGTAATGCATATACAAGCTCTCCTCGCTTTCAAGAGGGTTATTCTGCTTAGTTCCTTCAGGTATCGGATCATCTGACTCTGCGTCCAGAGGCGTTTCCGAGTCGATTTCTATGCGGAACCCATCTTTATCGAACACGAAGTGGTCTGTGTCCCATTTAGAAACTTCTGATAGGATCTGTAAGGCGTTCTGGTGAAGGTTCACGAAGGTCGTCACCTGAAAACATAATTACGTTAACTCCATTGGCCTATAACGCGGCAATTTCGGGAACGCAAACAACGGGTCAGTTTAGAAATAGATTTTTTTTATTGGCTCGGGTCTGGGTGTGCTGGGAGACGGCCCAAGAACATTTATTATTAATTATTTATTTATTAAATACATTTGGAAATTGCCATCTGACCTCAGTAACCTTAGACAGGGGAACCCGACCACTTTGGACCATTATATCCAGTGTTCTCTGAATGTTTAGTTTTCCTTACGATATAGTTTCCCTCACCGCCGAGCAAGTGGTATTTATATATTCGTACATTAAGTTCCGAAATATTCAGAGACACGTGCTGGGATGCCAAGTCAAGACTCACGCATGTTTTTTTATTTATTTACAAAAGGTTGAAAATAAAAAGAAAGGAAGAATCTGAGCTGGACCATATCCCATAAACAGTACCTATACACAACATCGCTTATATTGTGCTAATAAGACTTCGACCACTAAACATTTTTGGTATTCGAATAGTGAGCATTACCAGAGTTTAACTAAACAGCACGCACACTTTACCTTATTTCCCTCATCATTGTTAGTGTCCGCCATCTCCCGCGTAGCAACTGCTTTAGCTTCTTCAAGAGAACTCTTAAGAGCCAGCGCGGTGAGGTCTCCAGACTTTTGCAAGTCTAACGACTCCTTCAGCAGTTTCTCTTTGGCCTCGATTATGGCGCTTATCTTCTCCTCGGCTGCTATATTTATTTGCTCTGTTATGTGTTCGCAACGATCCTAAAAATAGGTAGAAAAAAAGTGTTAAATATGCTCTATTGGCAAGAGCAGTGGTCCATGTAATAATGATTTTTTGTAAAACAAGGATTCCCAATTTTTTTTAAAGTTTGAGGCATTCTTACAAGTTTGATATTTGTATCACGAATTACGATGCGAATATTTATTAATGACAAATCACTAAGAATGGCACAAGAATTAGCATAATGGACGACTGATAGAGAATGCCTCGTGACGTGGACTTTAGGTCCACCTCTTGTACTCACTCACTTTTTATTTGTACAATAGATTATAAATAAATAATTAGGAATTATGGCCAGCACAGTTTAATACAAACAATATTTGTGTAATAAAAAGGAATCATGAATGTAATAACCTTGAAAACATAAAATCTGAGGATGGGGATGTAAATGGAACTAAGATGTAGGTAAATACTTAGATACTTACCTTAAAATGTTCCATTTTATGTTCAAGACGACTAGCGGCCGAGTCGAGTTGCTTCAAAATTGATCCTATTTGCGTCCTCATATCATCCAAGTGTTGGGACCAGCAGACTCGACAGAAATTCTGAAACAAAACCCCACCAGCTATCTATAATTGTTGTATCTGTTAACGTGTCACTTGTATGGGGAATTGCCGGTGAGTTTCTAATTCCAACTCATTATGTGGACGTGTGTAGTATTTAAGGTTGTTTGTTACTGAGGATTGTCCACGACGAATTTAAATTAGGACATCAAGGTTTAGACGTGGTACTAACCCTTTGATTGATACGTCGAAATGATGAAACATCATCTACATAAACGTTTTTCTGGTTTGGATATGGTTGGGGAAATGGTTTGGCAACAAATTGTACCGCAGTTTGTCAATCAATCTATCCTAATCAGTTTGTATTCAACGATGGAATGCATACTCTAATACATGGTCTGGTCTAGTCATATCTGCAGACCCTGGAGGGGCGCAGGAACCGGTGAAACTTAGCGGCACTGCAATTTACCACGACCAACACCTGAAGGTACCTACCATCTTACAGTGCTCGCAGCAAGACACATCTATCGCGTCACACATAGTCTTGCATTGGGAACATCGAGTCCCTCCAGCGAATAGCTCGACACTCTGTGCCGACGCAGAACTGTTAACCGGCGTAGCAGAAGGGGCAGTCATGACAGGGTTCTTAGCGTCTGAGTCATTGTTAAGGCCCACGTAGCTCAGCAAGGAGTCTATGTACAAATTCGACGGCAGATTGTTCACGTAGTTCGAACCTCTGACTTGGATTCTGGTATGACAGATAGGGCAGTCTATTATTGGCTGGTCTGTAAAGAGTACAGAATAAGATGATGAAATTCTAAATGCGCCAATCATAATAATGACAAGACAAAGCTAAAAAGTATTTTTATTGTTTAGACTATTATAAAATGTCCGTACATTAATTTCTACTTTTAGTATTAGGACGGACTGAATTAAACGATGATATTTCATATGTTTGATACCTACTCGGCTGTCAATAGTCCATTACATCGAGCATATACCCCATAGAGCAGCAATACGAACCATCTTTCTCCGAAATTAGTTAGTGATTTTGCACTTAGCTACAATTAGTATGTTATGATAAGTTCTGCAAACTCTCGCCCATACAAAAGCAGTAGGTACAGATAAGTACAGATTTAAAAATGGCGGAAAATTTTGTCGAACACATCATAAGACATTTCTACTCTAATAGGGTAGGTATGTGCTCCATCTTGGGTGCTCAAGGGCAAGATCACACAACAGCTTATAAAATTTCAGACAGATATTTTTGTGAACGTACGTAAAGTACGAACCTGCAATGTAGACGGTCAGGCAGGCCAAGCAAAATGTGTGCTGGCATGGCAGCATCTTCGGATTGTGAAGGACTTCCAGGCATAATGGACACTGCACCAGGTCATTGATTCCTCCAGCAGACAACCTTAATAGAAGCAACCATATTTGTGAAGTTTAAACAGGGACCAGACAACACACCAGTCATGGTTTTGAAGTAAGGAATCAATCAACATCTTTGTGTTACTGGGCCAGACTATTTGCCATCCCCCCCCCCCATACATCAGGACCCGAGCCAATTTAGAAAAGGTCTGTTTTCTGAATCGATCTTTACCGGAAATCGAACCCAGGACCCTTTGCGTTCAATGCAAAACGCCGTGTAACTACGCCAATCAAATGATTATGAAATGGTTATAAAATACGAAACAAATCGAAATATTAAAGTAGTTAAGGATACAAGTATGTTGTACACAAACACTACACTAGGGACTTAAATCAATTGTTCGGTCCTTTGTTATCGTAAGTACCTAATTTTCATTGACATTAAAGGATTATAGCAGTGTATAATCTTGAAAGAACGATGCGTTATCATATTAATTTAAAAATATTCTGTTATTGTATTGTTCCGGCGACAAAAGTGTAATCACAGCAAATCATAAAATGCTTAGCGATATTAATTTACTATTTATACCTACCTACGACTGATAAAAGTTAATAAAATTGCGTGTGTTGTTGTAGTACCCAGTTAATATCCTGGATATTGTTCTAAAAAAGTAAAATAAGTCTATAGGCAGTAGGCACAGGCCTTACCTCAACTAAGAGGTGGTTTGGGCCATACTCCACCACGCGGGCCCAGTATTCGCTATGTGCAAAGTGGGTGGTGGGGGCCGTCAAATCGATCGCAGCACGCAATGTAGCAGAAATGTGAAAAAACTCGGGACAGCCATGTGTCAAATTGCTATATTTCCATAGAATACCTAATAACGTTAGTATGGAATCATACTAACGTTATTAGGTATTTTAAAGTGAAAACGTTAACAATTGCGATATGGGTCATACGTGTTCTGTTATAAAGTGTAGAAACAATGGGAAAAACATTCCGTATATGTTTTATTGTTTCCAACATCAAGATGGAATTTGGAGCAAAGAAATAAATAGATAGCTGCAGCTGTGAAAAGAAAAAAGTTTGTAGGGAATTTGTGTTACAGACGTTTGTTTTATGATCACAGATCTTATTAAGTAGCTTTGTCCGTTGGTTCTGAGCTCTTCATAATCTCTCACACGCTGTGTTAATACTATTTTTTTCCCTTTTTGCACATTTTGAGGTTGGAAAGTTATATCATGTTGTATTGATTAAAATCCCGTAGGTATTATAAAATTCGTATTTTAGTTCAAGTAAGAAAATCAGTTAATATGCCCAAACTTTTTTGATATTTTCATCTAATTTCGAAGAAAAACAATCCGAAAATCATTCTCAAACCATCCAGTTGCCATAGTATGAGAGACTCAAGTCCACAACAATTGTGGTCACTAGGGGCGCTGTCATCGCGCACACAGCGAATACGGATTGATGAAGAAGGGTGTTGTAAGGCCGTGACTAAACCGTACGGTGCGATGTCATCAAGCCGCCTTAATGCCTTTAAGACAATCAAGCGATACTGGCCGGGGCCAATTTTTATCGTACCTTCCAAAGCACAGAGCTGCTTGTGATAATTGTCACCAAACATAGTCGGAACAGAGGAACGGAGGTGGCCTAGCTTCAGTGGCAGCAGCGCTTTGGTAGTGGTTACCAAAGCTAAAGCAACCCACGCCGCGGTAATGTGGATGTGTGTATAAGATGGGTGACCGTTCCTATCGATTACTCAGTCCAAAAATATATTTCTAGGAAGAGATGTTGCCTCTAAACATCTTGTGAGGAGCATTTCTGTAGGGATATAATTATATCGCGGATACAACTACTTACCTTACTGCGACTGACTGTGACTCAACCAAGTAGATAGAGTAAAAATAGATAGTGTATAGAAATTGATTAGGTAAGTAAAAAGAAGTCGCATAAATGCAAGGCGAAGGACAGTTCTAACAATATTACTTTATCGTGAATAGATACCGAAATCGGATTAATTCTTACGACATTCGGCCCCTTATAAGTACCTACCTACCTATAGATAGTAAAATCTTTCAAGAAAAAAGATTGGATTTGGTTAGGCAACCCTAATAAAAAAAGAGATTTATTAAAAAAATCTAAATACTGAAAATGTATTTACGAATTAACTTAACACTGCCCAAACAGAACAGTCTGTATCTACGTATGTAGTCGGAAATGTAATTTTTTTATCCTGAATAAAAATGACAAGTTAGTATAATAATAAACTGTCTGTTTAAGTTTTAGTCTGGGATAAAGGTCCGAGTGCCAACCACACACAATCGAGTCCCTGGAAGCATCAGACATGCACCTACATTGCTAGGTATTCTTGAGATTTAGAGGTTGACATTTAACAAATGATGAGCTCAGAACATTAGCGGTAGACAGAGTTATATCCTAGCCTACTTGCTAAATACAGGGTTATTTGTAAAACATCAACAACACAACAACCTCATAGGTGCTAATTGTGGTGCTGAAATACAACAACTTTTTCTATGAGACCAACATTGAAATCTAAAAATTTTTTTTGACTTTTTCATACAAACTTATGTCAGCTGGTGTATGAGGATGTGAATTTTTTTTTGGGAATTCGATGTTTGTCCCATAGAAAAAGTTGTTGTATTTGAGCACCAGAATTAGCCCCTAGGAGGTTGTTGATGTTTTATAAATATCTATGATAATGTAACATTCGAAAAAAATCGACTGCCTCAGGTGGGACTCCAACCCACGTCTCATCGCATGCCGGGCGAGTGCTTTTCCAAACATTTTTTCAAATAACCCTGTATATAGGACCTCTTCGAGATAAAAGTGACTACTGACTCGAGAATTGGCGTCCGTAGTGCTTAAAATGCTCATTACGAAATCAAAAAGTAACAAATATAAAGTTTTATAAAAAAAAAATATTATTATTTTTAAATTCACAATTTCGAATTCCTAAAAAAATTTATGCTTAATGAATTATTGCCACTACATCGAAAAAAAATTATGAAGCATGCGTTAGTTTGTATAGATAGAGCATTAAAATACGATTTTGATGTTGCACTGCTTTTAAGTTAGTAAAAGTTGTATAATCTGCTACTAATTGCGTGGTTAAAGAGTGTCCTATTCTTTTCTTCACCCTGTAATTAATAGGAATCGCTGTATGGTCGACAAATATCCACTTACTTTCTAGGTTTCAACATAGCATTGGAACCTGTAGCCTTGGACAAGCTTGCATAGTTCTGACTCTTAAACGCTGGAGGCATCTGCGGCTGAGGAGACGGAGGTGTAGTTTGTCCATTCTCTTTGAAAATTTCTCTCTGGCTATTCCATCGTTTAAAGAACGAGGGTTTTTTCTTTAACTTTTCCGCCATGATTCACAAGCACATGAACATAACAACCGATGAAATGTTAAACTGATTGTATTATCGGTAATTAGCGTTATGTAGGTATCTTTATCGTACATTCGCAATCAAAATGATGTCAATTTAAAATGTATCTTACACGAGACTTCTGAAATATTTAAAAGCAAATTCGACAATATTGATATTGATGTACATTACGTAATGTGATTGTGCACAGCCAGTGTTTTGTTGTTTGGCAATAGATTAGGTAATGTGATTATAAAAATATTAATTTAATTATGTATAGCTATTCCTAAATTTTGTGATACAGATCTATGAGAAAGGTCGTTGGTTACCTATTATAAAGCTATAAACGAAAAACAGTTTAGTATAGAAAAAATATGACCCTATCATACTATATGACGAAAAAGAAGTCCAATTAATTAAAATATTCTATTTTGTCGATGACCATCCTTTTTATCTTGATAATTTCTATTTCGATAAGATTATATTCAGCGTTTGCAAAACCACTTATCAATCTTTACTTATATCGGCTTCTTACAGCGTTCGGACCTCGACACTAAAAATAATAAATGTCTACAAGTACCTACATGAAAATCGAAAACTGGGTCTCAACAATAAAATCCTTATAAGTAAAAGATATTCCATTGATCCTCTTCTTTAGGACATATTTCTTGCGATATCATGCGGTGTAACCAAGAAAGAAAGTATTATGCTATGTGGGGTTTGAGGTTGCAATATTTTAGGGGCTGTCGTTGGCTAACGGTAAACCCAAGAAAAATGTTGTTTACAAGACAACGTAAGTAGCATCTTCGCGCATCGCATTTCGATGTCGGAGAATTGTTTTTGGTGGTCCGAAAACTTGTGTGATATTTTTTTTGTTTTTGTTTAAAAACTTTTCAGGTAAGTGTTTCGTCTTAACACAATTACAACTCAGCTATTATGCGTTATGAAGTTCTTTTTACGGAAACGAATATGAAATTCCTACGAAAGAATAATACTTACTACCCGTATTCGACAGGCGAAGCTGCGAGCATAGCTAGTTAATCATAAGTCCGTTATTAGTTCGCAACCACTTAAATATTTATTTTACCTATTTGTTAATAAAACCTTAGCATTTTAAGTCTCTATATAGGGTAAACATGAATAAAACTTCACCTCTATCAAACCTCTTACTGTTGATTTTAGAGTACACATGTTGAGTTCAGAATTCCAGACGTCAATTATTCAAAGTACCAATGCCCTGAGGGACATTAAAGTCCTACGCAAGTGCTAATAAGGACTTGAATGCTCTACATGCTCTCAATCCATTTTATAGCCCATGAAACTGCATACAGGGTTCTCAAGTTGTGTGTGGTCAGGTTTTGTTTGTAGTTTTTATACAACTATGTTTAATAATTGTAATTTACGAACGAACCTGATAAGAAAATGAACCGGTTTAGAATTACTTTGTTGGCCAACTGTCAACAAGATCAAGTTTCTCAGTCACGGATAGAGGTATCAAACCTCAAATAATATCAAATACTTACTAAGGTGTAATGGCTAATCTGGAAATCATTAGGGGAGGCCTATGCTCAGCAGTGGACGTCTTGTGGCTGAAATGGTGATGACAATGAAAATGTAATGTTAAATGCAAGATTTGTCAACGCAATTGACACTCGCCAACACACTCATCAAACCTAGAACCATCAACTTTTAAAGAAGCAAGGTCTTACTCATAGCACAACTAAAAGAAAAGATCCTAACCTTTTAACATGATATCAAGACCAAGGTGATTTGGCAAACGCAGCTCTAAGAATAGGTGGAGCGATAATATACGCTGCTGCTGCTGACAGAAATGTTGATGGAAATGAATAGCCGAGGATCTGGTGAGCATAGGAAGAGGCCATGTCCAGCAGTGAACTGACCTTGGTTGATTATTAACATGATCATTCCTGAGAAAAACTGTTGACAGGACCAACTACAAAGTGATCCTCTAAGGGTCCCGTTTGTTCCTATAGATACCCTAAAATGTCAGTACTATTAAACAGCTCAATACAAAAAATGTATTTATACAAAATGTGATTATCTTTATAAAGGACAATGTTGGTGCATCTAAAAATCCAAACTCTTAATTGTCTGAATTAGAATCTGGTACATATCGTATATGAAATCATGATATTTATTCTGAGCAAAGAAAATACAGAAGTAACCGTGTTATGCAAAGCCCATCCGGCAGATCAGGGTGAGCAAGTTTGCGACGCCAATTAAAACGCATCGGTTTTAAGCGACACTAGTCACTAGAGACAGTGAGTGCGCACGCGATGCATTCATGTGCAACTTTTAGCTTCAAACAGGGGCGAATCCCATGCACGAGATTTGCTAACTACCGATTAAATAAACTTACTGCCGCATTCAGAGACGCCAATAACATTAATGTGTTGAATAACATTTTTGCTCATTCAATAATTGTCTTTATTCGTATCGACTTTAATATCACAAGGTATTCTTAAGTGCCAATTAGTCTTTCAAAGGATAAGAAACCATTGGAGAGAGCAAAACCGTCCTGGAGGATGTTACTCGCCATATTATCAAATTTTTCATTTAGTTTGGGACCCGACGCACACTTAACCGATTTTTAATTATTGTAATTGGCTTTTTAATATCATCATCATCATTTGAGCCATAGGACGTCCACTGCTAAATATAGTGATTTCCAGATTTGGTTGAAAGCAGCCTGCATCCAGCGCGCGGCTTCCTGCAACCTTAACCATTTCGTCTGGCCACCTTGTGGACTTGGTGGACGACCTACGCTGCGTTTGCCGGTACGTGGCTTTTCAATATAACTGCATGGTTTTATTCTGGCCGAAACCAAATGACAAATTTTCAGGATTGCAAATAATATTATGACAACAACAAAACAATTGAATACAAACACCAAATTATCATACACTTGTTAAAGGTAAATACAAAAAGGGAAACAAATTGTTCTGCTGACTTATTTCTGATAACAACCAGAATTAAAGAAGCTATGTTCTAGTAGGAAGAAATCTCATTACCTATTTCTATTCTAATTGTCTGGATGAGAATATATGATATATTGTCCTATACGGTAGTCGTAAGTGAGTCTCGACGTACCTTTGATGCTACCTAACAATTAAATACAACACTGACGTAATATCAAAATCACAATGCATAAATGAATTTAGAGAGGCATCAAATAATATTATAAAATGAACAACGCAGATTCTATGATAGAACTCTTCTATGAAAATCTGGAATCCCTTAGAGACAAGTAATCCAAACAAACCCGTTTTATCAAACGATAATGTTTTAATGGCAATGCATCTTATTTAAGTGCGGAGATGATTACATTAAGAAAACATTAAAGTAGAGAGCGTCTTGCTTCAATTTCAGATTAGTTTTTTGGGATCGATTGTCTAGATTAAACTGAAATCTGCCATTTACAAGGTGCACATGAAGTTTTTTTTTATGCACCAAAAAGTTGAAACAAACGGGAACATCAGGCTGGATATGCTTTATAAACATGACAAAGTGTTTTTATAATAGTAGCTAGAATTGAGCTAGTACTAAATCAAAAGAAAGTTTTCTTTTAAGCTAACATAGAAATATATTTCAAACAGTCTTGACCTTCTGTCAGGTGGAATAGAACATTAATTTGCGGCAATTGTACTTAAATTGGCTTATTCCTTATGCATGACTATGATCATAGAGACATTATTTCCTAACACGACCGTGTCAGGTATTCAGGTACGATTAGAATGCTAATGTTGACAGAAGAGAACTCATTACGAATGATAATGCATGTATGTATATTTTCAATTATTGCTTTTATTGTTTGAGGGAAAGGAAACACAGTTAATTAAATGACAATTGATCTGTCGCTTTCATGTATTTTAAAGGTACTGCATTTTTGTTTAAAAAAAAATTGTTGCAAATACAAAATACAGTTAAATGCGTGCTTATTCTCAGCACTATAGAATTTGGACATTAAATAATTTAAAAAAACACGTGACTTGATCAAACGATTGAATAGACATAAGATAAAAATATTACCCTCGTTTTTTCGGGTAGAAATCAATAGAAATAACACCTTAAACTCTACTAATAATCGCTTCGGTTTCTAAAAGCAGCGAATTATGTATTTAAAATATTACACAAATCTAGTTACACGATTATATTGTCTTCATAAGTAACATCATGAAATGAAATAAGTAGTCTACAGGTGTCCCGGAAATTGTTACTCATTTTATTTAATTTGTGGTATTCCGCAATGAAGCGTAAAGCATATTTTACGGCTGCTTAACGTTACTGCAGATATTCTATTACAAACAAACCGCATAGCTTTAAGTATTGCGGTAGCAGATCTGTACAAATAAAATTTGAAAATCTGGTAGAATTGGGCAAAAATTTTAAAAACTGATACTAGACAATACCACTATTGTCATTAAAAATGTTCCAACAGTAGGTCCTACAAGTGTGTAAGTAGTGTTGGTATATTTTCGATCAGTGTAAGGTCGTAACGGCAGTGAGGTCGCGCGACCACTGGTATTTTGTGAATAATCGCAGTTGCAAAAAAGGCGTGTTTACATTCGGTTATTTTTTGTTAAATGATTCCGAAACTAATGAATGTGACGCTTAATTTTGAGAAGAAAGCAAGTAATGTCACAAATCTGCACACTGATATAAAAAATTTTAAGAATTAGGATAAGTGAAAACCCTTAGATAGAACCATTGTGACTTCATCCACGTCTACTTTTGATGCATACGTCGGATGATGCAATGTAGGTTGTATCTTCGTAAGTTTAAACCTAGAATTTTCAAAATCATAGGTCTAATATCAATTGGTAAAATTAAATTGTAAAGTAGCTTAATAATGTAGAATCGTCAACTTTTACGACTTCAAATACATCGTTAGCTGTGTCCTCAAATGTTTGCAAAAAATACGAGTTCACATTCAAATTGACGGCATGCGATATCACTGGGTTTCATCTAACCTATCATTTGGCAAGTTGGTGTACGTGTGTTGAATTAAACGTATGGTTGATTTGCTCGTGCTCGAGATTTGAAGGAAAACCGACTTTTTATTCTACTTTTTTTACAACATCTCAACATATCAACATATCAACCTCATATTGAAAAGCCTTGAGTTTTTTATATAAATGTTTAATAATTGTTTGTTTAATACTTTTACTTTGTGCTAAGTGTAAGTCGTAGAACTGCTGATAGTCATACATCTGTTTTATTTAACTATGGATGCAAAACGACTGCAAAAGCATGGATGTTTAATTTGATAATGAATTTATTGACGACTTAAGATGACCCGATCGGCGTAGTGGCGTGGTGATTTGCCTTGATCCCAAAAGACGGGTTCGATTCCCGGTTCGGGTCAATTCAGAAAACGATTATTCCGAAATTGTTTTGGGTCTGGATGGGCTGGGAGACGCCCCTGGCAATATATATTGTCTAGTTCCTCGGAACACAAGAATTCTAAAAGGATAAATCTTATTAAGGGGACTACCTAGTACGTACGAGGTACACAGAAGTTAATATTAACAAATAGGTAGTAAGCACTTATGGTAAGAATTAGGAAAATTAAGTTTGTGTAAGTTTTCTAAACAGAGTCGACAAGTTTCCAAAAGGCATGGATGTCAAAAATAAAATAAGGTCTACCAAATACGAAAGTGAAGATTTCTTATCGCGCTGACAATCTTGTCAATACACATTTTTCTGTGCTATGTTGAGCGACTAATCGCCATTCCTAAAAAAAATAAGACTGTCCTTTCATACATGTTCAATGCATGTTTAACTAACTACTCTAGGCAAGATCCTGCGTTTTTAGTTTTTACACGTTGATTGAGATATACTTGGAAATCTTCTATAAAATGGAAACGAGTCGACTTCGTAACTAAAAATTCCTTAAAAATTTAACTACGATTGCTTATTTCTGAAAGTAACTAAATATTTTGAATGACGTAAGCAACGATCTTAACAACATATTTTAGTTCTTGCTTTTAGAAGTACCTAAATAGCTGTCCAGGCGAACTTCGTACCGCTTGTTTTTTTTTTGTGAATTTTTCTGTTTTAATAGTTATTCTGCTATTCGGGACGGAGACAAATCCAAAAAATCATCATAAAAATCGGCCCAGCCGTTCTTGACTTATAAATGGTGTAACTAACCCGACTTTGTTTTATATAAGTACTTATATAGATAGATTGTGAAGTAAGTAATAAAACGAAAAAAAATATCTGAAAACATTAAATACATTTGATTGTTTCATGCACTCGTGTGTAAAACACCTAGTTTAATCTAGAAAAAAACTTTCAAAAACAAAAGTTCAACAAGGTTAACGTTACCTACAGTAAAACGATCCTCTATTCTTACAAATCTAGTGACTAACTCCTTCACGGCACGTCTTGGAGAACAATACACAGTTTACGCTGAACAAAATGTGTTTCGAGTTAGTCATTAAACAATCGTACAAGATTATACTTCCTCTGAAATCTGTGCCGAGAATAAACATGCCTTGTCCCAGTCAAATACTTGGTCCCGATTTCACCCTGGAGCTATTGTGATTCGGGAAATTAATTACCATGACAATAAGGCTTTAAAATGTATTATTTATATCCTAAGGATATGTATGCCAGCTATCTCAGGTTTACACGTTTCTACTTTGTTTAAATTAGAAACTTGGCAGGTTTCAATCAACACAAAAGCATTAAAACAAGTCAGTTGCAAATTTTGTGTCACGACAGTCGTGGTTCATCTTTTTGCGTAAGTACTTAACGGAATGATTTGTATTCCAAGCCACTGTAATTTACTTTAGTACCTACTTAAATTTGGTACATTGCTATGTTCTCATGCATAAGGGTTTCGGTATTGGGTTCCCAGGAATAATTCCTTGTTTTATGCCGGCAATTGCAATTTGCAATTTACTGGGGGAGGCCTATGTTCAGCAGTGGACGTCCTTTGGCTGAAATGATGATGATGAATTACAATTTTGTAAAAATAATTAAAGTGGCAAGAGGAACAATACCTGCAAACTTAATGTGTGGAAAAAAAATTGGTAGAGCCATATTCTAATTTAGAAAAAAAAATTTTTTTTATCGAACCCAGAACTCTTACACTCAAGGCGAATAGGTGCCACTGCGCCATCAGCGCCTGTTTTGAAAGTCGCAATTACCCAGGAATAAAAAAAAACATTCCACTTCTCGGGAATTAACAACAGGGAAACTATAAACCCTCATTCATACGCTTAATAATATGGCCAACAAAGTGCATATGTCGTGGCCTGATCGTAAAATTGATCATTTCAAACGATTTTCCGATATGATCACTAATGTTTGACCATTTCATGAAGTATTCGTGCGTTTAGCTGTTTATATCGTCAAACGCTGTGTATTCATTGATCTGGTCAGAACACATCATGATGTAGGCAGCGTGTTCTTTTCTATATCATGAAATACCACCATTTTATGAAATGATCGGTCACATCATGAATTCTAGTCTAGCTATCACGGTTCATGAGATACAGCCTGGTGACAAACAGACATACAGACGGACAGTAGTCTTGGTAATAGGGTCCCGTTTTTACCCTTGGGGTTTACGGAACCCTAATAAAAACGGGCAAGTGTTACAAAATTGCAGATGTTAAAAATAATAAGATTACTACACAACATTTCTATGGCGGATTTCAAATTAACAAATTCCATTGTATCGCTCCAAAGGCTCTCCTCAATAATTGCGTTTCTTTGGATGCAGATTACTCCCATTGTGGTGTTTTACGAAATTTACGAAATGATACGTCAGCCAGTTAGTTCGTCACGACGTGTTCCGACCCAGTTCGGTTACACAATCTGCGATCTGTACGGTTAACGATACTTGACTACCACCAGCCAGCAATGACAACTCCGAATAAAGAACCTCCGTAAGCGAGAGATGAGCATACCGGACTTGGTGTCGCTATCGCTGAGGTCCCTGGTTCGATTCCTGGTCGGTCAATGTAGAAACATTACTTTACTACATTGTCACGAGTCTGGGTGCTATGGCGCTGTCGTTGTTTCTGATTTCTGTACCACAAGTGCTTTAGCTACTTACTATAGGATCAGAGCAATGTATGTGATGAAGTCCAATGTAAAAAAAGATTATTCCTGAGATCAAGCACTGTAGGAGGATAAAAGGCTTTTACTAATAAATAGATTTAAATTTTAATAAAAAAATTTTTTTGAAATTTAGGACAGATTCGTAATTAGTATAATTTAAATAGGTAAATGTTTAATGATATGATTGAGTAAAATTTTTAACTTTATAAAATACTTAATTTATAATTGTATTTAATTTTTGCAAGCTATTAACTAAAATAGCTATAAACACCCACGAAATTTTATTTTAATTTTTTGCAAATAAAAAAATTTAAATTTAAACATGAAATAATTAATTCGAGACAAAGAGTATTTTTAGGAAAGATGGCGAGACGAGGATTTGACAGAAGAAAGATATGGTTCAAAGAATTTGGCAAAAGGCTTTTGCGTATAAAAAAGGAACAATCATAGAAATTTGTTTTCTCTACATTATGTAACGCTCGCAGATAGGCTTGTATGATATTTTTGGTATGTATTTTTGTTTATTATGCGTTCATAATTTTTTATAGTTTGTTGTGTTACCTAGATGTTATTTACTTGATTTCAAAAATCTCTTCAAATTCTTCACAAAGATCAAAACCTAGCACTGCTTATGTCTCACCAAACTCTAGGGAAAAAACTAAGTAACTATTTAATAACCCTGCTTACTGCCAACACTAACGTGAGGACTACTACTATTAGTGTTTACAATTTATTATCAATGCATGCAATGCAATAATAAATGATGTAGGTGTAATTTCTAGATAGATAGAGATATAAATGGCGTTTTTGTAAGTTCATATAATTTTGAGTGTTTCAAATTTAGGTACTTATTAAGAATAATTTATGCATTAATTTGATTTCAAGATGTTTTTTATAATGAGGCAGAGGCAGAGGCAGTTGTAAAAATGTTTCAATTCAAAATATTATCCTTGATACAAACAAAGTGTTTCCAGTCTTTTAGGAGGTACATTACATTTGGCTTGTTTTTAAAATCTGATGCTGCATTAAATCGTTATAAATACATTGTTTCATGAAAAACTTATTACCAGATACAGTACATAAATTACGAATTCAGTTTGCTCAAAATATGATGAGGATAAAAAGCTGCGAATTACTTTTTCTTAATTCTCATGACCTCAATGATGGGGTCCAAGCAGACACACGAGTCGTAAGTCACCCATTATAGAAGCAAAGCAGGAAAAGGAACGTTGCTAACCCAGTGGCCAACTGGCGAGCCGACGTCGGGTACGCACACCCGCTTGCTTGCAGTCGACACCGGTACACTCGTGCCAGCGCCCGCAACCAGATAACTGATTAAAGAAAAGCTGTTAAACCACTACGTTATGACTGTACCGTAAATTGACAACCTAACGATGAGCAGCCCATCGCCCAGGGGTGCCGCGTTCCATTGTTTTGCCAAACGGAAAGCGAAGGACGCACCGTGCATCGCAATTAGGGAAGAGAGTTTCGGTGGCATGTGAATACAAAGTCCTCCTCAGTACAGCGGACGTCGAAGAAATTAGACGCAGGAGGAACGAAGGACAAGCGTGACGTCAGTTGATGGCGGATTTTGTTTAGGACTCGGTGTTGTTTGATATTCGAGTACGCGACGGAAAGTAAGCGAAATTTTGGCAACGGAAAGGCGCGCGCGTAGTTACGCGCAATCAGCCGATACATCTTGCGATGATCGCTCGTCAAGGACATAGTAGTTAAGTGTGAGTGTGGTTAACAAGGACATACTGCCTTGTGTTGTGAATGGTTATTTTTGTTCCTGTACCGTGACTTAGAGGTGAGTCTTACTCAAATCAAACTACTGCGATTGTTTAGAACAGTGCAGCGAGCATGTTCTCGTCATAACTATGAAGCGTTTAATTAACTCAAGTTAATTTGATGTAAGTGCTAAAGTATCAACAACTGTATGTCTTCGAGTTAATTAACCTAATTTAACAAAGAACCGGTGCCTTAATTGATAGGTGAAATGTTAAAGCGTACCTAAGTTATATCACAAGAATTAAATGAAATTGGTAGACTTCATAAATAAAGACTTTTTGTTTCCGTATAGTTGAATATTGCATCGAAACATTTTGCAGTGAAAATAGTTAATGAAGATGAAAGTAAAAACGATTGCCGAAACAGTAAACGTAATGTTAATTATAAACAGTTTTGTTTTCGTGCCAAAGACAAGTAACAATTTCCTATTTCACGCGCGTCTCATGAATTATGAATTTGCAAGCATTGAGTAATTAAATTAGGAGTTGTTATTTATGTCTCGATCGTAAATTTAGATCAAAATCTAGCCTAACAATGTTGATTATGATTGCATAAATGGTTTAATATGACTTGGAGTGCAGTGGAACAAAAAATGGACGAGTAAACTAAATTGTCTGTGAATTCTTATTACATAGCTGCAGCTAGTTGCTGATTAAATTCTCGTAAATTCAGCATTCAGTTATCTTTGCGACGTTTAGGATAAGAAATTTGGTAGGATTAGAGGTAGATTTTGATCAAATGTTAATCCACGCTGCAGTTACCTACTTTTTGAGAAGCAACATGGTAACATTAACCTCTGGTATCATGGATAATAGTTTTATTTTACTTGATAACATTTTCAACTGTCTCTGGTGGGATCTGGTAGGATCTGGTGACAGTTAAATTTTTTTTAAAGTTAAAATATATTCTATGAATGCAACAAAAATAAGTTTAAATTAATTTCTGGTTTTTCAAAATGGGATATAATAATAATTATATTAGTCCGAGAGGTTTGTGATGTAATATTATAAATTATATCTCAGTGTAAACACTTCAATTCAAAACTAAGTCCAGCGATATAAATGTATATCTCAAGATGTAATTTATATTTTATAATGAAAAACCAGCTGTATTGGCTGCCGAGGTCGCATTGAGACCGCGTAACAATAAAGAATATATTATGAATTTTTTTTCTGGGCTGGGCTGAATGTTACATAACCCAAGTAACATTGAGCTACTTTCTTCAGAATAGATCAATCTTTACTTTGTTTGTTTTGAGTGTTGTCGAGTAACACTTGTAAACGTTTGCTAAGCCAAAAGCAAAGTTACTGCGGTGTGCCGGCTGCTACGTACCCTAGTCTTGCTTTTCAGCGATTGTCAAGTGAATTTTAGCTTTAAATATAGACGCACAAAAGTATCAGACACTTTTATCAACATCAGATTCTAAGAATGTATGAGAAACGTTATTTCATCCCTTAGATACCTAGTTTAAGCCAGAACGTGCTGAACACTTGCAAAACCGCAATAAATAAGGTCATTCTCTTTAGTCACTTTCAATGTACAAAGTTAACATTTGTTTATACTTCCTAACAATAAAGATTTTATTTAACAGCTATCTTCTAACATTTTTAATGCCAAACTAAAAAACGTACGCATTTCCGATGGCATAAGGCGACTTTGATGATTTATAGTCAGAATCATGATGTTAACTTGTAACACTAAAAATATCTAACTAAAGGATTTATTACATGCATGATATAAAAATATTCTGTTTTGTCCGAAATTATAATGTAATTTTTTTTTGTTTTTACGGTTTAAAAAAAAAGCTTGGTAAGAATGTTTACCAAGCATAAGAGACAAACGAAGAATCAGCATTTAGCTAACGCGTTAATTATGCCACTATTAGAGGAAATATATAAAGTGATTATCATGATAGTTTCGAACTTTTTAACTATAAAGAAATGCAGTAAACCATGAGGCTGACCGTTTATCGTTAAAATCATTCCGTTTGCGGATTGGCACCTAATAAATACTTCGGTGTCAACATCTTTCTTATTTTATGAATCAGAATCCTGGCAGTAGCCTGATATAATCTGCGAAACAAATTATTGCCGTTTCTCGTTTTATAATCTTTAATGCAGGTTTGCCAGATATTCACGCATTTGACTAACTGTGAAAAGTTATCCGCAACATTTATGTGCCTGTAGTGCAATAAAGCGGTCCTCGAGTTAAAACAATAACACATTTGGCGCAGATGGAATGGCGCGATGCGTGTGCGCAGCTCGCGTTCATAGCTACCGTTAAGGTTACCAAGCGTTTGGGAAATCCGGTATTATTAAGAAATTATTAATACAGTATCTAAATTACTTATTACAGGACACAGGGGGTTATTCCCTCTACGGTCATTTTTTTTGGGCAATTAGCAAGCAAGCAAAGCCTTTACACCCGCTAAGGCTTAAGCATGAACTGGGATGTAAGAAAAATTAAGAATGTTGGACGCAATAGGTACCAAATAAAAAAATATTCGATTTCCTGTATCATATATATATATATACATATATGTATATGTTTTATCCTGGTCAGAGTGGGTAATTCTGATTTTATATAGGTCTTACCATAATTTTAAAAGCTAACTTTCGGGTCAAAAACTTAAAATAATAATCTAACATAACTCGAAAAGCATAGCTAAAATCCTAAAAATTGACGTTAAAAGAATTATTAGAAAGGTGGTGGTGAAAGGTAAAATTTGGTGAAAAGTACTGAAAAAGTTCATTCTATACGACAAATAATTATTTATAATTCTAAAATAAGGTCAAAATGACTTTTAAGATTTGATAAAAGCGTGTTTAAAAGGGTACAACCCTGAGCCCCATGGAAAGCCACGAGATCTTACGTAGGAGTTTAACAAAAACAACAATGTAAAATAAATAAATTCATTGTATTCTTGTTCAGTCCCTTTTCGGCCTTAAAACTGATGTCAAAGCTGGCCCTCTATTAAGAACCATTTGATAACGAATTGCAAACGGGTAAATCTCATGACACTAATGTTATGTCATAATTATAGTGTCACGTGGTTTTCCAAACAACAATTTGCTACAAACGGCTCCGAATCAAAGGCCATTTGACTTGCTTACGTTAAAACTGAATATCTATTTTTTCAGTTGAAATAATTACTATCAGAAAAATTGTTACAATTTAAGCCATCAATCCTCACTGTCGATTTTATAGATTGCAACAAATTGACCGCAAGTGCTAATTAAAATACATTATTCAATCGATGTATGTCTTCAATAAATTTACGCAAACACTAAAACATGAGATAGTGATCTTTTCAACAGTATCTTGATTGCTTGAACATTTTATATGCGTGCAAACATGCCAAGCGAATACTATGTAAAGTAATTATGTACGTAGAAATAAGAATTATTAAAGCAAAAATGTGTAATTTTACCAACTTGCACGATGACGGTTCAAGAACCAAAATACCCAGGTATAAGATAATCATAACCTTAATATAATAAGAACAATATGAAATATAGATAGATATGAATGTGGTAAAAGTATCTAATTTTGTACCGACCGTTACAAATTTAACATTGGCCGAAAAACGGCCAATGTTAAATTTGTAACCTCGATAAAGATTAATTTTATATTCATTTCAGTCAAACAAAATGAAAAATCCTAATTTTAGTACTAACGATTGCCGACTATCCTTTATTATTGTCAAAGTAGGGTGGATGTTTTAACTCTGTGAAAGTAAGATACGGAGAAGGCATACTAATTAATTTCGTGTAGCTACTTCGAAATAAATCGATATCTGATCAATTCCCAGGTGACACACTCGGTAGGTAAGATTTCAAATCGAAAATCGTTTTAGTGAATGACAAGTAGGTTTACGACGCCGTCTATAGTTAATCGATTATACAGTCAACGCGATAGGCTTGGGTCTTTTCCAACATTAGAACTTATTTAGTGTCTTTTTATGGGGGTGGATAACTAGTCATATTTATAATATTTAGTGAAACTCTCATTTGTTGTTTATGCAGATTGCAAAAAATATGTTTATTATCCCATTTAAAATTATCACTGCTCATTTAAAAAAGTTAACAAGTTATAAATGTCAGTTGATCATAGAGCTATTGGCTACATGGTCGTTTGAAATATTGGTATTCGACGCACGCGAGATAGCATCGATCACAATAATCAGAAGTATACCATTCGAGCGCATCAAACTCTGTGATTTACAATCGATTGTCATCTGAATCTTAAACCGGTTCACGTGTGACCTGCGAATCTGGTCTGGGATATTATGCGGGTCCAGGCAATCGACTCACTTGACCCGTAACACATACTGCAAGTCGGTCAACAGGTTTTATCCTGGCTACCTTAGTCTCGGCAAGACGACATTCCCCTGAAATTGTCTACTCATTTAACATTTCAAGAAATCGATCGCTCATGATCAGGCAAATGAAAACATTGATACGGTTAAATTATATAGTTTATTACGACGTAAATTCATCAAAACGTTGTGGTTTATCAAACAACTCACATTCATCTTTGAAAAATTTTTCGTTATACAACTTTTTGAATTCAGACGCGCATGGTGCGATAATTTCGTAGAAAAATAGAGGCACTTTATTATATACAGATGTGTCTCCTAAAACTTTTATTTTAAATGTGAAATGAACTAGCTCATCTATTTCTATTAAAGAGAAATCTCTTGAACACAATTTGACTGCAAACTTCATGCTTGACTTAGCTGGGACCAATGATTCCATAGGTGTAATGCAGAACAACTTCTTCATTTTAGTAGTCAGTTTAAATTTAATTGTGACAGGATACAGCTTATGGGTGTTGGTTATCACAATATTGTCTTCACAAAATCCGTGATTTACCGGTGATTTAGACATGTCTAGTATTTGAGGATAAATTTCTATTGGATGTGGTAAGACATCAGCAAAAATTTTGACAACCTTAGTCATAATGATCTCATCAGTAGTGGTATCGCAAAACTCTAAGTCATAGTAATGATGGTGGCTGCCAATACGTTCTGGTTTAGTAAAGTAAACGTCGACAGTTGTTTTTGAATGTGGCTCTAAGAAGAGATATGTGTGATCAAATACAAAGGTATCTAGAGAGAGATCTACTATGTCTTCCACAACTAACGCAATCACATCTGCAGTTTTAATAGACCCAATTTCTTCTACTGAATTTTCATTCAGAGCTGCTAATATTTTACTTTGATTTTCAATTTCGTTGTCTTCAATTCGGTTTTTGAAACTTTCCGTGTTTGGACTAATGACAGCTATGGATACAAAGCTGTCTTGGCATTCTCGGATTATGTTAACCATTCGTTTTATTATATGTAAATGATAAGGATGATTGTCATTGGTGGATATTTTTAATTTACCTGACGGAAAACCGACGTCTTCTCTTATTTGCCACAAATAACTTGGCGGAATGTAGACTTCTGTAGATACGGATACCGCCGATCTTGATAGTTTTAATTTACTAAAAATGGGAATACATAATGCTTCAACAGGTGCTTTTTTTAGAACCTTTTGACCAACTCGGAAATATATCAAGGAAGAAAAATCCTTAACGTCTTGAATAAGTTCAAAAACAAATTTAAACGTTATTGCTATACCTGGATATAACCTTTTAGGAGTAGAAGGAAGAATTTTAATTCTTTTAAAAGGGATTTCATTTGTTATACACATGAATCTTATGTTTATGTATTCAGTTGTTATATTGACGATTGAAAACTTAATAATTTGTTGATTTGGTGATGTACTAGTGATTAAAATTTCTTCTGGAAAATATTTCACTGATGAAGTTTGATTTAACAAAAGCCACTCTTCAGGCTCTTTCTCTGCGACTGTTCCTATCTCCTGAGGTACGGCATTGTAATCAAAAATGATATCTTGAGATCCAAGAGGGGATACGAGTTTATGTTGATTTGTACATACGATTATGGGTAGATGTGATACCGAACCAGTTTCTATATTATCTCCATCGGATTTGAGAACAGGTTCGGGCTCTGTAAATTCAGGCACTATTATCTCAGTATTTTGATGCGCAATGGACGTGTTTTTACTAATTTCTTCAAGCACCGCATCAGTTAGGTGGGAGGGGAAACTTGTTTCGGAATCTACTAAGGTCACTCTTCGCGATCTTTTGTGGGCATATTCTAACATCAGCCATGTATTGTAAGTCCTTGCCAATTTATCAGTTAGCGCAAAGGGTGAATCCCTAGTTGCCTGTGTGAGTAATTTGTTAATTATAAGAGCCTTGCGACAATTGGCATCTTGAATTTTGCGTTTGAAATCGGTGGTCATGACATGTAATCGCTTTACGAGTTCCTTCCATTGCGGCAAAGACCTAAAATCGATGTTATACTGCTTTTCGATGTATTTTATGAAGATCTCAACACTGACGCCGTAAGCATTATTATCTCTAATACGAATATTATTGCACTCGGATATTTTTATCATATTACGTAAGAAAATTTTATATTACCTTACGTTATGTAAATTAATAGCAAACGTTGTATATCTTCTCTTCTTCTTCTTTTGATTATGGCCAAAACCCGCGGTTTTGACATTTGTCGTACACGATTCCGCTAATGTCACTCACGAATGAAGTATTTACACGGTGAATAAAACTTTGTATGTATGTACTTTTACGTGATTCTGTACAAATGTCAGAAAATGACACGAATATTGTTTTTTTTTCTTGGCTTAGCACGACTTGTGCATTAGCCACGGCGAAAGAAGGATAAATATTAAGAAAACGAGAATATATTATGTACAGGGAAAATAATGGGTGTGTAATGTCCAAATAAATATTATTAGTATAACGCTTTAATGATATGATTATATTTTCTCTTGATAACTCACCTTATTTAATGAACGTTTTATATAATCTTACATTCTATAATTTCATATAAGATAATAAAACATTAACTCTAACACTCACCTAAAATATCAATTAAAAGTTATATTAAGCTCTATACTTCTATACGGTTTAGAGAGACAAAATTTTAGAACAAGAATTAGAATCCAGCGCTGGATGGCCGCTGCCGCGGCACCCTCGCTCCGCTCGCTCGGCTTCGCGCTTATTGTGGTCACTGTTTTAACCTTACCCAATCCAGATGATTTTTTTGACAAGTATTGACTGAAGTCGGATTGAAATTTAATTATTATATCAATCCAATAATATTATAAAGCTGAAGTTTGTTTGGTTGGTTGAACGCGCTAATCTCACACTACTGGTTTGAATTGGAAAATTATTTTTGTGTTGGATAGTCCATTTATCGCAAACGGTTCTGGGCTATATTACATCACGCTACGACCAATAGGAGCGGAGTACAATGAAAAATGATGCAAAAACGGGATAAATATTTCTTTTGAGAGCTTTCGTTGCGTGCGCTGCGTATGCGGTTAAATTTACTCAAAAATCATGTATGACGGAATTGTTTCCATTTAGAACTTTTAATGTTCAGCAGTGGACGTCCTGTAGCTGAAATGATGATGATGATGATGAAAAATTCTAAAAAATCCGTGACACCATCTTTATCTTTTCTACGTGCTATGTGCCCCGCCCACTGTCACTACAGCTTGCTTATCCGTTGGGCTATGTCAGCAACTTTTGTTTGTTTACGAATCTCCTCATTCCTGATTCGATCTCGCAAAGAAACGCCGAGCATAGCCCTTTCCATAGCACGCTGTGCAACCTTGAGCTTTCTTATGAGGCCCATAGTGAGAGGCCACGTTTCAGTTCCATATGTCATCACTGGTAACACACACTGGTTGTAGACTTTCGTCTTTAGGCACTGAGGTATTTTGGACGAGAAGACGTTACGTAGTTTTCCGAACGCTGCCCAGCCGAGTTGGATTCGACGATTGACCGATGGGGCAGAAAGATTCTGGAATGGAGGCCACGTACCGGCAAGCGCAGCGTAGGACGTCCACCTACAAGGTGGACAGACGACCTGGTAAGGGTTGCGGGAAGCCGCTGGATGCCAGCCGCTTTTAACCGGCCAATCTGGAAGTCACTGGGGGAGGCCTATGTTCAGCAGTGGACGTCCTATGGCTGAGATGATAATGATGATGATCTTTATCTTTTAAGGTTGACTTAAGTACTTAACTTTTTATGGTAATCAAATTTGTTCTAAAATAATGCATCGGCGAAAGCGTTACAGCTACATGAGTCGTTGATAAAGACTTTAAGTGACAGATCGAACTCCACGCGGGCGTAGCCGCGGGCAGAAGCTAGTGAAATGATTATTATGCCTCGTAAAAGTCAACTAACAGTATATAAAATGATTGTTATATTTTATGAGATAGTTATAAAGAATGAAAATTATATAAGTGGAGTTATAGAAAGGGTATTTAGGGTCCATGTAACAATTATATCAAATAAGCGTTAAACTGGTTAAAATTAGTACATTTTTAATACAAATGAAGCACACCTTTAAATAACGGAACGGAAAACTAAAAAGAAGCGGAAAGGATCAGAAAAGTGTGAATTGCTTACATTTATATTTTTGATTTACAAGTTAATGTTATTTTTAATTTTTAACTGTCAGTATTTAATGTAACGTGATAGGTACTTATGTACTAAAGGAAATATTTTTCTTTCTTTTCTTCTTTATTAGGTTGGCGATGGATCCCACAGTGCCACGAGTGTTGCTCAGCATAGCACTCGCTGCGCTCCTGCCCATGGCATCTTCGAATACACAGGACAAAATACCCAAAGAAGACATACCCCACTCTCGGCAGAAGAGGATACTGTGGATCACCAACGATGGTCGCCTGGCCCTTCCTCCAGGGACAACCATGACTATAACGCCGTCTTTATCAATGCCCTTTGTAAGGCACCCGCCTAAAGGGTTCCTCTCTAATATGACAGTTAGTTTTCCTTTCACAAGTAAGTACACAATAATAACAATTATTATTCTTAATTTGAATATTTAAAAAGTTGTACAAAAGGCGAACTCAATGCCATGATGATTATACATAACAGTAAACCTTAGAGCCAAGCAGAGATACTGAGTACATATCGAACTTACCTACGAGTACAAATAATATTATTTTTAGTACCCCTTCGCTTGCCACAAAATTTTTTCGCTATTGTTTTTCATTGTTTTTCCGATCTACCGTGGGTAAGTAGAATGCGAAGGGATAAATAAAGTAAGGCAGTATATTTTTTAGAGTGCCGTAGTCACCCTATAAACCCTTATAATATCGCCATGTCCGTCCGCCTGTCTGTCTATCCGGGGATTAGTTTAGAGACTCTTAGTACTAGAAAGCCGGAATTTCGCAAGGGTACATGATAATCACGCTGACCGTGATAATGGTCGATAAAATCTTTAAAAATATTGGACGTAAATTCGATAAACGTCTTCCTCTTTATCCCAACAGGCATTTCGTAAAACAATACTTTTTACGAAAAACATGTCGGTACTTTTGCACTGGGCCCGTGTGGGGTGATGGAGTATGGCCCAAACCACCTCATAATTGAGGTGAGGTCTGTGCCCGGCAGTGGGACGTATATAGGTAGGCATCATCATCATCATCATCATTTCAGCCATAGGACGTCCACTGCTGAACATAGGCCTCCCCCATTGACTTCCAGATTGGCCGGTTGGAAGCGGCCTGCATCCAGCGTCTTCCTGCGACCTTTACCAGGTCGTTTGACCACCTTGTAAGTGGACGTCCTACGCTGCGCTTGCCGGTACGCGGCCTCCATTCTAGAACCTTTCTGCCCCATCGGCCATCAGTTCTACGTACTATGTGCCCCGCGGACTGCCACTTCAGCTTGCTAATCCGTTGGGCTATGTCAGCGAATTTTGTTCGTTTACGTAGGCATAATTTATTTTTACTTAACTTTATGCTCCTAGAGTATAAAAGTTAGAAAAATGATAGTTATACGATACAATATCGTTGTGAAGATTCATACGGCGACCAAACAAAAATAAATGTTAGATCTTTACCCCACCTCTCGCTATGCCATCTTATACTCGTACCTACCGCGGACTTAATGTGAGCACTGAAAATAAGGTGGCGCGTAGGCGCCATTCAGTACAACTTACTCTAACATAAAAACTTCTGGTTGGATTAAAACGTTAAAAAACAACTGAAATTAATAGATTATCGTCTAAACATCATTTTAAAGTTAATAAAAAGTTCTGTATGACTTATAAAAAACATGAGCCCGAAGAAATGTCGTGACTGAACATCAGAAAAAATATCATCATTAAGAGCGTTCATTCCGTTTGCGACCGAACAAAACCATTTTCAGAAATGGAAAAACATCGTCTTCACCGTTTACGGAAGAACGAAGCTCAAAATAATGAAACCAGCTCGAAGCAAGTTTGCGAAGATGCCGAGGGGGGCACGCGAAAAACCATCTAATTAATTAATTGTTTTAATTTTAAAATATGTATTTTTTTAAATAAAAATAAAATAAAAAATATTTTTATATCATATTTTATTTAATAAAAATCCTCACTAGGCGTAGGAGAGGTATATAGGTGTATCCACAGTGAGAATGTTTTGTTTGCTTGACTATCGTATAGTGTGTGTAGGGTGGATAGGTCGTTAAAAATACGATGGGCGTGCAAACACTATTTAACGATTCAAGGATCCGTTTGCGTAACATTATGCTTTAAAGTGCATTTTTGTTAGAGTTAAGCGAGTCATTGAATGATAGTTTTAAGAAATGTGAAAAAAATCACGATTATGTAAAACATGTAGAAAATACCGCATATTGCAACTACGGAACCCTACATTGCACGTGCCATGTATTTGGACATTTTTAATACATAAAGTAAGACAGTTTTTTTTTTTACTTTTTCCTTAAGTATATATAAAAGTTTGCTTGGCGCAGTCATAAGTGCAATGACAATTTTTTTTACAAGCAAAAAAGAAAAAAACCTGTTTGAAGCTAAATTTATTTGATGTAAAACAAAAAATAATTTGCAGGTACATTGAAATACAACCTGGATTTTAAAAGTCAGTATTTACAGGTTTTGTAGAAGTTAGTAGGTAGCTGCGCGTATAGAAAGTAACATTAACCTAGTCTAAAATTTAGTTTGGCTAGTTATAGACATTTAGAAAAATGGCATAGTCAGCGATTTAACTTTACAGGTAATATTAGTATTAACATTAGAGATAATGTAGAAAAGCAGTATTTTGTATAGAAATACATAGTACAATAGTTTAAACGTAATTGAACTAAAAAACAAGGACAAAACCCGATTGTATTACTTATTTAAATAATGTAATGATTTAGCTAGAAAATAACCAAATAATTAACCTGTAAGTAATAAGTAAAACATTCTGTAAACACAAAATCGCTAGCGTTTGAGCCCTTCATAATACAACACCAGTTTGCGATAAAAACGAAAATATCAACCCAAAAGTATTATTCACATATCGTATTCACACCCCACTATTATGACAGAAGTTGAATCACTCATTATGTACATCCCTTCATTTACTAATATTATGTTTGCAGTCGACTTCGATAAACTAGGTTTGACGGACAACGAGAATCCCTACGGCGCTTTCCCACCAATTCTAGCCCGATCTATGGGCAGGGCAGCACTATCAATGGCCACAGACTATGTAGGCCAATACCTGGAGAGGAGAAGGGGGAAGCGGTCTGAGGATTCAACAATCCACCCTGACGAGGAAAGAGCTGTGTTAGATAAGCTGCATGGGGGAGAAAGGTAGGATACTTAAAATGAATTGTTTAATATGTAGTGCAAGACATACAAAAATTTAAAGGTATTGTGATTTTGGTTTTATAGAGTTGAAAAATCATCAATATAGGTAGTACAAAGATTTAAGTTACAGGCTTTAATTAACAATTCAGCAATGGACAATGTCAAAGAAAGAGTAAGCGCATCACATTTTAATATATCCACCCACGTCTTATAACAATTTACCGAAACTCCGTTAAACCCGAAAGGATTCGATTATACCAAAAAAGGACATTCGAAATCGGGTCCTACCAAAACTGGGACAACCACCTGTACCTACGGACTTCGGGCCACACATAGCAGCTGACCGGTAGTTGGCACGTACCCGTTTAGGGGCCCCACGTGGTCTGTGACAATCGTGACCAAAGGCTTGACTTATTGATTCCAACTTTCACTCTCCCGCCATTATCAGACATCATCAGGTATTCCGCACACGAAGACAACTGGCCACAGCCGTAGGAAATGTCTGCTGAACCGATTTAGGATTCTACTGACGCTACTAAATGAGGCGCCAATATTTTAGTACTTATAGTATAGTGCTATACAACACAGTGATGTTATTTATTTTAAGGAAAACGTCGCTCTTAGGTCTTTCCGGTTAGAGTAAAGCACCAGTTTTGTACGTGGACGTCAAATAAATTGGTTTGTTTACAAAACCTTGTAGATAAATGCATCAACAAATGTGTTTACCAGAGACGTGTTGATTACATCAGATTATAATGAAATAATAATAAATCTGTAAATAAAGGATCAGAACCATGATAACCAGAGATAAACATCATTGATGAATTATACTGACTTTTAATTAAAAACTTCACTTTTCAGAGCTCTACTTTACGGCATTGCAGAAGACCTCTTGGCGAACTTCGGCCTATCAGGCAAGGAGTGCCTATTGCGAGCTATCTGTGAGATTCAAGCGCATCCACTCAAAAATTTTGGATTCGTCGGAGAAGTAATGAAGTTGTTCTTTACGTGAGTATCCTTTAAAAAAAATATTTAAAATTTTTTTTTTTCGTAATTTCATATTATGTATACAGGATGTCCTGTAAATAACGTGCCAAATTAAAACCATAGATAATGCAAAAAAGGCTCGATCTGATATCCGAAATAAGATTTCATAAAAGTCGAACTATTTTTGCACAAATTGCGATTTATTTTCAGAAAATCAATTTTCTCCAAAAACGGTGACAGGAGATACAGGACAGCTTTTCATGCTTTATCTACAGTTATCGTTTGGCACGCTCTTTATGGGACACTTTACTTTCTTTACGTGGGTGTACAGACAATGGCAGGTCAACCCACCCAAAAAGTTAAAGGTCATTGAATCGATTTTTAACTTTAAGTCCGAGATGTAGTGATCAATATCAATTGACAATATTTGTCGTTTTGTGGTAGGTTGACGTGCTGTTGTCTATACATTGTTAAATATTGAAATTGTTAATTTATTTATTTCTTCAGTCCAAGCAAATCCCCGTACGCGAGTCTCCTAGAAGAATATGTAGAGGCAGAAAGAGCGGGCAGTCAGGCTGGTGGCGAATGCTGGCCATACTTCCGGCTTTGCCCAAAGAGTATCTTTCAAGCATCGCCCAACAAATATTCGTAAGTATTAAATCCTATAAAATTGTTCTAGTTTGAAAGGCATTGAATTAAACATTAAGACTTGAGAATGACTTCATTCTTAGAATCTCGTCTCTACTTTGTTTTATTTTTGTAAAGGCTAATCATGGAAAATGACAATGTTCAGCAATTGCTGACGTAGTTGCGCTTATGATTGTAAACATGCAACAAGCCTGTGTATGAGTTTTTATTTTATTTTATAAAAACCATGCACATGGCAGCAACTTCAGTATCTATTTTATTTACATAATTAACGAGGTTACACCAACAATATACTTATGTACTTCGAAAACGGTTATGAGTGGAAAGCATAGTAATGCAAGTTTAAATATAATACAGCATGCGCTGGACACATCAGCAATATTTTAATTTAACACAATTTTTTTTAAACAAAAGACACAGCGTAGTGTGTGTTTATAAATAACTTCAAGTCAATAAATGTGATGTTTGTTGACTTAAGACTATGTTCTGTTGTTACAGAAAAGACGCAGAAGACTTGCACAGGCTACAAAATGAACACAACATAGACGAGAATAATATAGAAGAAGTACAAGCAATGTAGACAATTGTAGTGATTTCACGCGACGACGCGTGAGCCAGTAGAGCCCAAAATGTAGTGGTAGTGTCCGACCAAAGTTGTTTGTAAAATTGTATTTATTGTTTGTATCTAAGTGCCATCCTTATCTTTTAGTTAATTGTTTGGATTGTAATCTATTTCTTCTATACCATCCAAAGAATTGAGAAGATCAGCCTTTCAGGCTTCCAAATGCTTATCCCTATCCTAAAACCCACTCTCATTCATTTGGGTTTTTATTTTATATTCTTACGTTAACTTAACTCTATTTATATGTTGCTCATTTTATTGTTACTGTTGCATTGCATTTTTAATATAAGAACATCTTGAAAGTCCTACGTAGCTAGTGATTATTGTAATTTGATAAGATTAAATTGTTCATACATCTTATATGTTCTAGTTTTCATTCTAAAACTACTTTGAACATCGTTAAAAAAGAAAAAAAGAATTTCCGTTCTCACTTTACTTACTTAAGGCAATATGTTAATCTAAATATTATGTTGTTATATTATTCTGAATTGTAAATATACTTTCTAAGTATTTCTTGCCAATTTATTTCAAGAATCTCCACTAATCGCAGAACTGATAATTGTTAAACCAGATATTTGTGTTCGATCAACTGTATTACATACAACTAACTATTTAAAGTAAATTTAATTGAAACATATCGTTTCTTCATAGTATCATCAGTGATACTTTTGCTATGCGAATCTCTATTGGAAATAGTGATGTCAAAATGGCAACGAGACAGCGGAGTTTTAAAAAGTCCGTCAGGGGGCGTGAAATGAAAAGGTTCGGTCGCCCGACAAAATCTATTTTAGGACCAAAATATCTGCTATGATTAAGGTAAGGGCATGCAAAAGTGTTTTCCATGTGTGCCTCGACATTTCCAAGTGTTTGTGTGATAAAATCGTCGTTTAACCTTTCAGGTTCAATATGTAACGTTTGTATGTACAATTATATTGGTCACAATGTTGGGCACGGCCTCACTAACGAAAAGAAGCTATTCGGATCAGTCGGTCAAAGGATACATCACAGAGGTAAATTTCGCGACGAATGTTCAAACAAAAAGTGTTCATTGTTATAGGTCACCAAAGCGACAAAATCAATACGCTAAGAGAAATGTGTATTTTTCAGAGGACATGTTGGTGGAATGAAGTGTGCAAAGAGGAATTTCAAACACTGTTCAGGTGTAAATGTCCCTCGTGGTCCTATTGTCGGAGTCCAGGAAAGTACTACAACGCCGTATGCTCAATGACAGAAACCGGCTACATCTGGGACCAGCCCAACTCCGAGTGGCGTGGACAGTGATCAAGACACTTCGTGGTTCCATTATCTCAAAATCTAGCCCTTTTTGTCGCCTAAACGTTTGCAAAATGCCCAAATGTGCCAAATTTACAAATTCTCGAAGTGCCACATCAGCTCGTATCTACGATAGTGTCACGCTCGAACAACGATTCTAATTTGAGACTGATTCACTAGTAAATGAAATCAAATTTCGTCTTATATTTTCATAATATTTAGCCTAAGAAGAACCTATTTTATTTATTTCCTTAAAATGTTTGTTGTTGCGAGTCTCATATTGTAATTTTGACTTTGGTTGGATACTTGTTGAAGTTATGTGAAAATAAATATGTTTATGTAATGTGTGTTGTTTCTGGTCGATGATTTCCTAATTTTGACCTTGAAAGAGTTGAAGTGAGCCTTGAAGAGTTGAGCAAATGCGCATGCGTGAAGCTTAACTCGTAGAATCGATACGGTGCCACTCAGGCAAACAGCAAGCGAATCTGCACAATATAGGAGACCACAACAAATGGATACAATGGTGCCGATACTATTATTCGTAGTAGCTTTCGCTGGTGTAAATTGTGAGCCAGAAACAGTCAGAGATAATTTCGATTACTTCAACTATGGCGCGAACGAAGAGAATATGCTTAAAAATCTGGATCTTCATCCGGTAAGAAATATCGTCCAACTTAAAATCTTTCCTTTTGAGATGTTAGTTTACTGAAATACACTTTCAGCCTAAAGATGAGATAGTGCTACGACCTCAAGAAGTGAAAGATTGGCCACAGCAATCGTTAAACGTTGGACAAATAACTGCCGTTTCGATAAATTCCTTGGGACAGCCAGTTATATTTCACAGAGCTGAAAGAGTGTGGGACGAAAGGTAAGATGTTAAATAAGTTTTCATTTATAAACTGTAAAAAATAAATCCTAAGATTGGCGGCATTAATTGAATTGCTTTCCTTTGCAGCACATTCAACGAATCAAATGTCTACCAGAATTTGGATAAAGGGCCTATAATCGAGGATACAATTTTGATCCTGGACGCACACACAGGATCAGTGCTCCACAGCTGGGGTGCTTATGCATTCTACATGCCTCATGGCCTTACCGTTGACCACCACGATAATGTTTGGGTTACTGACGTGGCGAAACACCAAGTTTTTAAGGTACGTTGTAAATTATTGAACGTTAGCTAACAGCAAGGATACGGCCTTCAAGCATATTTATTACGTTTAATAAAGTTCTAATGACATAATAAATAAATTATTTGCACAATCACACCAATTATCTAACCCCAAACTAAGCAAAGCTTGTGCTATGGCGACTAGATAACGGATAAACATACTTAAATACTTTTATAAACATCCATAACTTAGGTACAAATGCTCGTGCTCGTCACACAAACATTTGTCCCTTGCGGGATTCGAACCCGCCACCGTTGGCTTTGTAGTCCGGAGCGTGAACCACTACACCAGACGGTCGTCGAAATGAAACATAATATTTATGTTGGGATTTTTTTTAACAATATATCCACAAACAAAATGTAAAGATAATCCTGTGATAATCCTGTTTTAATATAATGCTTCCAGGAGAATTATTTATTTACTTAAACTCTCAATTATAAAGATAATAAAAATATGAATATAAACATATGAAAATTTTGCCATCAACTCGAAATAACTGTTATTATTATTATTACAGTACACTCCAAACAATCACAAATACCCAAGTCTGACAATCGGCGAAGCCTTCACCGCCGGCTACCCCTACAGACGCCGAGTGCTTTTATGCATGCCAACCTCAGTAGCCGTGGCAACTACTGGCGAAATTTTTGTTGCTGACGGATATTGCAATAACCAGATCCTAAAATTCAATGCAGCAGGAACTCTTTTACTAGCCATACCGACTTACTCAGATACTTTGACGCTGAATTTGCCACACAGCGTGACTCTCTTGGAACATTTAGATATAGTATGTGTTGCCGATAGAGAGAACATGAGGATCGTATGCCCGAAGGCCGGTTTGAAGAGTTACGTAAAGATGTTCGAGCCAGCAACCATAATTGAGGATCCAACATTAGGGAGAGTGTTCGCAGTAGCTTCTCAGGGAGATACGTTATACGCAGTGAATGGGCCAACGTCACAGAATATTGCTGTTAGAGGATTCACTGTTAACGCTGTCTATGGAACTATTTTGGACACTTGGGAACCGAGTACAGTGAGTAATTTGTTTTATAATGTTAATCTGTAAAACCAAGTAAGTAGGTACTTTCTACAAACAATTACCGATACATATCATAGGATTTTTTTAAGGGCCGATTTTTCAATAGTAAGATAACATTTAATCGAATAATAAGTTTGACGTGTTGACTGTTTCCATAAAGAAAATGTGTCAAAACGTCAATATTAGCTTTTGAAAAATCAACTCCATTTTGCATCCGAATGCGGTTTAAGCAATATTCCTTTCGAGACTTGGTGCTAGGGCTGCCCAATTCGCGAAATAGCACCCGAGTCTCGAAACAAATAATTCGCAGAATGACTGCTTAATTCTCAAAAGGACTATACTTCGTATAAATGCGACTGAGTGGAAAATTCCCATCTAAGGGGGTTAAGTTAATCCTCTTAGAAATAAACCTTGTGCATGTTATATATTTGTATTTCGTTAAATCATTTTTTTAAAATCGTAAGGGTTTTGTTCTGTCGTATATCAAATTCCATATTACTGCTACGTTAATTTGCAACAGGAAATTTGTTTAATAATGTTTAATAATTAAACTTTTACTTATTTATTTGTTTTTTTTTTAATCTTTTCAGGGATTCACCAACCCTCATTCTCTAGCAGTGACAAGAAACGGATCGCACTTGTACGTCACAGAGATAGGACCAAACAAAATCTGGAAGTTTGAACTAACCGATGTGTACGACAAGAAGTAATGGAAGTTGTCAAAACAAAAAAAATATAGAGCATATTTTGGAAAAGTGTGAAGAATGCTTGTATGTCACTGCGAATAAAATTCACAGTGTATTGTATAGTGTTGACAGTAATAACCGAGTTGGATTTATTATTGAAACATGTAAAAGAAATATACGTAGCCGTTTCATTTAGCTTGAATTTTCGATCTGTAATATTTATTCCAAAAATAATAATAATAACTTTACTCACCCTATACATATTTTATCTATCGTATAAAATAGAATAGAGATTTCTTAAATATATTTAATAATAGCTAGTTATATCTATGCAGCACTATATTAGACTACCTAACGATGTTCAGTATAAATATAATATTTATAGTCAATCTAAAAAGCAAATAAGTAGCTTCAAATATTATAAAATATACTTAGTACCATTAATATTATCTAAGATATCTATCAAATAGAATTAAATCGTATAAATGTTCCTGCCATAAGGGCTTTGAGATTGGTTAATTTCTCAATAAATAAATGAATTTTTCATGTTGGAAGCAAAGGTCCAATATAATCACGCACAGATTAAAAACGAAATAATTTATTAGTACGGTTAGAACATTAAGTAATATTCGTAAATAAGAGGAATTGAACTATCAGTTTCTTAAGAAAAACTTTCCTATTTTTTGTTATTTAATTTCACTTTAAATAAAGTTACAAAATTGTTAAAGTAGAAGAGATATTTTCATACAAAAATTTTGATTATGAAACCTAATGAAAACAAAATTAACTTCGCTACGTAGAATTCGTAGCTTTAGGAAATCTAGGACCAAATAATATTGGTACGTTACGAATTAATTTCTTTGAATATTTATTGGAGCTAGGTAATAAAAATAATTAAATTAAACCTTGTTTGTTTTATTTAGTGACAGAAAATAGAAATAAACAACTCTTTGGCATCTTTTTCAATGTATTGCATTTTCTTTTCAATGTAATTATAAATATCATAAAAACTTAAAACATTATGAATTGTGCACAGTTTGAAGACTTAGTTACCATAGAAGTCGACATCATCTTACGTAAATAAATACATGTATCGCATGATTACATACAACTTTAATTAAATATGATAACAACAAAAATAACATTATTAATTTTAAAATTAATTACTTAACAATAAAATACACTATTAAATTACATACCACTTTATAGTTCATATTTTCTTTTCTTCATCACTTTCATAAAAAGTACCATATCTAGAACAAAATTAAATTCATTATTATTTTAGTGTAATAAAAAAACAGAGCAATCAAAATTATATAGAAGTATATTAAAAGTCATAAATAAATCTAAACTGAAAAAGAAAACAATTTCAAGTATTCCGCAACCCATGCTATCATCCACATATACCTTTATACTCTAGAGCAGAAGTTCTTAAACTTATTTTGTCTACCGCCCATTTTGAAAATCAATTATTTTTCAACGCCCCCCTAAACTACAACACCCCCAATTTTTTCTGGGCCCCTTTCTAGGCCTCTAGCGCCCACAAGAGGGCGTTGTCACCCACTTTGAGTAAGACTGTTCTACAGTATGAGGTGCTCTCATAGTTGAGGTGGACGTTATTGTAACCCGCAGTAAGAGTTAGGACGCCAAAAAGGCTTACTAGATGTTCTGTAAGAAAATTATTCAGATTGGCCGGTTGGAAGCGGCCTGCCACCAATTTATAATAAACTCAAATTAAGCACTTTCAGACAACATAGCATGAGACGGGCAGCAGCGTATGCGTCTGCGAAATTTGGAAAATATTTTTAGCAATGAAACTTGCCATTTATTTCTTTTCTTGGGTATTGCTACATAGCAACTTTCAACATTTTTAACACCCCAGTTACTGAGGTGTGGATGCACCACAAGCCTTTTCACGGTAATATTATTATCAACTTACTTATAAAGATAGCCACGACAACAGCAAGCATGAGCCACAGCCAGCATTTCCACGCACTGCGGCTGTGCACAGATAGCCTGTCCGACTCCTTCTTCAATGACATCACGTTTCGGTCAGTCAGCTCTGATGACTTTTTCAGAGCCTATAGAAAATATTATAAGGTTGAAACTCGCTATTTTACAAGAACTATTTTATTGGAGAAAATAAAACCGACTTCAAAAAACTAAAAAGCTTAAAATAATCATAACACTTAAATCGGTGCAAACGAAAACATCGAATCTCTCATCGGCTGGCACCGACTCCAAAAGTAACTGATTAGGTACTTAAGTGTTAAGATTATTTTAAGCTTTTTAGTTTTTTGAAGTCGTTTTTTTTTTGTTATTATAAAATTAACTTATTTCATGTATTTTAGTGATAAATCCTAATCAAAACAAATCTTACGAGTGCAAACAAAATTTAACTGCTGGGCACCGATTTCATTTCCTATTTTTCTACCCTTAGGGGTTAATTTTTTTCCGCAAATTTTGTCTTTGAAATATAAGCTATTTAATAAAAAAAAAAACATCAAAATCGGTCCACATTTGTCGAAGATATTTGGTAAGTGTAACATAGATACTAAAATCAGTTGGCGTGGTATGGAGTTCATGCAATGTTTGATGATTTTCTTATAGATCCCATCATCAGAATTTGACAAAATTTATATGGGACCATTCTGAAAGTATTACCTTTCAAACACAAAAATAATTATCAAAATCGGTCAGCGTAGTCGAGGAAGTAATAATATTTTTTCTATTACATAAAAAAAATACATGTGTAGAGCGTACGTTAATTATCTAAAGGGTGTAAAAAAGAATAGGACACAATTCAAATTCATTTCAAAAAGTATAGGCCATATCATGAAAAAAAAAACGAATTTTGTTGAACTGGTTGAAGACGTGTATTCTCCAAAAACAAGCTAGTGATTTGGTGTGCAAATTATTTAAATACTATTTACACATTTCTACATTTTCAACAAGGTAAATGAAACTGCCGTTAGTCAATTGAAAAAAAAAATGCGGTAGGTACCAAAACGCAAGTAAAACATTTCAAGCAAGTGTTTTTTTTTTCTCAACGTCATAAATGCGCCATCTCTCGCTCACATTGCAAATTGAATAACAAGTTTAATTTGCTCGTGCGATTCGTGCTGTTTCGACGCTTCCTCCTTACCTTACGTTGCGATAAAACCTTAACCTTAGAACACACACTCTGTACGTTACCATCGAGGTTGTAATGGTACATAAAAAACACGCTTTCAGAGTACGAAACATACTGAAAATTTAAACATCTAATCTACGATGATGTGAAATAACATTTAAAATTAAATGCAGCAGGGGGGGGGGGGGGCACTTGCTAACTAGAGCAAAATTGCGTAAAAAAGGAACGATGGCTATATGTTTGCATTGCTCAGCTAAATCCTTACCTAAAAAAATATTACCTCAGTATCAGCTTTAATAATAGTGCTAGCAATTTGCGATTGCTCCTTTAAACTCCTGGTTAGCATGACCATGTTCTCTGCCACCTTCTCCTGCATATTCTGATGGTACTTTAGCAAGGAGTCAATGTCTTCCTGGCTGCTACTATTACTTGTGAAGTTTGGTGCCTTTATTATGTTCCTTTTGCGTAGTGCGTCGTCTGGGTCCTCTGAAATAGATTTTGAGTTTTTTGAAATTTAAACAAGTCACTATCACAAATCTAGTCTAAAAGTCTTTAAGAGGATTGTTAAGTATTAATACGCGGCGTTGATAGGTGTTATCGAAAATGCTATCCGTTTCACACTGCGTTGCCTGCCTTTCTCCGTCGTGCGATAGAAATATTAAAGTCCTAGGAGAAATTGCCTACGTTTTCTCTTTGAAATATTGTTTTAGACACACAAAATTATTATAAAATTTATCGTACATTTTGTAAACAAAATAAGTCAATTTTGGTCTTATTGGGCCTTACTACAAAAAATATAGACTAAGTTTAAGCACTGCCTAAAGATTAGCCAACCAATTAAAAAATATGGTAATAAAACCGAGACATGTGAAATTCCAAATTATATATATATATATTATATATTCATTAAACATGGTTTAAACCTACTCTATCTTTTTTGTAGTAAGGCCAATTGAGTTCACGCCTTATTCTAGGTCTAAATATAAACATACTGACCTAGTTTTTTATTATATCTACATTTGAAAAGAATTGAAAATAGGACTATGTTTACGAGAGAAAAAGTTTATCGCTTTTTGAATACAAATTTACAGCTTTACAATCACAACCCTCTTAAGCTTTAATACTGTTATCTACATCTGGAAGGTTTTAGATAATGTTAATTATTTCTGAAGCTATAAGGCCGTTATCCAAAGCCAGTATGTAAGATAACAGCATTAAAAAGCAGAACCCACTGAGGTGGTAGCGATCAGGTACCAGACCTGCGGGTAGTGATTGTATGCTACCGCGGGCGGTTTCTCTGTGACATGGTGCATAGCAACTTGAACATTACAATAAATCCCACTCCCGGAATGCTACTGGTACTGCCTCTGTGGGTTCTGCGCTTAAATGGAAATAGAGAGGGGGAGGAGAGAAATGGACACAGATTGTCACCTTATGGATATTAAAGTGCAGCAGTACCCAGCAGTGGGGCACTATAGGTTAAAAAAATATAAATTTCATAATTTAAAAATAGAAAAAAAAGCACAATTACCTAATCCAAATAATTCAGATCTCAGTTCAACTCCATATTTGGCAACAGTTTTTTGGTGAATCTCCTGAGCAGCTGCATCTGCACACATTGTCGCTGCACCATGTGACAACTGCTGGACTGCTTCCAGCTAAGAATTTTTATTTTTTAATTTAAAATTTGGTCAACATTACATACATTGCTCTGATTCTATGGTAAGTAGCCAAAGCACTTGTGTTACAGAAATCATAAACAACGACGATACCACAACATCCAGACACAAGACAATATAGAAGTTATTTCTCTACATTGACCGATCGGGAATTGAACCCAGGACCTTAGAGATAGTGACAACCAGTCTGGTATGCTCGCCTCTCGAGGGTATCAAAACATTGTTATAAGGTATTACTTTTATTGACTGATCTACTAAGCTGACACAGTTGCCTTTTAAAAACATGTTACACTCTTGTGTTATTCAAACTTTAATGAAGCATAAAAAAAGGTTCTTTTAAAAACAAAGATCTAAGCTCTCTAGAGCTATTTTTGTTTTTGTAAGTCTAAAGCTAAAGTAGGCTCCTTAAATTACAGGTTCTTAAAATTGACTGCTAGATTATTATTACAGCTTTATTTTCCGCATAACTCTTTAACAATATATATTCAGTTATAAATAAATATTTCTTTTCCTTTTATTTGTTATGTGGCCCCCCTTCGGGTAAAAGCCTCCTCCATTTTCTTCCACCTTTTCCTATCTTTGGCCGTGTACATGACTGCTAGATAGCAATCTATAAAAGAAAACAAGTGTAATGGAGAGGAGTATTCTAAAACTTAGAAAATGTCACAAAGTCAAAAGCTAAATAATCAGAAGTAAAACAAAAGTGACTGGTGCATTACAACATGCTTTGAAAATGTAATGGCAGTGGGCAAGTCATGTTACATGCCTCACAGATAAAAGGTGGAATATGAACACCACAAAATGGAATGGCCAGGGAGGCAAAAGAAATGTTGGTAGACCTGTGAAGCAGTGGACCGATAAAATCTTAAAAATAGCAGGGAAAGATTGGATGATAATGGAAAAAGATCAAAAAGCATGGAAAATGATGGAGGAGGCTTTCACCCAAGAAGGGATTCGAACCTCAAACTAAGAAATTTCAACTTTACTAACCACTAGTTATCAGTTATACTAACACAAACACTACTTATCAAATGTATACTAGGGAGTTTTGGAACAATAAAGGCTTTATTTATTTTATTTATAAGATCACCTACTAGGTTTATTAAATCAATCACCAGCAAAACCAAGGTTTGTGACCTATCTAATATTCAGCCTAAAGGAAGTGGCTTTTAAGTCCCTAGGAGCGTTTAGGTTATCTCTTATAATTATTTGAATAAGATACAAAATGAAACATACCTTTTCTATGGGACTATTTAATGTGGCTGTCTGAATAAGACCTTTCAAGAATGTAGTTCTTTTGGTATATTCAGCTAGAGTATCCTTAGATGGCTTGCTGAAAAGATAATATTCATGTTGCATCATTATAAGTGTATAAAGCAAAGAAGTCACACTTTTATACATTATAGCAATACATATTAAAGGATTTTTGATATAAATTCAGTTAGTAAGAAGGTGATTGATTCTAATTAGTGATAATTAACTAAAAAAAATTAAAAAAGTAACACTACAGACAGGAGTTTATACCATAAACATACATACTCAGGTCCAGTTTTCAGCTCAGTCATCATCTCGGTCAAAGATTCCACGTATTTCTTGAGCCTCCAGTTCGAATCCACCGGTTCTTGTTTGGCGATCAGCTCACATTTATTGAGCAACTGTCGTATGTTCATTTCCAATCTTGATTTTTTAGGAATGGTCGCAGAACTCGTCTTCGGTTTTTGAACAGCCATTGTGAAATTTATATTCAACAAGCAAGAGTTGTAGAAACCTATCGAAAACAACGAAATTAGGTATCTAAAAAATCAATCAATCAATAGAATAAATACTGCAATAATTTTCGTCGCACGTCAGCAATCAATCGGTCACGACACAAAGTGTCACGGAAATGGCATTTTCAAGCGAGTATTCCGATTTGAGTCTATTTAAATTTTAGCTTGCTTAAACTTGTTTCGAATTAATATTTTCCTAGCATTGGCCGACCGCGAGCAAGCTAAAATCGATTTTGGTTCACATTGGAACGATGTGGGCTGGCTGTCGTGTCACTTGTCAGTTGTGTTGTTGACAGTCAGCCAGCTGCAGTGCTGCCAGACGTGCGATAATTATCCTAGATCCACGATATTTTTGAGTGTAATTCCACAATATTTTGCTCAGTTGGAGATAACTTTAGGAAATCATTTTAATCCGTGTATTACACATTTTACGTTTATTTGGACAGTCTGACCCTGACAGCACGTTAGTGAATTTAATTTCTTTCATCTAAGAACATCATTTCAGCGTAAAATTTGACAGTTTTGAAAAGGGTGAATTGTCACTGTCAGTTTGGTGTCAGTAATCATGACGAGAAAAACCGGTTTACTTTATACTTGTGTAGTGAGTACTGCAATTCAGTTAACAAAAACTTGTTATTTTAAAAGTAAACAAGTGGGTAGTAACAAGATTTAAACTTTTCAATCGTATATTCTGGTTTTTCTAGATTCGGTGGAGTTACAAAAACGATAATTTTGTGAACTGGGGTTGCGATAAAAACACGATAATTTTTCAGCAAAACTACGCTAATTCTAACCTATGAATCTGGCAGCACTGGCCAGCTGTGTGCGGCAGACCGATTTGACAGTTGATCAAAACTGTAAAACTTAAAAAAAAAGAATACTTTCTACAAAAAGTATTAAAAATCGACTGAATAAAATTCAATGAATAATTTATTTAGTTCGGAAAAATATATAAAATTAGACTGTTTGATTTTGATCAACAAGAACTAAACTGTTGTCAATAGCGCCTACGCCTTCGACATTAAAACAAAACGAAATTAAAAAAAATAAAAAGTTTGCTGTCATTGTGCGGCGGCGAAAAATTTAACATTTTTATCTATTTCAACAATTTAGTAATCGAAGATCTTTTGTTGAGTTTTAGTGATTATAACTATTTTATTATAATGGTAGGAACTTACATTTAGATATAATTATCTTACAAACATCAGTATTTTAGGTTATAAAGATGTTGCTTGGTCATTCAGGTTTGCTAACACTTAATAATTGGATGGTGTTTTCCACAGGCTCGTCGTTATGATACTCGTACGACAATATTCTCGCCGGAAGGTAATTATAACATTAACATGTAATTCGCATATTTTGAAGTAGTAATACATATCCTGACAATCGTAACCTTTCTGTTTTCAGGCCGATTGTACCAGGTTGAGTACGCTATGGAAGCTATTAGTCATGCCGGCACATCGTTAGGCATTTTGGCTACAGACGGCATTCTCCTGGCTGCAGAAAGAAGAAACACAAACAAACTTCTTGATGAAGTGTTTTTCTCTGAGAAAATCTACAAGCTGAATGATGACATGGTTTGTTCTGTGGCTGGTATCACGTCAGACGCGAATGTCCTTACTAATGAACTGAGACTTATTGCACAGAGGTACTTGCTCCAGTATGGAGAGTCTATTCCCTGTGAACAACTGGTTTCATGGCTCTGTGATGTCAAACAAGCATATACACAGTATGGAGGTATGTAAAATGATGTTAATATAGCAGATTTCAACTGCTCATAGTTGTGATGTTTTAATAAGACAATAGAACAATATTTTTCATATTGAAATTCTCATTTCTTCTAGATATTAAAAATAACTATCTTTTAAGTGAAGGCTTCTTTCTTAGAACCAGGCCTTTCATCAAAATTTCTTCCAGGCAAAATCTTCTTTCTATCTCTCTAAATTCTTACTTACGTTACTGCTGGCAATATCCTTTAAAATATGCCCCATCATCTTAAATAGTGTTCATCATAGTAAAAGTTATCATTATTTTTTTCAGGTAAGCGGCCATTTGGTGTGTCCATCTTGTACATGGGTTGGGATAAACATTACGGCTACCAGCTGTATCAGTCCGACCCCAGCGGTAACTATGGTGGGTGGAAAGCGACTTGCATTGGAAACAACAGTGCTGTGAGTATTTTTAAACGCGAACTCCCACAAACTGCGATATGGCCTTATGGGACCACTTGGGTGTGTAGATTGTGATGAAATTATGTTGTTTCTGCAGCATTAACAGCTTTCAATGAATGATAACAATTTTGCTCTTATAACTAAGGTAATAACATAATTACAGATACAAGGTTAGAAAAGGTTAATTAGTAGGCTGCATAAAATGAACACTTGTTATTAGATAGAGAAAGAGAACATAGAATGTTCAACATTTTAAACACATTACTTTTTTTATCACTGGTGAAACAGTTGAGAAAAGATGAATGTGTTGTATTAATACCTGTGTAGTGTATAGTGTTAATGGAATGTTTGTTTTAATCAGAAAATATTGTTTTGTTTTCAGGCTGCAGTGTCTAGCCTGAAGCAGGAATACAAAGAGAATGAGACCACCTTAGCTGAGGCTCAGTCATTGGCCATCAAAGTCCTTAGCAAGACCTTGGATATGACCAAACTTACACCCGAAAAAGGTAAGAGTCATTTGGACTGGAATTTATATATATTTTAGTCTAAATAATTTATTTAGTATTCCTTAAAATAACAGCTTTTATTGTTCTGTTATTATTTATTTAAAACTAATGTTGAAACCTAAGACCCCTTTATTTGTTGAGTAATTGTATGTTTTACCATTGACTGTGTGAGTTATTGCTGTTCTCCATTATTTTAGATTTCTTAGCACTAATTGGCATTTTTATTTTTATGCCAACAGTTGTCATCAAATGGTTTTTATTGCCATGCCAGCCCATTAGCCAGCCCATTATTTGATTTGTGCACAGAGCAGTGCACAAATCAAATAATGGGCTAGTTTCCTAAAAAAATCTAATTAGTCCGTCAGTTGGATTAACAGAAAATATTGGACACGTATTTTTTATTTTCTCAATCAAACAAAAAATGATGAAATATAGCCCGTTAAACTTCCGCGTTACGTCACGCCTTGCGACACTTTTTAGCAAGGCATGACGTCACGTGCTCACTTTGATGCGCTCTATCTTCGTCATTTTTTATTTAATTGGCAAAAGGCAAAATATGGGTCCAATATTTTTTGATAATCTAACTGACGGACTAAACAGAATAATCATTTTTCGACCCAGGAAACTAGCCTATTGTAGAGTAAGGGAATGATTAGCCCACTGTACCTTATTCTGCTAGTGGAGCTGCTATTTCAGAGCCTGCATATGTGCTGTGTCTTTTTTAGTAAATGTAATTAAATGCATAGCACTTAAAAGGGTTTGTCCTCTTTCACACCCTGAACTACTAATTTAACCTATGTATTATCTGTCAGCCAGCCACTGCACTTAAAGATAGATTATTTCAAAGAGACAGTCTTCTTTGTTTGCTTGCTTCGCTTTGTCACCATGATCCTAGATGCGGCGTCTGGTAATTAAATTCAAAATTTTCCGCCATTTTTAAACACCTCAGTGTTAAAAAATGGCGGAAAATTTTGAAGACATAATTACTCTATGGGGGTATGTATGAGATTTCCTCACGATGTTTTCCCTTACAGCCACAAAGATTCCGAAAATAAGTCTTAAGCTGTAGGTAGCAAACAAACAAACTTTTTTCTTTCAAAAATATTTGTTTGGTTCAGAAACAAAAGTTAACTAATGACTATTCAGAGTGGGCTATAAATAAAGATTAAATATTTTTTCCAGTTGAAATGGCGACTCTCACTCGCAAAGACAACAAGACTATCATCCGAGTCCTAACCAGCTCTGAGGTGGAGAAGCTAATCGCTGCCTTCGAGAAAAGCGAGGCTGAAGCCGAGGCAGCCAAGAAGCAACTGCCTAAGTCTTAACTTGTACCATTTGATTTAAGTAACATTTATTGGCACATTAAATATTCTATTTGGTATGATTTGTGTTTATTTGCTTTTACTGCTGCTCGTTCTTTTCCTCTGAACTTTTTTATCTTATTCATGATACCCTAACTAGGTGATTAGAATCATCATCTTCTCAGCAGTCTATTGCAGTCATCTTTCGAAGGTCGTCGGTCCATCGAGCTAGGGGCGTTCTAAACTACGTTAGCCAAGACGTGGTCTCCACCCGAAGAACCCGTTTACTCTACCTTTCATCGGTTCTACGACAGATGTGGCTGGCGCACTGCTTTTTAGGACTATGTCCATTACTTTGATCTCGTTTTGGATTGATTAGAATACAGATTGATTAATCCGAAAATATATTAACAAAAGTACAACAAATATACAAAATCACGCAAACATAGTGTCTAGGACGACCCCCAGCTCGATGAACCGACGACCTAAGGAAGATGGCTGACAGTGGATGGATCAAAAAGGCGTGCTCTTTGGCACTCTTTGGGGGAGGCTTACGTCCAGCAGTGGACTGCAATAGGCTTACATGATGATGATGCAAAACAAAGTTTAGATTTCGAACCGATTTTTAGATTTTGGATTTTTCTTCGCCCTAAAAAACTGTATGGATAGGCGGTACGAAGTTTGCCGGGACAGCTAGTCAAATAGAAATGCTAAATAAAATAGGTTAAGGTAATTTGACGACCCTATTAGTGTAGTGGCGCATTAATTCACCTTAACCGCAATGGGTTCCGGGTTCGATTTCCGGTTCGGGTCAATTTATAAAACCTTTTTTTAAGTTGGGTCGGGTCGCGGTGTGTTGGGAGTCGCCTCCTTCAAAATGTATTGTTATTTGTGTGGTACCTCGAAACAATTAATTAGTTGTGTTTTCTGTCGTATATATATTTATACGGAAAGGCGAAGGTTATGCGTCTATGTTGAAAATTAGAGAGGTCGTTTATTTATGTAAGGACAGGATAATTGTAGAATTGTGTGCGCAATGTTTGTTATAAGTAATTGCTGTTCTACTTTTAGCAGGCGTAATCGTTGTATTAGATGGTTGGTTATGATATTATGATGACTGCCGAAGAAAATAGGTAAAGGTAATTTGACGACCCCATTAGCGTATTGGTGCTTTAATTCAACTTAACCGCAACAGGTTCCGGGTTCGATGCCTAGTTCGGATCAATTTATAAAACTTTTTTTAAGTTGGGTCGGGTTGCAGTGCTGGGAGACGTCCCTTTCAAAATGTATTGTGTGGTAGGTACCTCGAAACACAATTAATTCCTTGGTGACCATGATAGTTGTGTAGTCTGGCGCATATTATTTATACGGAACGGAGAAGATATATGCGTTTAGAGTGACAACTTGTTTGTTTTTTTGGTATAAGCTTGGCTAAGTATTCATACTTAATTTACTTACTTACTTTATTTATAAAGAAGCAGTCAGGGTCAGGATTCCTGCAGAATTGTGTAGGCAATGTTTGTTATTAGTATTTGCTGTTCTACTTTTAGGAGGCGTATTTGCAATGATTGATAAAACGGAGTATACGTAGCTTTTTTAGCTAAATTATCTGTGTAAGTAACTATATAGTTTTTAACCCCCGACGAAAAAGAAGAGTGTTATAAATTTAACGTGTGTATCTGTCTGTGGCATCATAGCTCCAAAACGAATAGACCGATTTTGATGGTTTTAAAGCTGATATTACAGAGATTATATTTTATAAAGGACTTGAGCTGATGCTGCACGGATGTCGAGTTTTTTAATTTTAAATTTAATAGTTATTTAAATATAGTAAAAATAAAAAGTAAAGAAGCCTTCTGCTAAATCGTACTAAGTACTTAGGTATTGTTACGGACAGACCAATTTATATGTTATAGTGTAAGTTTGATGTTTTTAAAATAAAGCTTAATTTTCTTAAAGGGCCTAGCTATAAGGGATTGTAATTAGCGCAGGGTTTGTTTTATTTTAATAAAGTTTGTTTAGATATATCCCACTTGCAATTAGGTAGGCAGGTAGGGCTGGTGAAGTATTTGGTAAACGGGTGTGAAAGAGACCCTGTAAGGTTGTCTCACCCTAGGTAATCGGTCTATCGGCTATCTCAGTCCCCCATCTCGCATATTCCGAGGGTAGGTAGGACACCCACAGAGGTAGAATGTTGTAAGTGGGAAATATCACATTTTCTGTAGGTAGGGTAAAAAATGTGTTGACAGAGATAGAACATAAACATTAGGTCTTCTCCCTCAGTATCTCGATGTTAAGAGGGTAGTCATGAATGTTAGCACACATGAATTTGGTAGGCAGAGACAGAGGATTGTCCGTCCTTGTCTAATGAACTAATCCGCGTTAGTCACTAAGTAGTAAGAATAGGCTAAGATTGTATGCCGTGGCCGTGTAGGCCGTGAGTCGCAAAATATGTAGGTACTGCGCTCTAGGTCAAGATCATCGACGGAAAATAAAGGAACAAAGGAAGAAAGAAGTGTTTCATTTCATCTATACAGTCCATGCGAAGTAGAAAGAAGATCTCTTAAGATTAGTCTCACTGCGGGCTCAAATCCGCTGTGACCCACACACAGGTATACGATAAGCTAGAGCCGACTTTGACGACTAAGCGTAAATTTCGGGTTTCAAGCCCAATCGTCAAAATTAAACCGTGTACTTAATTAAGCCCTCTATACGTACCTTTTTCGGTCCCTGGCGTTTGTTTTTGCTAGATCTTCCAAAAAGCTGATGAACTAATTAGTTTTTTTTTTATAGATTTTTTAAGTAAGTAATAGAAACCTATCTAAGTATGTGCACTCTAATCAAATTATAAGTGCAGGATATTAAATGAAAACACTTAACATTAAAAAAATATTTTTAATCAAAAGCATACTCTCAAAGGCATTAGACCACTTACAAACTACTTTGTATTATTATACTACATAACAATACAAGTAACTACACAGATATGTACATTAGAATAAATAAAAATGATTGATAGATGGCGGTATTATTTAGTTTATTGACGTGTTCTAAAAAGTGATCCGAATTACCCCATGTTACTCAACATCTGAATTTTTATTACGTAACGAAATAATTACGCATAAAAAATTTCTTTTACTACTCAATACAATCACACTTTATATTTTTATGGTTTATCTTGATTATTTATTAACAAATACAAAATAATAACTTACAATAATGAAATAACCTAGGTGTCCACTGATTTGAAGAATTTTCATATTGTTCAGAAAAGCTTAATGATGCAGTAAGTAAGTAATTAGGTATTTTAAGTTATTCTTTTTTTTGTATCTTTATCAACAATCTAGGAGTCGCACATCATGCTATTTAAAAAAGAGTGGACAACCCTATCCTAAAATTAAATAAAAATGTAATTAAATTATGCAGTACTGTCGCCATGCGTCGATCCCTCAACCGATTGGACTAGTCACAAATTTCTTACCAACTTAATAATGTCGATAATGGGTTGGGATATGGTATAAATTAGGATGATAGGAACGAAGATCATGAGGGTAATTGAGAGACTTTCCCTTGACGTCTTGAAGTAGTCCATATTGAAACCAATCGTCATAGTAATAAGGCCCATGGATAGAGCGATTAGGCCGAACCCGATGTGGAAGATCCTCATTGGTTTGCTTCTGATCTTCAAACGTACTTTTGCTGAGAACAGCGCCATGATGCCAGAGATAAAACTTACCATTGCGAAAGCTAGCGCAATCACTCCTGTAATAGAACATGCATCTTTTAAGTGTTAGACAAAAAAGGAATCTTCCCAAAATCACCCTTATCTATACTTAAAAACATTCTCGACTTAAGTGAAATGCTTGTACTCATTACAAAAACACTAGACTAGAATAATCGTTAAATCATAGTCATCATCATCATCATTCCAGCCATAACATAACTACCGTCAGAACTCATACTTTAGTAGAGTTACTAAAAAGCTTAACGAGACTGTCAGTGCCGACCCGCTTTTAAACCTATTTTGTACCCGCCCTGCCGAGGTGAGAACATTGCTTGCAAATAATTTCATGCGTCCAACTCGTTGACCCTAACTTTTTTTTCTGTGTTTATGTTTTATTGTTTTTTATATCATGGTATGTAATTTAGTACTAATATTTGCCTACTTATAGGTGAAAACTATAGGCTTATTGAATATCTGTAGTCGTATTTTTTTATTATTAAATTTACAAGCTGTTTGTTTTCCATTAAAATAAAATAAAATAAAATAAAATAAGACGCCCACTGCCGTGCTAATCGACCGTCAGTTCTACGTGCTATAACCACCTAATAGTCGACGTAAGGCTTGTGCCCTGCAGTAGGACGTATACAGGGTTACATAGCAAAGGGGTGCCAAATTTAAAAAATAAGATCTAAGGAACAATATAAAGAAGCGTCTTAATTGTTAGTATTTTTAATAATCGTATGTTACGAAAAAAATGTACCTACTTTAAAATATCCGAAAATTAAGTCAATAGAGAGACTACGAAAGCCGCGCGGACATTCATCAGAGTAGTAGGTACGGCGAGTCAACAAAGACCTTACGCAGTGCACATACGGTGAATTTTTTTCATGAATGATTTAATTTATCCACGCGTATGATTTTTAACAGCGGAAAAGAATGGTTAAATGTGAAAATAAAATGTTTTTTGTTCATTGCATAGCTAGCATTAAGTTACTGATTCTGAGCCACTCCTAAAGATTTAGCACCCCTTTGCAAAGTAACCCTGTATACATTCTATTATATTTTTTGTGGTATAGGCATTACTTTACTTTACTTTTTTACAGCCGCTTGCGTCCCGCATAATATTCAAGGATTTTCTGGTATACGAGTAAGTATATCGGTTAAGGCATGCGAAGTGTAGTTCTTGTCTACTGTTCAAATACCAAGTTTTTCTAAGAGATCTACATCGAATAAATAAAAACAAACTTGAAACTGATATTAGCTGGTCGCAGTTTTATTAAACTGCGAGTGTTTTTATACTTATTATTTCATTTTACGATTGTATTACAGCTCCACCCTGCCAAAATGTTGGCAACACCTGGATTAGATGAGTAATATTCTCACCAAAAAAAACGATATTTTACGATTAAAAAGTGTGATGAATTTGTCAAGTGGTTTGAGATAAAGTTATTGAGTCTTTATCTTTTAGGTATCACTTCAATGAGATCGTAGGTACAATATTTAATAAACTCTCAGGAATTCACTTAACTATCACTGAAAGTTATTTCGAATATTTAGCGTTGTGAACTTTAGTTTGTCGATTGTCAATAGAAGGGACTAATACTAAAGGTTTTAGAGAACTAGGATGCCACTACTTGCATAGGCTAGTTTCCTGGGTCAAAAAAAGATTATTCTATTTAGTCTGTCAGTTAGATTATAAAAAAATATTGGACCCATATTTTGTCTTTTGCTAATCAAACAAAAAATGACGAAGATAAAGCGCATCAGAGTGAACAAGTGACGTCACGCCTTGCTAAAAAGTGTCGCAAGGCATGACGTTACGCGGAACGTTAACGGGCTATAAATTTTCATCATTTTTTGTTCGATTGAGAAAAGAAAAAAACGTGTCCAATATTTTCCAACTGACGGATTAATTAGATTTTTTTAGGAAAGTAGCCCATGTATGGGTCCGGTCAGTGTGTCTCTTCCTTATATTAACATAGTAGTAACAAACAATTAATTAAGTACTAGCTCATGAAGGAAATAGAAGGATCTCGATTACTAGAACAAATAGCACAAATTGTACATCTTTCTGTAAAAATCATGTGTATTTTACTTGTATGGTGTGCAATAAAGAGTATCTATCTATCTATCTAAATAGCACAAATACTCGTAGTATAGGTGCTATTAATAAGCACAAGTCACAACACATGGTTGTCCATCTAAGAATTATCCGATCAAAGCTATTTGAAGAGGTTTCCCTTAAACTGCAATTATGCGTTTTTTTTTTTTTTTTTTTTTTTTTGTACGGACCTATCGCTGAGTGCCTTTGAGGAAGACATTCGCCAGCTTAACCCGGGCAGTTGTGGCGTGCGCTGAAGGCGCACGGCCTAGGTCCGCCCCGCTAGCGGTCGCCCGACCCGGCCGAGTGTGAGGCTTCGCGCAGCGAAGCCTCAGACTCGTACGTGTCGAGCCCCATACTAGCAGGCGTGATCGGGCCAATGTGGAGTGCAAAAGGCACCCTACCAAGCGGCGAACCCGCTAGTGGTGGCGCCGACGGGACCGGAACTGCCGAAACAGGCCGGACCGCTGCCGGGCTCCTTTCTAGCGGGCCCGATCTGGGGGTGAGTCGGACTCTGGCCTCAAGGGCGCCTCTATAGGCTCGGACCTCGGCTTGGGCCGTCGTCCGTAGGGTGGGCAGGGGAAAAACGGCCAGGCACATGTCTGTGTCGGCCGAAATGAAATACGGGACCTCGCACCCTTCGGCGGGTGCGGTGATGCGAACTAAAATGTTGTGCAGTACTTGAAGTGCTTAAGGCGGTGTTGGCTGTTGTTCTACAGTACGCGGTGTAGGAATCGTCAGGGTCGTCCAAAACGTGCCGAGGCCGACGGAGTCGGGCAGCGACATCCTCCTGGGGCGTGTACGTGGCGGCTTTGACTATGAGCGGATTGGAGTGGTTTTTTGCCTTATCAAAGAAGCGCTCAGACGCTTCTTTCATATATTGGGCTACTGAGGGCATGTCGAAATCTTTATGGAGATTCTTGCGGCGTACGAACCACGGTTGACCCGAGGCTCTCAGCAAGAAATTGTTTTGGAAGCTTTGCATTTTCTTAATGCTGTTTGAAGAAGCGTGAGCAAACACCGGACTGGCGTATGTCATCACGGGGCGGATGCAAGTTTTGTAAATTGTCAACTTATTTCTAAGCGACATTTTACTCTTGCTACCGACAAGGTGGTATAGTCGGTGGGCATAGAACTTCGCTCGATTGAGAACGCGCGTAATGTGGGGTACAAACGATAACCGATGGTCGAGAGTGACACCTAGATATTTGACCTCCCTCACCCAGGGGATCGGTCGGCCAAATAAGGTGACGTTAAAACGGACTTTCTTGCAGCGGGGTTGTTTGGAAGGCCGCGTTTTGAAGCGACCTCGAGTAAAGTACACTGCTGCACTTTTCTCGGGGTTCACCTCCACACGCCACTTCCTGAACCACTCGCCGAGAGCATCAGCGGCGCGCTGTAGCGCTATCGTGATGTAACGACGGTTGTATCCTGAGCGATAGAGAGCGGTATCATCCGCGAATAGGGCTAACTCCGCGTCCGGCGTCTTGGGTATGTCGTTGACATAGATCGAAAAAAGTAACGGCGATAACACCGAGCCCTGCGGGACGCCGGCGCGGACGGGGCGGGGGGACGAGCGGGTGCCATCGACGCGGTAGCGGAAAGTACGATTCGATAAGAAGTCTCGCAAGATGAGTACGAGCCTATCTGGCACACCGAGTTGGTATAGCTTGTAAATCAAGCCATTGTGCCAGACTTTATCGAACGCTTTCGCCACGTCGAAGAATAGCGCTCCCGTCTCTATAGAGTTGTTGAGTCCGTCCAGAATGTGTTCCGTTAAGCGGTGCACCTGGTGGACGCAAGAGTGAGTAGCTCTGAAGCCAAACTGCTCATTAATTAAAAGATTATTAGAGAAAATATAATCTTTTAGTCGGGAAACTAATACTCGTTCGTATAACTTGCCCATGGTCTTTAGGAGACTGATGGGCCTGTAACTGGTGGGGTCTGACCGGTTTTTACCCGGTTTAGGGATGCCTATGACCTCTGCCTCCTTCCACGCAGCGGGAAAGATGCAGTGCGCCATGGCGGTGTTGATGATAGACACCAACAGACAGAGAAGCTGTGCGGGGAGGGCGCGTAAAACTCTGTTAGAGATACGGTCCGGGCCGGGGGCCTTGTTGGGACGGAACCCTTTAATTATCGCCTGTACCTCGTCCACACTAGTAGGGGAGAGAGGGGGGGCGGTGGGTGGGAGTGACGAGCGGTGGTCGACCTCGGCGTCCACCGTATGGAGGTGGACGGGGTCTACGGGGAGAGTACTAGGGGCGCACTGCGCCTCAAAACTGTCAGCCATACATTCGGCTTTGTCGTCGTCGTCAAACGCTAAGGATTGATCGGGACGAGTCAGGGGGGGCATAGACGCTGTTTCATCCGACTTAAAGGACCTCGCTAACTTCCAATAAGCTTGGTGAGATGGCGAGATCTCTTTTAGCAGATCGTCCCACCGATTATTTCGGAGCTCCGCAATACGCTTCTTGACAGCGCGCTGCAAGCTGCGTAAGCTTCTCCGATTTTCCTCAGTGGGATAAGCGTCATAGGCTCTAGTAGCCGCGTTCTTAGCTCTCAGTAGTTCTCGCGCGTCGTCAGGCAGCCTGAAACGATGGTCACCCATCGCAGGCACCTGCCTAGACGAATCGCCTATGGCGACCGAGATGTGGCTAGTGAGTGCGTCGATCGCATGAATAGCCTCGTTAGGCGAGGTTATGTCATCGGGGATCGAGGACAGCTGGGGACTGTCACAGTTCTCAAGTTTGCACTTGAGTTTGTTCCAGTCTACCACTGTTCTCATTTCAGGGGAGGACTCAGGAGAGCCGAGTTGGACCACCACCGGGCGGTGATCGGATGTGAGGGCGTGAAAGACTTCTATCGAGCATAGACGTAAGCCTACGTTCTTTAGAATAGCCATATCGAGAATGTCGGGGCGGTGGTTGACGTTATACGGGTAGTGTGTCGGAGACAGGGGCGGTATAACGTCGAAATCGAGTTCCTCAGCGAGCGTGCTCAAGTCCGTCCCGTTTCGGGTAGTACATAAGCAGCCCCACTGAGTGTTTTTGCTATTAAAGTCGCCGCCCAAAATGACGGCGTCGTTCATAGCGAAGAGTGCCTCGAAGTCGCTCCTTAAGGGAGCTTTGAGGGGTGAGATATACACCGAAGCGATGAGTATAGATTGATGACCGGTCATGCCAAGCCTACAAAGCGAGACTTCCATGTCGGTCAGGGGCGGAGGATCAACAGGGGCGCAGTGCAGAGAGCGCTTATAATAAATAAGCGTTCCGCCGCCACGTGTGGGTCTGTCGTTTCTAATGAGATTGTAATTCGCAATCCGAGGACTGCGAATTGAAGGTTTTAAAAGGGACTCTTGCACCAGGAGGATGTCGACCTGGTGTTCGGTAAGGAAGAGGGCAACCTCATCCCTCTGCGATTTGAGGCCGTCCGCATTGAAAAATGCTACGGAAATCGACCGTGGTTTCTTCCTAGAAGTTGTGTAATCCATTTTTATGGAACGGAATAGGTGATTGACGCGCAGAACTCTGAGTGTTCTGCGAGGACGGCCATCCTCAGAGTGAGGTTGCCGTTAGAGGCGCGGAGTTTGTCCGCGACGACGCCAAGCTCGTCAAAGTCGATACCTCCCATAAAGGAGGCGACAGCGGCGAGGTCGGCTGCACGTTTGTGCACGCCTTCGGGGGTCGGGGCCGTAGGGGCCTTAGTGGCTGCCGCCTTAGGGGCGGCAGCTTTAGGGGCGATCGCTTTAGGGACAGTCGCCTTAGGGGCGGTTGCCTTAGGGGCAGGGGATGCGCGCGGGACGGCCCCCGACTGGGGGGGCGGTGACGCGGGTGCGGGGGGCGTTGCCTTGGGAGAGCCCAAGGGCTTGGCCCATGCATTAGGCCTGCATGGGCGGAGTTCGGGGAACTCCGAAGGCGCTACAAACGCACGCGTAGAAGACGCGTGCGCCGTCCTAGGGGCGACAGGGGCGGAGGCGCGTGGCTGGACGCGTGGGGCCCTGGGGCATCCGCGATAGTTCGCGGGGTGTCCCAGACCGCCGCACAATACGCAGCCGGGAGGGGTGGTGGCCGTCGCCTTGTCACGGACACAGTCGGCTGTGCCGTGATCCCCGAGGCACTTGACGCACCTCGGGCGGGCGTGGCAATTACGGGCGGAATGCCCGTAGAGTTGGCAGCGGTGACACTGCCCGGGAGCCCCTCGCTTACGCGGGGGTTCGACCTTTAGGCCGGACATAAAGCATACCGTCTTCACATTGAAGACGGCCTTGGCTTCTGAAGAATGGTCCAGGACCACCTGGACCATGTCGTAGGCCTCGCGGGAGCGGGCCTTGTACAGGCGGTGCACCTGTTTGGCGGGGTACCCCTGCGCCTGGAGGTCGAGGAGGATGGACCCGGTGTCCATCTCCTTAGGGAGACCGCGGATTACTACCCGCAGTTCCCTTTCCTCTTGGAGAGGGTAGGTATGGAAGCCGATCTTCTCGGCGTCCAAGAATTTTGTGAGGGCGCGGTGGTCCATCGGAGATGGTACCACGACCTTGATGCCAACGGCACAAGCCCTGGCGTGAGAAAACTCACAAATTTTCCGCTCTTTGATCGCGGAGGAGACGGTATTCCAGGACGACTTGTCCTGTATGAATACCGGCGGTACTTTGCCGGAAGGGCGGGGAGGGGCGGGAGTCCCAGAGGACTGAGACTGCGCCGGTTTGGCCGCGCCTGCATTGGTCTTAACGACCTTTGCAGGGGGCGGGGGCGGCGGGGACTTGCGCGATTTGCGCGGGCGCTTCGCCTTTTTTGTCACGGTGACGAAGTCGTCACCGGACTCGGCGGATTCGGGGGCGGACGTGTAGTCCATGACGTCTTCGGCTGAAGGCCGAGAGACGGGCGCGGGCGAGAGCGAGACGGACGAACCGTCTCTAGGCCGCGAGAGCGGGAGGGGGGAGCGCGAACGAGATCGCGAATTAGAGCGAGACCGAGAATCGGTCTCGCGGGTCGGGCAGGAACCCTCCTCAGACGGAGGAGGGTCGGGGGAGAGGGGGCTGTCCCGTGAGCGGGACGCCCGGAGGGCGTTAAAACGCTCAAAGGCGTCGGGGTACGCGGTTTGGAGGAACTCCAGGAGTTCCTCCAAGACCGACATCGTGTTGACGTGCTTCTACTACCGGTTCGGAAGTCGCACCTCTGAGAAGAACCGGCAAGAAACTCAGACGTATAACGGTGTGTAGCTCCCTCCCTGTTAGTAAACAGGTCGGGGTGAGTCTAAAACGTGAGCCCTAACCAGTGTTTAAGGGTGTGTAGCCTACTCCTATCTGACCTTCGGGAGGGACCGGGCGGACCCGGGATACGCTCCCTAAGGGATGGAATACGGGGATGGGAAGGGGGGTCAACCCCGGCAGTGGCAGGCAGCCGGACCTAGTGCCTCAAGGGCGAGGAGGAACGCCTCACCCTCTCGAGCGTGCCCTCCAGGGGGCCAAGGTCCGTTTACCGACGTACCGGCGGAAGGGGGAGTGCTTCAGCGCCTTGAAAAAGGCACTGTCCGACGCTCCCCAACGAGCGGAACCGCCTTGACAAAGGCGTTAAACTCAACTGGGTTGGTTGTCACCGTAAGGTATCCCCCAGTGAGCCGCGGGCAAACCACGTGATCGTCACTCGATCGAAAACAGACTCTCGAGACTCGAGGCAGAGCGGGACGGGGTGAGCGTCCGAACTGGGCGAGTGCTGCGATGCGAATCTCCTGCAATTATGCGAAGCCGAGGCGGAATTCATGTAGGAATGTGCACGATTTTTTTATTGAGAATCGCTAATAGGTTCATAACCATCTGACTAAGAGTGCGTCTAGGTTCTGTCATTAGACTGCATGACGGCTTAAGCTTGACGAAATGGAAACATGTCTGGGGTTTTTCTCGGTAGGTTACCAACACCGTCCACCAGTTAAGAAGATGTGCCTACTACTTTATAGTTGGACAGGTAATGGTTAACTAGAGTGACGTTAAATTCCAAGAAAATTACTGTTTTATGACACAAAAACATGACCATCAACCTGAGGAAACATAAACTAAACCTTATCCATTTAAGTATTTATTTTCTTCAACACTTAAATTATAAGTGTAATAAAGTAAAAATTGTTGATAGCTTGTTATGTTAGGAACGTGAAAGACTGGTACTTGAACTAAGCAGGAGTCTGCATCTCAGTGCATTAGGTCTTTCTTTTTGTAAAATGGCCGAATGTATATTAAAATGTGTAAAAAATATAGGGGGTGCAGGTTGTTATTATAATGTACAGGAGAATAAGAAGTATCAACCCCGCACTAAATACAAGGACAGTAAGTAATAACAAAGGTGGGTACTGACCTGGTAACATGTTACAAAGCGTTCGTGCAACACATAAGAGCCACATACCCTAGAGCAGCAATACGGACCATCTTTCTCCGAACCACGTTAGTGATGTTTCACTTACATTTAGTATGAACTGACAACTCCTGTTAATTCTTGCACATACAAGAACAGTACAGTCACAGATTAAATAATGATGGAATTGTGGAATAAAATAAATGACATATCTACCTACTCTATAGGAAATTTGCTCTATGGTACAGGATATCAAGCGAGCAACGAGCCGAATTTACACGGATTTTAGCATGTTGCAAATATTAGGTACATTATGCCTCTTAACGCAGGTCAGTACCCACCAAAATAATGAATGTACCTAAGTAGTAACAGAGAAAAACTCACCGCAAATGCCATGAGCGGTGGTCACCGCCATATCAACCCTGGCTAACCCCAGGAAAGTTCCCGCTATTACAAAGATGGACCCGATGAGCTGCAAACATCCGTGGACTATCCGCTTTCCGTCATCAGACATTTGGACTGACCAGGAGTTATGTTTGTTAAGCGTTAGGACTGCTTCGACTAAGAAGAGTTGGTACTGGAAAGTAAAATGTTTAGGTAAGTTTTGGAAAGGTATTTGTTTTTATTTTTGCAGTGTACCATCAATTATCAAAAGTAGCTTAGGATTTGAATTTTCCAAAATATTCTAATTGCAAAAAATATGATAATGGTCTGACAAAATCACTACGCAAAAATCAAATAAAATAGTTCGGTGGTTGTGATAAAAGAGTCAGTAATTTTGAAAATTAGTTTTTTACAGCTACGTTTGATGCTGACTGTGCTTTCCTACTTTAATATTTAAATTTCTTATTCCGCAGCGAATCTTCGAATAATTAAAAGGTAAGCAATGCTTATTATTTTACGTACAGTAGCTACTTGATCTATTATTTGAGAATGTCTTGCGACCACAACTTACTACCTACAAAAGGTATTAGAATTACAAAACCTTATTTCACTCGGTGACCTATAACCTAATAGAGTTGTTCAAAAGTCTAGTGTACATTTTGCATGATCGGCAACGTAAAAGGTTTTCTTTGCCGGGGTACTTATGTTGGAAATATTTATAGGCGACGATAGCTTGTTTCCTTAGTGGATCGCATTGTCGCGAATTAAACGAAAAAAAAACAATCGAAATTCACATACACCAGTGCCCGCAAAAACGATGTGCAGCGATAAGTTGGTGATTCCTCCGTTCGACTCCGACGTCAACGCGAAGTGCCACAGCACGAACACGATGATGGCAACCAGCATGTGGTGTAAAAGATTGAAGAGCTGGCATATCGCTTTCCAAGCCGAGTCCCAGCCCCCATTGTACATGGAGCCACTTTCTTCATCATACACCGTGGGTGCGCGCGTCACCTCCGCTTGATACGGTACATGTTCCCTCACTTCGAAAACCTCGATCTTCTCAACGGACTGGTGACTCGTGCTAGGTCTATCCATTTTAGTTGAGTTCACGGTGTAGACCCCACGAACCGTGTTTGGGCAGTCTTACACACAGTCACATGGATCCCTATCGACTAAATTCTAAATCCGTCGGTATAGATAATAGTGTCGATCGCTTGTGCCTTATCAAAAATTGACAGTTAAGATTACGATCTTGCGTAACGTTCTGAGATGATGGTCTAAAATATTTGCTCAAAGATTGCGATAATCTAACCTATTCTTTGGAAATGTCGAAACGCTTCTGTGGAGTGGCTTGACTATAGCAATTCGGACATTCTTGACCTAATTTCTCAGTATCAATGTTATTGAAGGTATTTACAGTAATTAAATGTTCACAGTTCATACTATATTAATAGCTACTGTTATTGTAGGTCTGGATTAATCATGTAAGATGTAATTTTTTGCCCGTAGTGGTCCGAAAACCTGGCCTTAAAACAGTTACCTACGTCAACCTTGTTTGGTTTTTCTGCATACATTTTGACGTGAATACGCCTATGTATAACTTTTTATGCTGCATGGTTAGACCCAAGTGCGTGCGTAACTTACAACCCTTCTGACTACAGCACCTTTATGAACAAAAGAATGGATAAAACACCAACTGCCATGGTCCCGAAGTAAGGCAATAACATCTTTGTGATGAGGTAACAAAAGAAATTTGTCAGCGGCGTTTCCCAGAACACCCAGAGCTAAGCCAGTCTGGAAAAGTTCGTTTTGTTCTTTTGACCAGAACCGAAAATAGAAGCTGTGCATTTATGATGAATCCTCGCGTCACCACTCTGATCGGGTCGTCATAATAAACTTTACATTCTTCGTATTACGTTCTTTAAAAGTGATCACGTCTAGGCACCTATATGTATACGTGCTTTTGCTTAATAAAAATAGACAAGGCATTAAACATTTTTGAACTCGCCGGCAGTGTTAGGGGTCCCGCCCCCCAATTAATTTAAGGGGTAATGGATGCTCCCGGGCCGTCCTGCAACCGATGAGGCAAGACCCCATTTGTCACGGCGATGATAACAAGTCTTGGGTACTTAATTTCGAACGTGTTTTACACTTTTGTCGTTTTTATTTTTGTAGATTAGGCCATTTGGAGCTGTAGCCCTATCATTATGTATTTTAACTAATTCATTGAAGAAAACACTGCCATGCTGTGGAAAAGTAAACAAAATTTTACTTACTTCGTTGGCTTAGCGACCCGAAGTAGATTTTGGCCTCCGGCATGGAGCAGTGTTATCTGAATGTTTCGTTTCCCTCGCCGCTGATCAAGTTTTATAACCTTAAGTAGATTCCGAAGAGTCCAGAGCTACCTTCAAACGGATAAGAACTCACGACTACGACAAGACGATGTAAGGCGCTACTCCGACCAATAAGCTTCAACTGCTCCTTTTCCTATTTTTAGGGGTTCTGTAGTCCAAACGGAAATACCCATAGATAGATAGATAGAGACTCTTTATTGCACACCATACAAGTAAATTACACATGATTTTTACAGAAAGACGTACAATTTAGGCGGTCTTATCGCTAATAGCGATCTCTTCCAGACAACCTTTAACCCATATAGTTTCGCTAATGTCCTTATATTGCATGGTGTAGGGCAATACTCCTTGGGTAGGTCGATTGAAAATTTTGTGGGTGTGCAAACACAATGTAACGATTCAAGGATCCGTTTGCCTAATATTAAGCTTTAAAGTGTATATTTTGTCATTCTGCCAGCGACATAATTGTTTTAAGCAAATGCCGCCTAATGTGACGGAAAAACCCTACCTACATTGCGCGTGGCCAGACTCGCACTTGGCCGGTTTTTTACTTTCCTACGAGTAAGTATTTATTCGATTGGAATATAATACTTAACGTAATATTATGACAACAATTAATGTTCTGTAAGTAGATAGTTAGATACCTGTAAGCAGCTCGTTTAGGGAAGTACACGGGACAAGTGGGACAAACAAACAATCATTATTGTTTATTTAGAACACTAAAATATAAAGAATAGTTACCCTACGTGATCCCAACTGGATTTCCATCTCATAAATTTCAAACTAGCGGATGCTGTATTGTTGATGAAAAAATAAGTATCTAACAGAACTAACCATGGGATCATAAAACTAATACATCTCTGGAGTGAAATGAGGCAAAACCATGCGGTCGTTACCCGTATAGGTACCATGTAACTCTACACGCCGACCATCGTCGCCGCGCCGATTATAAAGTTGGGTGTCCACTAGGCCGAATGACGTGGCAGATTAAGGGGAAACCGCAGTATTCGTCATTTATTTATTTATTACAGGAAAACCAAGTTTACATTATTAATGATGCATAAGAGAATACTGACTAATAAACCAGTTATAGGTTTTCACAAGTAGCAACGAGCTATGAAATCAAAAGAAAATAATATGTGAAAACATAGCTAATAACTTTAAAATGAACAAATAGGTACATAAAACATATTGTTAAAATTAAATAATTTAATTTAATAGACGTTAAATGTCAAGAACCAGATTGGCATTGCGGCGCAGCAATTTCCTTTAAAGGCAATGGGCCCCGAGTTCGATTCCAGGTTCGGGTCATTTTAGAAAATGGGTCCCTTCTATATTGGCCCGAGTCTAGCTAGGTATGCTGAGAGACGCTTCTGGCAAATTCATTGTTATACAACTAGGAAGTTTGGTAATTTCTTAGGTACTCCACAACCATGACCGTTAGTGTGTCGTCTGGAGCTTACTAATATTTATTTATTTAATGTAAGTATGTGGTTTTAAATAACTTTTTTTTACTGCGGTATAATTTTGCCATCAGATAGACAACAGCTCACCAACCTACCATAAAACGTCAATTTTTCTCAATTGATATTAATCTCTACGTTAGGACATAGTTGAAATAAAATTCAATGGCCTTAAACTTTTTCGGTAGGTTGACCTGCTATTGACTGTAAATTTGGTTTTTTATCTATTAATCTATTATTATAGTAAATAATTTAGATTAACTAGAGTTCATGTAAGTTTATTTATGGAAAAATTCATTTTTTACGTGTTTACACAGGCACAATATATCCAAAAAAATATTAATCGCAATATTATACAACACATTCGTGTTTGAAAGAAA